>OX452970.1:9619824-10292595 GCA_949699065.1 Metalampra italica
GAAATGACATTGACATTCTATTAACATGAAGTGTGCGGGAAATTCGATTTAAGTTTTGCGGGTAAATTTCCGCGTTGATGTTTAGACGTACTGTCGCGGTGTGATAAGTGAAAGTTAGCTTCTTGTGCAATGCGGTTGTACGCCCGTGCTAAGTTGCCAACACCAGCGTGCCCTTGCATGATTGGCAAAGGACCATATGTGCGAGGAATCATACCTACATTGTTTATTTCCGCATGAAGTTATTTCCGCCGTGTTTGAAGTCTAATCAAATGAAATAGAGGTAAACCAACTTAGATTTAATTAGGTCAATTAGATGGTAATTAACCAAATGCCATTCATGAAAGAAAATAGAAAAAAAGCTAGGTACCTACCTATAAATAACGAATAAAGGTAATTGTTAGGTATGTTGATTATACCTTGGTTGTTTACCTATTTAGGTACCTATTATTATTATTTATTAGGCATAACCAGAGTAAAGTAAAAGATTCTTTAAAGTGGGGGACAAAGTAGGTAGGTACCAATACGACATCCTGTCGTCAGTCTAGAGTGATTTCCATCAAATAACTGATAAAGTAGGTATCATAGCTTCTACCAATTAAATACCTGATCTGATTTGGAAGGAAACGGCTGGACCAGAATTTTTTGAGCGAGATACTACTGTCATTTGCATTACCTTCTACACGCGACTATAACTTTCTCTATCTCTGTCATTCTTGCATGAATAATAATATCAAAGAAACAGAAGGCACCTGCGGATTAGTCTCGTGCGTTGCGCCTTTTTGTCTGGTCTGTGCTAAGTAGGGCCTAAGTAGGGTAATTATTTATAAGTAGAGTTGACATCTAAACGAATTTAAATGATTTCCATTTAATTAAGGAGATATGTAGGTACAAACGGTACTTAACTACTAGCAAACAAATTGGATTATTTATATGTGCCTCTATTTGATCATGACATGTGACCATACCTTTGGATACCTGCCAGCAAAGTTTATTGCCTCCAAATAAAATGCCATTCTATTTTTTTTTATTCAGTCGTAAGAATCTCGATCGACAACCTAATGTGTCGTAGGAAAAATCCTATAAAATTAGGTAGGTATAGGTTTACCTACGCGAAGAGATTTTCAATTAAGTACCTACTTAAAACTCGTACACTGATTTTGATACTGTTTATAAAACAAACGACGGTTTCATGCGAACCAAACCGTTATCGTTAGTGTATTAGTAACTTAAACGTATTTTGTTCCTGAGGGTTTATTTTGAACGTAAATAAAATTGTTCATTTTTCCTATTGGACTTACCTAATTCAAATTGAACTTTTTTTTCATTCTTGGACCAATTTCAATTTATAGGTAAAGTCACTAACTAAACGGAATTAATGTACCAAGGTACTTACTCAATAATAAGAAAGTAAAAAAAAATAACAAAAAATCGTTAGGGTTTTACATCGCAGGTAGGTATAGAAACTGTAGCTGACATACAGTGTTTTTTTAACTGTGACACTTAGGCTAAAACCGAAACCATAGGAGATACAGGGAAGCTGTCTTAGGAACCATTTGGTCTTTTTTTGTGAAAACAATTTTAGCATAAAATTTTTTTTGGTCAAGCGTGTGTTGTCCATAAAAATTAGACATTTTGAGAAAAAATTTTTTTGATGCGGATCGACTCTCTTTCATGTAAGGATTATTTCATTATATCGGAAGAAAAAATCTGAGCAGCACAAGTTAGTCAAATTTAATAAAATGTTTTCTTATGAACCGACCTGTGCTGCACTGGGTCGATTCGAGGTAGGTAAATCATAATTTATGTTCGAGTCACCCATTTGCAAAGTAAAAGCAATCGATCTTCTAATTATAAGCTATCCTGTCTGCTACTAACATCTTCGTCATTATTTCAATCAAGCAGACTGTTAATTAAAATCTTGTTTAGCTCTAAAGTCCTTGCGAACGTTGACCTCAATTTTTTATACACAATCTGCTTCTGTAATTTGTTGATGACGTACCCACTTACTTACCTAAAGCAAAACAAACCTATGTAAGTACATAACAGTTGCTGATTGAATGTATTTAATTCTCTGTTTCATATAGTTTTGTACCAAGGAAAGCATTTTATGTGCTATTGTTGATCATAAATGTATATTAGCACGAAGTTGCTGATATTATTATTTAAGGTGTGTCTAATATTGCATTTGTAGAATATTGAAAACTAGCACGCAATGTAAGAAATACTTCGATGTCAACATTATACCGTGTATCAGCCGCTACTAAACAGTAGGTCATGGATTGTTTTGTGGCGACTTTAATTAAAGACAAATTCACTATAATATGATATTATTCTTACTTACTACAAAACAAATCCGCGAAAGGAAATGCCATTTATTTTCCCTAACAAAGACGCATGATGACAGTGAATACGTAGGTGTATTTCTTTCCATGTCGTAGAAAAACCTTAGGAAAAGATTATCTGAAACCAGGAATGTTCGATATTACCCACCAAATAGATCCTATCTCTATGTCTGAAACAGTCAGCGTATTCATCTCCTAGGGCACTGATGTTGTCAGCTTGGATAATAATAATTGTTGCCTGTCTCTCGCCAGGCAGTTGCGAGGTTCTACGATTCCTTTGCCCTTCCCGTATTACGTAGCCATAAGTACGTCTTGCCCACCCTTATTATGAAGCTGAAGCCAACTATTCACATTTCATCTAGAAGGTCTGCATCAACTATCAGGTTTTCCCGACATGTTAGCAAATTCTGTCTTGATTCAAATGATGCCTTGAAAATGTATCCAGCTGATGAAACTCACATAGCTATGAAACCACTTTTAAAGTATCAATATGCTTCCGGATATCCTGCTTCGAAAGGCCCTAAATGTAAAGCTAGACTAATTTAGGCACTTGTTTGTCATTGGAAATGATAAGATGACCTTAAAAGGGAAATTGTTTACCTTTCGCTGACGGCCTGAGCGTCCCTAACTTACGGTTACGGTGAAATGTCAATGTTAATTATGTGTACAAAGTGCGAAAGTTAAAAATGTTCTCAGTGATAGATCGACCAGATTAGAGCTAGTTCAGTGTCGAGTGTCAACTCATAAAGTCGTTTACTTATAAGGTTTAAAAGTCAGCCTATGTTTTTATAACTCTCCATTAAAATTTTCCATCAATGCCAATGGGCTTGCTATAAAATAATATTGGTGCGTCAGTATACTTTGTAGATACGAAATTCATGTCTTCTATTAATAGTTTTAATTACCTAAAGATAGGATACCTTAATAATACGTAAGTATTTACGTTAGTAGCTCATTGAAACATTTCGACGTGTTTTTCAAGATTTCAATTCTAATTTTTCACTGCTTTGTGGATTCTTAGAGGATTATATAAAAAGACCACATAACCAAGATTGAAAATCAGGTGCAATTCCGTTTCTTGTCGCTCATCATCTCTACACTTGTAGTCTCTTTGTACTGACTGCAAGCCAAGACTGTCCACTGAGACGCGAGGTGGATGGCACTGATAAGTTGTCTAGTAGACTTGTCTATTAATGGAGACGATAGTATTTACCTCTGATGTCTTCCGGTAGGAATTACATTTGAAGGATAATTTTCTTTACAGATTAAAAACATCCCAAAATGCCATTCACAATGAAAGAAGGTGGGTTCGGCGTGGGAGACTATGCTGTGTTCGGGGTGCTATGCGTGGCGTCGTGCGCGGGCGGCGTGTGGTACAGCGCCCTGGGCTCCCGGAGCAAGGCCGTAGTGGACATTAGAGACTACCTGCTGGGCGGCAAGGCTATGTCCACATTTCCTGTCGCCATGTCTCTCATAGCCAGGTAAGCTGGCAAAATAACTTAGACGCTTGACGAAACAGTAGACATGACGAAAAAGAAATTTGACAAACTAAAAGTTATAAAGGTTCGTTGTCGTGCAAATACATAACAATATCACATTTATTGCTTTATGTACCTACACGTTTGACCTTTCGAAAGAGAATTCTGTTGATATTAATATATCTGTCTTGATGACCTATTGAACAGGTTTCTACAGGTGAAGTGTCTGCTTTTACGAGTGGACAATGGCCTCGTTGATTTTGCCTTCAAAATACGATTTACCCTTTGTTAATTATTGCAAATTTTATAAGTTATTAGCATGCATGGATGTCGAAGACCAAACCTCGACTTAAATTTCAATTTTTGCAATTTAAGTAGGTATCACAAATTATGTGATAATGTGGATCATTATCAGTAGTTCCAGCGTGCTTTTGTTTTATACAACGAGTAGGCCACTCGAAAAGTGCTTTAACTGTTTTCATCTCTATTTCTTAAAAACTAGTTATTATTATTGCCCGCGATTTCACCCGCGTTAAATGAGTTTTCAGGTTTATGAAAATAAGATTAACAACGCGAAAAGCAATTCTCATTAGAACTTGTACTGATATTTATAATCCATCTAAAACTGTTATTTAGGTACGTATGTGTATAACAGTAAAGTAGGACCAAAAAATAATTGTAACAATTTGTAGAGTCGTAACCAATATTCATGGAAAGTTGAAAAGTCAAGTTGGAAAGCACGAACCGTACTTTCGTCTTTTAATTTTTTGCCTTTTTGGGTGTAATTTCCATCCAGTTACGTATCAGGGGTGACGATCCTGGGCACGCCGGCGGAGATCTACAACTACGGATCCCAGTACTGGCTGGTGGTCGTCGGGGTGACCCTGAGCTGCGTGGTCGTGGCCACGGTCTACCTCCCTGTCTTCTGCACGCTGAGGTTATCGTCGTCTTATGAGGTAAGATTACACATAATGTAAACTAGCGGACGCCCCGTTCGTATACTATGTTATTCCAGGACATAAACTATCACTGTATAATACCTACCAACTTTCGACAAAATCCGTTCAGCCACGTGATTGAGCGACAAACATCCAAACTCACATACTTCCAAACTTTCGCATTTATATAGAGCTACTGGGATTATATGCATGGGATTGAAAAGTATGTAAAAGATAACATGAGAAATAATGCCATGTTTAGTCTATCTATCTACCTAAGTATATTTTAGGTTTATATGGTATTCCGCATACGTACTACATGAAGGTTAGGTGATTTGTCAAAAATAATTAAAGAATTAGATACGCTTTTGTTGGCGGAACAGAAAAATAACTAATCCGTACTTACATTAAAAGATAAGTTACGAAGCAAATGTTTAAATACTAGTCTCTAAAATTTAAAGAATTTAAAAACCATATCGCGATTAAAAGAATGAGTGTGATTGATAGACGATATTCACATTCATAGTAATAAATTCAATGATCAGCAACATGATTACAATTGCTGATTTAGTAAATATATATGACTACTTGATACATAACATGATGAATCCGGTTCGCTATCACCATAATTCTCAATCTTATCCATTATTTTAAGTATAGGCACTTCAGAATCATCGAATACAAAATTATCTCAAATATTTTTCGTAACCGGATGCTATTCTTGTAGTAAAACAGCATCTGGTAAACTATAATGTCTATTAATAAGACCATATTTGTTGTCATACGAAACTATTAATCATCGTAATTGTTTCACAAAGTAAAATTCCGTGGTGGAATAACATCAGTTCCGCAGAGTAGAGTCATGTAGAGTAATGTAGAGTCGCCTCGTTGTGTACCGAAGTAATTCATCTTGTGATGTTACGCAGCCTCTGGGATTTTATCATCAATTTTGCTATCTTAAGACAGACAAATCATTGACAAGTACTCACCGGCTAGATGGACTTTGCCCGTAAATCGCAATGCAAATAATCTCACGCTATCTACATATATGAAGTATTGCTGAATCAACATAGCGATGTCTTTTCACGGAATGAGGTATCTTGGGCAGACAGCCTATCTGATGGTAGTGGCTACTGCCACCTGTTCTACAGTCTAGAGTTAGGATTATACTTCCTGTAATACCAACGCACCGTTCACCTTTCATTTAAAGAGATACGTCACTCGATGAGTTTGATACAAAATTTAAAGTGTGTGCACATTGCTGGAGTATTTATAGAATAGGTATATTAATAAATTATTGGCACTAAATGTTCGAACCGAGCGTGGTATTGTTCGTTCGTAAAACAAACCCAAACTCTAAATCTTCTCAATATTGGACTTTTTAATGAGTATCACTTAGTGATGGTGAAATACAGTCCCACGTCAGTCTGGGAGTCTGTAAACTTTACCAAAAATCCATACTAATATTATAAACGGGAAAGTAATTGTGTCTGCCTGTCTGTATACGTGTTCACAGTTCACGCATAACGATTAACAGATTTTGATGAAATTTGGTGTGGAGATACATCGAACCCTGGTGTAGGAGGGTGCGTCCACGTGGTTCGACATAGGCTACTCTTTTCACGATAAACTGTTCCCGCGGAAAAAAACGCATCCTACGCGGGCGAAGCCGCGGGCAACAGGTATAAGTTAATTAAAATTGAAACTTTGCCGAAAGTGTAAGTAAGAACGTAGGTATGTGAGAACAAATACCTACCATATTAAATTTATTTAAAAAAACATGTTTTTATCAAAGTGTTTTTGTTGCAGTACTTAGAGTTAAGATTCAACCGACATGTTCGAGCCATCGCTTCGGTACTTTTTTTACTGGACGAGGTAAGTCGATACGTTATTTACTTTACTATGACATCATAATGAACTTGTCTAATTATTAACATAATGCCGATACTTACCATTTATCCATAAATGTCACAAACACCATTAGATGTTTTGACGATATTCACAATAAACTTGTACTTCTTGTGTTCGTCTAGCTTACATTGGCATTCCAATTTTGCAATTTAAAAAAAGGAATCTCGGTAACTCAGCTAAATAAATAAAAAACATTACTTACCTATTATTTTATTACTATACATACATAGATAGTGAACATAAAAATGTTCGATACAATTTTATCTTAGTCACAGATAGTAATTTATATTATTTTTCATTACTCATACTCTGAAAGTAGGTCTGAAGTTGCCTGAGGAGCGGGTTGAAAGTAATACATCTCAGCCCTAGGGAGAATCGCTTTCAACTGACAGCTGTCAAATTATATAAAAAAAACTAGTACTATTTTGACATTTCTATTGGACGTTGTATAAATGTACCTAGTGTACTTACATGCAATAAAATACTTTTGAATTTTGAATTTTGGACCATGTTCCAACTGTCTATACAGCCACTCAATTACAGCGCGATGTAAAATTGAAATAACATAAAGTTATGTAATAATTAAAGAATATATATTTTTAAATGACTTAATTATAATTATTACTGTCAACTATTTCTTTAAAATAACATAGATTTGGGCAAAATATTTACAATTTTTTCAATGATGGAAATGAAAAATAATGGCAGAATGGCCGGCCACAGAAAAAAAAACAAAGTAGACGGGAAAGCGACAAACCGATCTTCATTTGTTTTTTCGAGTTTTAGAATTTTGTTTATACTTCCGTATAGCAGAGATTTGTATTAACACTCATTTTATGTTTTTGTTTTTACTTTCAGTGTATTCTTAATGAAAAGCACTGTGTTTCCCTCGGGTTCAAGACTTATTTAGAGGTCCCTCGAACTATTGGCGCCCTCGCTACGCGTCGGGCGCCAAACCCCGTCTCGGGACTTAAATAAGTTACTTTCACCCCTAGGTTAACAATGTACTATTATGATTATATCTAAGTAAGTTTATTTTTATGTTTGCGGAATATGCAATCCTTTATGAAATGGATTTCCGCAAGTAACAGATTCTCGTCTATTTTATTTGATTGAGGGTTTTCTGTCTGTCAAACATTATAAGTATAATCCCTCAATGTATTATGTAAACGAATGTTTATCTGTCAGTCTTTATAGCTGTTCAATTATCATCTGTATGCTGTAGGTAGACTATTAGATCTACTAACAAAATAATAAAAAGATTGCTTCACGAGTAATATAAAAATAATAGTTAAAATTACATAAAAGGAAAAATTAAAAGATAGAAATACAGATATGTATATTTGAAAGCAGACTTACTCGTTCTAAATTGCGTCAGTTAGTATTTACCTTACCGTCTAAACAGGTATGTTTCGCAATCAGTTATCATTGCCGATGTGCGTCTTTGTCAATTTAATTGTAATACTTATGATGACTCAGTTAACCTGCCATAAAATGTGTGCGGTATGTCCCGGAAACCAGGTTCTAAGTGGACATAGGCTATTTATACCAAAAAAAAAAATGTGTGCGGTATGTCCCGGAAACCAGGTTCTAAGTGGACATAGGCTATTTATACCAAAAAAAAATGTTTGCGATATGTCCCGGAAACCAGTTTCTAAGTGGACATAGGCTATTTATACCAAAAAAAGTGTGCGGTATGTCCCGGAAACCAGGTTCTAAGTGGACATAGGCTATTTATACCAAAAAAAATACTTAGTTCCCACGGAGAAAGTCGACTAAAACTGCCATGCACTGGCCGCTTTCGCCAATAAGTCAATGTGGGAGTGACTTATCTTATCTTGTTACTTGGTACTTACGTTGTTTTTTGGTGGACTTCACATACACCTTAGAATAGAAATTCTAATCTTTGTCGAATATGCAGGTTTCCTCGCGATGTTTGCCATCACCGAAAAGCCTGGTAAAAAATAAACCGTAAACTTATATTATTGGTACGGACTAAGATTTGAACCCACGACCTCATGAACGTGAGGCGAGTGCATATTAGGCTACCACGGCTCTCTGTGCGCCACGGTACATACTAATGTTTTAAATGAGAAAATAAGTCTGTTTATTACTTACGCCTAAACCGCTGAACGGGTTTTGATGAAATTTGGTGTGGAGATAGATTGAACCCTGGGGCAGGACTAAGGCTACTTTTTACTGCGATAAACATTTCCATGCAGGCGAAGCCGCGGGCTACAAAATAAATATGATACCAAGTAGAGTGGGCGCGTGGCGTTGCTATGTAATCTGGTTTCCGTAACACATTCTCTAATACTCAGTAGGAACGACGAACGAGTAGGTATTAGCAATTCTTATGAATGTCCGAGTGAGGCGCAGGCGCAGGTCGTTGTCGTTCGCCTCCGTTGCCGCGAGTGGACTTTGCACCATGCCGTGCCGTTCCATTATTATGAACGTCAACATCAATAATTGGTGTCTAGATTTATGCACGTAATGTTATTGGATGACTACCATGGAAAGAGACACCATTTTGAATTTTTGTTAGTCTTCTGTGCCCACGGCCTTCCCTAAGTCGCGCTATTTTTATCATTGGCCAAAAGTCAGCTAAATACGTTCATAATGTAGTATGTAGTCTATGTATAATATTACCTCAAATATATCGAAACATTAAAGTTTTGTATATTGTTAACTGTTGCCAGGCAGTTTTACATAGCTAGGTAAAATATTAATACATAGGTTGTTCGGTCTAGTAGTTTTTTAATTGGCTTGGTGAAAAGCAGACACAAAATTCGCTATAAAATGTCCGTAACGACGAAACCTTATCAAATGGTTTATTATGCCGGCTACACACTAGCGACGGGCGACCGATCGATAAAAGGATTGGGTCGAATTTCACCGGAGCCGAAGTCTCAGTCCGCCTCCAGTTCACTCAGTTCATCGTTAAGGTGTTTCTCCTTGGAATTAATGTAGATTTGTATGCAAATTTTCAATGTAGGAAGATAGGTATCATTTTTCAAAATGTGTTTATATTATTTTTGAGGAACCAACATACCTACTAAGAGATTTTCGCATATAATAGCTCGTATAATAGTCATGATACGATGATAAATACTGAAGTTTCTAATGACAATGAAACTGTTAACAGGCAACCAAGGCTAGCCATGATTGTGGACTTTGATATTAGACTAGATGTGTTCACAACAACAATGTAACATCGTCTTGCTACATTTAGATCACCAGTAGGTGAATCTATTTACTAGGTACTTTAGATTCATTGATAACTTTATCTCTAGCAGCGGCGGGCGGCGCCACTCGTGGATCCCATAGAAAATTCGCCGAATACAGAGCGTGACACACACTGGGCGGCGGCGTTGCGAAAGCGTTGCGGCGGCGAAGGTTTGTATGAAGAACGCGCCGCGCGGCCGCCGCTTTGATGTAAAGGGCTTCATACTATTTCGAACATTACAGAAAAAAATCGCAATTCTTTCGCAACGCCGCGGCTCAGTGTGTGTCACGCTTTAGTGAAACCTTAATTGTTGAGCTAAAATGTATTTTGTTTTTTCCAGGTATTGTTTCTACCTATGGTCGTGTATGTTCCTGCATTAGCATTTAATCAATGTAAGTCTACGTAGCTATATATTATAACATAAATACTTAGTTAAAGTTTGTTTTAGTATCCGAATGAATTTTAAATAATAATAATAATAATAATAATAGGTGTACCAAAGGAAGGTGTGCGGGTGGGTGTACGGGCGGCTGCCGGATGCAGACGTCATGAATGAATTCTGGCGTGGCATCTAGTCGGTGCCCGTCGAGCACACGGAGGGTGATTGGATGCGTGTCGTCGAGCATGCGTGTGAGCCGATCGAACCCATGGGGTCTATCGCCATAGACCCCGAAGACGTAAGTTGTGCGATCCGTACGACCCAGAACTGGAAGAGTCCTGGACCGGACGGATTGCACAACTTCTGGATTAAATGGATTAGATGCTCACACGGGTGTTTGGCGATGCAATTCCAAGAAGCCCTTGAGGCTGGTTCGCTCCCTAGTTTCATGACAACTGGTGTCACCTTCCTGCTCCATAAGTCCGGTAGTACCGCGGAAGCGAAAAACTACAGACCCATCACGTGCTTGCCTACGCTATACAAGCTCCTTACATCCATTCTGAGAACAAAAATAGACTCGCACATTGCTGCGAACAATATTTTGGCCCTCTCTCAGAATGGATGTCGGGTTGGGTCCATACTAAGGAGCTCCTCCTCATTGACACGACCATTTGCCAACAGGTCCGGCGGAGCAGAGGGGTTCTCTCGGCTGCTTGGATTGACTATAAGAAGGCCTATGATTCGGTGCCTCATTCATGGCTGGAGAGGATCTTGGAGTTGTATAAAATAGATTCAACTCTGAGATCCTTTCTTAGCACGTGTATGGGGCGGTGGACCACAGTCCTTCGTCAACCAGGCGGGGGAGACAGTCCCTCTGATCCGCAGCCCTTGATAAAGATAGAGCGAGGCATATTTCAGGGCGACAGTCTGAGTCCCTTGTGGTTTTGCCTAGCATTGAATCCTCTCAGCACTTTGCTGGAGGACTCAAAGCTGAGCTATCGGCTTCGGAGAGGGGGTGAGATCATTTCTCATCTGCTGTATATGGATGACCTCAAGCTGTTCGCACGGCAACGCCAGCACTTGGTGGAACTGTTAAAGATCACTGAGAACTTTAGCAACTCCATCAAGATGGAATTTGGTGTGGACAAGTGTGCGGTCATACATGTACAGCATGGGAAAGTTGTAAATTCTACGAATATACAGCTTTCCGAGACAATGATTCTCAGATCGCTCTCGGAAGCCGAAACCTACAAATACCTGGGCATGTCAGAGTCGTTGGGTATTTCAGTAGGGGACGTCAAGCAGTCGGTGAAGGACCGTTTCTTTTGTCGCCTTACAAAATTCCTTAATAGTCTTTTGTCAGGTGGCAACAAGACGCGTGCCTTCAACGGTTGGGTGATGCCCTTACTGATTTACTCCTTTGGCATACTCAGGTGGACTCAGACCGAACTGGACGCCCTGGACAGAAGGGTCCGTCAACTGCTCACGTCGCATCGCATGTTGCACCCACGCTCGTCGGTCATGAGACTGTACATTCCGCGAAGGTGGGGGGGTCGTGGCTTTTTAAACGCCAAAAACCTCCATAACCGCGAAGTGTGCAGTCTCAGGGAGTACTTCCTCAGCAACGAGTGTGGGATGCATAGCGATGTGGTAGCAGTTGACAAGGGCCTCACGCCGCTCTCCTTGGCCAACGGGAACTGGCGTAAACCGGTGGTACTTAGCACCGATGACCGCAAGGACGTATGGAAGGGCAAGGAGCTGCACGGGCGGTTCTATCGGGCCTTAACAGGGCCCGATGTGGACCTGCATGCGTCGGTGAACTGGCTACGATTCGGCGACCTATTTGGGGAAACCGAGGGTTTTGTCTGTGCAATTGCGGACGAAGTTATCAAGACGAATAACTACCGGAAATATATAATGAAGGACGGTACGGTCGACATATGTCGGGCATGTTGCCGTCCTGGGGAATCTCTTCGTCATATTATTTCCGGTTGTTCTCATCTTGCTAACGGAGAGTATTTGCACAGACACAACCTAGTAGCCAGGATCATCCACCAGCAACTTGCCCTTCAATACGGCCTTGTCGAGTCGGAGGTGCCGTATTACAAGTACCTACCGGGGCCGGTTCTCGAAAATGGTCGTGCTTTGCTCTACTGGGACCGGTCTATCATCACGGACAGGACTATTGTAGCCAATAAGCCTGATATCGTGCTGATAGACCGGTCCCAGCGCCGGGCAGTGCTCGTTGACATCACCATTCCGCATGACGATAATCTCGTGAAGGCTGAGAAGGACAAACTCAGCAAGTACCTTGACTTGGCTCACGAGGTCACCGCCATGTGGAATGTTGATTAAACGAGCATTGTCCCGATAGTCGTTTCGGCGAACGGCCTTATAGCGAAGAGCCTCGACCAACACCTCGAGAGGCTCTCGCTAGACGGCTGGATCAAGGGCCAGATCCAGAAGGCAGTACTCCTGGACACGGCGCATATTGTCCGGAGGTTCCTCACTCTGCGGCCCTAACCACCGGTAGCTTGGGCCCTGCCCCGCTGCCGGCGGCACATTAGGTTTAAGTTTTTTATAATGTTTTTTTTAAATTAGTTTTTATAGAAAAATATTATAAATAATTTATACTTGAGATTGATTGAATAAAGAGATAATAATAATAATAATGATTTGGACAAATTAACACACGGCTGTTTAGTCCCAACTAAGCCGAAGCTTGTAAATGGTTACTCAACAACTGATAAACATACTTAAATACTTTTAAATAAATACTTAAATACATACAAACACCCAGAATCCGAAAACCAACAGTTATGCTCATCACACAAATGTTGGTCCCGGGTGGGAATCGAACCCACGACCTTTAGCGCAGTAGGCAGGGTTACTACCACTACGCCAACAGGCCAGTCAAATGTTCTTTAACTTGGCTACTTGCGTTTCTATTCGTGTGCTGCAAAGCTTTGTTGGTGTGCGTCTAGGTGAGTGGGGCGTATGACCGAGTTTTACCTTAGCAGTTAGTAGTAGTTTTTACATGAAATTCTTATTTATTACTTACCATTATTGTTATTATACTTTTTATTACTTTTAGGGTTCCGAACCTCAAAAGAGGAAAAAAGGAACCCATAAAGGATCACTCGGTTCTCCGTCTGTCCGTCTGACAAGACCATTTTTCTCAGGAACGCGTTGAGGTATCAAGTTGAAATTAATATCAAATACTCAGGTCTGCTGTCCCTTGGTGTCGTGAAAAAATCAGACTTCTAAGTCATCGCAGTCAAAAGATATTGCCCATTTTTTTATATCACTGTATTTCCAGTATTTCTATAGTGTACCTAGTAGCGACAAAAAATAAAATTTAAAAAACATGTAATTTTCTTTTTATGCATAATGCATACCTATCTACTCCACTCCTACTTGGTACATGATATTTTGTTCTCGTGTCGGCGTGGTGTATGTAGTATATGGTGATCGAAGTCTCGTGTCGATAAGTATCGTGAATTTTTGCCGCCGACGACGGCATCCCTTCCCGTCGGCAAGTGCCATTCCCGTAATCCGAATTTTATGGGAATACTTGATATTGACAAACGATATCGATACTGGATTTACTACTCGTGTTTATTTCTTCTTTACGTAGCGATAGGTACTATTGAGGTTGTCTTGATAATAGTTTAACACGTTTTTTGCGCTTTATCGCCCTATTTTTCGGAATCTATGTGTTTTGGTGATTTGTATGTAGATTTTGTATCTAATGTTTTGCTACTAAACCTTTATTTAAAATTTTTTATCTTTTATTTTTCCAGTGACGGGGTTTAGTGTATTTGCCGTCGGTGGTGTTATGGTGGCAATATGTGGCGTTTATACAGTTTTAGTAAGTTTTTTTGCTTTTTATTTATATTTTTTAGGATTAAAATTGGAAGTCGTAATTTTTTTTTTCGCCCTAAATAGCGTGATAATGTTACCATACAACAGTAGGAACTCTCAATAAGGTCTATTGCAGGTCTAAAAATGTTCAACTAAGATTTATGGTAGCAGTTTATAAGCACTTAAGGGGTAGATACCTATTATAAAGAAACTATCGTGCGAAAACCTGTGGCACGCTGAAAAGAAATTTATGGACTCTTTAAAAAGAGATAAAGAGAAAGATAGAGAAAGAGAGGCAAAAATATATTAGTTTGGTTTGGTACGAAAATTAATTATTTGAGACATAATTAAGGAAACACTTAAAATTTGATAGTTCTACAATTATGTACTTTTAGTCTCATACTTCTAAGTCTGGACAGAGACAGATACCTACTTTAGGAGAAGACGTTAGAATTTGAAAGTTGTCTACTTTTAGATTAATCGTAGGTAGCGTGCTACAATACATGTACAATATCATTCTCTCCTACGAGTCCTCATGTCTTAAACTGCGTTTGTTTGAATCCAGGGCGGTCTCCGTGCGGTAGTGTGGACAGATTCAGTGCAGACAGGCGTGATGTTTATAGGTGTGGTGCTGGTGGTGGCCGCGGGCACGCTGGCCGTCGGCGGCGTCAGAAACGTCATCACCATCGCCAGCGAGTCCGGCAGGCTGGACCTTAAGAAGTAAGTACCGTGCTCACTTTTATCTGTACTAAAGCTGTAGGTAGATTTTGTTTTTTTTTGTCTGAAAGCGCTAATCTCTGAAACTACCAGACGGACTTGAAAAATTCTTCTTGCATTCGATAGCCCAATTCTTGACGAAGGTTATAGGCTATTTACTATCGTTCTACGACCCTTAGGAGCCGAGCAAAAAGAAAAGAAGTCAAAAGTGGGCGAGGCCACGGGAAACAGCTAGTTATTATTATTTGTGATGGGGTATTTACGATCTATTGTGATTGCCACTTTATTATAGTTCAGTGCTAAGCTTTGCACCAGCTAGGAACGTCAGCACGTCCTGGACCCAGTTGGAGAACCTTACACGCATCTTAAAATTTCTTCTAGATAAGGTTTTTCCATAAAGTTTCCTTCGCCAAAACCACATCGTGGCCTATCGTGTGACAGACGTTGTGGATAGACTTGTATGCAGACAAATAAATAGTAGAAGTATGACGATGTTTGCACTAAGTTTATCGTGATATGTGTACATAATGATATAGGAGCGCTGAATCATTATGTTTTCTGGTATCAGTTGGAATTTCTCCCCCTACGAGCGTCAGACTGGCTGGGGAGCAGTGGTGGGTGGGTTCCTGTACTGGACTTGCTTCAACTCTGTCAACCAGACCATGGTGCAGCGGTATATCGCGCTGCCAACTAAGCGGAAAGCGATTACGTGAGTAAACAGGAACCTTATCAATATCATCATCGACCGCCTTATTGACTTAGTAGTTAGTGTCTGAGAATAGAGCTCGACCATAAAATTAGTATACTTACACAAGGTATACTAAGTTTATGACCTCGACTATGCGGGGACCGACAACTTTGTAATTTGCCGTAGCACATGGAATCCACGTTTGAGAATAGACAAGTGCCTTTATAGAATTTATTTATTTATCATCATAATCATATAGCCTGTTGAGTCCATTCTTACTACCTAATACCCCAATGTCTCCAGTCTTTTCCACTTTCTGTTTTTGAAACTTAAATAACAATGGCTTTTGACCGCAAGCTTCAAATTATGAATCTTACTTCGCTGCCAGTTTGTGACTAACCGTAATCACCATAACTTTGTGCTGTGTCGCCAACATGTCAAGTTCTCGATCATTTATTTCTATTTGATCGAAATCATCAGTAGTCTAGTCTGACAATACCCCATGAAAATGTAGTCTAACATGCTTTGCTTCCTTAATGAAAAATGTTTTCCTAATTAATTTTTCTTCAGGATTTTATTCTGGACTATACTAAAATGTAAGTCTAGTCCCGGCAGCAAAATTTTCTAAAACTTTTCTTTGACCAGTCCAGCGCCTTATGCATAGTGACATGGCCTGGATTGCTCCAATGCAGAATATTTGCAGTGAACTGGTCTTTTACTTTCTTATTTCCCAGTCCACTTACGAATGTTGACGAACCATGATATTTCCCTTCTTTACATTCTGCAGCTAAGCTACTGGTTCATTTATTTGTCAACAATACATGACCCACCTACCTACCTACTTTATTTTTATCCGTACTTTGTTAAAGTTCGGTTTTCTTATAGATATTTTTTCCATAAGTATGTGTACTTTCCTTTTCTTAAACTTATCTTCTTTTTACTTATCTTCTTTAAAAGTACTTATTTTATCTTTATTTATACGTACTATATCTTTATTTATACTGTGCACGAAATTTTAAAAAATGCATACGAACGAGAGCAGGTTGTCTGGGACTTCGAAGTTTAAAACTTTATCCATAAATTTATGTTGAAACCTTATACAATAAGTGCAAAGGTATTCCTCAACTCAATCCCAATACATTTTTAGAGCACTAGGAATATTCTGCGTTGGAGCAATTCTGGCCATATCTCTATGCGTTTGGTGCGGTCTGGCCGCATGGGCGGCGTGGAACCTCGGAGGTTGTGACCCTGCAGGAGCACCTCTGGTGGACGACAGACTCCTCCCAGCTTTTGTTACGTACGTAGCAAAAGTCCAGCATCTACCAGGTCTTGCTGGCGTATTCCTCGCTGGAGTATTTGGAGCTGGTTTGAGGTGAGCATTTTATTGTTATTAATATTTTGGGGTCTGTCAATGTTGGTTCTTATCGAAGAACAGGTAATAACTTGACTCAAACAAAATAGATTAGCGATTTTACAGTCTATGGGATTTTCAATAAAAGAATCGTGCCTAATAAATAACATATTTGGACGTCACCTGTGCGGGAACACAGCCATTTGTGTAACATCTTTTTCTGACGCAGTTCCATGTCAGCGGTGCTCAATGCATGCGCTCTAGTTGCCGTCGAGGACATAATGCACAGCTGGCTTAAACTGCGGCTGAAGCCCATGATAGAAGGAATACTGGCACGTACTGTGACGGCCTTACTAGCTATCATGTCCATCGTAATGCTTATGGTCATCCAGAAACTTGGTGGAGTTCTTGGTAAGTTGATTGAGTTCGTCTATATTATCTTCGTGACCTCCGAACTAGCCCGTTCCGTCTGTCTGTATATAAATGTTTTGTATCACCGAATTGTGCATTTGCTCTATTGCATGTCGTTTGTCTCACTCTAAAAACTGCCCTAAGTTCATTAAATAAATTTTATTTTTAATTGTGGTTTATTAGGCGTAGCAACAGCCCTATCAGCCATCGCCGCCAGCACCACGTGTGGAATATTCACCCTTGGCATGGCGTGTTGGTGGGTTGGCCCTAAAGGTGCGATCGTGGGCGGGGTGGTTGGTGCTCTGGTAGCAGGCACTATTTCCCTGGGCTCTCAAGCGGCTGCGGCTCAGGGGCTGAGGTCACCACCTATGAACTTCTCTTCAGAGTGCGCTTATAACGCGTCGTATGGTGAATTTGATGATTCAATAGTGAGTACAATTATTCACATTCTGAAAAGATTCAGATTTGAGAAAAATAATCAAAGGTCTCTTATTGAAAATTTTATTAATTCTGAAGAACAAAAACCTTATATTTTGACTGCTATATCCTTACAGGATATCAACGAAATATCTCAATAGCTTGTGTCACTTCTCACTATAAATTCCTCTGTAGTTCAATCATAATGGGAAAATAATAAATATGTATTTTCATTCATAGGACCCTGCGACAGTATTCCCTCTGTTCCGACTGTCGTACCACTGGATCGCACCGATGGGTCTCCTCTCGACTCTCTTAGTGGGCTCCGTGGTCGGCTGGTTCCTCGACAGAAAGGAGGACATAAAGATAGATGCGGAGTTGTTCACGCCGGGGGTGTGGAGGTGGCTCCCGGAGGAGTTCCACCGGTGCTCGGGGGAGGTGAGGCGGAACCTGGCAAGAGATGTAGACTCTCCAGCCCCTTCAGCCCCGCTCATACTCGATGCGATGGCGGATAAGGTACTGTAACTGTTATAAAAGGAGTGTCTGCTGTTCAAGCTTCTTAGTCAAGTTATATTCAATTAACTTACTTCGAGATTAACTTACCTAGATAAATAACTTCATACAAATTAAAGTAACAATGTGCCTTGAACTTAAAATACAACCATAATCAAAATCATTACGATTTATTTCCAATACTAGGATATACCGACTAGCGCAGATTTGACTTTATTTTTATGTTCATGATTAAATGAATTAGTGTGAATTATTATTTTGTTTCAGATTGAAATGAGTGGTGAAAGTAGTAGATAGTATAGAAAGAACGAGTGGCAAAGATTTACACTGAAATAGATGAACGTGTTCTTAGCTGCTTAGAATCGTTTAGTATTAAAATGGTATTTAGGTACCTAGTTAAGTTATTTAGTTTATTAATTTATTTATTAAAACTACTTACACGATGTAAAGTGCTGAGTATTTGTAACAATCTCATGGTTGTGAAAAAGTTGTCAAAGTATTGAAGAAAATTTACATTGCATTGCTTGTCCAAATGACAACATCCAAAGGATATTTGAACATTAAATGAAGAGACGACCTATTTAAAATAATATAATTTTGTAGCCTATTGTAATAACAATGCAATAACAATGCAATAGTTATAAAAAAACGTTACCCTCCTTTGCTTGTGCAGTTCGAGTAATTAGAAAGAAATGAAATAAATTGATGTAGGGGAGACCAGGTTAAGACCGTATAGCTAAGGTTCTAGGTAATTTATTTCAAATCGCACACTTACTGGCATATTTTATTAAATATTTACACTGGGACGGCAAATCCTACGACATAAGATTTTTAATTTAAGTTCACATGTTTGTTATTCCTAAGCCCATGTTCCTTTATAAATGGTGATGTTATCCAATCGACTGTAAAATGATATTGATAGGTACTAGAATGGTATGTGCTAATAATTTGAGCCATCTTTAAAACAGTCAGAGTATTTTAACAGAGATCGTTCCTTTCTTCAGTTTTTCACTCGCGCTCTCTTCACCCCTGTATACCACACACCGACCGACCTTTAAAAATGTACCTAGAACATTGTAGAACACACCTCTTCGATGTTGGTTCTACGAGTAAATGTTATGGTCCTTGTGTCTAGACACAAAGACACCAGTAAGTTGTTGAATGATGAAACATATTAATCCATTTGTTGGTTGGCTTTGATTGTAAACGATTGGCTAGTGTACTTTCTTGTAATATATTTTTTGTCATTCCGTTAATCGCATAGGTAAGTGAATGTTGACATACATACACCAACTTGGTGTTAAACCCAAAAGGATCTCTAACATGCATTAGCTTGTAGGTAACACAACATTTGTGTGTGATGGATGACTGATATCCATACAAATGTTGTGTTATAACAAGGTAAAAAGTATGGTAGTAGTCTCTTCATATATGATTGTGTGGTAGGCTAACAATAAGACAGAAATGCCTAATTCAATTGATTTTAGAATCGGGAATGATTAAAGACCAAGTATGTCTTATATTTTAAATATTCGATTTAAGTAAGTAATGTATATTAATACCTTTAAGAGATAAAAATAACCAACGTTTAAAAATGTTTGTTTTTCAAAGTTCTTAGAAGAATCTTATTATTTACAACTTATCTTACATGCTTTTAAGGGACCAATAAAATGATGTAATCTGTTCATGCAGCGATAGGTATAAAACAAACTTTTTAATGTGTCGGACTATTTAGGCCATTTCACTAAAAATAAACTAATTTTGATAAGTATTTACATTTACATTAGCTAAGATAAAAAGTAGTACTTATTACTCAACATGTTGTGTTTCCACTCATAAATCTCTCCCTCTGCAACGGGTCAATAAATGTAAGGATGCTTTCAATTCTTTCGAAGTGAATCATACAAAAACGTAGTTGGGAAGACAATAATTAATTAATACCTACTTTTCAGCATTTTAGACAGGTAGTCACGTTTTACTCGGTATGTCAAAAATGAACCAGCATATTAATTAGTTAATATGTGTAATCAGTAATCACTAATTATACCAATATAAGTATACGTACAACCATGTGGGTCCAACGCTTTGAAAATATTTTTATTCTTTGGCGCTGCTGAAATATATTCGTAGCGCTAGGGATAATAATACCGCAGTATGTTTTAGAGATGCAGTTTTGAAATTAAGTATAAATTAAGTACCATCTTACTTAGGCGCATGTGAAGTCCGCCAACCCGCACTGGGCTAGCGTGGTGGACTATAGCCCGCACGCCCTCGTTGAGAGGGTAGGCCTGAGCCCCAGCAGTGGGGAGATTAATAGGCTGTTGATGATTGATGAAGTACCATCTGTGAGAGTATCCATGCTGTAATGTTAAACTGGTACAACGATGAACGTAGAAGCATATGAAATAAATGTTAGATCACCTCATCAAGCTCGCTGAGTGCCAGCCAAGTGAAAATGACATCGATATTTTGTTACTGATTGTTCTTCGTAAATATAGGGCAGTAAGTACCTATCTACTTTAGTAAATAGGTATTTACTTATTGTACTTATAGTGAGTATTTAACAATTTGATTGTAAGCAAATTATTTTTATAACGAATTCGAATAAACTACCGACTCCACTATGTATTGAAATAGATCTTAGAAATTATCTACTATACGTATTAATTTTAAGCATGAATGTTACAATTTACTATCAATCACATTGTTAAAATATGTTAATTTATACTACCTACTTAGTATTTGGGTATTATTAAAGTACCTACTTAAAATATTTTTGTAAGTATGTAATTGTATAGAATAAAGTTAAAATCAGTGAAAAGTTTAGACAAATACTTTTTTAAACGATTTACCTAGCTAAACACATAGATTTATACATTTTAGATTTTGACAATAGTAAAATTGTTGATGCTGTGTTATTTATCAACTGTTTATTCAAGTACGACATCAACAAAAACATCTTGTTTGTTAGTAATGTGAAATATTTATATCAATAACTCTTAGAGAGTTACTAACTCGGTTGATATTCCTGTGTTAATTTGTTACAAATTGAATATTGTTGCCAGGAATTAATAATACTAATAAGTATTTACTTATTTGAATTTTATTAAAATTTCTATAAATTACTTTAGTTTTCTTCAATTCATATTCCAACTGCACATTTAAATACAAATTATTTGTAAAACGTGCTGCAATTCAGGGGTGCAAAACTTTTGGAAAGTTATAAAATTGCGAGTAATTGCGGAGAGACGAGTAGAATAACGTAAATAGTCAGGTGTTGCCAACTGCTGGTACGAATGTGGTGGGTGATTTACATTCTGTGCGCACGGGCGCTATTAAAAGTCCCGCAAATCGCGGGATTGCGGGAACTTGTCTTCAGTCTTGAGGGATGTTTCGCCGGGGAATAAATTCTAGGTCTGGTGATGTAGTACCTAACCTAACTGATGTATTTCGTGAATTTTCAGCTGCGGGAATATGAATTTTTGCAAACAACTGTTCAGTATTTGGGGTTACGAACTTGCACTGTGGTAATTAATACCCTTTGTCCAAGAAAATTTTCTGGAACGCCCTCCGATACCGCCGAACCGTTGAAATTATTCAACCTAAAAGCAATAAAATCTCTAAATTCTGTCAAAAACCGCCGTAAACGTGATTGCGGCGTCGAAAAGCTTCAAGGAGGCTCGATCGTAAAATAAATTGAGCTAGAAGCAGCTTCATTGCGTACAAGAAGTTGTAATTAAATACGCGTAAAACAGAAGCTACGAACGTTGCTGTTTCATAGCTAGTCGCAAGTGGAACTGTTGCTAAAACGGAGACTTGGTAGGCGACTTTAGAAAAAAATTGAGCTGAAGTTTAATATACATAAGTATATACATTATATCTTCACGCTATGTCTCTGACGGGGTAGACGGAGCGCCAAGATTCGCGACCTGGACCCACCTCTTTGGCTATTAGCTCAGTTTCATCATTCTTTTCACACACGCTCGCCGCGAAGTTAAATTATTTTTGATTTCGTAGAACCATAGCTGTTGTTGACTAATCGAGACTTTATGAAACATTCTGTATGCAATAAGTATATAAAATTTAAAAAAAAACACCTACTAACTAACCATTAATCTAGAGGTGTTTTTTATAATTATGACGTTTTAAAAGTGCTGTATAATTTTATAGCATCATTATTTCGGTTAATAATTGTTTTATTTGTGGCGTTATAGTGGTTGTTAGACGCCACCCGCGGCGACAGTTACACAAGATGGGTTTATGGTGGTCGTAAAAAGCACGCGGCCCATCGCGGTAGACGCCCAATTAATTAATGAGCCAACTCGAAAATGAATTACCCCATCGGGACTCGGAAGGTGTTTCAAGTAACGGCTCTCCGTTTCTTAGTTAAGACTTTAAGACGGAGTGTAAAATTTTACTGTTTTCGTGTTAACTTATTTCAGAGGTTTTGTAGACGAGTGGCAAAAGTAGCGGATTGTTACGATAGCGTCGCGTTCTGTTTAGCAAAGTGTGCAGACTGCCAGGAAGCAGAGGAAACCCCGTTTCACCTTGTGTGCGAGTGTGGCCCACTGCTGCGTAAAAGAAACACCACACTTCAACCTGATGAAGTGAAATAAAATCAGTACCAAAAGTGTGCTAAAGTTCCTGAGCTAAGCTTAGCACTAAGGTGGCGATCATCCTACTAATATTATAAAGGCGAAAGTTGTAAGGCACATTCTTACATGTGTGAGAGGATGGATGTTTGTTACTCTTTCACGCAAAAACTACCGAACAGGCTTTGATGAAACTTGGTACAGTAATAGCTTATATCCTGGAATAATATATAGGCTACTTTTTAACGCGGACAAAGTCGCGGGCGTCCGCTAATACCCAATAAGTAACAAAACGCCTATATAGAGGGCGCTGTTTCACAATGTACACGGGAAAAACTTTTCTACGCGGGCGAAGCCGCGGGAAAAAGCTAGTATATCATAATATCAGTAACGTCACAACAATATTTCGAACACAAAACATAATTAAAGGTACCTACCTTGTCAAAAAACAAAAAGCCAGCTTGATCATGATCCAACACGAAGATTAATTTTGATGCCTTTTTCGAGGTAAGTTCTCTCCGCAGCTTGACTAAAGGATTTGTCCAAGACTACGTTTGTTATCAGCACCCCGTATCTTTAGGGTGGTCCCTCCGAAGACGGCCATTGGTCAGACGAACGTCGTCGCCCATTTACGCCCCGTCGTCGTCGGAAAAAATGTCACGAACAATTTTTCTCCCCACTTTCACAAAAACTGGCTCAGAGCTTAGAGGTTATACAACAAAACTACGACTCTTCGGTCAAATGTTTAATACGTTTTTCTCTGGAAATCATGAAGTTAAAACTTTTTGGTGCATCCAGACAGCAGCATGTTGCTTATTGACCGAGCGAGCGAAGCGAGCGAAGCGTCTAAGTTTCGAGATTGACCAAAAATGCTAATGTCCGTCTGTCCTTCTGTCTTTCTGTCCTTCTGTCTTTCTGTCTGTAATTCTCTACAGGTCGCATTTGTCAACCGATTTTGACGAAAATTTGGCATAGGTATAAATTAATTAAACCTACAAAATGAGTAGAATAAAATTTTGAAAAACATTTTTTTTAGAGTACCTACCATACTCGCAAAGTGGGAGTGAACTTTATTTTTCTTGTGAATCCCATAGTGTGGGATATCGTTGGATAGGTCTTTCAATAATATTGCTGGTGTGTGAATCCCATTTTTTCGATTTAGGGATCCGTTGGCGAAATATTAAGCTTTAAAGCGGTAATTTTTGTTAGAGTCACGTGTCCCCCCCCCCTGCCAGCTAAACGGTTGATTCTGGAAATGTGAAAAAATTCATGGCAGTAGCATATATAACGTAGTTACAAGGAAAACTATTACGGCTAAGTAGGTTCTATTAGTTTTTGAGTAATAGTGGATCGACTTATGAAAGTCGAAAATTTTAATTATGTTCATAGAACTGGGAACGAAAAATGGGAAATATTTTTTTTTCGCGTGAATTCCATGGTGTGGGGTATCGTTGTATAGGTCTTTCAAAAATATTGCGGGTGTGTAAAAAACATTTTTCGATTCAGGGATTCGTTTGCGAAATATTAAGCTTTAAAGTGCTAATTTTTGTCACATTAGTACTTAATCTGTCTCCAACTGCAAAATTGACTTCTGTTCGTTTCTTTTAGGTTTGGTTTATATGGGCTGGCGAGGTCTACTGTTCTCACGGAACTACTAGTTTATATTCAGTATGGAAACCGATGGTGTCGTTTCCGGGGTGGCGGGGGGGGGGGGGGGGGGGGGCTGGGGCAAAGAGCGGGAGCAGAACAGTTCTTTTTTATTCAAATTAAGAACGCATGTGTCGCAAGTATAGACAGTTAGTTCGCTCATGGTGACGCCACACGCGTTTGCCGCAACAGCCGCAAACGCAAATATGTAGACAAAACCAAACCTGAGCAAACCTCTAGTCCACGCGTTTGCCGCAAACGCAATTGCAGGCTCCCAGTGTTGCCAATGGTCTGCGCACTAAAGAAGTCACTTAAAGCACCAGATTTACAGGATTTTCAAAAAACAAGTCGTTTAAAAAATGCAACAATAGAAATGAGTCAAAAAATGTAATTAGAAACTAAATAACATGATACTTATTTTCAACCGACGAAAAACCAAAAGGAGGAGGTGCTCAAGTCGACTCGTATACCTAGATTTGTTTTTATTTTTTAAGTAACAAGACTTAATAACTTTTTCAAGATACAATTCTATAAATCTCGAATTTCTTAATTAAATGTAGTGATTGAAAATGCGGTCAAAATATCACTAAACAAAAACTAAAGCTGAATTTTGAGAGCTGTCATCTATAAAAATGCACTAGATTTAGTTCCGAAAGCATTAAGTTGGCCACAGTGACAAACGTGTGGATGGCACGCAAACCAACGCAAACTCGAACTTCCTTTGATTGATTTACTGTAATAATGTCCAATCTGAAAAATGTCCAACGACCATGCTCGAACTGAAAAATGTCCAAACTGAATAATGTCCAATCTAAAAAACGTTTTTCAGATTGGACATTTTTCAGGTTGGTCATTTTTCAGGATGGACATTTTTCAGGTTGGACGTTTTTCAGATTGGACATTTTTCAGATTGGACGTTTTTCAGATTGCACGTTTTTCAGGTTGGACATTATTCAGTTTGGACATTTTTCAACGGTTGGACATTTTTTCAGATTAGACATTATTATCGTAAACCCTTTGATGATTGATTTGTTCCTTAAGCAATCGACAACGAGCGGCGGCAAACCTACGCAAACGCTGGCCAGTTCAATAATCATTATAAAGTACTCAATACACTTTCAGAAACATTTATAACACTGGCCATCTAGCATTAGGCTATCATTCAAACTTAAAAGTAAAACCAAACTTTTTAATTTTCTCAAATTAGTGGCCAGTTCTTTATAATATACTAATACACTTTCAGATATTATTTAAAAAACTGGCCATGTAGGATGTTGGAGGATGCCATTCAAATGTAAAAGTAAAATCAAACTTTTTAATTTTCTTAAATTTGTGGCCAGTGCATTAAAAAGTACTTATTACTAAGTTATTAAGGAAAAATCTATTACCTATTCGATTTCGTGAATAATTTTTGAAATAAATTAGGTATACCCACAGAACATGGAAAAAGCTCGCTATGGACTTGTATTTCTATTAAATTTCATGGTATTTTGGTCAAAATTTTTTTCAGATTTTCTTTGCTTACCTACTTATGTTTTTTTAAATTCCATATTATTATTAGCTTAAACTTTAATTGAAACATATTTCACTACAAAACGATAGTAGGGTGAGTAAGTATGCTACATGCAATGAAGCAGTAAGCGTTAATGTAAGCTCACAGCAAGCTTAATGGTCTGGTAATGCGAGCCGGCAGGTCGGGCGAGTGACACTCGTTGTTTTAATTGAGTTTCCTCCCTTTGCTCTTTGCACCTTTGTGTCAAGTCACTCCACCCTCGAATAACAAACAGGAAGAGCGAATGTGGCGCAATGAGCGCAGGTGGACGGTGCAATTATTTGGACTCCTGAACGACTCTTAGATTAAAGAATGAATGATGTTTCTACGGGTGAACTGCAGTTTCTACTTCTTGAGCAAGGAAATTAAGAGTCCAACCATGTCAGCCATTTCAAAAAAATCGTTTTAAGAATCTTTTCAATAAAATCTCACAAAAATATTAGCAAGCTTACCTTACACACACAATCTTCTATCTTCTCCGTCCATCCGCCATCTTGTTCTCAAGAATCTCCAAAAACCAAAGTAATTTTCTGCGTCGTCGCGGATGACCGCGCATGAGCTTTGTTTGTCATGCTGTGTTTTACTTGTGAATTTACGCTAAACATTACGAATAATGGACAAACATTAATTATGAATTTTCCTTCGCCACTCGTAGAGCATGCTTGAACACTGTGTCGCCTCGTTTAATCGCCACATTACATGCAAAATGCATCTCTCACATGTAAAACAGAACCGGCGGGTATTTAAATTTTCGCCTTTAGCCGTAATTCGTTGAGTGCAGACAAAGACTTTCCGAGAAAACGTAGTTAATGTGTTACTCGATGCATTTTCCTGGCACACCTGCTGGTAGACATGTGTTGTGGCGTGTTACTCTGTGTTGCAAACACAATTATGGGAAAAACTGATGAATAATGGCTTACGAAATTAATTTGTCGTTCATTCCCGATAGGAAATAGGATGCAAGGATCTTACTTACTGCTTTTGTGAAGAAAATACAAACTGTTAAATAAATATGATATAGTTTTTTTTAAATATTACATTTGACTTCCTCCTGCTTGCAGTTTGCAGGATTGAGCAAAAATATTGTTGTGTGTTATATATTGAATCTCAGACTCTGAGATCCGTGTAGGTATGAGGCTTATTGTTTAGTAGATAGGTATTTAATTATTACATTATTTTATGAAAGTATAAGTTTACACTGACCGGACACTTATCAGACTATAATTAGTTTTGTATTTTGACTTTGACAGACCCTTTATATAATTCTGTCCACACAAAATGACAGTCTAAGCACCTATTACTAGTTGCTTGTTATTACTAAAATTTATTCCGTAGAATTATAACGATCCAACTGAACTAAAGAAAGGAGTTTGTCAGGTCGGGCACAAATGAAAATTCTAGTCAAGTGCAGGAACGAAAACTTAAACCAAGTGGCTCTATTAATCCCTTCGTGATGAGGTAAAAAGGCGAAAACAAGACACAAACCCCACTCGGAACAGCGGCGAAGAGTCAACAAACGAATTTCCGACGTGTCAAAGTAAATCTCTGGCCGACAATACGAATGGCAATAAAATCCTCACTCGACAATTCAACTGGCGATTGGGAAGCTTTCTACTCCTACTCCTACTATGAATCGGGATGTCTGTTATTGGCGAGTTGGAATATATGAGTTAGTTGGAATAATGAGTGGCCTAGTTTATAGTGCGTCTTACGGTCTTGAGGTCCATGGTTATGGGCTTGTCAGAAATTTGCGATTTCCTCAGTTTAAAGATAAATATCATCAAAATTTGGCAAAGATAACAAACCCGCACCTTCAAATGAGTATACAATGGGCCACAGGGTGCCACAGGTGGACTTGACATGAGGTAAGTAACTCTTTAAAATTTCTTTTAAAACATTTTATATTGGTTTTTTTTCAATTCAAAACTCTGTCGTATAATCCATACCTACTAAACTTTGTATAAAAACACTTTGGTACTGAATCGAATTTGAAACTTCTCAAACATAAGCCAAAACTTACCCGTCAATACGAAAATTTGTTGCTACGAAGTTTTTATTATCAACATTAAATTCTACTCGATCTTTTTTTAAATTCAAATGGTAGGGGACCTCGGGTAGAATCCTAAGCTGTGCAAAAAAGGTCTACCTTCCACACTTTTTGACAAAATCCAGTAAAACGGTGTAATGCGCTCGATAAGGAACAGTTTGTCGCCGGACGTCGCAGGACAAGATATGGATCTGCCAATAATAGGGTGGCTACGGCAGTGTTAAGGAATTGGGAGCTTTTTTAGTGGGAGATAAGTAAAGGGATTAGGGGATCGAACTAAATTATTGGCTGTATTTGTTTCGAAGCATCAGATATAGTCGCATAATAAAGCGTGTGATGTATTATGTATGATGCTTTTATGATTGCGACCATTGATACGAGTATATTATGTTGCTAATAATTCGCAACAAAGGTATTTTTATGCGTATGCGCAGAAGTTGAAATGGTATACCGAATTACCCGTTATTTAAAACTTGTATTAAGTAAAAAAACCTGTAATAAGACTTGTACCAAATAGGTCGGGTCCTTCGTGCTCTACAATAGAAATGTTAATAATAAAACATGAATTAACCAAGGTTTCAACTAGTTTAAATGTATTGTCTCAGACAGTATAGTTTGTCAAATATTTTAGTCAAATATTGAGTACCTACTAGCTGTTGCCCGCGGCTTCGCCTGCATGGAAATGTTTATCGCGGTAAAAAGTAGCCTATGTCTTGCCCCAGGGTTTGATCTATCTTTACACCAAATTTCATCAAAATGCGTTCAGCAGTTTCGGCGTGAAAAGGTAACAGACAGACAGAGTTACTATTCTATAATATTAGTACCTATGGGTTAGATTCATCTAGCGATGTGTATGTTGATTGTGAGTAGGTACTTAATTTTAATTGTGTTTTGGACGAAGGCAGTGCAAGCATGGGGTGCTTTCGGCCGAACGCTTCGCAGACAGTAAAATTTGGAGTCGGTCGCAGTCGCTTAACTTTCAATATAGTCCGACCGCCGCCCTCTAGCCGCCAGGTGGACTCTTTGTGCCCTCCTGTTTGCTAAAGTCGTCGTATTTATTTTAGATTCCATTGTACTCCGCTCTGGCGCTTTGTCGGGAAATAGCCCTCGCCGTACGGAGGCTTTGTTAATTTTATTAATACGTGAAACATTTATAACACGCGACCGCAAGAGCGAATTAATGAGTTTTATTGTTGTAAGGAGAGTAATGTTCGCGAAATGAAGCACCGCGCTTACACGAGGAAGGGCTCGGATTTTCAGGCCTTAATTTATTCGGCTTATTAAATACCTTCTCTACACTGACATATGTGAGCACCTGCAGCCTGTATTTTATCTTTTCGTATTGAATTTCTAAAAAATAAACTAACGCGAACTTCGGGCATCGAATGAATTCCTTGCCCAAGAAACACAGCGACGCGAATAATCCGGCGCATATCCGTCATCTACGCGAGTTCAAAGACACGACATGCGGTGGTATTTACGTTGATCCTCGGACCGCACGTAAATAACTGGGCATTCCGTCTGTGCGGGCCAACAAAAGAATTTAATAACCGCGAGGCAGGGCGGGCTCGGATTCGGGCCGCCCTCGGCCGTAAGCTTATTATCGCGGCCGCCCGTGCCCGGCCCGTGCCCGCGGTACCCCAAGAACATATTTGCTTTGTTCATTCATGAACGTCAACCGGCCGCCGCCGCCCGCCGCCGCCGCCGCCCGCCCAAGCAGTGTCAACACCAAGAGTTTGTGCACCCGCTTAAACATTAAAGAGCTCGCAATGTTTAGCGACGACGGCGCAAATTAAAATAGGCTTTATACGAAATCTAATTTGCGAACTGGGAGGCTCGTTTGAAGGCAAGGGTGCTCGCTTAACAGGTAGATATTTGTATTGCCAAAGGATTTAATTTCATTCGTCAATTAGGTGGGCATACTGAGCTTTTGTTTTAATTCTGTGTTGATATTATAGCAGATATTTCATCAATATTTTAAATAAATATTCTATTTCAGAGAAGAAAGAGTATACTATTTTTTCTTTGAAATAGAATATTTATTTAAAATTAAGTAAAGTAAAGCTCTTACTTAATGAATTGCTTATGACATGTGCGGACCTTTATTTAACCTAATTTCCAGGTAGCCCTTCAAGCAGGACTGTTTCAAAACAAACAGCGGGCCAGCCATTGGTGAAGTTGGCAACTAGTTTACATTAAATGAAACTGTATTAAAGATTCAGGGAGGGTTCGTTAAGTTACACCTAACCGCAGGTGGAGCGCCGCGAAGCCTTTGCCTGGCCTCGTGAATAACTCAACAGGTCACAGACAACGTTCCCTGGATGTGGCTAGAGTGTACATACAGTTTAATTATCGAGTTCTATTTTTTACTAGCCGATTTTATTTTATTATTTCTATATTAACGAGTGTTAAGTAGTCTAATAATACCTTCGTTTGGAAACGCTATCATGTAAAGAAAATATTATGTACTTAGGTACCTACTTCGTGCAGACTCTGCCAATTACTGTATTTATGTATTTTACACTTATTACTTGCTTATTTATACTTTTTTATATACTTATGTATTTTCACGGAATTTCTCGGTAGAGAAAACTTTGCCTGTCCATAACTTTCTTAACATCGGCAGGCGATTTTACATAATTATGTCCAAAATTCTAGCTCAATATCGTCCAGTCGTAATAATACTGTCTGTTTTGAAGGACTCATAGATTTATGATTTCCTTTCTCTTATCCAGTACAACTGTACATCTTCACGTAATGTAGTAGGCATACGTCAGTTGCATTCAGTAGGAGTATGTTTAGGAATGCGGGATGTTTTGATGGATAACAATTTTATTTGAGAACATTTTAGTGTCAGTCAGTCGTAAAGAGAATAACATGTAGCGTGAGTGTAACAGACATGCGAAACGTTGTAGGCATAAAGTTTGTTTTAGAATTGTGTTGGAATATCAAGTGTGGTTTTATGTCCCTTCTTTAGGACTTGAAATAACTCACAAGTCTATGGAAAGTTTTTTGGATTGTAAAATTTAAAACTATATGTAAAAATTACACATTGTCTATACAATCCTCATACTTATTTGTTTAAAATAAATTGATACCGTTGTTGGGTCGTGTTTTGACTGTGAACAGATAACTCTTTGAGGCGCCCGGCGGTATTAACTAGAAATAATCTATTATGTAGATCCTTATTATTTTGTGCAAGTTATACACAGTTAAGACTTAGATAATGTTGCGGGGGTGTCTACGCGAACTCTATAGAGTTAAAGCTCGATTGTATGAAGGCATTGCCGCAGCAGAGGAAGAGGTTAATCGGTTTATATGACCGCAGACCGCGGAGCGGCTCAAAGGGGCTCCGCAAAAAGCCGGCCTTTGACTGCGTCTCAAATATTTGTCCGAACGCCGTAACCGCGCATTATTTTCGGTATAAACAATCATAATCCGCCCATGAGGTCCCTGTTACGTCAAAGTTGATTTCATTTCTTCGAAATGCAGAATTTTGCCACGATTTACAGTTGATTTTCAGTGATCACTGATCAGTGATGTAAGGTGTTTTAACTCTTGCATTTTTCTTTTTAAATTGGCAGAATTTCAAAGACCTTTTTCGACTAATGAAGATAATGTTATTGTTAAAATTACCTAGCGGAGTCTTATGTGTCTTGTCTAAATATTTCAGTCACTTTCGCGAGTATCAAGTGTTAGTTAGGTTAGGTTGTTAGCAAACTAAGCGCGCATCACGTTAATTACATATAGCAAGAAATCCCGCAAGTTTCAGCTAATCGAACCGCCTTGATTAAACTTACACGTTTGCAGTCGCAAGCAGATGTTTGCTTGTCGGTAGATTTAATATTGATAGCGATGCGATGGCGGCTGCATCCAAGAGATCCTGGCAAAACACTGTCAATAAGGTTACCTAACTCTATAACGACGAATAGAAATAGAATTGTTATTGTGTGTTTCCTCTAAACTTTTGGGTCGTCACAAAATAATGTCTATAGTCCAGGGTATTCCACAAATCCACAGAGTAAGTGCCCCTCACTCAGACGGATGCCTCGGCATGCCAACTTTCATAAATATCAAAGCAGGCTTCCCAAAAACAATTTCTAGCGAATCCTCTGGCGGTGTTCACACGTCGCTCGAGCGCGGGGCCCCGCCGCCGCCGGCGCGGGCGGTGGCTAACACAATTTTATTCGAGCATAAAAAACGAGCTCATCATGCAAACGCCAGAGTCGTGGGACGTGGCTTGCTCCCGCGGTAAAACAATTTATCTGCATCGACGGAATTACGAGCGGTGCGTCGTGAATAAAATATGTCGTCGGCTGTCAGTCGAACGAAGACGTTGTCTGTGGGCCCCCGAGTATTGGCGTAGCTGGGCCAGGGGTGGTGCGATGCTGTTCTCACTAAAATATATCTGAAAAACTGTCGATTCGCTGATGATTGCAGAACCGGTTGTACCTTAGTGTAATTAACATTTCCTTGGTTAGACATATTTTAAAGAAGATTCTTTCAATTTTCTAATGCTCGTTTCAGGTTAATATGGGTGTGAATCTATTTATAACCAAGCTACGTATCAGTGTTAAAGTCCAGTTTATGAACTAACTGTTGCTACACGTACGAATACTTGTCATCATCGTTTGATGGACTAGTTTGTCTACCTACAAAGTCTTTACCTAAAGTAGTAAGATTAATTTTAACAATAGTAAGCTTTTGAAATAAATTTTGACACAAAAGCTTATTTAAATTATTTAAATCTACTTTTTAAAGTTAAAAACCATGTAGGTAGGTAAATAATTAATAAAAATTAAATGTTCCACTTTTTTCAGGTGGCTCTGAGATTCAGTTGAATTATAGGCTTCCTTTAGGGTCAATTACACTTTTATCCAAAAATTTCTCATCGCTCAATAAAACGAACTATATTTTCCCACATGCAAGGCGTGTTAACCCTGCTCGCAAATTTGTCTGACGAAGAGCGACGTGCACCGGGGCTTCAGGAATTAGGTCCCGACAAATGTGCGCGTATTACGTCAGAGACCGTATTTTTGGAGGCAAGTTATTCGACGATGACGGCTGTTGGACGTGGAGTCGTCATGTCACGTGACATATCTCGCGTAAGGCGATAAGGTAAGCCGTAGGGAACGACTGTATAAATACTAGTAGTTCCGTGAGAACAGTAGACCTCGCCAGCCCTTATAAACCAAACCTAAAAGAAACCAACAAAAGTCAACTTTGTAGTTGGAGACTGAAAAAGTACCTACTAAAGTGACAAAAATTAGCACTTTAAAGCTTAATATTTCGCAAACGGATCCCTGAATCGAAAAATGTTTATCACACACCCGCGATATTTTTGAAAGACCCATCCAACGATACCCCACACCATGGATATCACGCGGAAAAAAATAATTTTCCATTTTACGTATGCAGTTCTATGAACATAATTTATTTTTTCAACTTTCTTAAGTCGATCCACTATTACTCAAAAACTAATAGAACCTACTTAGCCGTAATAGTTTTCCTTGTAACTACGTTATATATGCTACTGCCATGAATTTTTTCACATTTCCAGAAGCAACCGTTTAGCTGGCAGGGGGGGGGACACGTGACTCTAACAAAAATTACCGCTTTAAAGCTTAATATTTCGCCAACGGATCCCTAAATCGAAAAAATGGTATTCACACACCAGCAATATTTTTGAAAGACCTATCCAACGATATCCCACACTATGGGATTCACAAGAAAAAAAAAGTTCACTCCCACTTTGCGAGTATGGTAGGTACTCTAAAAAAAATGTTTTTCAAAATTTTATTCTACTCATTTTGTAGGTTTAATTAATTTATACATATGCCAAATTATCGTCAAAATCGGTTGAAAAATGCGACCTGTAGAGAATTACAGACAGACAGACAGACAGACAGACAGCCGGACAAGAGCATTTTTGGCCAGTCTCGAAACGTAGACGCTTCGCTCGCTTCGCTCGCTCGGTCAATTAGGATAAGATCAAGGGACGGAAAGTACATAACTAGTAGTTCCGTGAGAACAGTAGACCTCGCCAGCCCTTATAAACCAAACCTAAAAGAAACCAACAAAAGTCAACTTTGGAAACAGAAAAAGTACCTACTAAAGTGACAAAAATTAGCACTTTAAACTTAATATTTCGCAAACGGATTCCTGAATCGAAAAATGTTGTTCACACACCCGCGATATTTTTGAAAGACCCATCCAACGATACCCCACACCATGGATATCACGCGGAAAAAAATAATTTTCCATTTTACGTATGCAGTTCTATGAACATAATTTATTTTTTCAACTTTCTTAAGTCGATCCACTATTACTCAAAAACTAATAGAACCTACTTAGCCGTAATAGTTTTCCTTGTAACTACGTTATATATGCTACTGCCATGAATTTTTTCACATTTCCAGAAGCAACCGTTTAGCTGGCAGGGGGGGGGACACGTGACTCTAACAAAAATTACCGCTTTAAAGCTTAATATTTCGCCAACGGATCCCTAAATCGACAAAATGGTATTCACACACCAGCAATATTTTTGAAAGACCTATCCAACGATATCCCATACTATGGGATTCACAAGAAAAAAAAGTTCACTCCCACTTTGCGAGTATGGTAGGTACTCTAAAAAAAATGTTTTTCAAAATTTTATTCTACTCATTTTGTAGGTTTAATTAATTTATACATATGCCAAATTATCGTCAAAATCGGTTGAAAAATGCGACCTGTAGAGAATTACAGACAGACAGACAGACAGACAGACAGACAGACAGACAGCCGGACAAGAGCATTTTTGGCCAGTCTCGAAACGTAGACGCTTCGCTCGCTTCGCTCGCTCGGTCAATTAATTAGGTATTATCCAGGTGACATTAAAAATGAAACTTTACTGTGAGCCTTTCAGTTTTTCCCTTAGACACCTCTACCTCTGCTCAAATACAAAAATAGCTGGCACTGGTAAAATTAATAATAGTACATTGTGCAATAAGGGAAGTAAGTAGGATATTACTAACGAGAGTGTTAGAAGCCCGACGCCGAAGGCGGAGGGATTTTAATGACTCGAGTTTGTAATACCCTTACTTCCCGTGATGAACACATTGTTTTTCATCACATTTGCGAGGAATTAATACCTACGACACAAGGGAACAAATCTATTTTCTTTAGACTTTGCTGGTAACAAGTTTTCACTAAGCAACTGAGCCGCATTCACTTTATCCGGAGGTGTTAATATTGTTGTTGCACTTTCAGACTCGGATTCTTCACATGACATAGACATATTTTAAGTTTGTTTCTCTCTTTATTTATACTAATAGGTCACAACTACAGGTAGTTAATAAAATAATTTTATTGTCAACTTTGTCAATGGAGCTTAAAGTTTTTTTTATATGTAGTTTTACGGCCAATTGGAAACAAGTTCTTAAGCCCAAATCGTAGATCGTAGTTTATAATCACGAACACATAAAACCGCAGCACGGCCTCCAAAGCACAATCAGTGCCATTCGGTGGTCCACACTGCCACAGATAATGATAAAAAATGCATTTAGAAACTCCCAAAGGCGAAAGCCCATACGGCCAGTTTTTATCGAATTTTAATTTAATTTAATTATTTCAGTGAAATAAAATTCACTGAAATAATTGCAAAGTAAACTAAATCATTGTTAAAACACAAAAAATAATGCATTTAATTAAAGCGTAAATGTTTAAATTACCATTTGTAAAAGATTCGAAGACATAAGAAACCATGTTTGATTTAAAATGTCCTTAGTGTGGAATGTCATACCTGTTTGCTATAAAGTTCTTTGCCTTCGAGTGAACGCCATGTTTTAAAACTACACATTATAGTCCCTAGGGGTATAATATTGTACTGATTTTCATTACTCCCGCGGGTGTATATAGGCCATTGTGTTTCTGTTTGCATGCATATAATAATCCACATAACGAGCAAGTGTAATGAAAAATAAAATATTTTCAGAAAAATTACCTACCTATATACATTTTGACAAAACTACACACATTTTTGTAATTATTAGTTTTAAAAAAATTAGTTTTGCACTTAGTTTCTCTAGAATTTAAACAAATATTAAAACAATGAAACTAAATACATACATTATAATAGGTAATTTATGCATTATAGTTTTAAAAGTAGAGAGTGTGATTTCCTTTTTACAAAACTTATTTCAAAGGTTAAATATTAAATCCATTTTGTCCTAATATAAAACACGCGGCGATGTATTCAAGATGTCACAACCTAGCGCCTATGAAAGCAGCTAATAGATTTGCAAAATAAAGTTGCAAATAAAGCACCACAGGTAACTGCTACAAAAAAAGGAAGAGTTTTTGAATAAATTCCCTGTAATTTCCCCAAATAAAATCATAAAAATTCCACGTTTAATGTATGACAAGTGTATTTTCCGGTCGATTGGCTCGCCGCTCGAATGTCAATGGGGTCGCTTAGCATTCCGTCGAGCGGTGCGGGCGGTGCTGCGGTAGGGTTGCCAACACGAAAAATTCATTACAACATCACTACTTCGTTCAATCTAAATTCATTAGTCATCTAAAATGAGCCTAGTACGTAATACAAATGTAATACTATTAATCAAAATCCTGATAAAGTAATTGAGTATATGCGGACTGCACTAGCATAGCTACCCCTCAGAATTCTTCCTCGCATGCTGATTTCCTAGCGATGTTTTATTGACAAAAGAGCTGAAGAAGGCTTACCTGATGTATGTCAATAAAACAAATTATATAATCCATCACAATGAGACGGATAAACCGCCTGAAAGGTATTTTATTATAATAAAATGATTAACCAAATTCAAAATGTAAATTTTCCACAGTCTGAAATGGACAGGCACATACATAATCCTGTTGGTCCTAGCACTCTGTCCCCAGTGGGCAATATACAGAATAATTAAATGATTATATCTGAACTAGCTGTTGCCCCGCGGCTTCGCTCGCGTAGATTAAGCTTTACCCTGATAAAAAGTAGCCTATATGTTATTCCAGGGTATAAGCTATCACCGTACCAAGTTTCATCAAAATCCGTGCAGCCGTTCTTGAGTTATAAGTGGTCTAACTAACACGACTTTGTTTTATATACTTAAAAATATAAGATATAATGAAATTTATACTAGTATTTAATCAATTTAAATACAAGTATCGACCTCATTACTGATTGATTAGTGATGAACCTCAAATCCACTACAATGACGAAGATATCCCCAGATAGACTGCTGGGAAACTCTTTATATGGCAGCCCTATAATGCAGAGGCAAAGTCGGCGGAGTAAAACAAACTCTATTCAGAACGTTGACTCGTTAACGGATTAGAGGGTTTAACATTGGAATCTATTGGTGCTTCGATGGAACTGAAGAACTTTGTGAATCGTGAAGAATTCATTTTTAAAGGGCTGACAAATATCTAGAATAGACAGGATTACCATCAGTGGTAGAGGGTTATTTTTTAATTTTCTTCATTGAACTTTGCACATACAGGAGCTAGGAGCTGGACTGCTGCCACCTGTATGTACATAAATAATATGAATGAAGGACAAATAAATATAGCGTATGTCACTCAGGGTGAATGTAGCTTTTCAATGGTGAAAGAATTTTTGAAATCGGCATAGTAGTTTTTGAGTTTAATCATTACAAACATACAAAAATACAAATCTTTCCTCTTTATAATATTGGTATGATGATGATATGATGATGGGAGCTGTAGCTGCCGTCTCTATATGCACATAGATGACCTAGAGTAATACATACGTCCTTATAACTAGTTATAAAATAAACATATCTACTGAATACCTGCTATGAGACCTAGGGTAGCAAGGTGAATGGGTTTTTTCACTGCCATTCAAGCTGAGGATGTCTTGGCCGCCGGGAGAAGTTGCTCTCAACGAAGTTGGAAGTGAGACTCAACAATGAATTTTAGATTCTAGCATATTTTACAAAATATTTAACTACCTAATACAAATTCTTCATAATCCATCCAGTATCCATCGTTAGAAGGATAAAAGCCTTCGGTAGCTGCATATACGTGTTGGCCGTGACAGTAACAGGCCTGCTGTTATTATCCGCCATAGTTGTAGGTAGTACGTACCTACATCAGTGGCCATCACGGCTTAGTACCTGGTAGGACTAACAGGATGCACTGCACCACGTGCAGTACTATTGGAGTTTTCGATTGAAGCTCTTTATGTTGTGATGCACCTTCTGTACTAAGCATGCGGAGGCAAATAGGTATGTATGTAGTCAATGCTTAAGAAATTCAGGGACCAATAATTTTTTTGTACAACGCGGTTGAAAATGGATAAAATAAATATGGTGACACGTGATAGAGCGCGCCCTATCATTGTTTGTCTACCTGGTGTTTGCGTTTAACTCATTGCATCGTTACGCTTTCCATGGAGAGGTAATTCAATTGTCTACGAAAAGACTGCGTCGATGTATCTGTGAGAGGCATTTTCTAGTGAGCATAAAAAAAAATATATATATTTTTATTTCAAGCTTCAAGCTCATATTAAAAAGTTTACATAACTTACAGGCCTATAGTCATCGCTGTGACACACGTGCATAAAGTGGAGATTTGAAATCAATCGTCGGTTTTTAATTTTGTCACCAAAGTGTTTGAAAACAAGGCTTAATTGACCGAGCGAGCGAAGCGAGCGAAGCGTCTACGTTTCGAGACTGGCCAAAAATGCTCTTGTCCGGCTGTCTGTCTGTCTGTCTGTCTGTCTGTCTGTCTGTCTGTCTGTCTGTCTGTCTGTCTGTAATTCTCTACAGGTCGCATTTTTCAACCGATTTTGACGAAAATTTGGCATATGTATAAATTAATTAAACCTACAAAATGAGTAGAATAAAATTTTGAAAAACATTTTTTTTAGAGTACCTACCATACTCGCAAAGTGGGAGTGAACTTTTTTTTTCTTGTGAATCCCATAGTGTGGGATATCGTTGGATAGGTCTTTCAAAAATATTGCTGGTGTGTGAATACCATTTTTTCGATTTAGGGATCCGTTGGCGAAATATTAAGCTTTAAAGCGGTAATTTTTGTTAGAGTCACGTGTCCCCCCCCCCTGCCAGCTAAACGGTTGCTTCTGGAAATGTGAAAAAATTCATGGCAGTAGCATATATAACGTAGTTACAAGGAAAACTATTACGGCTAAGTAGGTTCTATTAGTTTTTGAGTAATAGTGGATCGACTTAAGAAAGTTGAAAAAATAAATTATGTTCATAGAACTGCATACGTAAAATGGAAAATTATTTTTTTCCGCGTGATATCCATGGTGTGGGGTATCGTTGGATGGGTCTTTCAAAAATATCGCGGGTGAGTGATAAACATTTTTCGATTCAGGGATCCGTTTGCGAAATATTAAGCTTTAAAGTGTTAATTTTTGTCACTTTAGTAGGTACTTTTTCTGTTTCCAAAGTTGACTTTTGTTGGTTTCTTTTAGGTTTGGTTTATAAGGGCTGGCGAGGTCTACTGTTCTCACGGAACTACTAGTTTTAAAAATGGAATGCATCCAACTACTTGTCTACACTGGACTCGAGTGTCGAACTACATATTATGGTCAGTGTTGCTCCAGAATTGAGCGCAGAGAGAGAAGGCGAAGAAGATATAGATCGTAGCCAATAATATTTGACTCAAAAAAAAAAAAAATGAAGAAGTTTCGTAGATTTCCATATCAGCTTAAGAAAAAGAGGAGGTAACTGAAAGGTGGTATTAAAGGCCGATTAATTCAAACAACAGTTTAAAATCTAAATTTTAAATCTACAAAAAACTTAGGGGCAATTGGGGCAAATAGTACCTAGCCCTGACATCTTTAGGCTAGGATACATAGTCGAACGAATCGTCCGTTAAATAATGCAGTGCTAAACCCATGTAATACTCTAAACATAGTTAGGTATGTATATAGTCCCCGTAGAATTTTTTTACGGCTGTGTGAAGTTGGCTGATTTCAGCGCAATGACTAATTTTTAGGTGTCAAAGGGGAGGCGTGCGGGGGTTCACTATAGAGACGCACATTCAATTTAATTAAATAAGTAGTTCATTGATTCGATCAACCGAATCAAACTTTTATGTGTCACACTATGCGGCTTACGCACACCTGTTAACACTGTCAGCGATGTGCAAACAATCTGTGGCTATTTTCACTCAACCGCCAAAAAATTCTACGGGGACTACAGTCAGCAGTTGAATGCTGTAATGTGTTTCAGTTTCCTGTACAAATATCGTTGGTATTATTCCAAAATCGAATAGAGATTTGCAGCGAGACTGACTATTTACTCAGGCGCGAGCTCGTTCCCCCTGGCCGGCGAGCAAACGGATACCCGGTAGTTTGAGCGGGCCCTTATTGGCGACAACTGGATTATACGGGGACCAGTGAGCTGTGAATACACACTTTGGGTAAATTCACTCGCACTATTTTCAATGCCGTGATTTTGAATTTCAACTTGGAAGATTTACTTACGTTATAGCAACGTAGAATATCTCAGCTTAGAATCTCGTCTTAGATGTGATTTTATATACATAGGTGGACAAACAGGGCAAGATTTTCATACAATCGAGGTCACTTTGAAGCCATGGTTCTCCGTGAAGATTTGATCGGAGCGTGATCAGATGACAGTCATCGAGAGAGTAGATGGAGGACTTATAGATGGCTATAGATATCCAACTGATCAGATCAGCCGTTTGGGAGCAGCATCGTCATGATTCCTTAACTTTAAGATTTTCATACATTTTTATGCCATTTTTCAGGTTTTTTTCTACAGGACGATGCTGCTACCAAACGGCTCATCTGATCAGTTGAATATCTATAGCGATCTGAAAGTCCTCCATCTACTCTCTCGATTACCGTCATAAGATTATGCCCCGATCAATCCTTCACGGAGAACCATGGCTTCAAAGTGACCTCGATTGTATGAAAATCTTGCCCTGTTTCTAATTATCCGTCCACCTATATTTCCACGTAGATAACTTACTAGTAAGTAAGGTACCTACGTACGTAAGTACTTAGGACCTTCTTTTTGAGTTGGAACCCTAAAACACCGCGTCATTATTCTACTCGAGTAATATTCTTACGTCTCTTATATCTAAACTAGTGTTTCGTATTTATATCTGGGTAGATGTTTCCGTTATTGAATTAAAAACCATAGCCTTCTGAGTCCTGCGAGAATTGAACGATTTTTTTTTATGTTTTACGTTTTATTTTATTTTTAATTTTTGTCATCAAAAGAAGTGAACGCTGAGTGAACGTCGAAAAATTCAATTATTTTATGATTATTATTATTTTTATGTTTTAGTTATGTTTTATTTTTAATGTTTATGTCCTCAAGCGAGGCCGTGGGGTCCTAGGAGGATAGAAGACGTTTTAAAGAGCGTTAGGATTTTGTTCAAGATTGCAGAGTAGGTAATGTACCTAACCACAGTAGTATTTTAGAGACATTGAGAATTTTCTTGACATCGCACATAAAGTTTTGAAACGACTTTGCCATCAAGTGATTCTGTTGTGGAAACAAGCACAGCCCACCGCCGGAGTTTAGTTAAAGATAGCTGGCATGTTAACGAGTTTCTGAGGCAGTATATTCAAATTGTTGGATAGTTTTGCTCAGCTTTGTATGAAACGTTGCTAATCGCCCATGCAGCGGCCAATTTCGCCGTGAATGATCCGCCGCCGCCGGCTGGCGGCTTTTGTGCGTCGTCCTCGATTCTAATTGAAACTATTTTGGGCACAGGACAATGCGGCATTGTCCGCGTGTCCGGCGATGTTTGCCGCCTTTATTAATTCAGGTGGGCGTGGCTGCGGGTGGGCGGGGCGCGGGGCGGGGCGCGGGGAGGACCCGCCCAGCGCCGCGGCGGCGACGAGCCGGCCCGCGGCCGCGACGCCGCCAGTCGGCCTCTCGACGCGACCTCCGCCGCTCATCGTCACGTGGACGCCGATCGAACTCCTTACGAAATGCACTAACTTTTAATAAACTTTGGATGTTCGATTTGGTCGCAGTAAAGTCGCTCCCAAAGCCTTCTAGTCGTTTGCGGTGCGGTGACAGTGGTGTGGGCGTGCGAGGGAGGCGCGCCGCGTGTCGCCGTGCCCCACGCACACGTCAAGTAAGTCGTAAACTTTGAAAATCTTGTGTCAGTTGATGAGACGATGATGATGGATGACTGGATGATGTAAGTATTGACGTTGCAAACGTCGGTTATTTATTTGGTAACTTTTGTAAAACTTTCTTGGTATCGAAAATGCAGTTCCTCGTCATGACGAGGTCGTCACAAAATTTAATATAACTCTGACAATTTTAATTTAAAAATGTAGGTAAGTAAGTAGAAGATCTGAAAATGCCTGCAAAATTGATGGAAGCGTTCAATAATGTCATTTTAGATAATAATCAAATTTTATTTTATTCTTATCATGAAATTCCAATGCAAAGCGTGCTCATAATCAAATACTCAGAGCCCTAGCTGCAGATATCATAAGGCCCATACGTTTTGCCAAAATTGTGTTTTTTTACCTAACCTTTTAAAAACCTCATAACCAGTAAAATTTGTATTCTGTCTCGATAAACTGTCTCCTAAATCCGATAAAACCTTAAATTCTTATTAGTTTATTTTATCCATAATAAACCGATATCGTATTTTTATCATCATCATCATATCAGTAGAAGATGTATTTTTAAACTTTTCGAAAAAAAAACTGGACTCAGAGGACAAATTAATAGCATAGTTTGCAACTTGAAGTTTAAGTTGCATATTATTAGTTTTAAGTTGTTAGATTGTATTTACTTAGGTACTTAAAAACACTTTCATAAAATTGTTAATAAAATGACTTATTTTACCTGTTCATACGTTCATTGATATAAGGATTTACATAAGTGTAATGGTTTGACTCAAATTAACATAAGGAAAACATTTTTTTCTATACAACAGACTTAACATATTATATCCTTATAGAATTCTAGATTGTAGAAATATAAGTAGGTATTTAAAAATATCCTTTAGTCGCATGTAATGTATCAAAATTGCTCCTCATACAAACGCCCATAAAACTTTCGTATTTTTTTTTCTTAAAAATAAAAGTAGGTAGGTATAAGGAAATAGAAACTCATAGAGTCGGCATAAATAAATAAAATATAGCCACAGATTGATTTAACAAATCGGTCGTTATCAGGTCGCTCCGTATCGGGACCGCGTTTTTCCTCGCGGGACAAAACCGTCCGCCCGCCCAAACCGTGTCGCCCCCGCCCGCCGCGCGCGCCCCACCCCCGCCCGCGCCCTGTCATCGCTGACAATGTCGATTCAGTTTTATTGGCCGCGATCTTTTTATGGCAATTGCCGGATCGTTTTTCCATTTCGATTGGGGTGCTTTGCAGCGGCGGTCTCTGCGACTTTTTTGTGAATGTGCAGAGAAAGTGAATTTTGATGCGATTGGTTGAGGAAAAATATCTGTTTTTGGTTTGTTTGTACTCTGTAGGTTCTGGTAGATCAGGTTTCAAGTTTGATCTAGCCGTGAGTTTTTAATTATTATTCTGTCCTATACACAGTTATTTAATATTGATAGGAGTAGGTACCTACTCGAACTAAAATGTGTTTAGTAAAAAATAATGTATAGGTACGTGTTTTTCGCCAAACAACAAAGCCTAAAAATGAAGGAGTCACTGTACTCTTTTTCTTAAAGGATTTTACGGCAGAAGATCCCGTCAAAAAGTGGCGTCAATAGATGACAATGCACTATAGACGCATCTTAAGAGCTAAGTAATAAAATCTACAATACTCAATCTATGCGATAAGGATAACATATCAATAGGTACATGCGAACTCAATTAAGTACCTATACCTACCTACGAGTAGTCACATTAGTTACAAAATTGACATAAAAAATATTTTAACTGACTTTGTTCACTAAACCACAGAGGAATTAATAGACTAAACAATAGACTTTTTACCTCACCGGCTCGGTAGGGTATACTTTCTCATTCGAAATCTGCGTGGAAAACTGCACCTGGAAGAAAACTTTTTAAAATTTTTCTTCTAATTTGTAGAAGGTGGACATTTAAAGAAGTGGTCAATTCTAATTGTAGTTATTATTATTTGTGGTTCTAAATCGCCGAAAGGATTCAATTCACCTAGTATTTTCCTTGCTGTAGTGAGGTGGAAAAATTGTGTGTTGCGCTCGGCAGCAAAGTTATTTTGCGTCTCGTACCTTGAAACCCTCGTTCAGGATTCTATCTTTGAACCACTCGCTTCGCTATTGGTTCAATCCTAGAACCCTTCGCTTTGCTCAGTTTTCAATACTAGTACTCGCACAATATAACCAACTTTGCAGCCTTGCATAACAAATAACTATTGTAGGTTTGGTATCTTTGCTACACATAATATAAACTAGTAGTTCCGTGAGAACAGTAGACCTCGCCAGCCCTTATAAACCAAACCTAAAAGAAACCAACAAAAGTCAACTTTGGAAACAGAAAAAGTACCTACTAAAGTGACAAAAATTAGCACTTTAAAGCTTAATATTTCGCAAACGGATCCCTGAATCGAAAAATGTTTATCACACACCCGCGATATTATTGAAAGACCCATCCAACGATACCCCACACCATGGATATCACGCGGAAAAAAATAATTTTCCATTTTACGTATGCAGTTCTATGAACATAATTTATTTTTTCAACTTTCTTAAGTCGATCCACTATTACTCAAAAACTAATAGAACCTACTTAGCCGTAATAGTTTTCCTTGTAACTACGTTATATATGCTACTGCCATGAATTTTTTCACATTTCCAGAAGCAACCGTTTAGCTGGCAGGGGGGGGGGACACGTGACTCTAACAAAAATTACCGCTTTAAAGCTTAATATTTCGCCAACGGATCCCTAAATCGAAAAAATGGTATTCACACACCAGCAATATTTTTGAAAGACCTATCCAACGATATCCCACACTATGGGATTCACAAGAAAAAAAAAGTTCACTCCCACTTTGCGAGTATGGTAGGTACTCTAAAAAAAATGTTTTTCAAAATTTTATTCTACTCATTTTGTAGGTTTAATTAATTTATACATATGCCAAATTTTCGTCAAAATCGGTTGAAAAATGCGACCTGTAGAGAATTACAGACAGACAGACAGACAGACAGACAGACAGCCGGACAAGAGCATTTTTGGCCAGTCTCGAAACGTAGACGCTTCGCTCGCTCGGTCAACTATTGAATGTAAAAAAACCATTCGCTGCGTTTATAATATACGGTGAGAGTGTGCAGTACGGTGCGGTGCGGTGACGATATCGCATCGCGTAATGAGGCCGCGATCGCCAGCGGTAGCGATAACGAGCCGCCCTGCCTCGTTACCGCCCGGCGCGGATTAGGGTGATCTGTGAACGTTTTAGGTTTGGTTTTCCTATTTAATTCTTTACCGTTATTCAATTCAATACTTTTTATTGCACATTTAAAAGTTACCAACAAAATAATAAAAAAACCAGATACAATAATGTACATCTAGGCGGTCTTATCGCTAAGAGCGATTTCTTCCAGACGACCTTTAATGATAGTTTTTGTTAAAAATTAATAATGTTAAGCAAACAGTACTTACTTAACTAATTTGTAATGACTCTATTTTGTAAACGCAAGGTTTGTGTGCCTTTCCACTTTAATTAGATAGATAGATAGATAGATAGGCATTTATTCACTGACACAACACAAACTCACAAACAATTAAAATATGACATAAGGTACTTATACTAGCTTAATTAAACTGAACGCTTCGCGGGCACCCAACGAGACACAATAGGACTCCTACTGTTGTCTGGTCTAGAAGACGTTGGGAGCCCGCGAGAGCGCAGTAGCCATGTGTGTGCCTGTGTGTCGTGCCAGGGGAAGGGCTCTGACTCAGCATGTGCTGCAGCCGGCGGTGGCTGCAACGCTGGTAATTCTGCCAGGGCCCAGGCGAGACGACGCGCGTGTCCCCCGTCCCGCACAGTGCAATTTGACAATTTAAAAATTAAAAACTAGGGAGATACATACATATAATTATTAAATAAGTACTTATAAATTGGTATAGTTGCATAGATGTGTAGGTACATAACAAGTAATTTTTTATTTATTTAATTAGAATGTAATGTAAGAGTCATGTCGGTATGCTACATAAAGAGTGTGTGGTTAGGAACATAGGAGATGATTTAAGAATAGGCGTTTGGTGGGAGTCAAGCAAGATGATATGAAAAAATCTAAAGAAATAGAAACAGCACAAAGGCTATACTTATATTGCAGGCATTTTTTGCTCGTCTAGTAAAAGCGAGGTAAGTTCTTTTTTAAATCTATATTTAGATGTAATGTCCCGGAGCGGAGGAGGTATATTGTTCCAACAGCTAGTCGCCTGATATCTGAAACTGCCCCGGAACGCTTGGGTTCTGCGGCCAGGTACTGCCAAGGGGTTTGTGCAGGTCCTGACAGCTTTGCAGCTGATTTGAGTACGCCAGGTGAGTTTTTTATATAGATATTCAGGTTTATGGTGCCTGATGATACCGAACATTAGAGTTGCGAGATAAAGTTTTTGACGTTGCTCCATCTTCAGTATGCTTGCGCTGTTCAAGTATGGGGTAACATGAGTCCTCGGTGGTATCTTGAAACAAAAACGAGCGCAAGCATTCTGAACACGCTGTATCAGGCGTTGCGATCGTTTTAAAAGGCACGGGCCGTACACTGTTATGCAGTAATTAAGTTTTGCTAGTACTATTAATTTATTATTATTAATTACGTATCTCGAGAAGATCTGGACAATGTTTTTAATTTTAACAACACACAGATGAGTGCATAAAAACTTAACTATCAGTTAGCCATCAATTAGTGTTCACAGCTAAATAAATGTTCTCACTGAAATATTAGAGTGTCTCTAGATTTTTTGTTCGAATCAACACGCTGTGACGCAACGGAGCCTGTTAGTGAAAAAATTAGAAAACATCAGGTGTTTTCTTTCTGTCTTCTAACTTCGATAAACTTACTTCGAACAAGTTTTTCAAACTTCGGTGGTAACATCTACTTACATGCAGTCTGTAATGTGAATGATAATATTTTACATCAAAACAGTCCGCGTAAGCCACGCGTTTGCGCGTCAGTGTGGTCACACAAAACTATCTGTATAGTAACGACTCACTAAATTAGTGTCCGCCATAACGAGGCCAGCCTGATGTTAGGAGATAAACATTAATAAGCTTACGTTGTGGTGCTTCAATTAAACCAGTTACTTTGACGTAAATGCAACGGTTGTTTGGGATAAAGAGCATTTTGAATTATTCTGTAAAATACTTGTTTTTGTTTAACTTCACGAGATTATCTCTAGTGTAACTGAGCAATGATGCTACTGGCCAATTAGAGCTGCAGTTTTTCCTCGTTTAAAACATCAAACCCTCGATTTCATTTAAAGACCATATTATCATATATAACTTTATCAACATTATATTTAGTTCGTGATGGTTATCAAAACTACAGTCGCTGTCTAGAGAATTTTGTATTTACCACGAGTTAAAATTGGAATGGGTTTGGAGGGGATTTAATATTATTACGGTCATTTTAGATTTTGCAAATTCGATACCTATATGATTTACTTCATAATTCACACGACTTCAACGATTCGTTAGAATTTGAATAAATAAGAGAATATAGATACCTAAAAGTAAGCTGATTCGAACTTGAATACGGAACTTACTTTAAAGTTTTGATAGGAGAGTAAAATCTTCCCATGAACAAAATTGTATTTTATTTCCATAACTATTTCACATGTCATAAAAAATCACTTGAACGTCTGAGTTAAATAAACTGAAAGAAAACCTTTCAAAGGAGTCACAAGAGACGGTAAAGAGATCTCCTTTATAACTAGACACCTGAAATCGCGGCGAAGTATTGTTTCCGAGTAACAAGCGGACGAAAGGATTCAGGGCCGCATTAAAAACAGATGAGGTTTAAAAAGCAGTTCCCGCAAATGATGGCAAATGGTCGCGACCAACGGGCGGTTGAGACGCGCAGACCATTCAATAATAAAACAGCTTTTCCGACATAATTATACGTATAAATTAGAAACCAAACCATTTCTGAAGCTTAAACCAAAACAATGATAGGGCAGGTTACTTACCTATAAAATTCAAAAGTGGATAGAAATTGACAACTATATAGTTATCTATCAAAAAATTCATGTTACACCTTATAACTGGTATAAAATGAACCTTTCAAAATTATGTTCATGAGTTCATCACTTATTTCTACATGTACAATCATCATCATCATATTCAGAGCCCCTTAACGTCCAATGCTGGACATAGACCTTGCCCTGGACATAGACCACATTCGGTCCTCGGCCCTTCGCATCCATTCGCCTCCACCTTCTTTAGGTCGTCGGTCCATTTGACGGAGGGGCGTATACCGGTCCTCCGTCCCACTCCAGAACTCGTCTGCCCCAACGGCCGTCGGTTCTGCGACAGATGTGAGTGACCTGCCCATTGCCACTTCAGTTTGCTAATCCGGATATGTTTCGGATATGTCGGTAAACTATTAGTTCTCCGTCGGATTTTATCATCATCATTATTCATTACGGATCATATTCTATCACAAATTTTGATGTAGAATAGACGACTTAGAATATAAACCAGTACTTATTATGAATTGAATTGTTCTGAAAAGGTCTAAGTCGAGCGTCGGTGGCGCGGTGAGGAAGAAGGCGGCCTATCAGGTCGAGAGGTCCGAGTTCGATCCCCGGTCCGGCAAAGAAAAGCCGGCCATTGGTACCCATGGATTTTTTCTTGAAACTTAAGTACATTTATTTACTGACTGCTCTCAAACTGCGAAAGAAAAAATCGTGAGGAAACCATTCTTAGGCACATGTGAAGTCCGCCAACCCGCACTAGGCTACCGTGGTGGACTATAGCCCCAACGCCCTCGTTGAGGGGGTAAGCCTGAGCCCCAGCAGTGGGGAGATATTAAATAGACTGCTGATTTGATCTAAGTCTTAGTCATCATATCGGTCTGTAGACGTCCACTGCTGGACAAAGGCCTTCCCCAGGGATCTCCACGACGACCGGTCCTGCGCTAACCTCATCCAGCCTGGTCCCGATCTTAGTGTTCGAGTAAATTTTCAATTTAATTTTTTTACTGGTTTTCAATACCACCGTTGTTATTGTGAAATAGTATACATCTGAGCGGGTTGTAGTCCTGAGCGGTTCAACAGCTCGTCTGCTTGAGCGTCACAGCCGATTGGTTTAGTTAGCAGGGAGCGTCGCGCCTCATTTGCTTGCCACAGCCCGCACCGCCCGCCGCCGCCGCCGCAGCCCGCCGCGTGCGACTCTGTTCGCACTCTTTTCATTCCAACACCAGCCTCTAACTATCATGGGAAGCGATAAATTAATGTCATGGATGTAGATCACGGATGTTGATTGCATCTGGGACATGTTAGGAATCCAAAAGAAAATATTTGGAGCCTTATACATTTTTATAATGTACAGAAAATTCACAGTATTCATGCAGATGCTATTAGGAAGGTGTTTAGAATTTGGTTAAATGGTAAATTGCCATAAGACATATAGTAATGACTCATATTGAAAAGATGATTGTAAGGATGAGTAGACTGTTGGGTTCGGAATAATCAAGTGCAAAGTTGAAATGACTCCGTCTGTGATGGTGTCACAATACCACTGACGAATAACTGTTCCCAGAGCGATGGCAGCCTCATAAGAAAGATTCTATTATTGACCGAGCGAGCGAAGCGTCTAAGTTTCGAGATTGACCAAAAATGCTAATGTCTAATATTAATAAAATAAATAAAAATTAATTAAACCTAGAAAATGAGTAGAATAAAATTTTGAGTAATGAAAAAATTCATGGCAGTAGCATGTATAACGTAGTTACAAGGAAAACTATTACGGCTAAGTAGGTTCTATTAGTTTTTGAGTAATAGTGGATCGACTTAAGAAAGTTGAAAAAATAAATTATGTTCATAGAACTGCATACGTAAAATGGAAAATTATTTTTTTCCGCGTGATATCCATGGTGTGGGGTATCGTTGGATGGGTCTTTCAAAAATATCGCGGGTGTGTGAAAAACATTTTTCGATTCAGGGATCCGTTTGCGAAATATTAAGCTTTAAAGTGCTAATTTTTGTCACTTTAGTAGGTACTTTTTCTGTCTCCAACTACAAAGTTGACTTTTGTGGGTTTCTTTTAGGTTTGGTTTATAAGGGCTGGCGAGGTATACTGTTCTCACGGAACTACTAGTTTTACATACCTACAGACCAGGAGATATATTAATAGGTATGTGCCGTGTACTGTAACATTAGCTGAGCGTAAAAATTCAATAAACACAATCAATAATATCAAAAACCGTTTAGGGTTGATAAAGAAGTGGAGCAGGAGTACTAAAGGGCATCGATTGAGTGCGGTGTGGCGGCGCGGCGGCGGGCGCGCGCGGCGGGCGCGCCAGCCAACAGGTTGACGGAGGACTTTTAATGATCCCGTAATGATTGTGCCCCGGGGTACACGATGCGTTCCCACTCCGATACCTACCTACCTGTAATAAAGAGGTGAATTGAATTCTATTTTGCATATAGGTACCTCTGTTAGTTTACTTTGTAATTTTAATATGATGAATGACCAAACCAACCAACTAACTAGCCTAACTGTTATTGCGCTCGCCTCATATCAGAAATTCGAAGGTTCAAATCTGGGAATGTTTTTTCGGAACCAAAGTACGGTTTATTGAAGGCTTTTCGCTAAATGAAAACATCGCGAGGAAATATGCATACGTACGTCATAGAAGGAATTCTAAAGCGCATGTGACGTCAACCAACCTGCACTGGGCTAGCGCCGTCGACTCGATACAGGGTGTAATTGTTGCCAGGTGATGATTACGTATATATATATATATATTGCGTCCATATGAATTAGAATTTTAATTTAGTGAACTTGAAAATTAATTTGAATTTTTAATGTACTAGCGTGTGTACTTGTTAAAACGGCGGCGCGCGAGCGGACGTGAGGGGCGACACGTCAAGCGTTTTGCCGTCAAGCGAGCTTAATGATTTCTTAATGATTCCTTAATGATTGCGCCGGTGTGACGCTGCCTTAATACTGATGGGCTGATGCTGGTACATCGATGGAGAAAATCTTCTATAGAGGAAGCTATGAAAAATGCACATTCATTTTTAGACAATCGTAATTTATAATGATCATTATATTGAGTATGTCTACATGTGTCGGGTTTCTGGAGAAAATATTTATTTTGCTTTCAAACCGATCGATTTTTGTTGAAATCGTGTAGGTATCGTGAATCTGCGACTTTAAACACCATGTTGTCTACCAGGTATACGTACTTAGTAAATGTACTGAAGACACTTTTTCGTGCCAATATGAAAGCTAGCCCCCGCACTTCGCAGCACAGCATATTACAGCAATCATCTATAGGTAGGTATAGATGTTTGCTGATACCTGTATTTTGTTCAATTTGCAGATTATTTTGTTTCGTTTACTTAGTTACTAGTTAGTTGATTTGATGGAACCTAGAAGGCAGTGTGGCACGTCTCTGCCGCCGCCGACGCGATCTATTAAAAATAATCGATGCTCGTGAAAATATCGAGGGCTTTCCACTAATGACATCGCGCGGGAAAACAAAGCGAGCGAGCGCATTCGAGCGACGTAGACCACCGACTCCCCGCGATTTTTCACGAAAATACTCAAGAAACGCAAGAGAGCGATGCTGTTCCTTAATTGATTTATAAATGCCCATTAAATTTACGAAAAGCGGAAACACCAGTACACCAAGTTATGGTCTCCAATATACAATTTTACGAGCAACTGAAAATTCCCGAATTCGACGTTTAATAGGTTAATTCACGTGGAAGATGTTTGCGGAGCGCCGCCGAAGCCGCGCCGAGCGCACCGCCGCCTTGTTTTTCTTACAAATGAAATTATTGCGAGAATAAAATATTTTACTGTCTGTCAATTTGCTTGGTTCACTTCGTTCAAATGTTCCGCCAGATATTAAGCAGAGGTTAAAATTTTATTTGCGCGGAGTTATTGCCCGAATGCCATCGTCTCGGCGTGATGTTGGCTCGAGTAAATTCTCCTCTGTAGTGCGTCGGCTCGTTCGTGGCCATTATTGCTTGATGTCGAACAATGCCGACATAAAACAAAATACTAACTCTTATTTATTGCATCGTACAGCATCGAAAACACTTGCTCTGAGATGTGGAGTGATACAATACTTAAAGCAAATTGAGATCATCAGTAGATGAAAGGGTTGAGTTATAACTCAATAAAAAACGAATTGATATTATATTTAATCTTTTCAATCACGGAGTGATACTCTTGTTGTCTGAAACCTGAAACTAACCCATGCAGGTTAAATATTAAATCCCTTTCATCTATTGATGATCTCAAATCGCTTTAAGTATGTATCACTCCACATCTCAGAGCAAGTGTTTTCGGTGCTGTACGAAGCAATAAATAAGAGTTAGGGCCTCTTACACCGCTTGCTGATAAAGTCCCAGATACCCTATCGGCGGGTTATCTGACAGATAGCCTATTTTTTTGGTTTCACAGGTATCTGATTGCCTATATTTTATATAGTCTATCACACAGATTTATCTGATAGATTAGTTTATCACTAAGATTACTATCTGTAACAATATCAGGAAGTGGTGAAAGAAGCCCTTAGTTTTATGTAGGCATTGTTCGACATCAAGCAATAATGGCCACGAACGAGCCGACGCACTACAGAGGAGAATTATAAGATCTTTTTATTTTACACGTTAGGTAACTTAACTATAATTTCGTTATATCACTATCATCAAGGTTCTAAAGAGTTTCATATTTTTTTAAACAATAAAATTAAAACCTCTCGTTTTAAAAAGTTTTTGATGTCGTTTTACTCTTGTAGGATATTGTTCAGAATTATCACTGTGCATTCCTACCAAGTTTCGTCCATTTCGGAGAGTTCGGGTCCGAAAGCTTTCCTTGTAAGCAACATAAGCATTACACTGCATTTCACTAAGGTTGCCAAGAAGTTTCAAATCTCTTTGGTCGCGCGTGGCTAAATTTTTTGATTCAAGAAGGTTACCGACATAGCCGAAATGATTAGCAAACTGAAGTGGCAATGGGCAGGTGACATCTGTCGCAGAATCGACGGCCGTTGGGGCAGACGAGTTGTAGAGTGGAGACCGCGGACCGGTACGCACAGCGTGGGACGCCCCTCCGCCAGGTGGAGCGACGACCTGAAGAAGGTGGCCGGAAGCGGCTGGATGCGGAGAGCGGAGAACCGGGTGTGATGGCGTTCGTTGGGGAAGGCCTATGTCCAGTTGTGGACGCTAAAAGGCTGACATGATGAACATCAGCATGATGAAATAAAATTAATCTTACTTGCTACATGAGTAGAATAAATAAGCCACGGGTAGTTACTCTAGATTGAATGAATGTGCCACGAATGGGGTTTGCAACAAAGCCGATGTAATTGGTGCATTGTACAGTCCACCGCACGTCAGTGGAAACACCTTGAGCTGGCCTAGCCTATCAGGGAGTTTCAATACAATGAGAGGAGAGTTTACACTGGTTTTGTTACCACTAACGTGCGGTCGACCGTACATTGGCCGCCGCGGGCGGGCATCGTTAGCCTTTCTTTCGGTATTGTCGGGGCTGCTTGCTAATTAACTATGAAATTAATTGACGCAGCAAAGTTTCCGAGTGAAACTTGAATTAATTGGCACGTCCGACTTCAGCCTAATTAGGGGCCTGAGGCTTTTCAGTATCGCGCTCGTTGAGCCTGTGAAAACACACACAAAAGTGGTTGTGAGTGAATAGTTTGCGAAAGGAAATGTTGCTGTAGGCTGGGCGTGGTTTGTTCTGAACTATTCGAGGGTGTAACAGTTAAGTACATTATGTAAGAAAAAAAAGTGAGAATTAAACTCGTCGTGAGGAAAATAGAGAAAAACAACAGCGTATCGATAGTAATCTAAAAGCATGATGAAGCTAAAAACTTTTTGGTGGGCGCCAAAGCTTAATATTTTTCTTCAAGTTCTGCTGTTCTCACTGAGAGAGAGAATAGCTTATTTTGGCAGACAAAGAGTTCAAACTCGGACCTCTCGACGTGATAGTCAGGCCCGTACGTTTTCCCACCAAAGGATTATCTATCTCTCTGGGGTATTCCTACTAATAATTATAATAGAGGGGTAAATTTTGTATGTATGTTTGAAGTACTTTGAAATTACTGAACCGATTTCTACAGAGATCCGAGTGGGATGGGATGGCATAATGGAAATAAAAGGTCCTTAATTTTGATCATGAATTTCCAATAAGACAGAATTAAAACCTTAATAAAACAAAAACCTCCCAATAAATCCAATTAATACGTAATAATGCTAATAAAATATGTTTCGTCGGAACAAAGATATCTAATAACGGTCGGAAACACGCATTAACGAAATACAAAGCTATTCATTACGGCACAGGTACAGCGCCGGTGTATGGGAACGTGTAATTAGGGGTATCGCAGACGGTCATTTTCGATAATTCATAATGTATGTTAATTATGGAGGCCTTCTACGCCTGGCGGCGGCACGAGGCGCCCTTGCTGGCGAATCGATGCAACTTCATTTTGTAAACAAAATCTGACTATTTTTTTAAATTATAAGTTAGATTTTACTTACAAAATATTTTATTAGTGTATTACATTTATGTTTATTTATCGAGAAGGAACTCTTCAATTAGTTAAGTGTACCATCCCTGAAATTACGTGAAGAAAACTGTTTCCACAGAAAAATAAAAAACTACCTCTGTAAAATTCTATCTAGAATCTATCCAAATGAAATATCTATTTAGAACCGATTCATCCTTCGTACCTATTATAAAATTGTTTAACTATTTCGATACCTACTTCATCATCAACAGCCTATTAATGTCCCCACTGCTGGGGCCCAGGCCTACCCTCTCCACGAGGGCGTTCGGGCTATATTCCACCACGTTAGCCCAGTGCGTATTGATGGACTTCACATGCGCCTAAGAATTTTTTCATCGGCGTATGCAGGTTTCTTCACGATGTTTTCCTTCACCGTTTGAGAGCAGTCAGTAAATGTACTTAAGTTTCGTTTTTGTTTGGTACATGGCCCAGCTGGGGATCGAACTCAGGACCTTTCGATATGAGAGGCCGCGTCTTATCCCCTACGCCACTGACGCTCTCAGATCCTACTTACCTACTCCCCTACGATACCTACTTACCTCGGCGATCGAGTATACTTACTAGAATTTCGACATTCTGAAACTCAGTTACGGACGTAAAATACATAACTATTCTTAAGTATCAAACCACTTAGTCAATATTTAGTTTCAATTTTTTGGATATCTTTAATAGATAAAGGATCTCGGCTTGTGACACTTTTCTGTTCCATGCACATGTAGGTATTTAAATCGAAAATGTAATACATTTTTAATAAAAGCATCTTGTTACATAACTTTTTGTGTAGGTAATGCTTTATCGTCACACATGGGATCTATAATAACGCTGTCGACACAAGACTTGTAAATATTTTGTTATAAAATACATTTCCGCTGGTGAATCAAACGGCAGCAAGGTGGAATAAGCCGTGTTCAGACAAGATCGGAGTGTTCCGTTCGGTCGCACAAACTGAAAAAGCGGGACGTAAGTATTATTCGCAAATATAGAATGATATTTTGTCACGGTATACCTAAAACTCTCATATTTTTATAAGCTTCTAGTATTTTTTTCTCTACTTTGGTGACTCTATCCGTACAGAAAGTATATTTTAAGTACGGAGATATTTCATAGTTACCCACCATGCTTAATCTATACTGTTATGTATGAGGAGGTCTTGTAACCAGACTAATTACAAATTTCTACAAGATCCATCCTCTATTCACTTCTACTCGACTAACTCCCAAATGAAAGATCCGAAGCGACATTTTTATTTTCTTAGTTTCAATCTTTTATGAACACAGGAGTAACGGCTGCGGCGGACGCCCGTCCGTCAGATGGACCGACGATGGTGAGGATAAGTAGGCTTACAATGATGAATATTTGCCGGAAAAGTCGGATGAAATGACCACTGACTCCAGTTTTCGGTCCTGCCCAAAATAATAGAATCATTGTGAACACCTACAGCTGACAGAAAAGAACCTTGAAAAACGCTATTTATTTATTTTTTAGATTGGACGTTTTTCAGATTGGCCGTTTTTCAGATTGGGCGTTTTTCAGATTGGACGTTTTTCAGATTGGACATTATTACAGTAAATCCAGTAAACGGTGGTTTGAAACTAATATTGCGGAAGCAAACAAACTGCATTAGTTCATGCATACGAACATAAAGTGATAGGACCGAATTCTCAGTCTTCAACATTATTAAAATCAAATCAACAGTCCATTTATTAATGGGCAGTCTGTTAAGGGTATAATATTAATAGGGTTAAATATAACCCTATTAATATAGAATGCCTTGTCAGACTGCACAACCTACCTTCTGATATTCTTTCAATCCTCTACAAAGGATGTCTGGAAGAAATCGCCTTTAGCGATAACTCCGCCTAGATGTACATTATTGTATGTTTTTTGTCTGTAATTTTTAAATGTGCAATAAAGTGTATTGAATTGAATAACCCATTGTTGGGGCACAGGCCTACAATCTCAATGAGGGCTATAGTCCACCACCACGCTAGCCCATTACGGGTTGGTGGACTTCAAGCGCGTCTAAAAGTGTCCCTAAACGATCATGCTTGCATGACATGCAACGTTTACGTAAATGTCATGCTGCATGATGGACCATCATGCTTGCTATCATTCAATACAGTGAAGCAAAGGCCAGCACGTAGTTTGCATGTCATGCACGTCAATAGGCGTGTCCATACCGGCTGAGCCGCCGCGGGCGCGGCACGCCTCGCGAGGCAGCGCGGTCGGTGTGGACTTGACAGGCGCATGCCTCGCCCGCATGCTCGGCCGCGGCATGCGCCTGTCACGTCCACACCGACCGCGCTGCCTCGCGAGGCTTGCCGCGCCCGCAGCGGCTCAGCCGGCCTGGACGCACCTAATCACTACAACTAGACGATCATGCATGAGTGACAGCACGTCATGGAACTAATATAACAACGTAGTTGTACGTAGTACATATTAGTTCCATGCAGCACGTATTGCATGTCATGCTGCATGATCGTTTAGGGAGCCCTTAAGAATTTCTTCTACGGCGTAATGCAGGTTTCCTCACGTTGTTTTCCTTCGCCGTTCGAGAGCAGCCAGTAATAATAATATTTGGACAATTTTACACATGACTGTTTAGTCCCAACTCAGCCGATGCTTGTACATGGGTACTCGACAACTGATAAACATACTTAAATACTTTTAAATAAATACATACAAACACCCAGAATCCGAAAACTAACAGTGATGCTCATCACACAAATGTTGGTCCCGGGTGGGAATCAAACCCACGACCTTTGGCGCAGTAGGCAGTGTTACTACCACTACGCCAACAGGCTAGTCATGCCAGTCAGCCAGTGAATGTATTTTCTATGATAATATATTTATCTACCTAAATAATATGTAACAGTAATAATTTACGAGTATTGTAACGATTTAGTCTCACCTCTGGACATTACGTATTAGAATGGACAACTTCCTTGGAAACAGCTCACTAAATAACGCTTAGAATACACCGACAACACGACAATTTCTTACAAGCAACAACAGCATTCGTACAACAATAAGCCATTAGACAAGTTGCTGGAAATTTTCCGGTTATTTTCGATTCACACCGATTGTTACGGCCGAGTCGGCCATTCCAAGGGCTATAACTCGGCCCGCCGGCCGCTTCGAGTGGGGTCTACGGCCTATGACGCTCGGAATGGTATATTTATGGTATATTTGTGGTAAATTTACGGCCTATATAATGCGCGAGATTTGTTGGGTGAGGCGTAATTAGCACGCGTTTAGATTTATAATCCGATTCAGTAGAGTAGTGAAAGAGTTACAATGGTTTAGTTTTGCTAATGAGGTGTTGGCCCTTTTTTTAAAAATTAAGCCTGGAAATAATTAATGATAGAGATTACAGATTGAAAAGTTGGTTAATTTGGTTACCAGTCAGATCAATATAAATCGCAATGGACAATTAGTAGGTATACGACATACACAATGCACAGGTAGTACGTGTTTAACCACAAATTGTATTAATATTTAATATAAATTTAATATATAATTTCGGGTTACTAAAGCCTTCGGACACTTAGCACTTCTCAAATCTCGTTATAATTAACGTAAGGCATTGTCTTCTTAACTTAAACTTTTAGTTAAGATGTAAAGCTATGTTTTCCTTCGCGGCCAAAACTTTATTGTAACAAAATAATAAGTCATGTTTAATCTCCGTGGCCGTATCACTAAGTAAAATCGATGTTTATCTGTCATAAATTAGTATAAATAAGGTGGTGCAGGCGAGTGCGCCGGCGCCGCGGGCGCGCGTAAATCACGCACAACCGCTTATTAAGTTGTTACGGGCCGCCATGTTTGTTGCCCACGCGCAGCGCGCCCGCCCGCCCGCTCGCTCGTGCAGTGTCTCCACGCCCTTATGTTTGCGCTAACTTATTATATAGCAAATCAATGTGGTCAGTTCCTTAAGTCAGTCAAGCAAGTCATCAAATTAAAATATTTAGGGCTTCTTTCACCACTTCCTGATATTGTTACAGATAGTAATCTTAGTGATAAACTAATCTATCAGATAAATCTGTGTGATAGACTATATAAAATATAGAAGATATATGCAATCAGATACCTGTGAAACCGAAAAACAGGCTATCTGTCAGTCAACTCGCTTCGCAGCCCCATTCTCTCCCCGGAACAGAGCCAACGAAGTATGGAACATTTAACCTCGCCTATACCCCAGTCTAAAAATATTCTAATTTATGAAAATAAAAACTTTATAACAAACTTGCTATTTCCCGCGCTGTATAAACCTTGCCTCAAACCAAGCGTTCCACAATGGAAACCCTATTAGAAATAAGTGTTACTTACAACGAGAAAAGAACTCCCATTATTAAGTGTGATAAAATAAAGACGTCTATATGTGTTCTACTGTGCCTACATGACTCTATTTGACTCACAGAAATAAATCTATTTGACTAGTAAAAGCCTTCCTCCGGCCATATTTGCAACCACGTTTCGTACTCAGTAACTAGTAGTAGTTGCGTGGGAAAGATATGAGGAGAACTAGATGAGAATAAAGAAATAACATTCTTCTTTCGCAACTATAGTGGCGGTCAAAGAAAAGTACTTCTTCTACGGCAACTGGTTTCGAAACGTAACCACGTAACCGCGAATATGGTCGGAAGGAGTACTAAGCAAAACTAAATTCTTCATACATTTTAGAACTGTATAATTTCAATAAATGTGACGTGTAAAACGCCTTTGCGGCAACCCTTTGCCATTTTATCTCGCTCGTCTTAGTGTCTCGCGCTATTGTGTAAGAGCGATATCTGTGAAAGTTGTGTGCCTTTGTATATTCGTGGATGCAGACAACAATAATTCATTGTTGTCATTCGGAATTAGCTATCGATTTATCTGCGATGGTTTTCGCAGCTCGCTGTCTGGTCCACGCCTCGATTATGTATGAGGCAGGCACCGCTCCACAAAAAATATGCAGGTATACTAAGCGAATGATTATAGTATTTTTTATGAATTTCATAATTAAGATTATAATAATAATACCTATATTTTCAGGACGTACAATTCCACAAAATATAAATAAAAATAAAATAAAAGTGGTGAAAAAAGGTCCGAGCGATGTAAGTACAGCGATAAAAATAAGGTTAAAATTAAAATTGTAAAATTTTAAAAGGTAATCTTAATATCACCACTTTATTTAAACTAAGTTAAATTTAAGTAGGTAGTGTTTTTTAAAACGGAACATTTGTATTATAAAATCGTTTTTTTTCATCAGTTTTACCTATTATTTATTGATTTATATGCCAAATCGCAGTTTTTAAGTCGGCAAAATTTTGATCCTGTTACCATTAAGCAGATAATTTACTTCTTATAGGTATAATAACTAAGTTTAATGTTATAACTTCGAGTTTATTTCTTACTTAATAAAATAAATATCATTTGCGACTGATCAAAAATCTATTCCAAACATCAAATACTTAAGTATAATCTGTTTGATACACAAATTACGTGTCCAAGGTTGTTATAGATAGAGATAGCCTGTAGACACGGCGGAGCTCGTGACCCAGCGTCTGCCGGTGTGATTTACTGCCTCTAAAATCTCCTTCATTACAACAGCTTTTCGATTATCGCAACTGTTCGCTATTCGACTAACAATAGTGACTCTATGTTTAAAAGAAAAGAAAAAATATTGATATACATGCAGCCAAGATTTTTTCTATCAATTCAAGTAGGTATCTAATTATCTTAAAATAAAAAAAAATATTTTTGGCAATGTCTTTGTCAACCAAATTTTTTTTTCATTGTTGCCAGTTCAGTTGTAGCCATCGATAACCGACCCCGCGTGCGAATTAAAACTTTCAAAAGCTAACACGTGAAGGCATGGAACGTAGTTTAGGGCGTGTACACACAGGTTACGGGTTTATAAGGCGCGCAAATCACGAGCGATTTGATGATACATTCCCGCGTGAGAAGCGTATCGCCCTCAATTCTCAGGCCGGCCGCATCGAACACGTCGAGAAAAATACGCGTACCTTATTAGGGTTTTGATTATTGAAAATTGAATTTTGATTTTAAATAAAATGTACTGTTGGCTTAAGCTTCTAAAGCTTTTAAAGTTATTTGTGAATAAACAACATGTATTTAAAGATACGTACCTATATGTTACCATACGATACGATACATTACTTGGTAGGAACAACTTGGGTGTGGTCTTTAAAATATGGCTGAAAAAGTGACGAAGAAACAATTTGTACCAACATGTCTTCAATTCGTCATAACTATTACTTATTTATCTACTGCACAGGTTGTTGATTTAGTCACCTGAAATAATAAACCGGGCGATTCTGACCTATATGTACGTATATCAATAAAAAACTGAAATTGAATTTAATTTGGTTCATTTTATTAAATTTCAATGCGGCGGGTATTAAATACAATGTTGTATTTAATATGGCCACCTCATCTTACAAAAAATTGTTGGTAAAATTAATTTAAACAAAGTTAAACTGATTAATTTGTAGCAATATATAAGTTTTTATTCCTTACAAGCCTCTGTACTCCAGCAGTCATTTAGGAGACGCACCCCGCTGATGACGGCTCATCGCCGTAATCAGCGGCATCACAATGACGACACCGCCACGTGATTACAGCCACGTGGCGCAGTGTGACGTCGTTACGCGGGTTTTTTCGCAATTTGTCTGGAAACATTAATTAAAACACTCCCTCGCTATTCGAGACAGTGAAGCGGCCCGAGTAAAACCGGCTCTACAATGAGTGCAAACCTAGACAAGTCCCGGTGCTGTTGGGTTTGTTGCTGTTTTTTCGGCTATACAAATGGAAACAGTAGTTCTAGACAGAATTGACGTCAAAAAGAGAATATTGTATTCCAATTTAGAACATATTTTTTTAAATTTTATTTTTATTTATGAATCATCTATTTAGAAGGGCAATATAAATAAATAAATTCAACAGTTCAGTAGGTAGGTACGTGAAGTAAAGAGACTGCCAGCTAAATTCATCATAAAAGATTGTACTACGTATACCACCAATGATAATAATATTAAAGTGTAAGTACCTATAATGTTAAAAGGCTGCAGTCTGACTTTCAATGACAGTTGAACTTGCAATTTTGATAAAACTTGTCTTAGTATTACTTTCTTTATTATTAGGAGCTTAATATAAAGCAAATGATGGGATATTAAGCAAACCATACATAGTACCCTGTGTACTGTACTATTATATTATTTGTTCCGTGATAGTGCTACCTACAAGGTGACAAATAATAGAAAGATGATTCTGATTTCTATACTCTTCACTTATATCACAACCCGTCAAAATAAATGTAAATTAGACCTTAAAATATTGCATCTTCTTGCATTGAAATAATGAAAAATCTTGATGTTTGTTTTACCCGTATTTGCTTTAAGTTTCATATCAGTTCGTGAAGGTAGAGGAGAAGGTAGAACCCTACTCCGATGTGTCTCTTCCTTTGCACTTCGTCATTTCCTCGAAAGTAATTCAAATGGAATCGTGTGCGCCGTTATTAAATATTTCATAACTTACCTCGCCCCCCGCTCCCCGTGTCTCAGCCCCCTCCAGCCCAGCGACCGCATATTAAAGTCATAAAAAAGGGTTGTTTGATCTATCCCCTAAAACAATTTACATATCTCTCTCTGCTCAGCCCGCCGCTAAATTATTTAATTAAGAGAGGCATAAGTTTTTATTATTTTAATATGTCGGGCATAAAATTGTGTTAATGGAACAATGCCTGCCGTTGCGGCCTGAGTTTAGCCCTCGAACACTGTGAGATTATGAACGTTAGCGTAGAACGCTCAAGACAGCGTTAAATGCTAAATAAATTAATATTTTTAAACATAATTAAACTTCGTGGTTTCTCATTAAGATTTAATCTTTCAAAAGGTTCGTGGAAAGAACTTTGTACTTTGCTGACCTGTTATTAACCAACGTTTAGTGACTTGCTTGATTGAATTTTAAAATTGAACATACTAAGTACCTATATACTATACTAATTAAATTATACTTAATACTATCAACTTAATTAAGCTTTCAAATCAAATCAAGAGCCTAGTAACATATACCATAACCGTTTAATGTACTTATGTACATGGCCCAGCGGGAGATCGAACTTCGGACCTTCCGATATGACAGGCCGCGTGTTATTCCCGACGCCACTGACGCTATTAAGCCTTTGTGACTTAAATTAAACACAGTCCTCCCATACTACGAGCGAACAATGTCCGTTTGCTAGCAAATGCACAATTATCATGAGCTGAACGGAACTCGCGGTGCGCAATAAACATTAGGCACAATAAAAACGGGACAGGTGGCCCGTCCCGGAATGCCTGCGCCGCGCTCGCCTGGACCCGCCATTTTAAACAGCATGTAATGAAAACTGGCCGAGAATACACGATTACTAGACCGATCCTTCTGCTGCGCGGTATACACTTGCTGTAAGTTAGTACCTATACGTTCTAATAAGTCGGGTGCGCGATTTTGTTCATTGACATAATTTAGCTTGTTGATGTCTTAATGACCCAATGAATAATTATTTGACACTTCACGTACTTATAGTCCCCGTAGAATTTCTTGACGACTGAATGAACACCGTGTTAATGAGCTGGTGTGACGACGAGTCCGCCCTCGAATATAGTCACAAATTGTTTGCACATCGCTGACAGTGTTTATAGTCTATGACGTGTGCGTAAGCGAGATAGTGTGCTACACAGAGATGTCCAAAAAGTTGAGATTTTGATTCGGTTGAACGAATCAATTAACTATTTCTTGAAATTGAATGACCGTCTCTAGTAATCCGCGCACAGCTCCCATTTGACATCTAAAATTAATTATTGCGCAGAAATCAGCCAACTTCACACAGCCGCCATTAAACTCTACTGGGACTATACTAAATGTTTAAAATAGACGCACTAAAATAATTTACATTTATGTAAGTAGGTATACTTATTTTATTTTATCGTTATCGGCCGCCTCGTTGTTATAATAGGCTTATAATTAGGACTCCTGAGTAACTTTGTACAAGTTGATCCTAATTGGTTACATTTGCCTTGTCATTTTCATTTGCGATATATCTTCATAATTATCATTTGTACAAAAAATATAGATGTCCAATTATTAAAGTAAGTTTATTATGTGCACCGCAGCATAGTTTAGCGAACGCATATTTCCGTTGTAGGTGGCTACGGAGCGGACAGTCTACAGGGTGGTTGTTTTTGACCACCCCAGGTTAATGAGAGCATTTTTATGTGCTCCCGCAATGAGGAATGCAAATTTGGCGGCGCTTACCAGCGCGTTACCGTCGCCATTGTTTTATACTGTCGCTTTATACCCTCGGACTTTTATACTTTTAAATTCATTAACCCCCCAGTGAATTACGCGAGTCTTTGGGGCTTGGCCTTTATTGTTTGCTTTTGTTACGTTCTTACTTATGTGGGAACATACATAGCAGGTTTTAAAGGATTTTATTTGTACGAGACTACGAGTAGGCACCTACTGTTGAATAAAAAGGTTCAGAATGTTTTAGAGTATGGTTATATCGTCAGAGTTAATGCAATGGGTCATATGTCTAAAAATGCTGTAAAATTAAACCGGTATTTAGATTTAAATGGCTGTTGTTCTCCAAAACAGCTATTTTTAGGGTTCCCTACCTTAAAATGAAAAAAAGGAACCCATAAAGAATCACAGGATTTTCTCAGGAATACCTGGAGGTATCAAATACTCAAATCTGCAGTCCCTTGGAGCAGTGAAAAAAATCAGATTTCTAAGTTAACACAGTCAAAAGATATGGCCGTTTTTGTCGCATTTTGGCAATCAAATCCTAACCTATCCCGTAGACCCAGAAACATGAAATTTGGCGAGAAGCAATGTTTTAAAGCAGAAGTTAAGGAAATAATCTGATAATTAACCGTAAATTTATACATAGTTAATCACAAAAAAAAGATTTTTTTCTGTGACCAACAAACTTAATTTATCGTATGAACAAATCATCAATTTATGTTAGTACCTACTTTACCATATCATTGTGATTTATCTACGTTTTACTAATGATTATACGAATAATTTCTTTAATTGTGTAGTACGGAACCCACAGGGCGCGAGTCCTACTCGCACATGTCCGGTTTTTTTGACACTTCGACGATATTTTTCTCTTTTCCAGTAGGTACGATTATAATTATAAGTAAGTACCTAATGGATTTTTTTTCTTTAAATTTATATGGTTTTGTTGTAATTTAACTAAATTAGGTAGGTATCTAAATACCTAACCAGAGTGAACGAGATTCCCGTACCTACCTAACTGTCATACTTGACACCCGATGTTAATAATGTCAGATAAAAAAGAGACCATCAAAAAAATGGGATACTTAATTTAAAACTTTAAAATCGAGATTTCAGTTATACAAATATGAATCAACAATCGAGAGTTTGATCATAAAATGTAGTTAAACAAGCTAAAAGGACAGTTGACACTCAAATTATTTTATTGTAATCAATGAGTTGACAGCAGGGCAGCGGCAGGGGCGGGTTGGGGGGCGCGGGAGTGAGTCGGTCCACACAAGCCCGCCAAATTGCGGAGCTGCCGAATGCACCGTGTTTTCATTCCAGTTTTTTCTCAAACACAAATATATTGTAAATGGGAACGTGCAATTTATTTCATTCACTCGCGAGCAATTGATTATGATGATATTGTTATCTGCATTTTGGGCTTTTAGCGTGTGATTTTTCTATCATTGTTTCTGTTTGCCTATCATTTCGTGTAATGCGGTGGTTTTTTTGGACACCGAGGCGTCGCGATGCTCGGGATTTCCATAACGTTTGTTTGTAATCTCCAGTGATGCTGTGATGCAATCCTTTAAGAATGTATTTATATTTGAAAAGTAATGTTACCAATCAACTTCATAAATCAAATCTTTGACGCAGTGTGCTTAAAATTCAAACCCCAAACGTTTTATTCCACAAATATCGATTCAAAAACCTATATGCCATTGCTTTCAAATATGCACGCAAACTTTTTCCAATTGCCGCCGACAGAGTTGGGAACTGGCCCGGGGCTGGTTCAATTACGGCGCAGCTCGGTGCAGCCAATAATTGGCACCAGGACCCGCGACAAAGCACCCACAATGGGCCCTGATTAATTTCCGAACTACACCCGAATCCTAACTAGCAAACACGCGGGCTACGCTCCCGCCCCGCCCGCCGCCGCCGCCGTGCAGCGGCCAAATTACTCCAGCCGGGAGCAGCCCTATTTTTGAGTCGCTCGCCTCGCTTCGAGCGGTCGATTTCCTTCGACATCCGATACAAAAATCAGTAGAATCGACCGCTCGAAGCTCGGCGAGGGTTTTAAGAATAGAGCTCCTGTTTTTGATTCGACTGCTCCGTTCTGCGTACTTGCAAGTTGCATTGTTTCGACACTCAGCCCAGAGGTTTTACATCGAAATGCGTTGATTGAAATTGGCGGTTGATTTTTGAAGTTTATTTGTGTGTTTGTTTATTATTTAATAGTACTGTGTTCCCTACCTCAAAAGGAAAAAAAAGGAACCCTTTTAGGATCACTTGTTTGTCCGTCTGTTCGTCTGTCAAGACCCTTTTTATCAGGATGGGGCAAAGGTATCAAGTTAAAATTAATATCTAATACTTACTAAGGCTTGTTCTATTAATTATTCTGTGCTAAGGCTTACATCAATTGGGGTTGTAAACGCTTCTTTCAAGCATAAAAAGGTACCGGTACCGCCTTTATGTCACAGTATTTTGACCTTCGCAACCTAACCTAAATTACCTACCTACTTACTCCCGTTGACCGAAATTCATGAAATTTGGCAAGTCTAATAGCACAAATATAGGAAAAAACCGAAAATCATTAATTTTCAGTAAAGTATAGTTATTGTCACTTATTTATTTGCGATTGTGAACTTACATGGATGATATACCTACTATCTACATACATAATTACTTAATGAAGTTTGTACCTACGGAATAATCAGGGCGCAAGTCCTAATATAACTCGCATTTTATCCAGGTTTTTTCAAAGACTATAATATTTCTCATAATAACAGGATAAAATACTTATATTGATTGCGATAATCTTGTGCTTCAGTTTAGCCAGGAGCGGGTCGGTCGTTATAAATAAAGTTAATCTTCTTCTGAAGCTAAAACTAAATTCATCATTAAAAATAATCCGCTTGTTTATTTCTAGGTACCTACTTCTCATCAGGCAATTTTGTTTTTCATAAAACCAGGAATACAAAGACTCAGTTTCCCACCCATCATGATAATTGAATCTGTATCAGATTGTACAAGTACCAAGTAGCGAGAGTAGCTGGCCAGTGGAGAGTGTCTGAGGAGGAAATTAAACGTCATTCAGACACTTTCTTCCCTGCACCATACAGATTAATCCGCAGACAAGTTTTTTTTATGGGTTTTACTTTACGGCCAATTGGAAACAAAGTCCTACTAAGTAGGCCAGTCGTATATAATTCTGAATATTCAGTTAAAAGAAAATGGGACGGCATCTACAATAGTACATTGTTAACCTAGGTGTGAAAGTAACTTATTTAAGTCCCGAGACGGGACTAGGATAGTTCGAGTTAGATAGGGATAGTTCGAGGGACCTCTAAACAAGTCTTGAACCCGAGGGAAACACTGTGCTTTTCATTATGAATACACTGAAAGTAAAAACAAATACTTATAATGAGTGTTAATACAAATCTCTGCTATATGGAAGTATAAACGAAACTCTACAACTCGAAAAAGCAAATGAAGATCGGATTGCCGCTTTCCCGTCTACTTTGTTTTTTTTTCGGTGGCCGGCCAGCTATTCTGCTATTATTTTTCATTTCCATCATTGAAAAAATGGTAAATATTTTGTCCAAATCTATGTTATTTTAAAGAAATAGTTGACAGTAATAATTATAATAAAGTCATTTAAAAAATATATATTATTTAATTATTACATAACTTTATGTTATTTCAATTTTACATCGCACTGTAATTGAGTAGCTGTATAGACAGTTGGAACATGGTCCAATAGAAATGTCAAAATAGTAGGTACTAGTTTTTTTTTATATAATTTGACAGCTGTCAGTTGAAAGCGATTCTCCCTAGGGCTGAGATGTATTATTTTCAACCCGCTCCTCAGGCAACTTTAGACCTACTTTCAGAGTATGAGTAATGAAAAACTATTATCACATTCTCAATAAACTTGACAGTAGCTTTAATGAAGATTTAACAAGGGGCAATTTGGAACGAACTGTAAGTAGTAATATTACCTACACGCATTTATTTAAAATGTCCGCACTATTATACATTTTAATAGGTAATAGTTGCATAATAATAATTAATATTATCATAGATATAGATACCTACACCAAAACAAACAATTTACATTTTTAGGACAACTAAATAAGAGACAACTCTCTCTCTCTCTCTCTCTGAGAAGATTCCACTAAAAAGTCGCGCTAATTGTAATCAAGGTTTGTTTTATAGAAATCGACGCAGCGTTCTAGGTGAGGCAATACACAAGCAAAAAAAAAATTTACACATTTTTTTCATTCCGAACCCTGATAAATCGCATCGTATACTGCCCTTTCTTTTCCATAATAATTAGATCCATTTAAAAAAATATTTTCTTATCAAACAATGATCTACAATTACCAGTTTACAGTACGTACTAGATGAGATAGTTCGTGGTGCAACAAATAGTTCAATACGAGTAATTGACCAGATATACCCCATTCTTAAGGCACAGTTGCCTGCAAGGCGAATCTGGTGTAAACCAGGAAATTAACCACCGCTGACTCCCCGAATACTTGCTTTGTGTCACGTATCTCAATTATTGTACACTTATGTAATTAGATATTAATAGGTTAGGGAGCGTTCATAAAACGTGCCCACGTGCCAAACGACGGTGGGGCCTGGTGTCCTGTATCTACAGGCTACTCTAAGTAGCCTAGTCTCAGGCTCCAGACTCCACTAACTAGCTTTATAAGTCAGTTGTGGAATAAATAAAGATTATTTGATTTGATTTGACATTCATTTCGGCTTCTCCCCTGCAATCTACCGCGCGTTTGACTTGAAAGTTATACATAATGAAAAGTTACACAAAATCGTAAAAAAAACAAAAGCCTCAGACCACTTAAATAGCAATGTAAATGTTCTCTCCTCTAAGAGAATTAGTGTCACTTTTAAAACACCTTTGTTGTACGACCTTTATTAATGCTAATAATGCCCAATATAAGAAAACGATAGTTACTGTTATTTCATTAATACCATGTTTCTTGATCTAGATGAATATTTTTTGTAATATTTTTCGGAAATCACACTATAACATCATAAACATAATTATTTTCTGGGTATTTCACAATAAATATCTATTTCTTAAACACTTATTGTTTGCTCATATTCCTAAAGTCTTGATTAAGGTGCATAATGGAAACTGAAACAGTGGGTAGGACTGATTCAAAATCCATTAGTAAATAGAAGCGGCAGTCCCGTCTCTTGAATGACGTGACGACGTCGGCTCGCACAGGCACTGTCCACGCGGTTTAATTTCCTCCCCTCGCCGCCAGTAGATTGTAGTCCACTCTTGTCCAGAAGAACCGTTGGATGGAATATCTGTGTTGCCACTTACTAGGTATAGGTATACTACGAGTATAGCCAATGTCTAATGTTCTAACTCGCAGTTCAAACGATTTGGGGATACAATTTTGCATCATCCTGGCCATAATCATCACAAACTGCAGTTATGAATAGAAATTCAAATGAGTCGAATTAAGTCGCAAAAAATTTGAGCATTTATGTTTAAAATTATTTTTTTCTTATCGCGCCAAACTACATCTCACGAACTCTACAGTGATACAAGCCTTGAAAGTGCCCCATCACTAATAATAATTTAACATTGCAAATAAATACCGCGATGCCTAAAACAGTGCTAATGATTAGCGTAGCGTGCGTAGTATCTAGCTGTATCTAGCGCGTGCTGGTGCGGCGTGCAGCGCGCGACGCGACGTGCCCGCGTGCCCGCGTGCCGCGTGCCCGCGCGCCAATTAGACGTCCGCTGCACCACCGACTAATGGCCCATTAACACTCGCTTTACACCGAGCGGGCATCGCTCACCTCCATCTATATCCGCCTGTTACAATGCGCCCAATCTAATGCACACTCACCCTGCCTCCCCCGCCGTTACGTGCGGCAGATGACTGGGGGGCAGACCAGTTAATTGATGGAAACCAATAAACGCAGGTCCCAAATATGTACCTATAATAGGCACTCGACTTTGTTAGTACGTATTACGGTCGATCGAACAATTTACGGTGTAATTCCTTAGAATAGTGGAGTAGAGTAAGGTTAGCGGTATTTATATTTGGTTACATGTAGTAAAGAATGTTAACTGGGTTATACCAAATTTAACATTGTGTTTATTTAAAAATATTCCAGCTACACTTCTGTAAGGTAGGTCTAAAGAACATAAAAATTTTACTAGTAACCTCTCTCCACTAACCCTTTTCACCATGCAATTTATTACATTTTACTTTTCCATGGATTAGGATATTCAGGATCCAATACTCATACATAACATATCTCACTCGTGTATTTCTATAGAGAAGAAGGTTGCTAGGAATGTTATAATTAGAATCCTAATAGCAGGAAACATTTTAAATTAAATAAATAGACATGGAGCACGGAGCGGGTGTTTGAGCGAGCACGCGAGGCGCGAAGCCCGCGATCGGGTCCGCTCGCCCGCGTTAATTAATTGGGTATTTTCACACGTCAGCGGCTAGATCTCGCCAAATAGATCGGCGGGCGAGGCCCTTAATTAACTGTATCGCGCTGGGCGATCGGTTGCGCCCGCGCACTCCGCCACGCCAATTTGGCGCTAGTCTTCGAAATAGCCCGCAGTCCGCCTCGAATAGGCACAAGATAAGCCGCTAGAATGCCCAGTAATAACCTCATTAGGTATGAAGTACGAGCTTCTTCTGTTTGTTCGATTTCGTGATAACTTTAGGTGCATTTGGTTTTATAGTTGTAATTTGTATTATCTGTGAATGGATCAGGGATACTATGGGAACAAACAACAGCCCGCATTATGCAAACAAGATCATGCTATTTCATTAAAATGATGTGGAGAGTAGGTATTTGTAAAAAATATGGACAGATTCTGTTCTCTGAACTCGCATCAACTATCCACAAACACAGACTTTCCTATGGCTTATGCCGTTATTAGTTATCTAAGCATAATTTAAAATCAATTATTGAATTTCTTTTACGACATTAGAATAATTACCATCGTCATTGCTGTAATTTCATATTCAAAAGATGTATGCCAGCTAGACGATTAGAGCAACGATCATCGGAGTGCAAGTATAGGTGTAATTAGGGTTTTTTTATGAAGGTCTGACCCCCCAATTTTGAATATTCAAAGTAAATTGAAAATGTTATGATATTAATACGCGTGTATGCGCTTATTTTCAATTCGTTTTGTAATCCAGGTACAAAATAAGACAGATATTATAGTTATTTTAGATGCGGTTTTCCTGAAAACCTATATGAATGCAGTATTTCTTTTCTCTAAAATCGACGTCGTGGTTCCTTTGAATGATTTAGTCTAGCTCAGTTTCTGACTTCCCCATACTGACCCATCTTGATAGGTACTCTTACTCCTATGTACTCTTTTTCTTGATATCGAAATTTCTTTTTACAAACACCGCTGCTATCTCGTAATTCAGACCGCATAGATGCTAGGGTTGGACCATAGGTAGGTAAAATTGACCAAACTAAACTTTAGCCCACAAATGTTAGACTCTCCAGGGACGGGGGGTCCACTGTCCAGTGTCGACCCCTTGTTACGGCCGCGGATGCGAGTCGCACGTGTCCGAGTAGGCCACATGAATGAGAGCGCGATTGATGGCCGTCAGGAAACAATTACCGGGCCTTTTGGTCGGCGAGCGTTTACACCGCTAATTACAATAAGTGATCATTGACTTTTTTAATTACGCCGCCCATTGAGGCGTCTATCATCGCGGATAATAGTTGCCAGTCAGCGCGTTTAATGAAGCGGGCCCCGACTGCGGAATGTTCGCCGTAGTTTCGTTCGCGGAATTTCCATTATAAACTCTGGCGCTCTGAAACCATTTTTATATTAAAATCTGATATTTCAAATCCACAGGAACTAGCCGTAACAGCCCTGCTATTCTGTAAGCGTATTTGTGCAACTCGATCCTGAATCCGCAGTGAGATCGGTCTCTAACTCAATGATTCACAGTCAATACTCACTTTATTTCGCAAGTGAGGTGTTTATTGTGTAGCTTGTATTTGTTTACACAATGCGACGTCGAGGTCTTTCATGATCTGATGCGAAGTGAAGTAAGTGACTTGCGATGTGATGGTCGAGTTTTAATTCGTACTTTACAGAATCACACAGCAGACCCTCGAACTGTTTTATTATTGTATTTCACTGTCCATTTATATTATGTTAAAATATGTTAAGTCAACGCAGTATTTACATACCTACTTTAAGCACAGCAAAAACTTACTGTACAACTATTAACTGTGTACTTAATGTCGTAGTTAAAGAAAATATTTATTCAGTATGACTTCACCGAGTTGTAACCTGTTTTTGTGCTGCGTGCGCGTTGCATTCCTTTCATAACTCATATTGAGAGATGCGCCCGCGCCGGCTCTCGGGGCCGGGATCGCGGGCGGCCGGGGACACGGTCATAATACGGCTCGACCGTACAATTGGCCATATCATGAAGCGTCCGGCCATTTCATGAAATTACCAACAAGTAAGTATACTGGCCACACCGTTTATTCGAACAAGCAACGTTTGACGTTATATTTGGCCGTTTGGCCCTTTAGCCATCATAAAATGGACGAACGTTCAATTCAATTCCATATACCTAATAATGCACAAAAACCTGATACAATGATACAGTGGCTTACATTACTATATCTTGGCGGTATTATCGCTAAAAGCGATTTATTCCAGACATCGTTTGGATAGAGGATAGAATTTTTGGTTAAAGAAAGATAGGTTGTGCAGTTAGATAAAGAATATATATGTGCAGTTAGATATAGTAACAAATTGGTCATCATAAAATGGCCAAACAAATTGTATATATCGATGTATTCATTGATCGGACCAAGGCACATCATGATGTGGCCGAGTGCGAGTTGGCCATTTCATGAAATGGTCGGGTGTTTCATGATGTGACCAAGATATACGTTCGGGCCACGACATGTTACACAGTATGGGCCCGGCAGCGGCACCGCACCGTGCACCGCAGCGAGCAGGCCCGGAACATCGCCCGCCCCGTGAGAAACGAGTGCTCCCAGTCTCTAATTACGTTTTATGCGATATCGCCATTTAATTAGCAACATGTTTCCCATTCCGAAACATTAATTAATATTTTCATCAGAGTTCTCCGCATTTAACTGTGCTTTTATTGCTCGCTCGAGATTTTAATAAAGATTCCCGCCCACCCTCGGCGAAGTATTATTGTTTCAAAAATCCTTATTAAGATTTTTTTATTGCCGTGGCGACGAAAGCATTCATTTCACTGTCGACGGCTTTCGATTGAGTACATTATGGTTTCCTTTTCCTTTTGTAGTTGAGTAATCCAATATGTAAGATCACCGTTTTTCTGAAACAATGACAAGTGGTCGACATTAAAAACGTACACGAAATAACAATTTAATTCATCTGTTTTTGTGGTAATAAATACATCGTTGTGTCGGTGAGAGTTTGTCGACAGGCGACAGCGAGTACAAGAAGTAAACATTGCGATAAATGTGACATTGGCGAGTGAATTTGCCAGATAAGGGTGCAATTAAATGCAATGATTGGCGAATAATTGTAGCAATGCATTAATAACCGATACCTACAACACGAGCACGTAGTTGCTCGAAGACAAATTGCGACGGTATGACATCTCTCTCACAGCGCGGCTTGAAGTTCAATACTAATGAGTAGCCATTTTTTACAAGCAGAGCCTTATTAGCGAAAGCCTTTTTATGCTATTTGCATAATTGAAGCCGGTGAAATTCGTATTATTTGAGGGGTCCGAGAGCGTGAGAACAGCCCTCGGAGGAAACTAATTATTACACTGAATGCGGCCAGGGTCTTCGGTTAATTAGAGACGGAGTGGTTCAACCCTCTTAATTAATACTTATGCTTAGACGGCCCTTATACCTCGTCTGTTTTGTTTGAAGTGTAAATTCGTGATAAAACATTAGTACCACGTACCCACCTGCTTAATTAACAGTAACAACTCACACACACACATACACGTGGAAACTATTAGTCTATGATAAGGATTATTATTGTGAGAATAGAATCTTTTCTATGTAAAATTATAACAAATCAGTTGTATTACTATTAGTTATTTATGCCTATTTCGTCCCTAGTGTAAAATTATATTATTGTATCGCTTTGGATATTCAATCTGTAATGTTACAATAATTTTATATAAATAAATTGAAATTATTAAACTGTTCACAAAGCCTTTCAACGCATATGACCAAGAACGCAAATGGCCAAACCACAAATTTATGGCCAATTGCGTTGCGTATGTACTTATAAATTATTTTATTTTATTTTCAAAACTTTGCTATAAAAACAGCTCGAAAGGTGAAAATCGATCGAGTAGGTGTGCGTAGGTTTATATATTCTGTGGCGTAGGAGAAAAAATATTTTACTTTAAAGCAACGTATTTTTCTTTATTTTTATTTTATGAATGTAGTTCATTACTTTATGACGACTTAAAGGCAGCAACTCGTGGTGATGATTTCAATTGGTTTTAACCGTGGAGCTAGGATCTCTTTGGTGGGCCCGCGCTCCCGTTTAAACATAAGGACTCAATTCAGGTCGGGCGGCATTTGCCTACATCGCTGAAAGTCTATGCTGGGAAATGTCGACTTCGCAAAATGACTACAATGTGCACAGTACAGTCAATGTTAAAAAAGTTGGGTGCTACTAATTTGTCTTACTAGTGGGACCTTGAGGAAACCCTATTCTTCGTAGTCCTACTGTGGAGTAATAGTACATTGTTACCCCAGGGGTGAAAGTAACTTATTTAAGTCCCGAGACGGGGTTTGGCGCCCGACGCGTAGCGAGGGCGCCAATAGTTTGAGGGACCTCTAAATAAGTCTTGAACCCGAGGGAAACACTGTGCTTTTCATTAAGAATACACTGAAAGTAAAAACAAAAACATAAAATGAGTGTTAATACAAATCTATCTCCGCTATACGGAAGTATAAACTAAACTCTACAACTCGAAAAACCAAAAGAAGATCGGATTGCCGCTTTCCCGTCTATTTTGTTTTTTTTTCTGTGGCCGGCCAGCTATTCTGCCATTATTTTTCATTTCCATCATAATAATAAATCCAATATAATATTTTGCCCAAATCTATGTTATTTTAAAGAAATAGTTGACAGTAATAATTATAATAAAGTCATTTAAAAAATATATATTCTTTAATTATTACATAACTTTATGTTATTTCAATTTAACATCGCGCTGTAATTGAGTGCCCGTATAGACAGTTGGAACATGGTCCAATAGAAATGTCAAAATAGTACTAGTATTTTTTTTAAAATTTGACAGCTGTCAGTTGAAAGCGATTCTCCCTAGGGCTGAGATGTATTACTTTCAACCCGCTACTAAGGCAACTTCAGACCTTCTTTCAGAGTATGAGTAATGAAAAATTATAAAATGATGTCTAGTTCCTCGTAGTCCTACTACGGTACAATCAATTACAAGATTTTTCTCGATTCTACGTATATTTTTTAAATGTGTGTTTCTATCGCTGTTTTTCCACCACTATTATAGTGAACATAAAGATAAAATTCCCGAAATTTCATGTAATTTAATTTGATACCCTACCTATAATACTTTCTGATTTTCTGATGTAATGACTCGAATTCGGTTACTGATATTTTAAACTCTACACGAAATTACCTTCCTACAGGTAGTCCTGTAACAAATGCTTTGAAAACAGTCTGTAATAAATAAATCCCAATTTGTTATGTGCAATATACTGGAATTTTGAGGTTAATGATCGATAATAGTATCTGTTCTTCTGTATTTATAATAAAAATAAAATTGACTCTTTACGCGACACGCGGTTTACATTTAGATGTACTACCTAATAGATATAATGTCAGTATTTTACTATAGGGTACCAACTTCAGTCTATAAGTGCCCCATTTCACTTTGATCACATTGGAACTTATTCAATCCTTCGTGCAAACAAGAATGCAATAGAAACCACATAAACCCTATTTACGGCGTGCCATTGTAAAGTCGTAAATGTGAAATTGTCGGCGGTTGTGGGTAATGGTGTATTTAATGTATGGACAGACGTACCTACCCGCGACGTGTGGATGTGTGTGTAGAGGTATAACTCTGCGGAGACATGGCTCTTCGATTAACATAAAATCGAAACGAACACCTCTCGACTCCGCCTGCGTGGGCGCAACATGTTGCGCATCCACCGTAATAACAAACTCTTGTACACATAATGTAAACAATTTCTGTACAAAACCAACTAATTAGACTGCAGCGTAACCTCACTATTAGCAGTCTGAGATAATCATTCAAAATTGCTCGTGACCGCGGCCGCGTTAGTCATCTCTAAACTGATGTCGCAACGGAGTCGAAAAATAATTATCAGTCAGTCGACCTCGCATCTCGAGGAAAACCGCACGAGAACCGACATTGACCCATCGTCTACTGCCATTGCGGAATCCTACATTATCCGCATTATTATCTTATTTTCAAGTTTGCAATTGTACACGCAACAAATTAAAGATGTTTTAACTGCAGCAGGCTGTAGGCACATTCCCATCCGGCCCGCCGCACAAACCGATTATTACCACTCGCGAGATCAATAATTCATATCCAATTAGCTGATTACCACAGGATGCAGTTACGTGATACAGCTATTACACTCACGTTTCAATTAATACTCTCAATTTAAATAGTGGTCGACGAAGTGGTACAGTGCAGAGCACACTGACATGTTGGACGCTAGCCGATACAGCGCACTGATAACATTCCGCTGCAGGATTCTAACACGAAATTCTTGACGTTGACCGAGCCTGAGCCATACTTGAAGTACCTACACAACGTTTCACTCCAGACATGTGTCCGTCCGAACCAGAGGAATTTACTGACAATTGATTGAGGCACGCAGTCCACTGGGTTCGGTCCGTCAGTGCAGGCTTTCGGGCGGGTAGAGCACCGCGCAATGTTCTGCATTCCGTTGCTTGACGCCGGGCCATATTCGATGAGAGGCCTCGTCATTGGGCGATAGGATCGTGACAGAGAATTCGTCGGTCGACTGCCGGTGGAATGCGAGGGGTAATTGATTTGTCCTGCGTAATCGACGGCTTGACGGCGGGATTGACAGGAATATCGAGACTTCAGACTGGCCGCTAGGGACGTACTGGTGCAACTTCATTGTTACCAAAGTCTGTTAACCTAAGTCACTCTAGTGCGAAACATATTTTGAATGTGCTTCATGTAGTAAGTACAGTAATATAGTTATATACTTAGGTATAGTTTCACTATAATTGCACTCATTCAAGTTGTTGCTAGATTACTTTTTCCGCATACAAGTCATAATTTCTACATTCATACTAAAGTGAAAATAGTTTTGAATTCTAGTCTCCAGAGTTGGTCAATCTTCTTGATTCTTTATTCGTGAATTGAAACCTTTGATCTAAATATAAATTCGAGACACATATTTTTTTAGATGAATAATATGAAGTTATGTAGTTCCTGAACGCAGATCGTCACAGTAAGACCTCGATTGGTAGAAGCAGCCGAGAGTAATTCGTAGCACGCGAGCTTGGAACTGGTCCGGTTCAGTACTCGAAGCTAAATAAAATTAATATTCATAGCAGTTGTATTTATTGGCTTTCAATTAGTATAATCTTAATGGAGCATTAACATATGCGCGGGCGGCGCGTCGGAGCATTACCATGGCTGTCACGGGGATACCAGCTCCGAGGGTCAGATCTCCACAACTGTGGGTAAATAGGTTCCAACAATCGAAGTTTTTGAATCATTAAAAAGTTTTTGGCTTAAATTTTCTTCGTGACATGCGCCTGTGTACCTAAATTAATTATACACTAATATTAATACTACCCCGTGTTGTGTATTTTTTTTGTAAAGGATGAAAAATATTTGCGATTAAATATCAGAAAATTTGCAAGTTGACCCAGTTCACTTCGTTTTGAAAATGTACAAATATGGGCAGCCGAGTGAGGTCTGAGTGGGCAATACTGGTCGCGGAAGGCTCGCAGCCGATGACCTCCGCCACGGACCGGTTCCCGCGGCCCCTCCCCCCTTCCCGCTTCCCGCCCCCCTCGCCCTCCTCATGAGACGTTTCATTACGTTATTATTATATTAAATGCTATAATACACATTGTAGGCATTAGTCCAGCGAGACGTCCCAAGAAAGGGTTAATGTATGGCCCCACGTAGGTCCTCCACTTGGTTTTATTTGAACGCCCTTTAAAGGATTAGCGTTGTGATCTTTATGGCCCTTTCGAATGGCGAATTGTTCTATAGCAAGCGATTTTTCATACTCAATGCATTGGTTTCTTGGTATTTTGTACTGATGCTGGCGAGTTGTTTTGTTGCGTTGGTCCTAAATAATTTTGTTTTTTTAATAACTTCCGTTGCTGTAATTAACCTGAAGCGCATAGTGTGTGGGCTAAGCATGAACATGATTGCAAGGTGCCAGGCCGCCCGGCCGGGCCCTGTGGGACCCACTTAACACACTATGGAAATGACATACTAAGTATCGTATTATTTCCAAAGCAACGAGAATAACTTAAACTGAATATACATAATGAAATTCTTCTGCAAAATTGTCAGAAGAATGTTCTTTATTTACCCGGTCCAGGCTAGAGAAATAAGAGGAGAATTATGTACTTAGGTACCTACCGATTTCTAAATGTCTATTAAGATAATATCTCTGTATGTCTTTACTTATAATCTAATATAAGATAACCTTAAAGTCTTTTCACATTAATCATTATTAATGTGAAATGTAATGCAAATTTTTGGATGTCATTTTTATCCAGGCCACTAAATCAATGTCTATGTTCTACAGTAGGTATTAATTATAATACATATCTACTCGTACATAAAACTTTAATAGAATCTTGAGTAAATGATGGAACGTAGGCGTCTGGATAAATGGCCTTTCCTAATTAATTTAATGATTACTATCTCTGCAGACCAGAAATAATATTTTAAATAAAGAACTGATCCCGCAGTGTGTCACCACCACCATGCGCGGTTCTAATTATGGACTTGGGCCAGCTCGGGCGGGCCTCTTTCGGAATAAGGCACACAGACTCGGGAGTATCGCGTTACATCGCGCGATACACTTGATCATGCCGTTGTCTGTACTCTTTTTGTTTTCCTTTTCCTTTTTTCCCCGGACCGCTTTGAACGCCGCCCCGACCGCACTGACCGCACTGACCGCACCGCTTAACTCCGACCAGCGAATTAGCCTCACTAGACCCCATCATCTGAAACCATCTTCAAAATCAATATCCATTTACGATAAACATCTCTTGCGGTGAGAGCTATTGTAACTTCAAATAGTGTTCGCAGCGAAACGTGATTCCGAGCTCATCATTCACACGGCGGCGTCAGAATTACAATCGTAACTCTCAGCAGCCGCGAATATGTCGGAAACTTATTAGAGCACTCGTTAAACTAAGTGCAAAGGGAGCTCGAATCGAGTTGGCACGTCAAAATATCAGCGGTAATAGAGCGGGTGGAGTGCGTGCGGCGGGCGGCCGGCGGGCGGCGGCGCGGCGGCGAGGCCATGCCCCGGCCGACCAATTTATTCGTCGGGACGTCAGATTTCGAGGGCCTCGTTACGACTAAGCCTCCAATTAGACTTATCCCTAATTAAGAGATGCCAATAAATTACCCTCCATCACGGGCTAACGAAGACGCGCCGCACTAATAACGCTAATTGATTTTGAGTAATGAGCTCGAGTTTTGATGGAGCTGATTGGGGGGAGCGGGCGATCGATCGCGACGCGAGAGGTTCCATCCCGCCAGCATCTCACCGCCACCGTCTCGCACCGATGTGAGAATACCTTTAGCTGCGCTCGCTTCCATTAGTTTTGTCTGACTTTCTTATTCACCCGAGTTGTGTTAATCTAATTTTGATAATTGAATTGACGATTTCGTATTGACGGAAGGGGTATTTTCTAATTAGCAAACAAACCATCAGCTTCTTACCTATCACTGTTGGGAGCTGTCAGTCGTAGGTACCGAGCAATATTTATGTAAATGTATTCCCGTCAGTGGAGTAAACCAATCGTTAGTTAGTATCAACATGTAACCACGTGCAATTTCCTTTTAATTGAATTTAATTACCATAGTAAAAGCTTACGTACGTTTAATTACTGAGACCAAACACTGGTTTCGCTTCGAATATTTCCTTAAATAAGTAACGTGCAAAATAACTCATTAGCATTTCGCGCGAATGTTTTATTTCTAACTAACAGAAATAATAGTTACTTTATCCTTTACTTTCGCACCCAACCCTTTGCTGTGTTTATCGTGTTTATGGACTTTTTGAACAAACAAGACACTGACTGTCAACTAAATGCTTGAATCAAAAAACATACATACAGCCGAACATAGAACCTCCTCCTTTTTTGGAAGTCGGTAAAAAATTAGCTAGGGGGCCGCGAGAACCCACCAAAGAGATCTTAACTATCTAAGACTAAATGATAGGTGACCAGCACAATGTGAGTGTGACTAATATACATTTTCAACTAAAATAATAAAAAAATAATAATAATAAGCGAAAATAAATGACTTGTAGGAAGACAAGACTAGACTTGACTTGACTAGGCGTCTATTCGTGCTGGACTCACTGTTTTCAGTAAGTAAGTAACACCTTCCTCTATTTGGTTTTGTCTAAGCCTAGACTCACTGCTTAGGTCTTGGACCTAGTACTTAGGACTTGGTCTTAGACCTACCCTCACAAAACGTTGCCACTCCAGACCACAAAGAAAACGGGTCACGTCACAGTAGACAGAAAATTTCTGACTATTTGTGCTCACGTCGTCATATAGGCCCAGTTTAGTTTGATGCACTTCACTCTATAATTCGCGAATCTGCTGGAAAAAAAAAGCTGGAATACGTCGGGGGCTGCCAATCTCTGTTCCCAATTTCAAATAACCAACTACCTATTTATAATTACAAACCCAACGTAATGTCAATTATTCACAAACTCATAAAACTGCAAAATTGTAGTTAGTTCAGGGCAGCCCCGACGGATTTTCTTGGGTTTGTAATTATATTAATACCTAGACAAAACAGACCAATGACAGACCATTAAGAGACTAATGACAGACCTCGCGACAAATTAAATTCTTTTTAAAACGTTTTTTTGTCATTCGTCACTTACTTCCATTTAGTCGGGGGTTTTTCAAAATTTTATTTCATCCTTTTTCAATTACCGTCGTGGGTTTTTCAAAATTTTTAATTTTGCTTTTTATTTTATCAAACATACAAGCACATAGCCAACATCTCGTCTCTATGGTAATTTAGTAGACAAGTATAATGTCGAAACTTATTCTTTTTGAATACATTATCATTGAAACAATCGTCATTATTTCATTAACCCATGTAATGCCTGTTAAATATAAAAAGAAAGCTGACACAAAGGTATGCAGATGGCTTAATAAGATAATGGATACTAACAATGATCAATTATAACATATCAATATTAATTTAAATGTTCACGAGTGACAGTTAAAAATCACCTTTACTTGTTAGGTAGTTAAGTTGGTTTTAAAAGATGTTTATGGTAATAGCTAACGAGTTGTGACTGCAGCTTTCATATAATAAATTTAGAGACAGAGTTAATGATTATCCTTATGATTTACGATTATAGGCGTGTACGTGAAAATAGTTGAAGTTGTGTATAAATTATAATGACGTCCGAAACGTGTACATATTATATGTACGTATGTTCTGACGGAATCCGAATTTGTAACAAGAAAGACCAATAATTACTTAAATAAGTTTAATAATAATGCTCTCGGGGCATTTTTAAAAGAGAGATATATTTTTGCGGACATACAAAATATTCTTAAATATATGTATTGACTGGCAACGGTTAATATATTTATTTCTTTAAACGTTTCTTCTACAACGCAGATTGAAGATCAAATTACAGATGGTAATTTAGAAAGTATTATGTTCTATTGAAACGCATTTGATTACTTCAATTCTTTTAGTTAGATTCTTCGAAGCAACCAATCGATCCGCAATTCGAGTTGTAAACCATTGCTTTAACCATAATTAAAGAGCGAACATCTTCACGATTTCACAATTAAACTGTTGCCTTATAAAGGCTCGCTGTACTAAAGGAGGTTTGTTGATGAAGTTGTCGGCGCAGGCGCAGCGTGACTCGCTATCTGTAGATCCTATCGCGCCGATAGTACTCCTTCTATCTCATTATTCCACACAATCCGATTAGGAATGTCTTCTCGGGCTTTATACGAGTAATTTCGTTTAATAACGGACGTGTTGTCTATCTTTGAATGTATCAATGGCTTTATAACGATTTTGAAAGGATTTTTTGTCTATTACATTAGTCATCCGTTTATCCATGCAAAAATGTATAGTGAAACATACATACTATGTTTGCGAGAAATGTCTGTTACGTTTCTTGAATGTTGAGCGAATGAGTGATGAACGAATGACGACAATGTCAGTGGTAGTAGGAACCGGGGAAGTGCTAGACTGACATACTCGGATTGACATAGGAGGATCATACAGAGCGGGTGATCACAGACGGACACGCCATGAGCACTCGCGGCCCGCGGCGAGCTTACTCTGTGACTGAACGAAGCGAAAGAGGAGTGTCAGGGTCGCGATTCTTGGCGCTCCGTTCCCTCTGCTTGCCCCGTCAGGGACATAGCGTGAAGATTATATTATGTATACATGTATGTTTGTCTCGTTTCATTGAAATGTGCAAATTGTAGCCGTAACTATGAACCAGGAGTTATGTGAACGACTATACATACGCACACTCACACAGCCGATATCAAGGTTGCGGTAGTATAATCACCAGTACCTACTTATTAATATGTACAGTATTTTACGCTAAAAATATAATAACGAGAGAATGTACGCAATGAGGCCGTCGATCATTCCTAGCTGGAATGACCAAAACTAAGTAGGTAAGTGCTTGGTATACGTAAAATGTAGTCACTATACTACTTAACTTACTTACGGTGCTATTGGTACCTAGTACTAGGTACTCGATACCTAGTTTTGTAGGAGCATTTTCAGTAACTATTTATGTAACGATCTTCATCTTTTTCGTTTCATCTAAGGGCAGAACATTTACTGCTTTAAAATGTCTGTCTGCCCAGCTATACCGAAATCTATATCGAAATGTGACGCGGGCGAAGTCACAGGAGGTCACTAATTGCATCATAAAGTGATATTTTTGACACTAACAAGTTTCTCGTGTTACCGTATAACCGATGGCCGACGCAGCTCCAATCGGTGACGGTAAATAATGGTACCACTTGCACCACTAACAACACCATCACTTACCATAATGAGCCTTCTTAGATAAGCATAATGCACTTAATTGGATAAGTTAATGTTGGAAATAACGAGTTAAGAGGCAGTATCACACATAGGCATACTATAGATACTCGGACGCGAAGCTCTCTAATTTCTCTTAAGCTGTTTTCCAAAAATTGGTTTATCGTTTGACTATAATCGATAAATAATGTCACGCAATAATAATATATCTAATGAATGAAGCAAACTTTAGCATGATATGAATTGATCTGAGATGATATTGAATTTATTTATTTTTAATTAATGTCGTAGCTTTCCTGTTTACTTTCCTAATTGACCGAGCGAGCGAAGCGAGCGAAGCGTCTACGTTTCGAGACTGGCCAAAAATGCTCTTGTCCGGCTGTCTGTCTGTCTGTCTGTCTGTCTGTCTGTCTGTAATTCTCTACAGGTCGCATTTTTCAACCGATTTTGACGAAAATTTGGCATATATATAAATTAATTAAACCTACAAAATGAGTAGAATAAAATTTTGAAAAACATTTTTTTTAGAGTACCTACCATACTCGCAAAGTGGGAGTGAACTTTTTTTTTCTTGTGAATCCCATAGTGTGGGATATCGTTGGATAGGTCTTTCAAAAATATTGCTGGTGTGTGAATACCATTTTTTCGATTTAGGGATCCGTTGGCGAAATATTAAGCTTAAAAGCGGTAATTTTTGTTAGAGTCACGTGTCCCCCCCCCCTGCCAGCTAAACGGTTGCTTCTGGAAATGTGAAAAAATTCATGGCAGTAGCATATATAACGTAGTTACAAGGAAAACTATTACGGCTAAGTAGGTTCTATTAGTTTTTGAGTAATAGTGGATCGACTTAAGAAAGTTGAAAAAATAAATTATGTTCATAGAATTGCATACGTAAAATGGAAAATTATTTTTTTCCGCGTGATATCCATGGTGTGGGGTATCGTTGGATGGGTCTTTCAAAAATATCGCGGGTGTGTGATAAACATTTTTCGATTCAGGGATCCGTTTGCGAAATATTAAGCTTTAAAGTGCTAATTTTTGTCACTTTAGTAGGTACTTTTTCTGTTTCCAAAGTTGACTTTTGTTGGTTTCTTTTAGGTTTGGTTTATAAGGGCTGGCGAGGTCTACTGTTCTCACGGAACTACTAGTATTAGTAAAAAAAAATTAGGCATACCTATGGAAATTTAAGAGTATACTTACCTATATAAAATACTAACAAAACATAAATTCTACTTAAAACTACTTAAATTCTAACAAAAAACTGAAATAAACTCCAAAAGTTCATTGGAATAGACGATCACCATATCAGTATTGGTGTTGTGAGTTGAAAGTAGGTGGAACAGGCGGTGGAATTTAAAAATTGAAATTAAATGAGTAATCCGCTCTCTCAAGACTGTTACGTCTGTTACTACTCTTTGTGCCTACTCCATCGGGAACCTAGCGTGATGATAATGTGTGTATGCAAGGATGATGAGCATGACCCTAGCGGCAAAATAAAACAAAGGGACAACGCTTGAGATTCACAAGTGTGACGCTTACTTCTAGTTAAGCGGTAAATTCATGTAGTTTGAATTTATCTACTCACCAACCTGCGATCATAGTTATTACTTACTCTGTGTCATAGTATTCATGATCGCAGCTCACCAACTGTCAAATTTTTATTTTCGGCCACCGTCGCCCATAATTTGTAGATAAAAATAAGTATTTTTTTATCGATTATATTATTTACTCGCTAATTAAATGTTTCCCAATATCAAAAGCTTAATCTTTATATCGCACCAGGAAACCCCCTGTCCCCATTCATATCTAAAAACCTCAAGACGTCTAGATTCTTGATAAAAATGATTAAAAATACGCTCACCTATTGATCGATTTATGGAGTAGTGTGGGGCGAATTAATTTAATTAAATAAATTATTAAACACGAAATCGACAATTAATGAGTTATTTTAATGGGGTAAGGCAAACAGAGTTTCGCAAGTTGCCTACCGCTCACGTTACAAGGTGAGCCCGTTGCCGGGGTGATTAATTGGCAAGGTGGCTAATTAGCGGGCCACAAGTCAACTCATTAGTAAACTTAATTGGAAGTCTTGGACTTTTCTCGGAAAAACGGATTCGTTTGCCTATGTACCTACAACATAGCTAGTACTTATTGTCGCCAAATGAGGCCTACGACAAATTATTCATAAGAAATGTTAAGGTGCTTTATTTATTTTTATTTGGAATAGGATGGTATACTTAGTTATAGTTTTTATTACTTTAGGAGAGTCGACGCGACGGGCTTATAATTTATGTCCTTACTGTTGGGGCACAGGCTATATAGTCCACCACGCTAGCCCAGTAATAGGTTGGTGGACGATCGTATAACTTAATCCTCCTCTTCAGTACTAATTTTGGCATCAACTCATTCATGAGAATCCTTGCAGTAGAGTGTACCTAAGAAGCCGCAAAAAACACATAACCCTCCTTTTGGGCTTCGCCGCAGTCGGGTAAAAAGTCACGAATATCCGTCATTATTTTTCGAGCTTTGTTGACATAAGTTTTTTTTAATACCTTTATTTTTCTTTAAGCAATGAGTCGATGTATTTGAAAATTGAAAATTTGTTTATTAGGTAACCAATAGTGATTTCTTATCTAGGTTGAGGTATTCTATTCTACTAGGTATTAGTTTTAGAGTTATCGCCCGGACGAATAGACATAATACCTTTGCTTACATGATTCCCGTTGTAACCGTTTTGTCACTGCATCCATGTTTAGTTTAAAACAGATTTAGAAAAGAACAGCCTAACTTTGTAGCCTTACAGAAATCAGTTACATAGTGGGCCCATCATATCGGTACCATTTTGTACGAGATTTGACATTTAATTCGCTGCGCCTATACCATGTCTAGCCGTTGCCATTCAATTGTGTACCTATTTCTCATAACATAATAGGATAACAAAAAATATATTCAAAAGTTTTTGGGGCATCCCAATGGGTAAGCCCATAACTACGTCCATCTGAAATATTTTCACCAATATCACTCGTAACATTATTCGAGTACTTATAGGTACGTATGTCAGGGTCAGGAAAAATTATGTAATATGAAGATACCTTTAATGTATTCTATTCTATCTTAGTCCCTCCGCATAAGGGTGCTTAAGGTTCTTTTTCTCTTCGCATACCACAATAAATTTAGATTTCAGGGCATTATAAAATCTTGTTTGAATGTTTGAGAGATTGCTCGGAATATCGACTGGAAGTGAAATAAGACGAAGGTAAAAAGCAAAAGATTGCTTAGTTCATAATATTATCGAGGGTTGTCGAAGTAGTCGCCTCACTATGCGTATCGATAATCCTTATCTCACAAAACTTAAATCTAGGCTATATTTGTAAAAGTAATTGGTTTTTTACGCCTGATTAGAGAAACACTTTGTAATTCTAGGATATTAATAAATATATTATAATTTTTTTAAGGACCGGTGTGAAGAGGTCAATAACAAAGTATAAGGTAACAAACACATTAATGTAAACACAAACTAAGAGTAGGTATAAAGTCAGTCGCTCGGTTACATGACATACAGTGACTGTAAATGTAAAAGTGTATGTTCAATTTGATTAGAAAACAATTGAAGGTGTCACCTCATCAAATTAACTAGCCGGATACAGCGCGTCAGTTTAGTCATGTTTGAGCATGACAGACACGTTCAAATTAATACAGCTAAACAACGTCGGATTTGGAACGGCTCCGAATCAATTTGGCGTGGCGTTTGCCCACTTATCGAGCATTGTTAGAACGGAGATACTCGCTTTGTGACGTTTCCCATCCCTAACGGTGAACAGCGGGGGGTGTTCGATGATGGATGACTGGCCGGCTGCATGGCGTGTGCGAACGAGAAAGCTTTATACGCCGACCGTCGGATCTCTCGTTCCCACTCACAGCAGGCTGGCCTCGTAATTGAATGGCAATTACCTGGGCTGTAAATATGACACAAGCGCGTAATTGTAGGAGGAACGCGTGAGGTGAGGCTTAAGAATATACGCGCTGTGTGAATACAGCCTTAGACCGAATTTTAAAATGTAGTGTAGCACACTTGTAACGTCATTTAGCATTAATTACTGGGAATTGCTTTCCTATAGGTGTAATACCTACCGAGCTACATGTTTAAATTTTAGACTTTCGTGTAGTTAAGCTTATAAAAACATTAATTATTTATTATATTACCATCTTTAGCTTGCGCAATTAATTGAGTGAAAATACAAAGTCGGTATGCTGTGCACATAAAAGTGTGACAATGGTTGAAAACAAATGTTACATGACACTTGACACTTTACGGTTCGGAGTCACTCTTAAAAATATGTATTACGAAACGTGACACACAAAACGTGGTGTCAAATTTTTGTTTTACGGTTTGTTTCACTTTTGTTTTAAATTTTTTTTTGTACGTGCGCTGCGTTACGTGGGCACCTGTGACAGGTTAAAATGAAAATACATAGGGTCCAGCAGTGGACAAATTCCTTAATTTAAAAAAAGGTATTTGTTCCACTACCTAAATATCACCCTTATAAGATCGTCCATGCAGTCCGTCCGTATGTCCGTTGCATTTGTGAATTTGTATGAGTTAGAGGAAGAAAAGGAAACAGACAAAATTTTTGATTGGTTTAATTGAATAGATTATTACAGAAGAGATTTCTTTCGTTTTTCTTCATTATTGAGCCCATCCTTAATATTCAGACTCAAAGAGTTGTGTGTTTCATGAACTATAGAGTCGTATGATAAACTCATTGTGGCGGGCTTCTGAATTACATAACTAATTTTAGTATCTTATCTTATTATACAAACTTCAAACTTATCTATATTTTACAAATTATATACGTATACGTAATTAAATCGGCAATATAAATGTAGCAGCTGACGCGGAACAGCTAGCTATTATATTTACGGCCATCAGCGCAATGAAAGTATTAATGTTACATATATTATTTTTTAATGTTTTTTAGCTGTTAATTAAATTTTCAATCTACATCATTGTGTATAACGGCCCCACATGGTCGCACGCGCAGTTTGCCGTTGCGCCGCCGGCACCCTCGGCCCCAGCGCCTCGGCTGCCATCGTCGCCACCTGTCCCACTGACTGCATGCAGGGTGTATTCGAACTATACAAAATGCAGAATGAAAGGGTTCTTCAGCTTACAAATTCTTCATTTACATGTCGCGAGCATGTGTTAGCTAGACTTAATATATTTAAATCAATATAAACGAACTGAACGAATGATTAAGCTTTGCCTAATGATGAAATCTACCTATTAATCAATTAGACACGATCTATCATTAATTTATAAAGAATAAGTTAATTTTTAAACTCAAATCGGGTTAGGTTAGCTTATAGAATTCACCATATTAGTTATATGGTGAATTATATAAGATGGTTCGTTGTAACACATTGTATATTGTACTCGTAGATACAAGAAAGTAAATACATAGGTAGGTATATACAAAAAACTTTGGATGAACTCTTCGCTAATTATCTAATTATAACATCTTCCTAAATGTGAGACTCCCATTAAAACTTCTAGCTTCTATCTATTGCGGATCGTACATGACAAAACGCTAGGAGTCAGGTTTTAATTGGCGTGGTGTCGAGTTCGGGCCATGGGGTGACCCGGCGGGGAGGGGAGGGTGTATCTGCCCGACACTCAGTTTTTCTCTCACCCTCTATCAAGCAACAGGTGGGTAGACGAACTGCCGAAACCGACACTGAGAACAATATCTCATAAATTGTTCCTCCATACAAAGAACCGTTCTGAATGTATCTTAATTGTATTAGGAGTCAGAGTTCCAGCATCATGTTTATTGCGTCCCGAACAATAGAAGATAATTTGCGTTAATCTAAGCCACTTTAATATCAATCGTTCATTAAACCGAGCCCCCTCACAATCGTTCATTTGGAGCGTTCTCACGGCTCATTAAAGTCTTTTTCGTGATTCGGCGACCGCGTCTACCGTTTCCCCGAGCACAATGAGCGAGTGATTCGGCGGCGAATAACGAGGGCATTTTGTCGGCCGCCTCTCACGTCCGACGCCTTCCGACGCTCAATGAAAGTTTACCTGCAGCCCGTAACGAGCGATTTGTCCCCTGGCCCCGGCCCGCGCGCCCGGGCCCAAATCAAAGCCCATTCACATCTGCATGCCGGCACAATGCTGGCAATTAGGCCGCGCTGGCCCTACAATCGAACGTAATGCGCTCGTTCGATGACGCTACCAGCCAGCCAGCCAGCCAAGCCGGTTCTCAGACTCATTCCTACACATCCCTATTCTTGTGATGCAAGACACAGAAACTTTTTGCGTGGACCTTCTACCTGCCTGCCTATGTGTTATTCTACGTATAATCTGGGAACAGTAGCATTTTCACTTTAAGCAATATGAAATTTAGAATTTATTACGAGTGTAATAATTTGTATGTGTGAAGGTGAGAAGGACTTTAACAATGTGTCCGAAGCCGGTATGCACTGGACAACTGCTATTTAGATGTATTAGAGGTCAGAAATGTTCCTGAAAATGATTGAGGAGACAAATGCACGCGTCGTCTGCGCAGCGCAGGTACTTAATTGAAAATATCTACCGACATAAGCATTTTATAAGTACCGTATCAAATAGAACCCCTTTTCGGCAGCTGCGAGGCCGAGTGTGGGGTCAAACCTCTTATGTGTCACGTCATCGCCTTCTTTGTGAAGGCAATTTGCCGTCAGAGGTCTGGGTCAACAGTGAACCATAAATCTCTCCACCAAGCTTGTCACACGGTTACAGCTGTTAAGAGTTACTGATTGAGGTTGTACGGTTGCACCACGCGCGTCGTACGTTTGCTTGTCGACTATGATTCATGTAACATTGTTTTAGTGCTTTAGCTTAGCTTTTAAGCTGTTTCTTTGCACTTTCTTTTACTGGAACACAGGACCAACAACGTTTATTTTGACAGTTATTGGACAATAGATCCCTCCACTTTAATATTAACTTGTAGGTAGTATTATAATTCTGTGTATTTTGTTGGATGACATGAACACTCACAAAATTGATATTACTATCGGGGTTTGAGTTAATTTCTAAACTTATCTGCTGACAGTGCCAATTAAAATATGAAAAATGTGTGTAGAATTGAAAGTTATGCGCGAACAGGGCATTTGGCACGCGTCCCAGATGCATATTTTTGAAACCTATTACAATCGTCGACGTGATTCGAATAGCTTTTGCTTGTCTAAAGTTGTCTAAACTTTATGTGAAAGTGTGAATTTTGCGCTTGAATGGTTTCTGAAAGAATATCTTTCAGGTACATACCTACTTTTATCTATAGATGAGGATTTGTCGCTGTAAATATGAAAAATAAACACCCAAGCTCTTTTTAAAAAATGGGTAGTCTTTATCCCGTAGACCTAGAATATCTAGATCTGTGGTTCATCCAGTGACCCTAAAATATTTTTTAAGGATAATTCGATAAATTGGAAGAGTGAGGGGAGGTCTTTGCACAGCAGTGGTGGCACTTAGGTACCTAAGTACCTGTTACCTAGCTAGACGAAGATGTAATTTATCAATCATCATCGTCTAGGTGAGGAGTTTTTGGAAGACTGCGTCACGATCTGGCAAAAGTCACCGTTCTTGACATTTAGTGCCCTCGTAACGTACATTATAATAACCGTTTGTCTCGCACTGGTTTTACAACGAATAGCAATATTCTGAACCATATTACGTTTTGGAATGAAACATGGCATTTATGCTATAAAGCGTTCCGGGAACTGAAATTAGTTTAAGAATTACGTTGAAATAAAGGGAACTATAATAAAATTAAAGTCGTTATTGTAGTGAATGTGTGTTATAAAATTAAGTAGGTACTTTTTCATTAATAAGTAGTATGTTGGTACCTACTTGTTTACTTGCTAGGACAGCTTCAAAGCAACTAAACTGTTTACAGAATTTTAAAAATAAACTTTTGTTTTTCGCTACTGTCATTTTGTAAGTAAATTCCAATAAGTACCATCATTAATATACACTCGTATCGCACCGCAATATACTTAATAACTAAATTCTATACTAAATACCTTCTAATACGCACTCGTATAGAATAACATTTATATGACACCTTTTAACGCGGACAAAGTTGCGACGCGTCCGCTAGCTAGAATATTAACCACAAATATGAAAGTTATAACTGAACAACATTAAAACATTGTTCAGATGAGTTCTATATATTTCAAATACTATTATTTATTTAAAAAATAAACTTCAGTTTAAGTATTCTGAGCACCTAACCTATGGTGACAACGAAACAAGGGTACAAATTAAGGTGGTGGCACACTGCACCTCTGCAGTTAAGGGCGGGCGGGCCAACCGTCACAATGCGCCAAATGATGGCCTCCGGTACGCAAATGAAGAATATTGTCGGCCGCTGTGAATGCTCCTTAATGACGCACCGTCTGTTCCCAGTGTGCTAGAGATAGTGTCACCCACTGCATTTACATTATTGTTAACTGTTAATTTTGAATTGTTTGTGATGTCTTCTTAGTCTTTTTATACAATGGGGTTGGTGGCCCTGGAAACCAACTTAAGTTACACCCTTGAGTAAAATTGTATTGACACATTAATTAAGTATATTAGATCTATGTAACATACAATTTAAGGCCAAATAAATGAAATGAAATGAAAAAGTAGTTTTAAATTAGTCATACCTACAAGACACCGGGTGTGGTTACAGCACGGCCTCCACAAAAACAGTGCACGACCACAAGTACCTACTTATTGTATAAAATACTATCACAATTATAGTTATATTAGTACATTAAAATTATAAAAACCCACAAAACATATTTTCTTTGTAAAATAAAAGAGACGAACTTGAAACTTTCTAAAAGGGTTCCTGCCAAAAGGGTATACTACAGTGCACATCAGTGTTGCAACATTGCTATTCTATAGTAATTTCTAAATTAACATTGCAACACTTCAGAATTTGTCCAAAGCAAACCTTTAGGTCCAGAAAGTAGAAAGAAGAATTGACAGAAAATCACAGTATGTAAAAGTCTACATTCCGTATTACAATTAATGGAAACTACATCTTGCTTGTAAATATAAGACCCATATAATTTATTTACAGAGATGCGATTTATTTGAAATACTTCTATTTAAAATGCAAATACAAAATGCACAATACCTATTTTGTATTTTGCATTTAAATGCCTTTTAGTAAAAAACATTTTGTATTTTATTTGAAATACCTTTCGAGATGTATTTTGCATTTTTAATATTCATTTCAAAATGCAAAATACTTTGTGATTAAGTTTAGCCAACATTGGCAACATTACCAGTCAAACAAAATGAAATGAACGAATGACGCTTGTATTGCCGAATTTGACCGATAGAGACTGACAAATATGACCAAAATGTCATGCATAAGGTGCCATGTTATTAGACGTTTTTGTTCGGCTCGGCATTGTGTCTCTATTTCTCATAAATACCTAAAATAAATAAAAATATCTGAGATTTGGCCAAAAGGTATTTTATTTTGAAAAAGTATTAATAATAAAGTATAAATTAATTAATGAGTTTTAATCGAATTTCTTTGGGCCCAATGACTTTCTTAAGCTTACCTCATGTGCAAGCTTATTAACGTAAGAATGAAGAATCGTCATAACCTCTATTTGTTTTACAGGCTGTTGGTAATCCCATAATTATACGTTTTTCCAGCCACATCCTACAAACAAACTCGTGTAGCCTCTAAAATTACATGTTTATCATTAAGTTTTAAAAATAATCAGGGGTACTAGGTACGCGAACTTTTAACGACTTTTTAACTGCAAATAAAATTAACTTTAATTAACAATAATTACCAATAAAAAACTTCGTGGCAGAATCCAAACCACTAATAACTTGGCATTCAAGTACTCAATTAAAATGTATGATATTAATAACAGCAGCATTCACCTGTCACTCTAATCTATTCCTTATTTATTTACGAGACGTGTTAAAACTCTTATTAGTATACACTTTAGAGGTGAAATTCGTAAGTCTCCGGGTTCTATTCGGTGGTCCGGTGTTATAACGATCAGGTTGTGTAACGGTGCATTTGTTTTCGTAATAAAAGCCTCGATATCTCTCGTCTGAGTCACCGATTACTACATTATATTCATCTAGACATAATGCCCGTGATTAATAAGCCCCATTAACTTTAAACAAAGATTAATTTCCAAACGGAGCTTACACCGGCCTCGCGCAAGATATTACCCCGTACCATTGAAATTAACAAACTCCTGCATGCTCAACTTAATTTCTGAGGGCATATTTTCATTTAAGTAGGTACCTACTTAAAACTTCTCACATCACTAGAAAACTCAATTTTTAAACTCGATAGTAAAGGGAGACTGATGTGTTTGAAAGATTCCCGTTTCATAGAAGCAGGTATTGTAAAATCGTACCTAAATTAAATCCATATGAACAATAACAGAGTCATTACAGACAAAATATAATAAAATATCCTGTACCTAATACGGAGATCTATTATAGATCTATAACTATAATAGTTACATACCTACCAACCGGGTACTGAAATTCTGTGACTGAAAGTGTTCTATATTATGTGCCAGAAATATCTGAAGTTGGCTAAACCATATTTCTATTGCTAATGAAGTTGCCACTTAATTTGTCTGTCTTCCTGAAAACACTAGAGCGAGCGAGCGTACGACAGGACCCAGAAAAATGGACCCAGAAAATTGGTTGTCTTTTATTACCTATATGGTAATAATTTTTTCATCACACTTGCTCGTTATGTGGATTATTATATGCATGCATACAGAAACACAATGGCCTATATACACCCGCGGGAGTAATGAAAATCAGTACAATATTATACCCCTAGGGACTATAATGTGTAGTTTTAAAAAATGGCGTTCACTCGAAGGCAAATAACTTTGTAGTAAACAGGTATGACAGTCCACACTAAGGAGATTTTAAATCAAACATGGTTTTTTATGTATTCGAATCATCTACAAATGGTAATTTAAACATTTACGCTTTAATTAAATGCATTATTTTTTGTGTTTTAAAAATGTTTTAGTTTACTTTGCAATTATTTCAGTGAATTTTATTTGAAATTCGATAAAAACTGGCTGCATGGGCTTTCGCCTTTGGGAGTATCTAAATGCATTTTTTATCATTATCTGTGGCAGTGTGGACCACCGAATAGCACTGATTGTGCCTGGGAGGCCGTGCTGCGGTTTTATGTGTTCGTGATTATAAACTACGATCTACGATTTGGGCTTAAGAATTTGTTTCCAATTGGCCGTAAAACTACATATGAAAAAAACTTGAAGCTCCATTGACAAAGTTGACAATAAAACTATTTTATTAACTACCTGTAGTTGTGACCTATTAGTATAAATAAAGAGAGAAACAAACTTAAAATATGTCTATGTCATGTGAAGAATCCAAGTCTGAAAGTGCAACAATAATATTAACACCTCCGGATAGAGTGAATGCCACAGATTTATAGCGTAGCGAGCTTTTTCCGATGTTCTGTGGTGAATGCGACTCAGTTGCTTAGTGAAAATTTGTTACCAGCAAAGTCTAAAGAAAATAGATTTGTTCCCTTGTGTCGTAGGTATTAATTACCTCGCAAATGCGATGAAAAACATTGTGTGCATCACGGGAAGTAAGGGTATTACAAACTCGAGTCATTAAAATCCCTCCGCCTTCGGCGTCGGGCTTCTAACACTCTCGTTAGTAATATCCTACTTACTTCCCTTATTGTACAATGTACTATTTAAAGGTGGAATATTTGCACCGTATTATATTCTATATTTTTAGAGCTTTAAATACAACCCTTAAAAATGTATCTTAGTAGGGGATGAGTGCACGCGCACCGCCGATCGATCAGCCCACCTGCGCCCGCGCATCGACCCGATCGATCAGCCTTAAACCGAATTAGCTCGATAATACTTCATCCACAGAATTATTGAATTAACCCGAAATTGAGGCCGACCTCTTTCTTGTAACCCGACGCGGATCATGTAATGAGTTTCCTGTACCGGCCGCCTGTATGAGTAACACCGATCAACTATCGACTCTTCGTCATTCGGTCACCTGCTCCTTCGTGGGAACCAGAGAGTTGTTAGTATACATAGAGCGCGCGTTAGCAAGTCTGAACTGTAAGCACGGGTCTGAACAGTCTCGAAATGTTCGGGGCGACGCTACTAGTCACAATACGTCAGTAGCGCTGATTGTTGCTCTCGCCGGTATTTATTTAGATTAGGAGTAATCGTGGTGAAATGTGCAGTGCCAAGCTGTAAACACGATTCACGGAAAAGAACGATCTAGAAAAAATCTATATAGAAGCGTCCATAGAACACCTGCTTACACTTGGCACAATGGGCAATGAGCGATGCTCTATAGCTAGTAGGTATACTAACTCTATGGTGGGAACGCAAGAATGAACACAATGAAGATTGGGTTCAATTAGGGTTACATGATACAAATAATCTTTATCTACTCCACAACTGACTTAAAGATAGTTTGGGAGTCTGGAGCCAGCGACTTAGGCTACTTAGAGTAGCCTGTAGATACAGGGCACCAGGCCCCACCGTCGGACCAGATTCGTCTGGATTCTGCCGACACCATGTCATAATTTTAAAGAGTTTATTATAAAAAAATTCCCACAATAATTTATGAAAGGGTGAAGGGCTCAACAATTTATATACTCGTAGGTACCAACATTAGAGAAAGGAATCGCAGGTCTATAATTTTAATAAAGCTGAGATAATAATTAGACAGAATTTTTATGTTAATTGTTAAAATTTAGGTCTTTCCTTAACACTCTTCAAGGATCGAAATTGGTACAGTCGACCGCACGTCCGTGTAAACATTTTGACCTTGAGCTGGCCTAGCCTATTAATGTGTTTCAATACTATGAGAGACCAGGTTTATACTGATTATGTTTCTACTGACGTGCGGTCGACCGTACCTGTGAAAACCAGTGTAAAATAAACATTACGGGCACAACACACTGCACAACATTCTCATTCAATCACGAAACTATTATACTCTGTTTAATCACATACAATCGACTAAAAACTATTAAAATATACAATGTGCCTGTTATTCTAGTTAATTAAGGAAACTATAGGTCTAATTATACTTTATATAAGTTGAAAAACATTTATGTAAACGACTGTTTGTTTCTGAATAAATAAAATTAAAAAATTAAAAAAATTAAAAACAATTTTTTAGGTATAAGCGGTAAAAATTGAAAAACTAACATAATACATACTGCATTGATTTACTGGAAATGTTTTATGTATTCATGATCGCAGTATGAATGGCCCAAAAAATTTCAGCGAGAAAAAAACGCTACTACAAATGCGGGTAATAATAATTATGGTGGATCATGATTTCTACTATTACTATGTACTTATTAGTTTTGACTTTGAACCAATTTATACATGTAAGAAATCATGTAAGCTGCTGAATAAAACCCCGAATTTCACTAGAACACAATATTCCTCTCAGATTATACATCCCTTTCTTACTGTCTGGCCTGGAAGGTGCATTGTCAGCCGGCATACCTAGGTATCTGACTTTGTCAAAATAACTCACTCCGACTTTGTTTACATCAGCATGCAAATGCACTCCAATTAGCGGGACTTTACGTTTCTTGGTACCACTCATTAATTTCCAAGTTGGGATTTTTTCCCCAGCCCCAACCGCCATAATTAACCGACAACAGACGGATCCTTCAGCATTCGCTTATTAACGTCTAATCTTCGTTCGCGTCTGACGATCTTAATTAATTCAATTAAAGTATTAAAGGAGTAGGTGAAGGTTGCGGTCCTCTCCTCTCACAGAAATTTAAAAACTTAACGTCGTTCCTCGTAACGACTCACCGAGTGTACGGGGGGCAGGGGGGAGGCGAATTAATCAAATAATACCGCGGTGGTGCGGCGCGGCGGGGCGGTGCGGTGCGGCGCCCCCCGCGCGCCCGCCCGCCGCGCGACCGCGTGGCTCAGTTGCGACCGAAACGCCGCATGGGGAGGTGTCGTCGGTCCCCGCAAACGTTCCTACTTTTTTCGAAGTTCTCTATACAGTTTTTGTTTTAAAGTTTTACAAGGAAGTTTTATGTGTTCAGTCTCATACCCCTTCGGACATAGAGGGTACGAGATTGCATTCGGCGGTGTAGTTGTTGGGTTAATGCGTTGATTGTGTTTTTTTGTTATTGTTGAGTTTTTTTGTGGTGCATCGTGCCGGTCCGGAGACCGGGCGGTCCCTCCTCCGAGGCAGGCGTGGACGCGCGGCTGACAGCCCCGAAAGCCTTTAGGTAACTATTCGGGTAAACTCTCGAGGTGATGGGATCAGTCTAGAAGTTGCAGCGGTGCACGCTACGACAGCCTCACATCAAACCGCGCCATTGTTTGTAAACACATCTGCATCGTCTAGTAAACTATGATAATTATGCTAATGATATTATGACAATAGGTATTAGTGCTTCAGATTGTAGAAACAACAGCAAATGCAACCTATATCCCTAACTAACCAGCTGTTTATGAACATACCTATCAACCCGTACCTAGTGCCTAAGGAAAGAGCATAAAGAATAAAATGCTTTGAAAGAAGACCACGTGCTCACTCACTGCTTCGTTAACTTCAGACAAACATTTGAAAAACACCTATCAAATAGTTATCTAAGACCATACTTCATAAGTGTATAGGTAACAAAAATGAAAATAAAGATATTAATGAAGAATTATCATGACTCAATTTCTAATGAACATAGGTAAGTTAGGTAGTGTAATGAGTGAATGATTGATTAAGAGGATAGATAGAAATAATAGAGTACTCGAAATTCAGGGAAACAATAATGCTGTGCTGATATTTAATACTAGCTGTTGCCCGCGACTTCGTCCGCGTAGATTTTGGAAGTAGGTACCTATCTCTGCTATGTACAGACATACATCGTCTAGTTATAATTTTCCAATGGTAAATTGGATCATTCTAAGTACCTTCACCATAATTTAAGGTATACCGTACCTTCAGGAACAAACTATGAACACCGTATCCAATTTGGTGAACAGATAAAAATTTAAAAAATTGTTGTTTTCACTTCTATTGCTCATAAGACTTCTCATATCAATTTTTATTATACGTGTGTATTTTTTAACTAATACAGTATGGGCAAAACCAAAACCATAGGAGATACAGGGAAACTGTCTTAGAAACCTTTAGGTATTTTTTCGTGATAACAATTTTGACATAGTAATCGGAGCAGCTGGAGTTCGGGTGGCATGCATGAATAAGTAGTAAGTTCCTAAGTACATTGCACAGTCTGTTTTATAAGAAAGCATTTTATTAAATTTGACTAACTTCTGCTGCTTGGATTTTTTTCTTCCGATACAATAAAATGATTCTAACATGAAACTAAGTCGATACGCATTTTTTAAAAATAATAAAAATTATTTTTCACTGGCGTTCTATGAGAAAACATTTTATTGAATTTGACTAACTTCTGCTGCTCAGATTTTTTTCTTCCGATATAATGAAGTGATCCCTACATGAAACTGAGTCGAACCGCATTAAAAAAAATATGTGCAAATTGTCTCATTTTTATGGACAACACACGCTTGACCAAAAAATTTCTATGTCATAAGACACTTTCCCTGCATCTCCTATGGTTTCGGACTTGCCTATACTGTCCCAGTTAAAAAAAACACTGATATCTCCTATGTCTATGACATCGTCTTGTTACGTTAAATGATTTATCTGTAAATGACGATAACTTTTTTCGCTGTCATCCGATTTCAATGAAACAAAGCCTATAAGTTGCGCCAGGCTGTGCTTAATCTACCTGTGAAAACCGCAAGAAAATCCGTTCAGTAGTTTCGGAGATTAGCGATTACAGACAGACAGAAAGACAGAAAGACAGAAAGACAGACAGACAGACAGACAGAAAGACAGAAAGACAAAAAAATTTAAAATCGCTTTTTTGTGTTCTGTTACTCTTTTTTTATCGTCCACACTCATTTTTTTATAAATTTATTCAAAGTACAGACACACGGTTTCTACAGATTTATTATAAGTATAGATAATATAAAAGTTATTGTAAAGAGACAAGTACAAATAAATCGAAAGTTGTTTAAACCAAAGAATCCCTAGAACTCTAAAATGTAATCCGTCTCCAAAATAAAATTAATTAATATAAGCAACTCGTGAGCACAACGCTAATTATTTTATCATCAGGTGAAACTCAATTACAAAGAGATAATTAAACCATCAAGGATTTATTTACTTTGAACATCAATTTTCTTTAAAATAAACCTACTTTTAATTAAAGCTTTAACGAAAAACAAATAGAGTAGAGGAGAGAGGCGCCAACCCTTCTCTACGAGCTTTCTGTCAGAGGGTTTGCGTACATATACATAGGTATTGTTATTGAATCCTTAAGCCAATTTATACATCAGAATGACTATAATTTGTTTAATACTCGACGGAATGTATAAGTAATTTACTAAGTTGATTGAATCGAGTGGATAATCCAAATAAAATAACACTAGGAATAATTTGTTTGAAATATTTTATGTCGATGAAATTCGATCAAATTGGTTGTTTATATTTTTAGGTCTAAGGAAAAATGGTAAAATGTATTTAAGTTTATAATGAAAGTGATACGAGTAACTGACTATGAAGAGCAGCTGGGCTGCATTCACAGAGATTTATTTAATTACTCGTAATAAGAAGACGGGTTAAAATTAATTTAAAACATGTCTAAGCAATATTATACGGACCACTTCATTTCATCGCTGGTTTAATTAAAAACGAGTGCCCGCACCCCCCTCCTTTTCGGGTTGGAGTGCCCCCTCCCCCTTCGTCTGCGTGGGCGTCTCGCTCCGCTTATATTTAGATAATTGTACAATCATCTAAATTAATGAGTCCTCTCGTCCGGTCCTGGCCTCCATTCTATTATGTTTATGCAAGCAAGCCAGGGAGCGGATACACGGTGACAATTTTAATTTGAAAATCTTAATTTATTATTTAAATTTTCCTTTATGCCGGCGAATTGTTTATTTTCTCGGTATGGGTATTTATTTCTGCGTATGGGTAGCTACGTCAACGTCATACATGATTCATTTAAATTTAAGTTCAATTGGGAAATCTCTAATTTAGATGACAAAAAAATATCATCTTACAATATTGATTCCATTTTATAGTTAGGCATTTTACCTAATTTGCATTTAAATAATAAACGTAATATCGTCGGCAAAAGAAGGCAACAATCTCGGAGGGTGTTCATAACTCCCGCTGTTGACGACACTGACAGAGCTCAATGCAATTAAAAGTTTCACTACGTGCGTGGTCGAGCCACCCGCGCGCGAATATCTACCTTAATTTATGCCAACGATAAGCTGAAGTCATGAGAGCCAAATTAATTACTTTATTTTTACTTAAAACTTTCATTACAATAAAACTTTAAACAATGCAAGAATAAGATCTTCAAAGATCGGAAACCAAGGAAGGGAAATCGCAAGTTCAATTTGCAAGTGAAGCAACGAATGACAACAAATGAATATGGGATTCCTAATCATGACAATCAAACACAGGCCGATAACATCGATATACCCATGATAATAGCCAATATAAAAAGGTCTATACATGTTGACAAATAAGCACAATTACACAACAATTTAGACACATTTTTTTGCAAACTTTGAAAAAAAGCAAAAGTAACAAGTAAAGCGGATGTTAACGCTTCTAAAATGACCATAATTCATTGAAAAATACAACACAACCAAAAATACACCACCAAATAACATGACGATGCATAGGAGGAAGCACTCTGAAACTGACAAATCAAATTAGCAACGCATCCATCATCCATTGCTCCCGCCGAATTAAATGCATCGAGCAAGTGAAGGACGGATGGAGTGAGTGGGCCGGGCGCCGGACACCCCGGAAGGCCCTGTGCGATCTGTCTAATGAACCCGTACCCCCACAGCCTGATTTATTAACGAATTAAATGCATTCTGCCGCACCCCATGCAAACACAACGCATGCATGACTACATGAAGATTATAATTAAAATTTATAAATGTAAGTGTAAAAAAACAAAGATGCTTAAATAAATTAAATTAATAGATTAAATTATATTAATTAATTAAAGAAATATAAATAACCAAGAAGAAAGTTGACAAAACAAAAATAAGTTATTTTTAAAAAACCATACCAACGATTTAATTAAAACCTCATATTTGTCTGTAATACAATAACACCCATTGGTCAGAAAACCAAACAACCCATATTAAATTTAGAGTGAATCGCATATAAAATTAAAATGATATATGCGATTCACTCCAAAATAGTTAAAGCGATTTAATTATCAGAATTCCACAAAATCGCCGAAAGGAAGAAACAGCAACAAACCCAACAGCACAGGGACCTGCTTTCATACATATAGCTTGTTCATTACAATATCTATCTATGTTGAGCCATCAGGCAATCCATGGAAGTTTATCATTTAGGTAGTCATTTAAATTATAATATGCTTTTTTCCACAAGTTTGATTTTACTGAAGATTTAAATTTGTTCTCAGATAAGTTGATAATTTCTTCCGGGATCTTATTGTAGTAACGCACACACAAAAAGAGCCCCAGAAAAGATTTATTGATCTTAGTTAATCTGGAATGATGTATCTTTATTTCGTCCTTATTTCTAAGATTAAAATTATGCCTCTTGTTGTTTAAGTTAAATAAAGACAGATTCTGTCTTACAAACATAATATTAGCATATATATATTGACATGGCACCGTCATGATTTCCTTAAATAATTCTCTTAGAGACTCACGACTACGAAGCCCATATATAAATCTTTTAATATGAAACAACAATTAAAATAAGGATTGATCATTTTTGGATTAGGTACTGAGGAAACATATTACAAACATTCAAATGAAACAGAAGTAAGCAACCATAAGGTGTTTTACTTAGTGAGAACATTACAGCACAATATAACCAGTTCCGCTTCGCTGACTCTCTACCTACACATTAGTTCCTTATATTTAAATAGCAACTAAACTCGCTTACTATGCAAATAAAGCTTGCATGTAACGGGTTGTAGTAGTGGTTGCCATAGACATTTCGAAAGTTCCGTTATCTTTAATTACAAGTAAGTCATTATTAATTTGCCTTAATTGTAAATTAAATCTAAAATGATAAGATAAATAAATTAAAAGGTATATACACTCGAATATTATTTATTACCCACAGAAATTTTATATAAACACACTTTATGTATAAAAACCTGCGAATAAAAACAAGGAAGAAAATTATATAAAAAAATTATGTTTCTTAGTATTAAATTAACATAAATATTTCGCAGATAAAAGGTGTCAAAATATGTATACTACAAGTTTAATTTTCATTGAGAAATGCAAATTACGATTTACTTTAGGGTAAACACCTTTGTTTACAAATTTTCTGTAGGAATTTAAATTCGAGTATATATAGGGTAAAAGTTTTTTTCTTTTCATGTCAATAATTTTAATCTGTCTACAAATGTATTCAATTCTCTGTCCAAACCCCAGACACTATTGTAAAATGCATAGAACGACAGGTGCACGTTCCCAAACAAAAGCCCTTTATTTAGAGGAGGAAACACTAGGCTAAGTACCACCAATGAAATTAATTGTTACGATAAGGGGATTAACTGCCGTAGAATCAATATCAATAATAACTTTAAAAGTAATTTGGATTTTGAACCAGGAAATGTTGTACCTACCTGTATGAAATTGCTTATATAATAATAATAATAATAATGTTTGGACAAATTTACACACGGCTGTTTAGTCCCAACTAAGCGGAAGCTTGTAAATGGGTGCTCAACAACTGATAAACATACTTAAATACATACAAACACCCACCAAATCCTGTTTGGCATAATTATTATATTTAGGTTCATATGCATTTTGATATTAAATACATGGAGACTGTCTAGTCTACTGATATTATTCTTGCATCCATTATTCAGCATGCAGGCCGGTAAGGGACCGCGCGCCGGAGCTGCTAAAATATTAAACACGCGTTATAAACACACCCCAACTCGTCTTCTTCAAGTGTCTTTACTCATGCTGATGTGAAAATCATTAGTGATAAGACAACAGCAACTTTTCGGGATCAAAGTTTCTTATCCCTTTTTCCATAAAAGGCTCTTTAGTTTCTTTGCTATGAAATTCTCTTTAAAATTGTCTGTGTTCCTAGTCTTACGGACGTATTTAACTGTGCTTCGATACTGGCTACGAGTAAATCTCAGACAAACCATTTAAGGCTGGAGTTGGAATGCTCATTGAGGCAGTAGGCTGGTAGTCGAACACCTGCTTTGATATCGCATGCCCTCTCCCCAGTCCGTAAGTCCACATTGGCTAAACCGGTTTGGATTACAGGTTATAGCTGCCTACTTATCCGTTTGGCGGAAAGGAACCTCTCACGTACCTCTTTGTGCATTCTTATTATAATAATACAACAATACTGTCCACCTGATTGTTTGATTTGTTTGTTAATTTGTCATTATTTATTTTTATCTTTTTACCTATTGCTTGTGCAATTCCATATATGGATAAATATAATCAATCAAATTGTATCTTGTTTGGAATTTTTGCTATATTATTATTATCTTTACCTATGTATACTCTCACTAGAGTTATTTACAGAACGATTATCCATGTTACCCACTATTCTAGGAAGAAGCAATTCAACTCTTAAACAAAAATAAACAAAGTCACCCGAACTTTATTTGTATTGCAGGGAACGAGGGCCACGGTTATGGAAACTAATGATTGTTTGAAGAATTTAGATACTTTGGAAACACATTTTTCTTTGTAATAAATTAACTCGGCCATTATTGGATTAAAGGGGTTGTAGTATTTTTAAGAGAGCTACTTACATTTAAAATTTAAACATTTATTAAGGACATTAAAAACTCGTTATTTTATAAAGTTCATAAAATTGTTAAAGATATGTATGATACATAAAGAGAATTTGCTTAAAACACTTCATAATCCTACTTAAAATTTTATGTACAGTCGCGATGTAGAATATTTGAGTTCATTGTAATTTAGACTTTATCACTAACAAGTAAGGTTTATGATGATATGACGTATCCGTATGGTTAATTGATTGCTATTCCAAAACATTATCATATTTTTGAAGGGTAATCTGAAAATATCTATAAAATATATATAATATATAAATTAATATGCGATTCACTCGAAATTGGTGGGAGTAATTTAATTAATTATCGTTATAGATTTTAAAAAATAAAATGTAATTTTACATAAAATAGTACATTAGTAGAAACAGTTCATTTATCCTACGCCTACAAACCGGACATGTTTACAATTTCGATTGCTACACTAATTATTTTTGTTTTCGAAAAAGGCAACAGATTTTTTGTTGGTTATAATTTATAATTATAATGTATTTAAATAACATGACTCGTTCTATGAGTAAGTGAGAGTTGTGCGGTATGACCGTACCGTTTATTATAAAAAGATTAGAAGGAAAAGAAGCAGTTCCATCCAAGGGACAGTTGTAACACTGTCCTTTGTTCAGAAAGAGAGAGAGGATTTCCTTAATTCGTCTCCGCGTGCGGCCACTCAACTTGTGCCAGTCATTCTATTTGATTGTATACACTAAATTTTGTGCTGTAATTGGTACTAATTATTGTTTTGAGAGCCTTCTATTATATAAAATCTACATGTCTAAATCGCCATCGAAGTTTTTATGATGAATGATTATGAGCTGCTAGAAAGTTGATATCTCTTTAATTGCGATAGAAAGATTTAAACATTTCATTCAATAAGTAAGGCAACATTCTTTGAATAAAATTAAAGATAAAAACCCATAATTATTTATTAACTTTTTTTTAATCTATTAAATTCGCAGAGAAATGAGAACAATGAGAAGTAAGTAAATGTTACAAGTTTACAAAGTAGGCAGCGTAACAACAAAACCCAATTATTATTGCAATTGTACAGTTGAAATAGCCTTTGTGCAATAATTTTGAAATTAAAACAGGACTTGCGATAAAACAATACGATTGCAATAGTATCGTAATACTAGTTGAAATTAATAGCTATCCTTAGCTAATAACAGCAATAAGCGAGGTAAAGACAGGGCCCATATTTCACCAGTAGCCATGGCAACGGGCGCACCAAACAATAAACGCTAACCAAGGAGCTTGCTGTCATAGAACACTTTTAGAAAGAATAAAAATATTTTATGACTCTACAATTTTGCAAATCTACAAATAACTTAATATTTATACAATAAAATAATAAATAAGCTGGATCCATAAAAAATATTGTGCTCCGTATGGTAAATCATAATCAGACACTATTAAGCATCTAATGATACACGATCTACCTACTCAAGATAATCCTCACTGAGAAGCCGAAAATTTTCAATTGAAGTGAAATATGAAGAATAGTACCTAATTGCTAAGTTACACACAGAATTGACGACAAACTTAAGCATTTTGTATGCTATCTAGTACCCTAATCCTCATTGAATACTATCAAATTCATAACTTGACTTTACAACAATATGTTGCTTGCTTCATTATCGGGGCGTCGTCGTCGCGTCCGGAGCGCTAACATCAGGAACTAAGTAGATAACAATCAGCTGAAGGCTTGTTCGAGACACGAAATTAATTAAAACAAGTTTGTTCGCGGATCCTATGCAGGGTGAACAAAGCGGTGCTGAGTCACTAGGTAATTACACTATGGCAGACGCCTGCGACTTGCGAGGCGTCTCAAATCTAACATTATCCTGCGGCTCATTACTGTTGCGCCTGTGACGATGTGCTGAAGTTGGCGGGGGAGCAACGTTTAATTAATTTTTTTTTATTGACTAAGGTCTAATACATTATTACATTTTTTTGTTAAGTATACTGTGCAAATTGTTTGTTTCTGTGGTGTCTCTGCTAATAAATATATATATCACAGATTGTATAAAAAAATATGTTAGGAAAATGATGAAGCTGTATGATTTTACTTTCTTTCATATTACAATTTACACTTACTTAAAACCAAGCTTAATAAAACTAATAAAAGGTAAGGCTGAGTATTACACATTATGATTCTTCTGGCCTCAAAAAGAGATTTGATTTGTGTGATGAGGTCAGTAAGTGTTAAAACATTTCAGATGAATAATTGTTTTTTTTTCCTTTCACCTTTCCGGCAATTAAGTAAATTCTTTATTTACGCACACATAACATTTTAAAATTGATACAAAAGGCAAAAAATTACAAATAAATATTGTTGAAAAAGGTGATGATAGTAAACACAAAACTTCCACATTTCCGACCGACCACTATTTAAGTATTACAATAACTTATTTTAATTAACATTATAACTGCTGCGTTAATCCGATTGTACATATAATCAAAGCAGATTGGTTCCCCTATTTTAATTAGTTACAGATGATCCAAAAGGGTAGAGAGATTGTCCTCACAGAAACTTTTCAAGACCTCTATTCTTTTATGATGGCTGTTCCTTGATGAATATTGCGGTGATCGCGCCTTGTCATCGGGAATTTTAATTATATACAGTGATTAATTATGTGTAACGTAAAGACAGAGGGGGAGCTGTGATCGCTGATTGATTACCCGACAACTTCTCAGTTTTGTGCGTTGCTTCGCTTCTTCCACCGCATTGTCTTGTATTAATTGCTACTATAAAGGTTATATTCAACGTTTATATTTTGTTTCATTGTTCCCCAACATAGTGGGCGATGTAATTTGATTTATCCGTTAACTGAGTCATTGTTATTATTAATTTTATAGGCGAAGACAATGCTGGTATTTACATACATACTGCTGAATCATTCTTTATGATATCCTAATTATCATAATCAAATACAGGCATTGGATATTTAGATTGGACATTTTTCAGATTCGACATTATCGTAAATCAATCACTAAGAGGCCTTAGGTTGTACAAAAATTTGCTATGTGTATAATTAATTATAGATTTATTATTATTATATTTGACTTTTTATGTTTTCATCCATTCATTCTAAGACCGATTATGCTAATTTCATTAGGAATTCTAAGAAAATGAAAAAAAAAGTATATTTGAATGCACTTTACGTGTTTCTGTACGTGAATAAATATTTACAATGCGCATTAACTTGAACGCAGTGGGAAAGGCATGGGTTATCTACATGCTCTAAACACAATGAGCCATCTGTTGCTGAGGTGACGACTGACGGTATCCGTGACCTATTGACGGGAATTCCTTTTACGTTATCTTAAGTTTTTATCTAGTTACCTACACCTATATTAACACAAAAAAATTTTATCTAGGTAAGTAGATAAGTTCGTTGCGGTTTTGATTTCCGTACCGAGGAAATGAGCGTTAGTCCAATGGTAAAATTAATTAATGTCTCTATATCGGTCGAATAGATTGGAGTAATGTAAATATAGATGTACGAGTGCTGGCAGCGGCATACCTATATACATATATATACCTATATTATTAAACAAGCGATTAGACCTAAATTTAGATGTGCATAGATACCGGCCGATCCGGGATTCAATAGCGCTTGGTTCCTGCAAAATTGCTCAGGTTGGCACAATTTATGCGCATACCTTTAAACCTGTAACGTTTTAAACCGCGACAAACCGTATTATTTAGTTGTTTCTTTTATGTATAAAATGTAAAACATTGATGTTCTAAATTAGATCTTTTCAACCTATGATTATTATTGGTTGCAATAAAATTGTAGTTTTTAAACATACATAATATCTTAACGCTATGTCCATATGGGTGGGTAGAAATGCAGAAAGAAAGAACGGAGCGCCAAGTATCGCGATCCTGGCACACCTGACGCTTCGTTTTCGGTCTCACCATTCTCTTTACCCACACTCGTCGCGGGACGCGAGTGGTTGTCTCGTTTCCGTCTGTGAGAACCCTCTGTTCCTGGTATGACAGCATGGACCTAATACTGACTCTAGCATTAAGGTTCTTATGTCAGTCTATCTCATCCCCACCACATACTGCCACTCACATATTTTTGTGTCGTCTTTCGTTCATCACTCCTTTCATTCAGTCCAGCCTCTCTTCGTTGCGTGTTCAGTCGGCCAAGGTAACGTAGAGATCGCATTTCTACAGCATTACTTTTACTTTCCGTAGTCTTCTGGCAAATCCATGCTTTAATACCATAGTAAATTTGTAGTTATTTACATCATTATTCTCGGTTCTTCCCACGACGTTCCTTGGAGCAGTCTTCAGTTTATCTAATCTACAGGGCAGGATATTTGCACGCTGATAATGCGGCGAATGGCCCTTTATTTGCAACGGGTGTTCTATTTACAGCAATTTTAGCTTGTGCAAGCGCACACCGAGCCACTTGTGACGATCACTAAGTTGAATTGAAACCTTTGTCATAAAATTTGAAAACTCGTTATCGTTAGTTATATTTTTTACCGATTCGCTGTAATCTATAAATCGAGTCGTTTTAATTAAAATTTAATTTATTGTACGGGATTATATTGTCATTTAATTAATAGTTTGTTTATTGTAAAGGATTATTAGGATAATCTTTATCGAACATTGTTATGGGAATGATTTCACGGTCTAAAAGTCATTTTAAAACAAAGAAGTACTTGCACGTATAAGTATATAATTAGTGATATCGGTCGTATCCAAATTTTCTCCAAAGAAAATAATTTAAATAAGAACTGATATTAGTTTTTTTACAAAGGAGAAAAATTACTTGTAGACGCTGCGTTTTCGAATAACCATCAAAATAAATAATAGAAACGCAATAAAAACATACGAGACCCTCACCCCGAATCCCCGCCACTGGAGGGTGCCTTCAAATTGGCAACGGTTCACGCGAGGGTCCTTCCCATACGTTAAATACGCAATTTGGAGCTCCATACAATCAACCAAATGAGCTCGCATCGATGCAATCAATTACGCATCTTTTTACCGTGGGGTGCCCGACGCGGCGACGGCGGGTTCAGTAGGTCAGTGCGATTAAAGGATCAATTACTGTGCTCGTCTTGCGGGTAAGATATTATATAATTGAGATGCGACATACCTATACACACCTAACCCCTTCATATCTATACACACTAAACACCACTCAAACACCTTTTCTAAACTTACAGTTACATTCTCGCACAATGTGATTGCGCAAATTGTTATTATTTAATACTAGTTATTTAATAAGTCAAAATTTTATGTTAATAACATTTTAGGTTAAGTTTATTATGTGTTGCCAATGTATTTCTCTGCATGTTTTAAGTTTAGTGGTGAGGACGATGCGCGGGCGCAACGGGGTGTTGACGAGGCGTGCTTGGACCGTCTGAGACAGATGAATGCCGATTTTACACACACAGGCACGTCGGAGTGTATAAACTGGACTGCAAACGCGTTAACTTTGGGTCTAGCTTAGACAAAATACCAAAACCAAAATAAAGGTCACCATAGACGAGTCAGAATCCTTCGTATGCGGTTTTCCATACATTTTGATGCCATTTTAAATCTTTTTTATATTCTGACTAGTCTATGGTGACCTTGTCTATTTAAAAAATGCCTTATTTTGGTTTTGGTATTTTGTTTATGCTTAGATTAGTTAATTACTGTATACACTATAATATGTAAAAGTTTCCAATATAAGTCAATATTAATAGTTAATTAATAATTTTAAAATGTAATAATTTCATAGTGGTTTTGTATAGGTACTAAGGTACAATAAGTAGTGCCACAAGCAGTGCGACAACATAGAATGCAACCTCTATTTTATCAAGCGTTTAAATTTAAATTTTAGAAAAAAATTCCGGACCTAGTTAATGTGATTCCTTTGTTAAGATTGTTTCTGATGTGATGCTACTCGTACATTACAGTGCATCATTGTTGTTGATCCAAACAAAAATTCACAAATATTTTTTACGTATCCACTACATAAATTATCTTCAGGATAACGATAATAATAGTTATTGGCGTCACACAGTCTGCAGGGGAAACAGATGGGGGCAGGGACGCCCTGCTGGGGCGCCGTTAACTACAAGACAGATAAATTATTTTTATCTACCAATTTACTCCAGTACAGTGTATTGTTCAAACGCGTCGACAGCTCTCATCTCATTCCGCGACGAAACCTGCGACATAACACTAAACTTGATAAAGTGTCAATAGGGGATTCCCATCGAATGAGTTAATGCTGATAAATACTATCTCTGTAATTAAACAAAAACATCATATGACAGGTTATCGTGTAATGTAGGTATTAGATATTGTATAGGTACCTATGTAATTGATATAATGACACTGCAAGACAGAGTAATGTCTCTTACAAATTAACTATAGACCGTAACATAGAATTAACCGATTAATGTCGTTTGGAGTCGAGAAGAATTGTGGGAATTGCAGTATTATAAGGACGATAATTGCGATGTATGGTCGACCGCACGTCAGTGGAAACAAATCCAGCATAAATTGGTCTCTCATGGTATTGAATCTTCCTAGTAGGCTAGTCCAGCTCAAGGTCAAAGTATTTCCACTGACGTGCCGTCGACTGTACATGTGTATCATTATCTAGTAGGTACGACCGCACGTCAGTGGTAACACTTCGACCTTGAGCTGGCCTGGCCTATTAGGGAGTTTCAATGCTATGAGAGACTAGTTTATAGTGGTTTTGTTTCCACTGACGTGCGGTCGACCGTACATAAGTTCTTTAAATGTCAAATTATAGTTATCTGTAAGTGAACAGGTGCACTCATAGTTATAAGCACTGTAGTGAAAATTCAAAATAGATAACACAATTTTACGTAGTACGTTTATCGTTATCGGAGACAAAAAAACGCCACTCCCACTATAAAGCTACCTATTTAGATAAAAACCGAAGAGCGAATGGCAAAAACTTCTTAAACAAATTAGCTTCGATCGTTCACCCCAACATTTAGATGCATTCCTGCGCCAAATAAAACGCTAAGTGTGAAATCTTGTTTTGTTTTGTAATTTTTCACGAATAAAAAATGACGTGAGCGAGCGCCGCGCCGCCGCGCCGCCGTCCCAGGCCGCTGCCGCCGCGGTGCGTACGCGTACGGTGCGGCCGCCGCGTCGTCGGCTGGTCCATGAGCCGTATCTCCGGCCGCCGCAAAGCGTTATCTTATCATTACCGCCCCATCCCCGCATGCATTACCATAAGGGGACCTACTCACGTCCCGACCCGATATTGACGAATTGTAGTCAGCACTGCTAAAGCAGCTGAAGCACAGTAGTAACAGGTGTAGGTAAGTTATAGCTCAGAGTTAACGATCCCAATAGATCATTAATGATCGCATGATGCAAGACTGGATAAGTCTTGAAAGAGCCCCATCACAAGCTCAAAGTTTAGAGGTAGTCATTCCGATACGAAGGCATCTTGGGCTGTTTCGTTACATATATTTCGGTTCATATTTAGTCCTTTAATTACCCTTGTTTCATTCAGAAAAATATGTCTTTCCCAGACAATGGTGTTTGGTAATAAGTCAATGTCTATCCACTTTTTCTGGTTTCAATCCAATCATTAAAGGTTGGCTCTTGCCACATGCGAAGCGAAATGCTGGTCCACTCGCAAGTGTTTCTTTCCATCTTCTTTTCATCACATTCCGTCTGCGACCTTACAAATCAGGTCCATTAAGTCGATAAATCGGGTGGTGAATGGGGTCGATAAGGCTCATTTCCATGTACCTACGCACCGGCGCGCATTGTTTACGAGCGGGAGATGACGGATTTTCTTCCGCTTTCACTGTGTTATATTATACGGCCAGTGATAGAATGCTTGTAGCGCTGAATCGTGTGCGGGACGGGCGTGTATATGTGATTTAGTGTCGAATTTTAATTTTGTAATGGGTTGATTTTATAAACTGTACTTTGCGAGGTGCTTACGAGTATCTATTGCCCGATCTAATCCAAGTTACATTTGGCTATCATTAGGGAACAACGGAGATTAGATCGGGCAATGATAACCAAGTTACATTACCATCTTACATAGTTCTATTGGTAACTATAGTAAAATTCTGCTTAGAATGCATTTTAGTTTAGTTATTATTGACCATTAATTTAGGTACTATTATAGTTACAATAGAACTTTGTAGTATCTCCGTGTCAGACCAAACTTTTCTCTTACTTGGGGTACTACGTGTACCAAATCCATTAATATCCCCAGCTAAGCGAGTTATTTCGCAAACAGCTGCCTCTGAGTCGTCTATACCAAGTATATCTACCTCTATTTAATGTTTTAATGCTAATGCACACTCAAATTTAGGGAGCACTGATAAAATGGGAAGAGTAAGTCTTAAATTACTCACTTACAGAGTAGTTATCCGAAAGAGCTTTTAAATCATTCACAAAACACTAATGGACGTGGGGAGAAGGGCGCGGGGCGGCGCGGCGGAGGGGCGCGGGCAGCGGCGGCGGGGGGAGGAGGGGGGGGGGGGAGCAGATGTAGTCCCTCGCGAGCAATGAAATGGAGATATAACAATATAAAGGTGTGGGTCTGAATTGCCGTGAATTGCAATCCGACAGTAGTAGACGAGACGTGAAGAGCCGACGCTGGGGAGACGACATTAGGGAAATCGAATCTCGTTTCCCTGTCTATCCAATCGCTGTTTTTCCTGTGATACTGTATCAATAACGTGCGAGCATTGAACCATCGGCCGGAGAGAAGTGAAACACATTCGCAGAAACAATTTTTGTCGCGAGACTCAAGACTAAATAAGTCAGAAGATAAAATGTCCAGGAGAACTCTTGTATTTTGTTCAAAACTCAAACGATTCTCTTACTGGTCACTACGTAGAGAGCCAGGTATACATGCCACGGTGGTAGTGAGTGTTGCAGGCAGGAATAATAAATGTGGAGGGGTCTGCAAGGGGAGCCGAGTGCCATTATTATCGGCGGCAATTTAATTAGATCCCCTACATTATTACCACTGATTCGTTTTATAATGCAGCTCTAATACCCGACTGCTACTGTTTGTCGCGTAGAATTAATATGACGTTTAAAATTACAGTCGTCGGCGACAAATTGTTCGCAGCTCCGCTACGTGTGCACCGGACGGCAGTTACAATAGAAATAACAGTTAACATGATCCGAATAATTATTGGAGCGATTATTGTATACTACTTTTACAATACTTGTGTTTTACTGACAACATTAACTATAGGATGGCGGACTAGTTAGAAGAGTGGCAGAGTTAGGAAGTGAAAGAGTTAGGTAAAAGGACCGTTTAATATTATTACGAGAGCAATTTGAATTTTAATTGAAATCAAAGTCGGTAGTAGTACAGTGAGCGAGTTATGACAGTGGCTGAGTTAGGAGACTGGACGAGTTAGGAAGTGGAAGGGTTAGGAGACTTGACGAGTTAGGCAGTGGAAGAGTTATGAGACTGGACGAGTTGTGGAAGTGGAAGAGTTAGGAAACTGGACGAGTTGTGGAAGTGGAAGAGTTAGGAGACTGGACGAGTTAGAAAGTGGAAGAGTTAGGAGACTGGACGAGTTAGAAAGTGGAAGAGTTAGGAGACTGGACGAGTTAGGCAGTGGAAGAGTTAGAAAAATAGACAGCTTAAATATTATTACGGAATCATTTTGTATTTTCATTGAAATTAAACTCGGGAGTCACATAGTTTGTGATCGAACTAAAAGTTCAGTTTAAAAAGCATAAAATTAGTTTGTGAACGGCGGAATGTGATCACCCGGCGCAGTCACCCGCGCCGATCGGCTTCCGGCTCATCGATATTCGTAACGAATCGTCGAAATTCAATAATTATCCCGAACACGACTTCATTCACGAAAAAACCCATAAAAAGGTGTGAATGGTGAGAGGAAACTCATCAGAGGCGGGCAACGGTCAGTTTTTGTGGACGGCAACGCTCGCCGGACGGTCGCCGTTCGACGGTCGTTTCTTAAGTTCACGTGGCGTTTCGATACGAAACCGTGTAGTAGATAAGATTAAATGGGCGGGCGGTAATCAGTGCGCGACCAAACTGGTTGAATGGAGGCCCGACTCGATCGGCGTTCATTCATGAGGCTGGGATGCCATCACGCGAGGAGCGCCCCGCGGCACGTTAATGCGACACTTCCACATTACACTCATTTGCGATCCGATCGCGCCTTGCAATAGCAATTAACCAAGCTCACAATTCACAATTAGCTACCGACGTGTCAACCAATTGACTCGCTATTATCCGCTGTTCGCACGCCTGCACATCTCTCATTATGTTTTATAAGGTATCAAGTTATACGACTGGCACAGCTACATTGTAATCGCACTCACCAGTCACCTCGGCGCGACAGTGACCACGAGGCATCTGCAACTGTTGATTATAAACATACGAAGCGTTAAAAACTAGGTCATTATAAATTCCCCGAATATACAAAGTTATGATGGAAGATTTGATAAACTTTATTCCTACGGCTTTGATCTGTGTAAACAGGTCAAATCAAAGTGTAGGAAATGTGTTAGTTGTATTTTTATTACCGTTCGTATTAAAATTTATGGTTCGTAGGCATACATGCGCCCACGCAGCCTCCCCGCTCTCTCAATAAAATGGTAACTACGCCGTTGGAACGTAGGAACGCGTGAAATAAATATAAAGCAAGGACGTCTATTCAATGATGGACCAGCTAACGATTTTGTCAGTTTATCATTCGGAGACATTTTCACGTTATTAAAATGCCTAAGTCGAGACACAGGGAAAATTAAATCGTTTTCTTCTACGTCTGTGAAATATAGAAATACGTTAGTCATCATCATATAATTATCGATGTAGAAACGAGTGTTTGATGTGCGGTATAAAATACACGAACACGCGGCCAAAATATAGTTTGATGGCATCCTTGATTTGAGATTAATTTTACGCTTATTTGCACCTGGCCTTTAGTCATGCACGTGCACAGATATCGATAGGAAACTGGAACCGGGAACTCCAATCGTAAGCAACAGGACAGAACACCCAAAGTAAAACTAAGTCACTTACAATATGATTTTCATTCTTTTACTTCAATATTCATTTGACACCACCTCGATATGTTTTAATACCAGATTTGATTTTAGGTGACTATTTTTTCCTATCCTATTTTTAGTCCTGTTATGCGGGAAATCAAGACAAATCTAAAGACTCATCGACTTTACAGATTGGTCCAGTAGTTTAGGTTAAGAAGGTTAAACAGAGATCAATGGGGGATCACAAATCACACACAAACATACTATAGATAAACTGTTAAAATCATAGCCATTCTTTATACCGAAAAGTTCATCGTAACACAGGTTTTCGAGATAGAAGTTATCTATTAATTGACACCTTAGTAAGCAAGTACCTTGTTGATTGCCAATCATTTTAAATCTTTTGAAATATGCCAAATATCTAATCGCACTTATCTTTGTATCATCATTTACTGTTTTAATGTAGATTGTGTGTAATTAAAAGATAAACATCTAATTATAAAAATAATGTACAATAGCAAAATGCAATAAACTTTTATTTGTTTTTGTTACAGGTAATTCAGTCGCGTAACTTGCATTTCTGGTAAAGTGCCAAATGGCAGAACGACCTCGTTTACTTCTCTATCTAAGTATATGTATACGCATTGTTTAACGCGTTACAGTAGGTTAACTATTTACAAAAACTATTGATTCTAATGAGATCTATGGCGTTCGCGTTTAGATATCTCCGTAGTTTCCGCTTCATGAAAACTCATTTTCATATCATTATGTCGACATTTAATAGAATGGGAACCTAACAAATTCACACAATCAAGCAAAAGAAGCTAATCCGTTGTACACAGTACTTAGATAAAGATAGGTAAGTATTAGTTGACAAACGCGGACGTATAAAGTTTGAACATGACCTTGTTTTCATTCGTTTCTAGTGTGACCTTCGTGAATACTTCTAAATATTTTGGGAGGCACTGTATACCTAGTTATAACTTCATATTTTAAAACTTGAAAACGACACCCATTTAAATCTTACTTTGAATCTTCTCCACAATTATACGGTTTTCTAAATTCAATGACGTTATCCGACAAAACGAACACATTCTCTGGTTTCGTAGTCTCGTATCATACTTTTTATGAAGCCTAACCTGCGTTTAACATTATGACAAACATTCTGGTGTCCCATATGACGGGCTCTCGGGGTGCGGGCGGGCGGCGGGCGCGGAGGGGTCGTCCGGAATGCGGTCTACCTGCGCGGGACCACCGCTAATCAATTTAGCTTTATTATCGTACCAATAACGCTTCATTACAACTTCTAGATTTATGTCCGCGATGTTTGCTTTGCTCTCCAGCGCTTTGTGACCGGAACAGCGTACGGTTATGCTCACTGTTGGAAGTTTGCCTAGGACATTTTTTACGATTGACTTGTGATATTCTCTCTCATTCGGTATAACATTAACTTGCTCTGTCATCCGTTCTACGACTATTGTATTAGTTACATTTTCTTCGCCAGTACAGTTCGTCACTATTCGATTCGATTTCCTTTTTTAATATCAATTATTTCTCTTTTTCTTTCCTCTTAACAAACTTTAAGATCGCCATTACTTTCGTGTTTTGCAAATAGATTCATATCAATTCTGGTTCAAAGACAACTCGTGGGTTCATTATCGTAATAATTTATAACAATGTTATGCACGAGTAGGTAAATTACAATTATCATAATAATAAAAATTAAAACAGCTTACAAAATAGAGTAGGATAACAATAGCAATGTCATTGCCATGGACCACCTGGTGTCTGTCTGTCTGATTCAAGTCTATCATTGTGAACGAGCTGTCGCTTATTATCCTGTCTGTTATAATAAAACTTTTTAACGCGTCCGTCAAAATGGCGTTCATGCGTGTTCTGTATTAAACAGATTACAGATCGTAGGTATACCTATACCATTATACATATAGGTATCAACAGGAACTAGTTAAATATCACCTAGTAAGTGGTTAAATAGTTGTGTACCACCCTAAGGTTGACATTCGCTTGCACGTAATAAAACCATAAGGCATATTTTCACTGTCAAAACAATATTAAAGTGTCCTTATTGCAAATTATTTTACAATTGAAACCTTGTCAAAACTGATATCTACACTGTTCATAAAGGAAAATCTGGGATCTCTGGCCCTTCTTTTGATGCCAAATCCTTCCTTAGCATTACTAGAACTGGAAAGTGGAAAATGGACTAGAGCTCTCTACCCTGAAGAGTTTTTTCCTTTAAGTGATACGGTGGGTTGTTTCCTCGACACTGAACATTTTTGGCTCAATCCCAATCATCCTAGGAGTACGTGCTTACACCTTAAGACCATAAAATATACGCTTTTACTCTTAAATTCCTCATGAGACCGCCCGCTGCTCTACTATTGCTCGCTAACCAGGCCCCGTGTCCATCAATGTCACTGCTGTCACAAAAAAACACCCATCACCGATGCATTCGCCCATAAACATATTACGTTCTCAATTATAATTCCCTTTAAAAACAGTTTCATAATATAAAAAGATCGAGAATTCTTAAAATCTAAAAAAACATAAATAACAATTATAGAAAGGAACAAAATGAAAACTGAAACTTTAGGTTGTATCCGTAGCCGGTACTTTAATTAGTTTAAAAACATAAGGTAATTTGGTGGATAGAATGACATCACTCGTAGCCTCGGGCTGGAGCTAATGAGCCTGTAATGAGCCGACCTCTCGATTAAACATCCCGAACATTTGTTATTCGAGGTATATTTTTCATTCTTAGTCATTAAATTAATATCAGAGGCCAACCGGTGGATCGTAATTATGATGAGGCTGGCGCAAACGGTTTAAATGTAAGTACGTTTATGCAAATATTTATGTTCTCTCCGTAGATGAATAGATCAACAGACTTGTTTAAGCTTTCAGCAAAGTGCAAAGGTAAGCGTACGCAAACAATAGGAAAGTACTAGACTATGGTTGACTCTGTCTTTATGTCCTCACAGAAAGACAAGCAATTGGTTTCATCTGTCATAGAATAATAAAAATAAAATACCTTCCAGTTGCAAATAGAGAACTTTAGCAGTTTATATCATACTGGTTAAGAATCTGGTTTGAAATGTCGCTATCGATAGAAGTTTCCAATTTTATAAAAAAATTACAAACAACTCAGTTAGACGTAGGATACAAAACAATAATTGAATTAAAATTAACAATAATTGTTTATTATTTTCATAAAAACATATTTTTAATCTGATCTGCACTTGTGGTTATGAGGGGTGTCTATGGATATTTGTTTTCTTAATTCGAAAATTCTAATGAAAGAGTGCCTAATAATAGGTCTTAGACAGTACATGATTATCTCTTAGGATTATTCGTACTTTTAATTGGATATTATCAACTGATTGTGCGAAAGATTCATTTGAATTCTAAAAACAATTAAGATCAAGTTGCGATTAGATTGGTCCAACCAAACCCACGATATGCGAAGGGTACAGTTCCGATCTCGATGATCCGCCACACCGCATGATGTAAGTAAGGTATCAAATGTTAGGTAGATTAGATAATAATGTACCTACCACTGATTTCCATTAATCTGAGTCTAGGTGTCGTGACTGCTCATGAACCCAAAATGATTCTGTTCTCGTATAATGAGGCCGCGAAGCCCCGACTATTAACAACACCAATTGAGTCATTTATTAAGCGGTCTGCACAAAGCCGGCCCGATGTCATCTAATTAGTGGTATTATTTGATTGAAATTAGCTACGTTTTGTTATAATTGAACCTTTTATATTCTCGATATCGCCTGAAGACATCTCGAAGATTGATCAAAGGCGTAATTAATGGGCTGTTATTAATAAAGGGCGAAATCATGTTCAAGTAAAGTTTGTTTCAACTCAGGGTTTCCTGGATGGGACGGGATCTAACCTCATAATACGAAAGGTGCTGATTTTTAGGGTTTCGAATCAAAATAAAATAATAAAGGAAACGATGAGACTTCGCTCCGTTGTATGTATCTGGTATGTCACAGTAGTTTTTCTTAGCAACTATACAAATTGCCGAATGTCTGTCTCAGTTATAAAACTTGCTAATCCGCTTATTTAATCCCAGAGGCCAGTAAGAAATATTTTTAGTCTCTTGGTCAAGAAAATGGAAGGTGCCATTTCTTTAATTTCTGAGTATGTCTGCCTAATAGTCCTTACATGTTAGTAATACTTTATTGCAAAATTAATCCAGTTATTGTATTTGTTTAAAATCTCAAGTAGGTAGTGTTTTCCTTTTGAGATAAGGAACCCTAAAAACAGAATAAATTACTTTCAAAAAGTTAGTGGCCAAATTGACCTGGAGTACAAATAATATTTAAATAATTTAAGTATAATATTTGAAAATCTCACACATCATCACAGAATATACATTTAATAGCCATCTCTTAGTGACATCAGAAGTTTGAAGTTTGGTCATTCGGCTAAATAAACATACGAAATGGCACCTTTTTGTGGTATGAAATTTTTACTTACTTACTCAGTAATTGGTTGTTATTCTTAGGCCTATATTTTCGCAACCAATTTGATCGAAATCACCGATAAAGTTAATAAGTTTAAAAACTTATAGGTACTAATCTTTTAATTTAAAAAATAACGCTTTAAAAAAATTCCACCCTAGGCTTACAGCAAGCGGCTAAAGACGTTTATGAAGGTTACAAACGTGTCCGTGTCGAGTAAGTAACGAAGTAAAATAAAAAGGTCGTCGTTACCGAGAGTCCGGTTATAGAATTTAATGTTGCGGTTGACATCGCATGCGCAGACTAACGGTGGATCATCACTGTACCGCTTAACTTAAACAGTTACGTACTTACCGCTCGAAAATGCGAAGAGACAAATTCTTTTTGTGAAGTTAACAGTCGACGCGCAATTACAGTACCCATACAAACGGAATCTTAAAATCAATGGTGGTATTGCAACGTTAGGTAGACATATTATGTTTTACACCTACTCCCTCACTATAATTAGCTAATTGGGTATGTAAACCCATTTTTGAAAGCGTTGAAAACAAAAAAACATTTCCAGATCTAGGCGATTGTGGTCAAAAAACATTAAAATGGCGAATATTTTGGAAACAACTCTTGTATGTTTGAGTGTATGTAATGTATTGCGCGCGTGTTTGAGTGTTTTTTTTTGATATGATAAGATTAAATTGTATAATCATTTCTAAACAAATCAAATTAAATAATAATAATATTGAGGATCTATGCTTTAACTTACCTACTTTGAAAGTGTGTTGAGTACAGTACATTGACTGGAAGAGACAATAGGCGAAGTAAAGCGGCTTATCAGTGTTTGTACATCAGTATCAAATACGGCAGATACATTGATAGTGTTACACGCTATGTTCGTCAATTAGTAGGTAATTTATAGTGTTAAAATACCCGCTAGTTCACCAGCTTAGAACATTTAGGGCCTCTTACACCGCTTGCTGATAAAGTCCCAGATACCCTATCTGCAGGTTACCTGACAGATAGCCTGTTTTTTTGGTTTCACAGGTATCTGATTGCCTATATTTTATATAGTCTATCACACAGATTTATCTGATAGATTAGTTTATCACTAAGATTACTTTCTGTAACAATATCAGGAAGTGGTGAAAGAAGCCCTTAGAATACTAACTTTACCAGTCCTTTATATTACCTACTTTACTTGCACAATTTTTTTATTTGCTGTAAACGGTATTCAAATTGATTGTCGCTATATGTGTTATAAACCCGTAAAAACAGTAAGTCTAGTGGTGATTTATCAAGTTAAACACTAAATCATGGTAATAAAACCAAACACTGTGATTCTATGCTATGAAGATGGCCCCGCGGCACCCGCAGTGGGCACTTTATTTGTAGCGAAACGCTTGAAAATCACAAACCGCTCGCCCATAATCTCAATAATTCAATTATTATCCTTCTATACGTTTCAAAAGAATAACAAGACATAAACGTGGTGATTAAACTAAACACTCTGGTTTCCTGTTCACTTGGTTCTAGCGAGATTTCCTCTACGGGGTGTATATTTTTGCCTCTAACTTCAATAATGAAATAAGAAGTTCAACTTCAATCACAACTTTAGTTTTAATTCAAATGTTATCAAATAAAAAATATGCTTATTGCTGTAAAATATTTTTCACATCTAATCATATATACACACTTACACAAAATCACACTCAAACACACACGCTCGCACTCATAATCCACTCAAGGGTTGGGGGCCTGGTAACCTGTAAAACAGGACCTATCCTAATATAGGCACTAGTCTCACAAAGGACCGGTTACAAGTTATCAAACTGCATGTTATTATTGTTTCTAACTGTATTTAATTTTGTGTGAGAAAATAAAATAAAATTTGTAGAAATAAAATAAGATATTGTCTAACCGAATGTCCCAAAACAATATCTAGATATGAGGCAAACCACAGTAATAAAACCAAACACTGTGATTCCACCTTGTTTCGTCTAGTGGATGGAGCCGGGCCCGCGGCACCTGCGGCGGGCATTTGTAGCGAAATGCTTGAAAATTACACACCGTTCGCCTCTATCACGAATACTTAATACGTTTGTCGGACGAGGCACAATTATGGCCAGTCCGCCGTGACGGACCGCATCGTTGACCGCCAAGACTTTGACCATAGAAGTGTGGATGAGGTAGTTACCTACATTAGTAGGTAAATAATTTATTCTAAGTAATGATTCCCTTTATCAACATCATATCAGCCCTTGATCATCCACTGCTGGACATAAACTTTCTCCAGGGAACGCCAAAATCCAGCGGCCAGAATCGGATACATGTTATTCCAGGATATAAGCTATGACTGTATCAAGTTTCATTAAAATCCGCTCAGCCGTTACAGCGTGAAAGAATAACAAACACCCTTACAAACTTTCGCCTTTATAATACTGGTAGGATAGCCTTATAGGCTGTTGTCGTACTGACCCTGTACTATTTCTGGCAAACTAGATCGGTCACTCCACTATGTGCAAATGTGACTTCGTAGCTCCACGCCGCATCCGTTCGTCCGTCTCTAATTGCGGGTGAGAGCGCTCGATTTGTAGAGACAATGTGTACACTTGTTTGGTCATTACTACAAGTTTTTCGTCACACGACACACCTGTTTGACGACAATGACAAATCTTGGCCCATTAGCGTTTGACAAAACGATCTACTTTACATTGACGTCACCAGTTGGAAGAAAGAATTTTAAGTTAAAATAATTATGATTAGTTCATGAATTTTTAGAAAATATCAAACGGATACTAAGGTGTTTTCTGTAATATGCAGTAAAATTTGTAATCATTTATGGCTGTTTAAAAAAATACACTATGGTAATACGTACCTAACATATAACAGACAAGATAATAGTTAACGTACTTACTTATAGCTCACAGTTTTGTCATTATTTATTGTTGATTTTCTATTATTACACGTGTGTGTATTCTTGAAAGGTATTAGAAATGCTTGAATGTAGGATGGAAAACTATCTGTCTGTGTAGAGTAGAGAGTCATCATCAACAGCCTATTAATGTCCCCACTGCTGGGGCTCAGGCCTACCCTCTCCACGAGGGCGTTCGGGCTATAGTCCACCACGCTAGCCCAGTGCGGGTTGGTGGAATTCACATACGCCTAAGAATTTCTTCTTCGGCGTATGCAGGTTTCCTCACGATGTTTTCCTTCACCGTTTGAGAGCAGTCAGTAAATGTACTTAAGTTTCGAGAAAAAACCCATTGGTACATGACCCAGCTGGGGATCGAACTCCGGACCTTTCGATATGATAGGCCGCGTCTTATCCTCTACGCCACTGACGCTCTCCTACGAGTAGAGAGTATCATTTACAAAACATTATTAACTTATCTTTATTGACTTTTTTCTGTCTGTGTGTCACGATAGCATAGAAAATGAATCATCACGATGCTAATTATACGTTGTTATCGTTAGGAGTAATTGAAAGATACCAACTCAAGAGTCAGATATTGTCAGATAATGCCATGAAGGTAAAACATTTTGTGGGCGCCGCCGTTAGTGGACCGCAATTTTTGTTCTTCCCTATAGATCTAAACAACTCAACATTTAAAAATAAGGGTGATATGTTAAAAGTGACACTTTGTTTCACAGACAGTAACTGTATAATTTTTAGTATTTTCATATAGATAGATTCTGCTCTTAGATGAAGTTTTTTCTCTTGCAAGTAGGCTGGCAGTAATTTCCCTTTCGGACTGTTTCGTAGCCAAATTTCGGAGACTGCTTCCAAACGGAAAATAAAAATCCCGTTTAGTAGCCGGAAACGAAATGAGACTTCAACTTTTGTAATTACATGTTTCCTATTTTTGTTTGTAATAATATATTTTGTGTGTGCTAAAAAATAAAGAATGGATCACATAGGTACACGATTTTCTTACTCAATAAGTACAATAATTTTCATACCCTATTAGAACTCGATTTTTAAATCGCCGTAAGAGTATGTATGTAGTATCGGAATACATAAATGTCCCTTCCTCAAATAAAATCATTTCAGTCCATGATGTCCTTTTCCCGAAATGTTGAGGAAGGGACATTTTCGGAAAAGGTCATTTTGGGAAAAGGACATTGGACCGACATCATTGGACGTTAATGAATCCTGTTCCAAATTGATTTCCTCTGCCATAATTAAATTACGAAGCATAAAACTGTGTAGCGCTAGAATCATATTATGTACTTGTTCATACATACATGTTCATAGGATATTATATCTTCATACAAACTTCATACATACACATAAGTACTACATCGATCAAACGGTTCTTACGGCGGCGGTTTTGAGGTCGAGTCCGATGAATAATGCCGCGGTCCCGCCATTAGCGGTCATTATATGCAAATAATATTACACATTAGCCGCATTCGCCGTACCACTCTCTCGTTTACTACCAACTGCTATAAAAATGGACGACTTTTTCAGATAAAACGACTCAAACGAAATAAAAGATAGGATGAATAACGTCAACAGCATCATCATCATATCAGCCTTTTAACGTCCACTGCTGAGCATAGGTCACCACACCCGTCCTCCGCTCAGAGGGCGACCAAACGTCCCAATGCGGCGTTGGAATTTGATAAACAAAGTCTTCACTAACAACGAGATGGAAATCAGTAGCGTGTCGTCGCGGGGCGTATTCGTTGTCCAAGATAATAATATATCCTAGCTCTGGCGGTCGTACAGGTCTAGGCGACAATCTTTACTGAAGATGAGATTGAGGCCTTCTACGAAGATATTCTCTAATATCTATACCTCGTTGTCAATGGCATAGTAAAGCAAATTTCCGTGAAAGATAGCTCCTGAAGGCATGTTTGCTTCCAATAGGTGTTCGAAACTGCCGATGGAAGTAATTGGTCCAGAACATGATTTTTAACTCACACGTGTTAAAAGCAAATGATTAATAACCGACCCAAAGCTTGCCAGCTTAATGAAGCGTGACAATTAAGTAATGAAAAAGTTAAAATCGCAGTCGATTGGACAAAATTAATCAATGGCTAGCTTGGCCGTCAGTGGAATGGATATTTTATGTTCCCGTGGGCGAGGAGTGGGCACCAATTTGTCCGCAGTTTTTTAATTAGTATGAATGCGAGAGAAAACGAATTGGGTTTCATGCTTGCGTCCCACTGTACTGATGCAGAAAAAACTATTTGCAGCGTTGAGAAATAAGTGGTTCAATTGAAATTAATCGCTGAATATTAACGGCTTTTACCCCTCTCTATTATAAAGAGTCGAATCGTGGACAAAACAAAGTAGTAACAATTTCAAACATTATTTTAGTGAAGATAGTGACAAAAAACCTATTTGTTTGCAGTTAATAATAAGTATTTGAAGTCCACCAAGCCGCACTGGGCTAGCGTGGTGGACTATAGCCCGAACGCCCTCGTTGAGAGGGTAGGCCTGAGCCCCAGCAGTGGGGACACGTTAATAGGCTGTTGATGATTATGATGATGAATAAGTCTTTTAAAAATTAATGCGTGACACACACTGGGCGGCGGCGTTGCGAAAGCGTTGCGGCGGCGAAGGTTTGTATGAAGAACGCGCCGCGCCACTGCCGCTTTGATGTAAAGGGCTTTGAATATTACAGAAAAAAACCGCAACGCTTTCGCAACGCCGCCGCCCAGTGTGTGTCACGCTTAAAAGTTTGTCGATCAGAAGAAAGAACATAAAGATTGCCAGTTCATTCTGGAGTTTAATGTACCTAGGTGTTAACAAATATTATTGTCTCTATAAAATACTGGAGTACAAATTGACATGACACCATCTGACAAAGTGAAAACAATACCTCATTATGGAGAGTCCAATAGTGGAAGAATACTGTTTCTTCTCTTCGGCGACATACAGGTGGAAACAGAGTAGTTTTAGACAGAATTGACGTCAAAAAGAGAATATGTATGTATTCCAATTTTTAATAAACGAATTTTCAATTGAAAATAAAGAACTACTGTAGAGTCGGTATCAAAATGAATCAAACAAGACGTTAGACGACAGAGAACACAGGTACCATGGCCCCCTATGCAGGAGCTTGGGTGCCAGAGGGCGAGCGGCGCGGGGGGTCGGTGCAACGTCTTCCCCCCACCCCCGGCTCTAATTAGGCTCACATTCTCATTCCGTTTTCGCGTTTAATTTCGCCGGCGGTTTCGCCTTAATTACGTTATTCGCGGCGCGTGGGGTGTTGTTCTAGCAGCCCTGCAATTAAAAACAAGTGACCGATACGTTTATCTGAAAACACTGCATTTAACTTAACTTTGTCAATTGTTTGAGGAATCTACTCTTAATTTCCGAGAAAGGAAATAAACTATCAGTTTCTTGCCTGCCATGCGGCCAGTGCATGTTTAATTAATTATACACGAATTTCTATACAAAAATTTAGAACGCATACACATGTTTGTGTAACAAAAAGCAGCGAATCAAGTAAAGCGACGAGTCGAGTACCCTTGCAAGTTTGTAACAAGGCTTACTTATATTTTGTGACAAAAAATCGTACAATCATCGCGCTTATTGCCGCTGACAAATACTTGGACTCCGGCGAAAGAGAGCAAGGAAATAAAACATCCACTAACAAGATGACTTACGGTTTTCGCGTCCAACAGTCGAACCTGCAGTTCATCGTTGTAATTGAAAAAAAATCACTTAACAGGTAAATAGAGGGCTGTGAGGAGGCTCATCGCGGGCCCGCTTTGTTGTCGGGCGGTTGCTAATAAGATTTTTAAACGGCAACAAAGTATCCAATCAATGGGGCTTGAATAATGAAAACGGCACCTGCTCCGTTCCCAAGCCACCCCGCAAGCCTAAACACGCACCACATTACGCGACCCTCGCGAACAACATCCAATCACAACCCTGCGCCAACGGATATAGAAATCATTATGCTTTAAACGCATTTTTAAACTGGATTTGAATTGATAGAATAGGCATAAGTTTGAGTAATTATTCACAATTGTATTTCGTGTCCTAAATGTTGCTTTTTACATGAATATTAAAATCGAAAATGACAAAACTATCAACAACTGTATAACTTCAATATAACTTCAATCTACGACAAGTATTTACATTAGTACGGTCGACCGCACGTCAGTAGAAACAAAACTAGTATAAACTGGTCTCCCATAGTATTGAAACTCCCTAATAGGCTAGGCCAGCTCAAGGTCAAAGTTTTTCCACTGACGTGCGGTCGACTGTACATAAATTTTAAAGCTCGGTAAAGAATTTTACTTCAAATGTTGATTTGTTCAATCAATCCAATTTGGGTGGTAATTACTGTTATACATAAACCAACAGTTTAACGTTCCAAGCGAATGCCTTCCTGTAAATCTTAAAAGGTTTGATTGGGTCGTTACATTACGTTAATCCCGCATGCGTCTCGTGATTGGTTCATTCATAGCGCCTTGGCAGATGTTCGAATAATGTTACACCATCGCATGCACGATAATTGTTAACACGTTAATGATTTTGATACTGTTTAATTATAATTAAGCCTTTCTTGTAACAAACACCTTTTTACATTCCCCTTGAACCTTTTAAGACTCCTGGTTTTTTTATCTATTTATTCCTTTCTACAAAATATTGTAGTACCCATAGATGCGTTTTGAAATTGTATGATGGTTAGAATATTCAGTCAATGTTTTAAATATACGGGTCGACTTGAGAGCCTCCTCCTTTTTTTTCGTCGGTTGATAAAAGTAAATGTAAGTAACCAGAATTATTTTTAAAGAGAAGAAGTTTGTTAAAAAGAAGAAAAAAGAAAAAGTCTCACTGTAATCTCACTCAGTACAGCAACTCGAGCAATTCGTTCTCCAATGTTCACCAGGGACGATATAGATCTCTGTTAAATACACGACGTTTCCTCACCCCTGACCGAACGCATGTTTCGCAAAATTAACAAAACAAAGACATTAATACCGGTTCCTTTGAGACGGCGCGGGGTGCGGGCGGCTGGCGGCGTACTTCGGGTGCGATTCGTTAAAGTGCGATCGGTGCGCACGCGACGCTGCTGGCTCATTAGTAGACACGCAACGCGGCCGCGGGGTGTTCTACACGCCACGAATACCTGGCCCTTACAGCCTTCATTAGACATGCCCGCCAACAGGTAATGGTTCGCCACACGCCACCCATCGACTACCAATGCAACACTGCAGCCCGCTCAGAAGCCGTTCCCGTGCGGTCCACGCAAACGCATGAAATTAATTTAGTCTTGTTTAAAACAACCCTTTATTATGTCGGACACAGAAATTAAACAAATTACATTTCGCAAAAGCAAATCGTTCCGAAAGAAAGGGCTACTAAAATAATTGTCTACTTTAGTCTGAGAGAAATAGAATTACAATCTAAATTAATTACGCTTTTAAAGCGTCCGTTATTCTTAATTAGTTTCTGCACCGCAGCGGAAGCGCCGCACTCCGCGCCCGCCTCGCGCTCTCTTAATGAAGGGTAGTTTCAAATCAGTGCGTTTGATCAACTCTCTGCAGTCTTAATTACGGCACCCGTTCCGCGCGGGACAATCCGGTTATTTATGACTACATAAGCTTGATTATTCTTTAATGAATACTTGTTTTAAAACGTTTAATTAAGTTTTATGGCGACAGGGCCGCTGCGACGGCGCGGCGCGGGCGCCCCGGCCCGCTCTCCGGCCGCCGGCCGCGGGCTAATTGGATCGGGTTGACGTTCACCCCGCGCCCCGCGAGAGCCACCCCCTCCGCGGCCGGAGCCCCGCTCCTAATTGTATGAAATTGCTAATTGGAAAATTTTATAAACGCGGCCGCCCGCAGGCCTACGGTGCTCGTTGTGTTCCGCCCAAAGGCTGTCAAGAAAAATTAATTCAAAGGGTCAAGCTCTTCGAGGAAATTTCTTCTGAACCGGACAAAAATACGTCGCTATTTACTTGTGCCCGGAAATTAATTGCTAAATCGCTTGGGACAACATTAAATAACAACGTTCAACTTATTGTTTTACTTTACACTACTTAGCGAGTTTTAACTAATAATAATTAAAGCTCCGTCTCTCACCCACTCAACCTTTCAACTTGGTGGGAAAAAACATCATAATATAATATATATACGTACATGTTCGAGACTCGTTGATGTCTTTTGTTCTGCAAATCTTCATGATACCTAATAAGTCGTTCAGTTGGACAAACGCCTCCCCCTGAAATCTGCACAATAACTGGTCCTGCGCTGTCTGCTTCCATGGAAGCAGTTACTTAGTTCCCGCGACCTTGACCAGATCGTCGGTCCGTTTTGTGAAAGGCCTGCCTTGCCTACAGTACGTCTTTCGATGTGCCCTGCCCACTGCAATTCTTCGAGCTTGTTGCGCACTTCGGTTCTCCTGCGGATCTCCTCATAATATTAATACTTATAAATTTGTTTGAACACGAACGATAAGGGAACGTTGTTTGTCTGCAGGGGCGTGTAGTCGTGGTGGATCTCGCGAGCGGTCCCCGCTCCAACCGGCAAGCTGGCCGCGAGCGCGCTGAGCATGAACCCGCACTACCACGGGTACGCGGAGCTGAGCTCGCCGCACCCGCCCTCGCCGGACGCCGCGTTCGCCGCCAACGGACACGAGTACCCCCACAACAACAACAACCCCGCGCTCAAGGAGTGCGCAGGTATTGCGTTTTTTTATTGGACTTCACGGCCCTGGATCAAAGGGTACTTGTAAGGGGGTTGTACATTCTAAAATAGGGTTATTCCCAACGAGTCATGATCCGTTCGGGGTTGCATCTGATCACACAAAAAGTTCCCATCGGATCACATGATCCGATGCAACTAAGAAATTGTGATTATTTTGTCCCAACCGATCATATGATACGTTGCAACTGTTTTTTGAATTGAATATTTTCCCAACGGATCACGGTTACCCGCAATGGTTACCACATTAATAAATATGCTTCTGCCGTAAGCTTTAGGTTTTCATTTCCTATTTTGTGTCGCCAATTTTCAACTTATAATGGAAAATGTCTAAAAAATACCATTCTTATGTATCTCCAAAGTTTTCGAATACGTACATATCTCGTATAAATCTGAATTAACAAATCAGCACAGTCATTTTTTAAAAATCTGCAAAAACTAGGTTTCTGGTCTCGGGCTAACCTCTCGGTCTTATTATTTCCATCCGAGACCGTTTCGCTGTTGGTCGGTTTTTGTATTGTGAACTTTGCGTGCAGGATGCGGGGGCAAGATCGTGGAGAGGTTCCTACTACACGCCCTGGACCGGTACTGGCACCACGGCTGCCTCAAGTGCACGTGCTGCGGGCAGGCGCTCGCGGACATGGGCCGCTCCTTCTACTTCAAAGGCGGGATGATATTATGCAAAAGCGATTACACAAGGTCAGTTTTGCTTCATCCTACGCCATTGTTATACCTATAGGGTGGGACACAACGACCCACTTTTCTTAGGATGACAGATTGTATTGCCTTTGCTCATAATTTTTTCCCAAAGGAACTGTGTTAATATATATACCTATTACCTATATAACCGTTTTCAAGTTGCAGATATTTATTGTAAAAGTTCAACCCTAAACAGCTGATCGCGGTAAATGACTCTCAAAAACTATTAAAATTTTAAATAAATAAAAAACAATTCTAACCATTAAAAACTTGCTCATATCAAAATAATATAATAGGTAAGTGGGTACGACCCTTTCGGGAAAGTGGCTCGTTCTGTACCACCTTGTATTATATCTTTTTGCGTTGTTGGTTGTTGTCCTCAGTCGTAGGAAAGTTTATCTTCTCTAGAGATCATTTCTCGTATAATATGTAATGCTTGTTTGTGTACAGAATGAAAAAGTGTGAATTGTGTCAATAGGTGTCACTTAAGTACTTATGCTTTCGATTTATGTTATCGCTAAACCATAAAACACCCTACGTAAAGTCCTCGTTCGTCGTGTGTGGGCGTTAATAATTATTTATTACTTGACTCAAAATTTACTGATTTATTAGTCAGTTAAAAATAAAAATAAGTGAAATATGACACGGGCCGTTAATTGGATTTCCGTTCGCCATATTCAATTCCCGATCGATATTTCTCATTGATTAGCGATAAAAGCAAGTTAAAAGAGTTTTTATTTCGTCATCTGCCGATGACAATAGCGTGTCTGTCAAACGGATCGAACGAACGTCAAAAAAGTGCAAGGAGAGAGCCGCGGGCGCATTGTTATGAAAATGCTTTGAACCGTTGCATTTTCTACCTGAGACCGGCGCAAAAACCAAACAGCTTTGCACACAACGAGCGACGGTATCTCGCAAACCCACTAAATTGGCTTCGTTAAACGCTAATACTAATTTAGGGCGAACAAAGTTTTTACGTAAACTCTCATTAATGAAACATTTCTTTATTATTTTAGTACTGTTTGTTTTACATTAACATAACAGCCAAATAAACAACTACAGAAATTGTAAACCTCTTTGTAACTAAATGAATTACCATAAAGGCTCTGCTGCTAATAATAGACTATGTTATTTGCAATTCATTTACGAATGTTCAACCAAAGAAATTCAACTCAAAGAGTCGTACAAGCAAGACAGAATTGTATGAGCAATTACTTTAAGTATAGGCATAATGTTTTTTCTCAGTTTTATAATTATACGTACAATAAACTGAACTTGTGTAAACCGACAATTCCTTAAAGTTATCGTTAAAGAATAATGAAAATTCATTAAAATAATTACATACGTACATGTACCCACTATTTCGTTTCCGTTTATTTAACAGTCTCAACTGTAACTTATTAATATACTGGCGGCATAGGCAATAAAGAACGTGTAAGTTTGTTATTGACGTTTAAGTGAAATATTTACGCCAGATCTCGTTAGTTCTACTTCTTCCCATGATGTCGATTGCGTAGGATCACAGAATAACTGGACCGACTTATGCAGAAATGACAAGACGTCAGAAATTTTAACGAGAATGTACCAAACTGCTTCTTTTTAAAATCTTAGCAGAAACATTCAAGGCTTGCGTTTATGTTTATTTTATTATAATCACTGTACCCACCGACCCACTTGTATGAGCAGGTTAGGATTTAACACTTGATACCTCGAAAATAGCTAAGTGTGGGTTGGACCATTTCTGCGCATAAGTCAGCTCAATTAATACTATAGGCTTGAAGACAGGGTAATTCATGTTATTTGCCCCTCCTCTAAGTGTACTTCGATGTAAAACGAGCGTGTGTGCTCGGCGCCACAGTGCCCACATTTGGACTGCAGCTGCCTCCAGGCGCCTCCTACTCTAATGATAATTAGCGAAACGCACAGAATTCCACCCAATTAACTGCCGTGTCCTTTCCCTTATACTCCCCCTAGCGGCATGCCAGTTTTTACCATTACATTTAATTTTACGTCGCTTTTTCTCAGTTGGATTGTTGGGGAAATCACGACCACCCTCGATGCCCTAAACTCAATGAACGAATCCGTACATTTAAAACAATATTGTAGTTGATACTAATATTTGATGATGAAGGCAATGTAAATTCGTTTTACACTGATTTCACTTGTTTACCGGTGGTTGCGAGCCGAACTAGGCGAGGAGCGGGCCGACCGCGGCGCGCGGGTCGTGCGTCGTAGATTCGATAAAGCTCGTCTCGCAGTTGACAGAGACGGCGCGGCCTAACGAGCGGCAGGAGGGCCCCGCTGGGGGGCATGGGGGGGCGAAGAAGTGCGGTTCCGTGCATGTCGCTGCTGATTGACCCGCGTCACTCGGCAAACAACAACTAACGAGTCGGCCCCGCGCCTCCAGGTATTCGCTCGAATCGCTCCCGCGGCGGCCGCCCGACTTTACTTACACGTCTTCCCTGATTGAGACTCCTTAATAAAATTAACGCTGCTCTCACGCAGGCGAACCGCCGGCGCCGCGGCGTCTATCCCGCCTTTTGTGCCGATATGATGGATTGCGGTCGCGCTCGTAAAGACGTTGATGATGTTCCGTGCTGCTGATTGCTGTGTACGCACGGAATTAGTCGCCGAGGTGTTACGCGTCGTGTGTACGCGACTATAAAGGCGGCGGAAGCGTTACATAAACATTAAACGGGCTTGATTCGTTTTTTATAATGATTTATATCGTCTCTATTGTTTGGATGAAGACATAAGCATCCGCTGTAACTATCTATGTGGCAATCCATTTCCTAAACAGTGTTTAAATGAATTGAATTTCGATGATTCTTATCGTAAACAAATCTATCTCATCAGACGATTTTGTATGTAGGCATAATAGTCATTCATTTGTGGTGGTTGCAAAATACTAAGTAACATTCAACACAAGCTGTCTCGTAAATTAAAAGATTTTCATCTCTATACGTTTGATTCAGCTAAAGCAATTCGTTTTCATGATATTTCATGCACATTGAGTGTCTAAGAATGCTGTGGTATATTTGAAACATTAAAGTGCTTCAAGTTGCGATCATTTAAACTACCCAGATACCGCATTAAGTGCTCAAATTTTGACACTACAAAACCGTGCTCTGTGTGTGTACTTAAGTATACTCTAAGCATTGTTTTGTTACCAGTATTCGTGTGTGTTGTGAGTGTATTGTTTTATTGCAATAGAAGTATTAATTAAGTCAAATCTGCGCTAAATAGATGTTCTAAATTACACTTTGGATTACGGTCGTATTTTACTTGCAAATGTATAGATAATTAATAAGTAAAAGATATATTTTTATACGAATTTTTTTAGGTAATATTATGATCGAAGGCTTCAATAGTCCAAGACCCTTGTGCACAACAGCGCACGTCCACGCGGCTGAATGAAAGCGGGCTCGTTAGGGCGGGCGGGGGCGCGGGCGGCGGGCGGGGGGGCGCGCGGCGCGGGCGGCGTCAATCGAGGCAATTGCTGCTCAATCGGCAATCAGCCGCCACGCCGCCGCTAACGAGACGTCCCGTAAAATGCCAACTTCTTACTCGTACCAACACTTTACCGCACCTGATGGTACTATAAGTGACTAGGACACTAACTGTGACTAGAAAGTAGGTTAGTTCCTAGTCCCTTTCTGTTAAGACACTGCTTATAGTTAAATCAACAGCCTATAAATATGGTGTTGGTCAAGAACTTTCAAATCTCTTTGGTCGTGCGCGCGCTCCTTGTAGAGATCGCATCTTGCATATTTAGTATCGGAACCTATGATGACATTTACCGGGGGGGTGCGGACAAAGGAAGCTGAGTAGCGCGGGAGGAGGTTGCTAATACAAATTTATATGGAGTTTGAAAATGAGAATGTGTGAGTGAGTCATAATTTTGTGATTAGTTTGACACGATTTTGACACCCATAGAATGCTTTTATTACTCATCCATATTGGGAGTGACAAATTTTTTTGATTCATGGTGTTGGTGGACTTCACGTACGCATTAGAAAACCTTTTTGGGCGTATGGTTTCCTCTCGATGTTTTCCTTCCACCGAAAAGCGTGTGGCATGATAGGTACTAAGCAGCTGTACTTGTAACTAGAAACTCATTGCTACAGGCCCGAATTCGAACCCTCCACCTCATTGGCGTGAGCCACTAGTCTACCACGATTTAAAAGTTACTCCGAAATGCCGACATATTAATTAGTGTGGGCGGATTCGAAGTGCGATAGTATCACGGGCAATCGGGCAATATTTATTTGGTGGTGTCGAAATGTGTATTTATTGAAACCCGTGTCCAGGCCGGGAGTCGGGCGGCGGGCGGCGTCCAATTTGGGCGCTCGTTACCGCGCAAAAGACGCATGTTACACAGAGCCGGCCGCGGCGACAACGCGAATAAATAATCGCCCTCTTAAACCGAGGGGCGCTAAAAACTTACCTTACAGCTGGAACAAATTATGTTAATATACTAAACTATGACAAAAGCATTAATTTTATAGAGCTTTAAGGTTTTGGGGTCGCTGCTTGCAGGTGAGAAATGAAACGACTGATGATCTGTAGATGCATGTTTTATTAACAATTGTCCTTATTATTATTTACAATATTAGGTTCGCAACCGGCGACGGTTGAGAGGAGCGCTTAACGTTAGAAAGAGATAGTAATATCTTGTGTCCCCACAGTATTCCCCCCCAAGCGACAGCGTACATATATACACAGATCTAGATGTATTATTATACAATATAATTAAGGTATACTTAACGTTACCTAACTATTTGCTGTACAATTATAGTAAAATTTTACCATAAGAATACTAATTCTATACAGACAGATTTTTTTACATCGTTTGTATATACATTTTATCTACGTGAATATCGCGCGAGTCAATTTGTGCTTCGTTGCGGCGCGTAGTGGGAGAAACTGGCTAGCGCGGTGCGGGGCGCGGTGCGGGGCGCGGTGCGGGGAGTTTGTCCACTGTGCCATCATTTGGCCGTTCGGCGCGCGCGCGACGCTCAGTCGGTTCGCTGCCTTCGCTCGTCGCCGTCGTCGCCTTCACTTGCTTGCTGCGCGCGCTCACGGACTGCCTCGCCTCGCTCGCTTCCTCGCCGCGTGCTTGATAGTGACGACTCGTCGCATTTCTTTTTAACTGCGCTTGTTATTAAGAGTGTCGTCACTATGATATGTACATGAAGATTGAAGATGCGTGCACTTAGTAGTCGTCGAAAACGTTCTTTTCAGAGCGACTGCGCTTCCAAATGCGAATATAGTTTCTCGACTCCGCACCAAAACGTTCTTTTCAGAGCGACTCATTGCGTGACGTCATAATATAAACTGCTCTTTTCAGAGCAAATTGCGTGACCATAAAAACTGTTCTTTTCAGAACAATGTTTCATTCGCCTGAACGCTTGAAGTCGTTGTGTGTTGACAGTGATACTCAGTGCTTTTTAGGAGTGATCTATAGTTTTGTGAAGTGCTTAATTTTGACGTTTCAGGCTTGTGTTGTTTTTTGTTCGGTTCGTTGCAGTTATTCAGTCATGCTGTTCCCCGAGATGCGTACTAATGCTATCATGTCGGTGCCAGCCGGGTAGTTCATCCATGGTTTCTGTTTTGGTATTTTTTCGTTTCAGGTGTCCAGCAGGTACGATTGGTTGTTTCATAAGGTACGCTTGGTTGTTTCTCCTCTTGCTGGGAATAAGTAAATGGCGAGTCGCGTCTTTTTTGTTTTAGGTTGTATAGATATATCGATAGGAAAGTAGCTGCTTGTTTAAAATAGTGGATCGTTATTCCATATGCACGGTGGGCTGCATTTATGTGCTCTTTTACCGAAACGGTCGTGGTAGAAACAAACTGCGTTGGGTGTCACGGCTTGCTCAGTTTGTGGCGAATTGCGTAATATCTTGGCTTCTAACGCTACGATTCGTCTTTTCAGCTGTGCTAATTCTTTTTGAAGCTGCCTTTTTTTCCCGATGCAGTCTTGGCGTTGGCACTCGTCTTCCGTGGGCCGGCTACATTGTTGAAACTGTTGGGCGATCTTTGTCATTATTTTTCTCACGTTTGCCATATTCTTCTCCACCTCCATGGCCTTCTCCTCGAAACTAGCGGACACATTCATGGTTGTGGGCTAGTTGACTGATGCTAGGGTTTTATATTGATAACTTGGTTTTGAGACATGATGTTATTATTATTTGTTGTGGTTCGCAACTATCGATAGTTGAGAAGAGTTGTATTTGGAAATTGTTGAACCACTTAAGGTTGGATTTAGATTTTTTTTTTTTACTACCCCCTTTTTTATATGCCGCTCGCGTATCGTACTGTAGGTTTTGACACTCTGCCTGATCTAGTTGTGTAAATGATGTTTGAACTGTTTTTTGAATTTACTTGCGTTTTTTTGCTTTGGCTTGTAGTTTCTCCGTCATCTGTTAATATGTAGGCTGGTTTTAATCTGTCTAGAGATATTATGGTTGTACGTGTCGGTAATTGGATTTTATGGAATTTTTCATGACGTTCTAGCACTTCGAATGGCCCGTTGTATGGTGGCGTTAGCGACGGTCGAACTGTGTCGTTTCGGACGAATACATGCGTGCAGTTTGATAGATCTTGGTGGATAAAAGTCGTATGGTGCGCTCTGTTCCTTTCTTTTGGTATGAATTCGGTCATTGTTTTACTTAGTTCGCGTACGTATTCTGCATCGTTAATATTTTGCTTTGACGGCACAAAAAAATCTGATGGAATGCGTAATTGTGCTCCGTATGTTAATAGGCTTGGGCTTAAGTTGTTGTCGGTTCGAATAGCTGTGCGTATTCCTAATAGAACTGAAGGTAGTTCCTCGGTCCATTTGGTTGTTGTTGACCTTGCCATTAATGCGGCCTTCAGCGTGCGGTGGAATCGTTCGACTTGGCCGTTGGATTGTGGGTGATAGGGTGTTGTTCTGATTCTTTCTATTCCGAACTTTTTTAATAAGCAATTAAAAATGTTCGCCTCGAACTGTCTGCCTTGATCCGTGGTTATTCGGATTGGACAACCGAATCGTGATATCCAGTTTTCGTAGAATATTTTTGTTACAGTTTCTGCGGTTATTTCGCGCGCCGGTACTGCTTCAGGCCATTTCGTATATCTGTCTATCATAGTGACGATGTACTTGTAGTCGTTGGATGGCGGTAACGGTCCGACTATGTCTATGTGTACATGTTCGAATCTAGATGATGGTGGAAATGTGCCGATTGGGGTAATCGTGTGACGATTGATTTTAGCTTTTTGACATGCTATGCAGGCTCTTGTCCATAGGCCAATGTCTTTGTTCATCCCAGGCCAAAAATATTTTGCTGTTATTTGTTTCCTCATTGTACGAGTGCCGGAATGACATAATTCGTGTTGCATTTTATATGCTTCTTGCCGATATGCCTGTGGTAAATACGGTCTCGGTGTGCGAGTAGACATTTCGCATGATATTGAGTTCTTGGCTCCCGGAAGTGTTATTTTTACAAAATTAAGGTTTTCCCTTTTCTTTAATTGTTTCAACTCTTCATTACTGCTTTGGTCTTTAGCTAACTGATCATAATTGATTTTCATTGGACAGCTAATCACTTCTATTCTCGATAGCCAGTCTGCGACTGGATTGCTTGGACCTTGTAGGTATTGGATGTTGGAGCAAAATTGACTTATGAAGCTGAGTTGTCTTTCACGCCGTGGCGTGTCGTTGTTGCTGGGAGCTTTCGTTAATGCGTAAGTCAAAGGTTTATGATCTGTGAGTATTGTGACGTCGTTTCCCTCGATTAATCTTCGGAAATGTTTGACGGCTGCATACATCGCTAATAACTCACGATCGTACACACTGTAGCGGCGTTGTGTCTCGCTCATTACTTTTGAATAAAAAGCTAATGGTTTCCAAAAATTGTCTTTGTTTTTCTGTTCTACTACTGCTCCCAAGCTGTGGTCTGATGCGTCCGTCATGATGCGTAACGGTGCATTGCTGATGGGGTGCGCCAGTGTAGTAGCTTTCAATATGCTTTGTCTGCATTTTTCAAAAGCCTTCTCTGCTTCTGCATCCCACACTATTGGGGACTTGTCGTTCTTCTTTGTGTTGTGAAGGTATTTGTTCAATTGTAGCTGAGCCTCTGCTTGGTGCGGAAGGCAATCTCTGTAAAAGTTTAGCGTGCCTAAAAATCTGCGTAACTCTTGAACTGTTGCTGGTTTTTTAAAATTTGAAATTGCTTCGATACGATCGATAGGCGGAGTGATGCCGTCCGATGTTACTTGGTAGCCAAGGAAGTTAATTTTCGATTTTCCAAATTCACATTTTTCGATGTTAAGAGCTACACCGTGATTATTTAATCGTTCTAGTACTTGCTGTAGGACTTTCTTGTGCGATTCTTCGTCTTTTGTATACAACAATATGTCATCAATGTATGGGAAACATCCTTCTACGCCCCTTAGAACTTCGTGCATAAATCTTTGGAATGTTTGTCCTGCATTTCTGAGCCCGAATGGCATTACTCTAAATTCAAATAATCCAAACGGTGTTATGATCGCTGTTTTCTCCGGATTTGACATTGGGATCCAGTAGTAGGCGCTTTTTAAATCCAGTTTTGAGAATACCCTCATGTTGTGTAATTGATATGTGAAATCCTGGATGCGTGGTATTGGGTATCTATCTGGAAGCGTTACGGCGTTCAATCGACGGTAATCACCGCAAACTCGTAGGCTGCCATCTCGTTTCTTTACGATGTGGAGGGGGCTTGCCCATGGACTTTTCGAAGGCTGGCATATTCCTGCTTCCATCATTCTTTCGAATTCTAATTTTGCCACTTTGTACTTGTCTGGCGGTAAAGGTCTGGCTCGAGCATATAATGGTTGGCCGCTGGTTTCGACGTGATGCACGACCTCATGCTTTGCTGGTTCCCTCAATGATAGTGGTCTGAGTACGTTCGGGTATTGTTTCAGGATATCATGATAAATGTGGTCTTTATTTATCATATGCACTGAGTCTTGTTCCGCCTTAATTTCTATTGCGTTGATGGATAAGGAAGTAACTTGGTCAACTAACTTCTTATGGTGTATGTCCACCAATAGCTTATAATGCCCGAGGAAATCAGCGCCGAGGATTGACGTTTTTACGTCCGCAATAATGAATGCCCATCTGAATCGGCGTCGTAACCCGAGGTTTAATATTAATGATTTCTCCCCGAAAGTGTTGATAGGAGAGTTGTTTGCTGCGAATAATTTGTGTGAGCTCGATCGAGCTACTTTTGACTTGTTGCTAGCTGCTAGCACGGATATTTCTGCGCCCGTGTCGATGAGGAAACGCTGTCCCGTGTCGCGGTCGAAAACGCATAGGCGGTTGCTTGCGCTGGGAACACCGATGCCCGCCACCATCGGTGTTGAATTTAGTTTTCCGAAGTTTTCTTCGCTTTGCAACACGGTGGTTCGCAACGCCGAGCCTTATCCCCAAATTTATAATGGAACCAACATTCTCGATTTACGTCGTCGTATTGTCTCGAACTTCTGTCCGCGTGACTGATTGATCGGGAACGCGGTCGTGTTTGTTTTTTAAAGGAGTTTCTGCGATATTTTTCTCTACCTCTGCGTAGTTCTGCGACCTCCAATGTCAGTTTCTCTAGTTGTGATGCTAAATTTTCAAAATGCGATTGTGATGGTTGTGTTTGTGAGGTTATTGCGGCTATACTGGTGTTTGGCCCGTATTCCAGCATTTTATCGGCCATGTTTGCTAAGGTGTCTAAAGACGCCTCTGTATTTACTGACAGTACAGACCGAACGTGAGCGTGCATTTGTTTCAACCATTCTATTTTTAAGCCATCCTCCGTGATCATATTACCACCGAGTTCGCGCATTTTTCTTAATAATTGTGACGGTTTTTGATCGCCTAACTCAAGACCGCTTATTAACTTTTGGAAATTTTGAACGTCTGACTCCTCATATACGGAAATGAGACGTTGTTTAAGTGTTTCATATTTATTAGTAATGGGTGGTTTTTTTAAGAGATCTGAAATGTGTCTTAAGTCTTCGTTTTTTAACTGTTGAAGTAGGTAACGACATTTTTGGTCGTCCGAAGTTTTTAGCGGCTCAATTACTGCTTCGAACTGGATGAACCAAATGGCAGGCATTTCGCGCCAAAATGGTATTAGGCGGGATTGAATCGAAACCGCTGCTATCACATTTTCTTTTTGCATTGTTTCTTCTTGAGGAGTGGGCTCCGTCGGAGACAACATTGCTGCTCGAAATTGTACTTGTTTATTTGCTTGTCGGGGTCACCACTTTGGGGTCGCTGCTTGCAGGTGAGAAATGAAACGACTGATGATCTGTAGATGCATGTTTTATTAACAATTGTCCTTATTATTATTTACAATATTAGGTTCGCAACCGGCGACGGTTGAGAGGAGCGCTTAACGTTAGAAAGAGATAGTAATATCTTGTGTCCCCACAAGGTCAATCTATACTAAGAGGTAAAGATTGTATGGATCGATGTACATTGTTTGTAGTATAATATCTGTAACTGCTAAACCGATTAAAAAATAATTAACAGCTAATAATTAAAAAACTAAAATAACTGCGACTGTCTATGATAATATGAGTAAAATTAGCATTTTGTAAATCCTTCATTATTGGCAGTATGCACAATGTAACCTTTAATAACTATTATTTTTCTAATATTTTTATTGTAAGTGCTGTGCATTTTGGGAAAAAAAATAAAATAATAATATTATTAACTGCAAATAAAAGTAAATAATTTTACTGCTGGTTAGATAGTACTTTCCGCTCGGCAATTGGCTAATTTTCTTACGGGAAATCTATTCCCGCTGGCACATTGAATCGCTGCGGGCAAAGCCAATTCACCTGGGTGAATTATCTCGCCTACTCAACTCCACTGTCGTGTAGATATCTAAGAATTAAAGTGAATAGCTGCTTGCATCACACTTTGTTGAGGAGCACAAATATAAATAGCGCACCCCGAGAGCCATTAGGGCCGGCACTGGTACACTTTAATTGCAACCGCGCGTCTCTAATGAGGCACTGGTGTCGGACTCGAACGTTTCTCTTTTGCAAATTGACATTGTACGTAAATTGTCACCAAACTCTCGTCGAGATGTCACAGGGTTATGTCATTAAATAATCAGCGTGGGAGTGTGCCATATTATTTCGAAAGTCGTTTCAAAATGACGTCGTGATTACAATTGATGAGACATCAATGATCTGCGCCTTTTTGAAGTCGGAAGTTTATGAAGTCATTCTGAGGCAGCCTTCCTTCAAAATGTCGCCAAACTGTCTAATTGTCAGCTTCAAATCGACGTGCGTCTTAATTAATGACACATTAGTCTGACATTAGTTCTTTGAAGTCAATTTTTAAAAGCCTTTATGGAATGACCTCCACAACATGTGAATTATTTGACAATGTAAAATATTATTTCGAAATACATATGTATATATAATAAGTATCTACCTAACTGATTATTGTGACTCTATATTTCACAGATCAAAGTTTTACACGAACAGTTTGAGGTGCGAATTCACACAGACCGGCCTAATCACATATCGGTGCTCGTAGGGCTGTTGCACATGCATTTTAATTTTATTAGGCGCAGTAGATGCTGGGTATGCCATGGTAATTTCTCTAACCATTTTGCTGTGTCAATAAATTTGATGCAAGTGAAGTCCTCGCCGCGCTTGTTCCGTGTAAAGGCCGTGCTGTGTACAGGGTGGTCTGCAGCGCGATTAGATTACGCCGACGCCGCCGCCGGCGCATGGCCCCAATTAATTTCGTTTGTGTCTTTGTCCGGACGTCGCCGGCGTCCATCCGGCGTCTCAAAGTCCCAACGTCGAAATTGGAACCAAAGAGCGTCTGGTAAACGACCAATATCTCAGATATTCAATTACCGACTATCATCTTTGGCAATATTTGATCCGGTCCGGACTCAGACAATCTTTGATCTCATTACTCGTATAATTGCATCAATCCTCTTTATTTACCGTGTGCATGTGCATTTTATAATCCAGCCAGTGATGTCATCGCGGTGTAATGACAGGAAAACCTCACGTACATTATTTTATCATTACTTGCTTTAAATGGGGTTAAATTATTTTTCCGGTTGACCTCGACAAATCGACATAAAAACCGACATCCGCTCGCAATCACTTCGAAAAAGTCTCTATTAATAATGTAGGTACACACTGGATACTTTCCCTCTATTAAATAAATCAAGTATGTAGTAGGCTATAGTTTATCAAGTCCAACGGTCATGGAGGCACATTTGTGTGGACTAATTTAGTAGCGCTCCTGGCGACGACATGCGGTGCGACCAGTGCCTTTAATGCAGCACACAACATATGGCTGTGCGTAAATCACACCAATATGCAGATATTTGGTCATGACAAGTGGCTATTTGCCTATTTTTATAGAACAATGATAATATACAATTGCACCTATATTATAATTAATTTTACTATTGTTGTAACGAATAAAATAAATGAATGGATATTATAGGTAATCGGTGGCGCGCCTTTCTTCAAAATTATACTGCAGAGACTGCAGTCACTTTAGAACTCTAGAGTTATGTTTATCATCATCATTTCAGCCTTTTAGCGTCCGCTGCAGGACATAGGCCTTCCCCAACGAACGGCACCACACCCGGTCCTCCGCTCTCCGCATCCAGCCGCTTCCGGCCACCTTCTTTAGGTCCTCGGTCCACCTGGCGGAGGGACGTCCCACGCTTCGCGTACCGGTCCGCGTTCTCCACTCCAGAAAAAGCAGAAATGTGGACACTGACGGTGGGCCTGATCCACAAGTTTAAGGTCGAGCTATGGAGTGGGCTATGCTCGGAGTTTCTTTAAAGGACATGATCCGTAATGAGGCGATCTGAAGGAGAGCTAATGTTACTGACATAGCCGAAAGGATGGTTCGTTCGTTCCCCAGTCGTACTATAGAACTGTACCAAGCTGAAGTGGCAATGGGCAGTTCACATTGTCGCAGAACTGACGGCCTCTGGGGCAGACGATAGTTATGTACAATAGGAATAGTACGTACAATGTACAAATCGTAGAGTCAGCCAACACTAGATTGATTAAATAACAATGTTAATCTTGTAGGCCTACAAAACGTCCGCTAGCCATCGACTTGCTATCGATATGTCCCGATGTTTGTCGTCACCAATTGGACGTTGTCGTGACGTGAGCGGTGGGCGCCCTCGGACATGTTTTGTCAAACGTCGTACGGCGGGCAAGCAAGTGTCACAAGTCCAGTTTGTCGTCGAATTTCTCACGTGGAAAGCGACGAGGAATTGACGAGATGATCCTATCTTGTTCGTGTGTGCCGAAGTCTTTGTTACATAAATTGACAGTTTATGTTCTTAATTTTAAGGGGATTGGTTCAAGGGGTCTTTGAGCTATGGAGAAACTACAATATATCAAGACAATATACTCTATTGCACACATATAATCTAAAGAACAAATTAGGTACAGTTAGAAAAGTGATATGATATAGTGAATTTATATTTTTTTATTTATTTGCATATATATTTTTAAGACAACAACATATTTTGCTTTACCTTCGGTTTGAATACTTATTCATATTTTACTGGACAAAGTACAAAATCAGTTTTTTTTCAAATTTTTATGTTTACTTAATTTAATAAAAGCCTCAATAAATCTTTAATACTTTTTTGTTTCGAAAATTAGTTAATAAGATACCTACTTAGATTTTTTAAATCAAGTAAGTAACTATTTTAAGTCAAAATTAATGAAAAACTTTTCATATAGGTACGTAAAATGCGACAATTTGGACAAGTGTCCCGAATATTTTGTGTCCGAACTGTCAGCGACAAGGTAGTAGCTTGCATATTATTTAATCAGTGACAGGACCTTTAGAATAAGTCGGCCCAGTTATGTATTCTGCAATTAAACCTCGCCTTCATCACATATCCCATACAATGCATGCAATTTGGGAGCTCCCTGGAACGTATAAGTAGTTTAGAATTTAGATACGTAGTAGGAGCCAGCGTAATATGACTTTAAGGGTAGCCAGACTGCACTATGGTATGCTATAGTCAGAGCTTATAGTCAGAAGTTTAAAAATTATATAATTTTGATTTTTATTCGTTTCTTTTTATATTTTACACTACATTGAATATGAACTTATTTTATTAAATACACTTAAATTTTCTATTTTTCTTTCATAAAGTTAATGATTTTATGTTTTTTTCTGCTTTAATTAACCTAAGCAGGTTAATTAAAGTAAGCACTTTACTTCATCATATCAGCCTGTAGACGTCCACTGCTGGACAAAGACCTCCCCCAAGGATCTCCACGGCGACCGGTCCTGCGCTAACCTCATCCAGCCGGGTCCCGCGACCTTCACCAGATCGTCGGTCCACCTTGTGGGAGGCCTGCCTACACTGCGTCTTCCGATACGTGGTCGCCACTCGAGAACCTTTCTGCCCCAACGGCCGTCAGTTCTGCGGGCGATGTGCCCAGCCCACTGCCACTTCAGCTTCGCAATTCTTCGACCTATGTCGGTGACCTTACTTTGCTTACTTTACTTAGATCTATAAAATGCAACTTCTAACATCTGTTCCAACACAAACGGCATACGAAAACAAACGGATTTGCGTCTCCGAAACAAAATAAAAAAGAAAGAAAATGCGCACCGTACGCATGGTATGGGTATAAAAATTGTATGGTATTTGATTATTACCGCTTTGTTTGTGCCAATTTTAGTTTTCAACCTTCTTCCATAAGTTGATTTATAAATTAAAATAACGAGTGCTGCTATATAAAATGTTTCGAGCCACGGTCTCCGGTCATATTCGGAACACTATTCTTCTATAAAATTTTCAACGTATCCGACCGAAGCTATAGACGTTTCTCGTCAAAATTAAGCAATTTTCTTATGCAATGAAACAAACAAGTAGCCTTCATTACAATACTTTCGTTATCTATACTTATAATAAATCTGTAGAAACCGTGTGTCTGTACTTTGAATAAATTTATAAAAAAATGAGTGTGGACGATAAAAAAAGAGTAACAGAACACAAAAAAGCGTTTTTAAATTTTTTTGTCTTTCTGTCTTTCTGTCTGTCTGTCTTTCTGTCTTTCTGTCTGTCTGTAATCGCTAATCTCCGAAACTACTGAACGGATTTTCTTGCGGTTTTCACAGGTAGATTAAGCACAGCCTGGCGCAACTTATAGGCTTTGTTTCATTGAAATCGGATGACAGCGAAAAAAGTTATCGTCATTTACAGATAAATCATTTAACGTAACAAGACGATGTCATAGACATAGGAGATATCAGTGTGTTTTTTAACCGGGACAGTATAGGCAAGTCCGAAACCATAGGAGATGCAGGGAAAGTGTCTTATGACATAGAAATTTTTTGGTCAAGCGTGTGTTGTCCATAAAAATGAGACAATTTGCACATATTTTTTTTAATGCGGTTCGACTCAGTTTCATGTAGGGATCACTTCATTATATCGGAAGAAAAAAATCTGAGCAGCAGAAGTTAGTCAAATTCAATAAAATGTTTTCTCATGGAACGCCAGTGAAAAATAATTTTTATTATTTTTAAAAAATGCGTATCGACTTAGTTTCATGTTAGAATCATTTTATTGTATCGGAAGAAAAAAATCCAAGCAGCAGAAGTTAGTCAAATTTAATAAAATGTTTTCTTATAAAACAGACTGTGCAATGTACTTAGGAACTTACTACTTATTCATGCATGCCACCCGAACTCCAGCTGCTCCGATTACTATGTCAAAATTGTTATCACGAAAAAATACCTAAAGGTTCCTAAGACAGTTTCCCTGTATCTCCTATGGTTTTGGTTTTGCCCATACTGTATTAGTTAAAAAATACACACGTATAATAAAAATTGATATGAGAAGTCTTATGAGCAATAGAAGTGAAAACAACAATTTTTTAAATTTTTATCTGTCTTCACCAAATTGGATACAGTGTTCATAGTTTGTTCCAGAAGGTATGGTATACCTTAAATTATGGTGAAGGTACTTAGAATGATCCATTTTACCATTGGAAAATTATAACTAGACGATGTATGTCTGTACATAGCAGAGATAGGTACCTACTTCCAAAATCCACGCGGACGAAGTCGCGGGCAACAGCTAGTCGTCAATAAATTGTTAGAAAACATTACTTTGGAACTTGAAACGCGACATGTAGTTACCGTAGCGCGGGCGGGCGGACGAGGCCAGGCTAGGGGTGCCCCCCTCCGCTCCGATGTGATGTTAATTAATAACGTCTGTCTCACGAGCGCTAACGACGCCGTCACGACTACATTATTTAGCCACCTGATTAGTTCGCAGGGGCACCCGCCCGCAGCTCTAATTAGCGAGTGGCTCCTTGGGCAGCCACTCGTCAGGATTTCTGCGGATACAGAGACCTCAAACAGAGGGCCAATCGCGCAAATTCTCAACGATATCACAGAATAGATAATAGTAGCCGATATTACAAAAAAAATCCATACCATAACCAAAAACGTTATGTTGCATCCACACGTTTGGCAAACCTTTACAAACCCAAGCGTGTGCAGGGGTTTGGCTTGCGTTTGTAAAGTTTTGCCAAACGTGTGGATGCAGCATAACGTTTTTGGTTATGGTTTGGATTGGTAGTATCGTGCAGAATTAGCGGGATTGGCTCCCTTTTTGAGGTCTGACTAGACGATTGTCCTGACTTTCCTACATTTCAAACACATCAAATGGAAACAAATTAACTTTACCATTGACTAGTATCCATATGTATCGACGGCTTTTTTTTACCAAACAATGGTAACGATTTGTTTCGTTTAAGCGCGACACAGACAGAGCGGCGCGGAACCGCGGCGGTAATGCTCGGTTATGATGTGAAGGGCTTCATACTATTTCGAACATTACAAAAAAAACGCAACCGCTACGCTACCGCCACTTTAGTGATGGTAAATGGTTTAATCTCCCGCCTGATAAAAGCTGCCATCTTTAAATCAAATTAACACACAATATTATATGCAACAGCTATTTCGCCGAGACTACCTTTCCACTTAACACGATTATATTAAAATCCACCACGTACCCACTCCGAGAAAGGATGCTTTAGATTTTCATGTATATCCGTATATTTATGATGGCAACCCTACCGTACACGGTTGAGTTTGATTTGTAACTGCAATCGCTAATTGGCACCGACTTGTAATGAAATGATTCCCACATAGTAGTCTATATGAAGCTGTTTCATTATAAAACTAGTAGTCCTACTGGGTTGGTATCAGAATGACTGGACCGCAAATTGACCACGTCGCTCTAGATTTATGTCAGTGTTACACGTCGAACCCTCAAAGGCCTAAAAAGGTTTTTCTTACTGAAAAAAAATAACTTATTCCACGCGAGCGAAGCCGCAGGTAACAGCTAGTAATAAAATGTGTACGAGTACCTATACCTAACACAAGCTGCGTTTTAATATTCGCATGGCCGATATTGTGTCAACAAAACGGAACGGTTTTATTTCTATTCTATTATTAAAGCATTTAATTTAGGACATCCAGTTTCACACAAAACGATCAAAATGCAATCTGCCCGTGCCGGCCGAATAGGAAAACCTATTTGGACCTATTCGAAATTGATATGGGTGGAGCTGCAGCTATGCCGCGCCTATGCAGCCTCGTAAACGGTACCTGCCCAGCAAAAAAATAGCGTAACACAACCTGAAATCCAGAATCAATCTTACACTATATCCCTTTGATATAAAGTTCATACTAGAACCGATGTGCGACGTGTTAAGACGGACGAACGAATTTTGTTAATAAATAAACGCAGTGCTCGCTGTCCGGCTGGCCGTAAAAAAATAGTAAAAGCGAAAATTTGGCGGAAGTATGACAGGGGAGGCTGGTGTGACGTACACAAATCATTATTCGATAGCCACCGCTGTCAAAGGAATTTTTAATAATGTTTACTAGACGAGATTCAGTGCCACGCGCGGCTTCCACTTGTCATGTGAACTGTGATGGATCCAGATGGATCTGGCAAGAAGGATATTGTTGTGATTGTTTTCACTGTGCTCACTGACCGTTGTTAAACCCTTTTTCTTTATTCTCTTTGTTTTCCAATTTGAACAGTTTATTTGACACGAGTTTTAAGCGGGTTTTAAGTCACAAAATGATAACGAAATACCGTAACAGGCACACCATTTCAGCGGAGTTTGATACAGTTTAAATATAGCTGTTACAGACAAAGACGAGCTTTGCTTACTGGCTGGCTGGTGACGGTGACAGAAGACAATTAACGAACTTGGTGACGTGACGGACAATATGAGGAATGTGAATACGAATCGGAAGACGAGACATTTTGTTTATTCGAAAATGAGCAATTGACTCTAAAAGTATTAGCATAAAATTATTACTTGCCAATTATAGTACTCCAGGAAAAATAATAGTTTGGAGAAATCGCATTAAATCCAATAAAGGTATTTTTTTTTTCTGATATTATAAGTAGTTATGTATAGTGAATGTTGGTTTGTTTTTCCATAAGAAAATTCGTGAGATTTTTACTAAAAGTGAAAAATTAGTTACAGTAAGAATAAGAAGACCTAACCTGTAAAAGTGAACACTTAAATCATTATACAATAAAATAAAGGTATTTCCCAATTTATTTTTATTTTAAGTTTTTTAGCTAACAATACATAATTACAAATGTGTTAAAAACTCAATGTTCATAAAATCTGAAAATTGAAGTAATAGCTAAATTTATTTTTCCTAGAGTATAGTTTAGTGCTATACCTATATCAATTAAGGGTAAGTAGTCAGCAACCTCGGTTCGACTCGAGTCTGTATGTTAGCTAGTTAGTTATAGGTCGCGCTTGTGATCTTAATTAACCTCATGTGTTAACCCCGCACGAGGCGGTGGCTGCACTCAAACTTACTACGACTTACTATTAATAATGGAGGTGTAGTATGCCGATATGTAAATTTATGCTTAACTTATTGAGGATGGTTTAATTACGCGCCAAAGCGAACGTAATTCGTAAGTAATGCCTTTACAATTAGTAGAGTTACTTACGTGTGATTAATGTGTACTTCATTAAATTATTTATCTCTATTCTATTTGTGAATAAGAACTATTAAATAAACTTAACATTTATAATTATAGCAGTAAATATAACAATATTAATCAAAAGTAATATTAACTAAAAATAAGTAAAGACACATATAAACATGAGCAGGTAATTATTATGACTCATAATAATTTTAGAGACTTGTTTAATTTTATTGTTAAATCAGAACATTTACAGAATGATTATTATTGATAGTATTTTTGGAATGTTTCAGTATAATTTTGGCGTACATATTCGTCACCCACCCCCACCAAATTAGTTTAGTAATAGACCGTCGTACGGCCCATAAAACGTTTCCACAGTAATAATGCTACCGGCCCATACGGCACCGCAACTACTGCTCGGTGACCAGACGCGTCTATTTCCAAACTTTCTAATACCTAGTTCATCAACAAATTCATTATGTCGTAAAACAGCGTGCGCGAGACCGAAATATCGCGGGGCTCGTAAAACCGCTCGTAAAGACGTTTGTTTACTAATTCGAGTGGGGCAGGTGGGGCGGACACCGCGGCACAGGGATGCTGCTAATAATAATAGTGGGGCACTAACACGCCACAAATAAAACATATGAAGGAACAATATAGTCTGTCGAAAGTCGCGAGTGATAGTGTAAACTCGGATCGTTAATAAGTACGGGCGAAGTCGTCGGGCCTCCAAATTGCCTCTTCCACAGGTCACAACTTTTAATGAGGCGAAATTCTCCGTCCGACTCGATTCGGAGTCGACGTCGTCGCCTTAACGCAACCTGTTCGTTAGCGCAAAAACGGGCCACGCTAACGCGCGATTAGAATACACCCTCGACACTGTCTGTGACACACTGGGCACAGGTTCAACGCATTTATACGAATGTTTTTTTACTGTCTGGCCTATCTGTTTCAGTAGGTATGACGACACAAGCATGTTTTTAAGATTATATCAACAACCAGTAATTTTGACAATGGGACCAACTAGGCCGATAATTAGCTTTTAAATTGATTGTATCAATTTGATATTATTACATCATATAACGTACATTGTAAGAATCGGACGCTAATGTGTATACAAGCATTTAAAATGGTTGTTTAAATATCTTCAAGCCTCTAACAACTCAATGGATCCGCATAACTTTTTGTATACCTATGGGTCAGTTTGTTTTAGAATAATGTAGACTTAGTTACAACACGAGAAATTTTAATAACCACGTGGAAGTGCAACCCCCAAGGTCGAAAAGCAAGTTCAAAAAAAAAACACACTCCTTTCATATTTTCGGACGGCTTTTCTTTCTCTATTGTTCCTTTCATAGACTGTTTCATTACTTCAGAAAATGCGTGAGTGTTTTTGATTATGCGCGAAATTTCCACGGAGACGGTTAATTGTAACCATGCGAAGCTGAGGGCAGGTTGGTAGTAAAGCATGAAACCCTCTCGATGTGCCCCGTACCTCGCCCGAAAAGATGGTCCCTCATTTGTGGCGGGCTTTCTCTGTGTTGTTGTCACATTAGCGAATAACTGCGCGGAGAACTTTGTCGATACGTTAATGATGTCGGCGGGACGTCTATTAGGAGGAAAAAACGCCCTTTTGTGTCGTCTCGCCGAACCTGTCCCTTGTTCCCTCCCATCACTCCTGTCCCATTAAACGACTGGTAGATAATCTCTTTACACTTGATTTGTTACAGAAGTGTTTTAAAAATATTCGGATATTTTTGATATAGAGTTAGGAGTCTGATTTTAATTTTGTGGCTACTTAACATTAGTATCTCAGCCAATGAAACTCAACAATTTTCACAAATAAAATTTTGGTGTGCCCATGCTTAGCTACAACGTCCAGACTCGGATAGTTTGAATTGCACATTACTAATGTTAGGTAGCCACCAAACTACCCACTTTACAACGGGTATGCTGATGAGGGCGCTTTGGCACAGTGTGATAGACCCGGCAATCTGTTTCACAAGGTCTGAGATGGATCTCTGATGTATCTATCGATCAAGTTATGTTGTTCTCAAATTCTGAGGAAAAACATCCTGAGGTAATCCGCATATCTAAAAATAGTAAGCCAAGCCCGAGCGGATATAGAGCGGAAATTCCAAAATCTGTGATAGGGTAAATTCAGATGGAATTTAGTTTTAAACTGAGTCGTTTATTTATTAAAGAAAAGCCTTTTTTAAACCGTCCCAAAGATAAATAAAAACATGACCTTTAAGAGAACCGCTTGGATTTTTTTTCACTACTATTGAACGAATACGGTCTTCTCCTCTACGGAGTTCTCCTACTTTACTATCTAATTTTGGTACTAAACGCATTTAAGCTAATCCTTTCAGTAACTCTAAGGTTGACTGGAAGAGATCCCTTAGTGGGATAAGCCCGCCTTTGTACTTAGTTTTATTCATAACTGTCTATATCTGTAAATCTTTGGTACAATAAAGTGTTTACATACATACGGTCTTGGACATTTTGAGAATTCAACATTATGAGAATTCAACATTTTGTTCCTGAGCGAGAAAATCCACACATAATTTTCTCCGAACTTCCTACTCAAATCGCTATTTTGAAACAGCACTGGCTTGACACTAATGGCACCATTCTATAACAATTGAAGGTCGGGTTTGTTAATTTGTTTTTCTACCTAGTAACAGTGTTACACCGTTTGTCAAACGGAATAAGGTCGACAAGAGTCTACAAGCAAAGTAGTAAGAAAATGGTGTTCATGTTTATTCATAAGGCCGCGCTTGTTCGGTTACAATCTACAACAGAATCTACTTAACGGCAAGAAACTCATTTTTCAACTTCATAAATTATCGGCCGATATCTGGGGCTGTTTTCCTCCGACTCTACCGTAATGAGGTTGTAAACAACACTGTCTAATTAAACTCCTTAATCGCGAAACTCAAACGGTAACCGCTTTTAAAACAAAACCTCGCAATTTTGAGAGCGACCACCGCGCAAATAGCCTGCGTTATATCGGGGCGGCGATCGCGGCTCATTACCTTCCCGCCCTCCCTAATTAGGCACCCTTCCTTCCCCTCCCCCCACCCCACTTCGCCGGCCAGCTGTCCGGATTGTTTTCTAATAATACCTTTATTTCCTTGCCAGTTTAATGACTAATATCCTTGTATTTTGCTCGTAACGTTTTAAATGAAATTATAAAGCGAAACGTGTTTAATAAGGAAATCTGAACTTTGCCTAAACGTAGACTACTTACGTAGTGTTGGCAATTTCGTAACTTATGAAAACACATTTCGGTGATATCTTGGTAGCGTGTATGAATTATATGTAGGAAACTGCAAAGATGGATATCGTCCTGTTGTTTCAGAAGAAAGGACACTGCGTTCCCCTCTCAGGCAAAATAAGTTGTATGATTGAGTAATTTTATTATTTATTGGTAATTGTGCACCTAAATCATATCTATACTACCACTTATAAAATTGTAAAAGGGTGAAAAGGGATATTAAGGTATGCACGGAAACAAAAAATTAAACAAATCAAATTTACATGCCGCGGGTAACAGTAAGAAAGCATGTGGCGGGCAAGTTAGTAACACATATACGATACTTTTTAAGGCGAACGAAGTCGCGGGGCAAAAGCTAGTTTTAATAGTTATTTGTTATGCAAGGCTGCAAAGTTGGTTATTTTGTGCGAGTACTAGTATTGAAAACTGAGCAAAGCGAAGGGTTCGCGAGTGGTTCAAAGATAGAATCCTGAGCGTAGCGAGGGTTTCAAGGTACGAGACGCAAAATAACTTTGCTGTCGAGCGCAACACACAATTTTTCACCTCACTACAGCGAGGAAAATACTAGGTGAATTGAATCCTTTCGACGGTTTAGAACCACATATAATAATAACCACAATTAGAATTGTCCACTTCTTTAAATGTCCGCCTTCTACAAATTAGAAGAAAAATTTTAAAAAGTGTTTTTCCAGGTGCAGTTTTCCACGCAGATTTCGAATGAGAATGTATACCCTTCCGAGCTTGTGAGATGAAAATAAAATTGCTAAGCAAACATTACAAAAGTACCGGGGTACATTATTTAATAGCGTCCCAATTAATCGATTCGCCGCGGAAGAAATTCAAATTGGCTCTCATTTCCTGCGCCCGCCGCGAGAGGGCGCCCGCACGGAGCACCTGTGCGCTGCATCCGGCCCCTCCAATTACTGGGCCTTTTACCCTAAATAAAGCACCCTAACGATCGTTACCGGACACCGTCGAAACCGGCGTCGAGATTCATTAACGATGTAAAATTATTACATGTATGCGAAGAAATATGCGAGAGTTAATTAGCAAGTAATTGTTTTCGTATTCCTAATGGTCCAATTTACATAACTAAACAGCTAGGTTTCAATTATAATTAACAGTCAGAATAATACTGCAAAGGATATACCGACATATTGTATGTAAATTAACAAAAAAACAATTAATTTTAAAATTTATTAGTTGCTGCTTTATGGAATAAACTAAACTATGTAGGTACTACTTACAACATTTTATATACTTCACTTCACGAACTACGCCTGTTTTTGCGATTTTGGACGTAGGTAATACAGATTTTTCAAATACTTATTAAAAGTAGTATGTACTCGTTGTCTCATAATAATCCGACAGTTTGCATGTTCAATCACGCTGAACGGATTTTAATGAAATAACGATAGCTTATATACCGCTAGTAATATTACTTATGTTTATTTATATTGAATACATAGTCACTCCCTCTCACTTCATTATGTATCTGCAACTATTCAAGCTAACACGTCATCAAGCACTCAGCGATGAATGATGAAGTGCAAAAGCAAACCTTCCATCGTCCACTCCTCCACCATCCATCTTCACGTCTAACGAGACGCGCACTGCACTCGAGTTGCACCTAAAAACAACTCACTAAAGCTCTAAATTGCTTTATTGCAACTCCGCCATTGATTAGACATCGACTCTATAGTACAACCTTATTGTGTTACTTGGAGAGATTGTTTTAGTGTGCGTCGTCGCGTCGGCTCTACGAATGTCGCGGGTTTGGTGATAAGATCTGCGCAAGCGATTTGGATCCGCACCTATTTATTTATTTATTTAATCAGCCTGAGCGACGGACAATGTGCCATTGTAAGCCCTGATTTATTGTCCACCACTGATCTACAATGGAGCCGATCCTTGTTTATAAGACCGAACGCTAGCTATCGCGTTTCGGCGTGTAAATTAATTGACTATATTATTTTCAATGCTTTAACATTACAGAACAGGTTGCGCGTATTCGATAAGTTGTTAAATAAGTTATAAATAAATATCTACCGTTTAATTAATTTCTGATATAAACAAAGCAAATGTTCAAGATTATACCGGTTTAAAAGTATGATAGGTAGTTTGCTTCAAGTTTTTGTAGCATAAACTTATAAATTGAAACGACTTAATACAATCATTAAAATTACAGGAAACGAGTTGATAAACAATTAATTATGATAATTACTTATCAAATTTTAAAAGTACGACTTTAGTTATGAATATAATGTTTATATTGAGAACGTTTTCGTATTAATAACAACTTAATTGAGGCGAGTTAAATCTACAGTGCGCACGTTATATGTAAATTGTAAAGTTATGGACACATTCGCCCGTCGTTTTGCATTTAAATTAAAAACTATTGGGTGTATTAACATAGAAATGGGTTCGATGGCTAATCGTCGCGGTGTCAAAAATGTTTAATTAAAAAGATTGATGCTTACCACTGGCACAGCGGAGCATCACCGAGCACCAGAAGTACAGTGGAGTTGCAAACTTATCTAATTAGTTAGAGGCGAGCGGGCGGGGCGCCCCGCTGCAGGCGCCCGCCGCCGGGGCACGCGGGGGGGCGCCGGGCGCCGCCGGGGCACGGGGATGGGGCCAAGGGGCTGCAGACGGGGGCAATTAGCGGTGATAGTCGATTAGCTCATCGTGCGAGTGCGGCTTTTGACAAATGTTGCTACTAATAAATTATATCATTATTATTTATACTTGTTACAAGTAATTGGGCTAATTAATTTATGCGCTGATTTAATTAAAACAAGCATGTTTTAAATCATTTTGATTGATGTTACGTTAATTATAATAGGTACGCGATAAATTCAACCAAGCCTGAAAATATACGCACAGCTACAAATTTGAATGTAACTGGGTGTCATGCGTCATACATTGATGTTTAAAATCAGTCATGCATCCGATTAGACCGCACACAGAAATACAAAAAAATATAATAAGTACTCACCGTTCAGGACGAGCCAAGCGGGTTAATTTGATAGTGCCTGTACTCAGTTTAGTTGGGTTGGGGGTTCTTTAGAAAGATTGATTAGTGAAAGTTTAGTAATAAATTTACGAGCCGTAATGCCGAGGTAATTAATTCTTAGGACAAGTTAATTGATATTGACATTAGCGTTAATTAGAAAACTTAGAGCTTACTGATTTGGTATAATGGGTAGAGTGACATTTCTTTGCATTTTGTGGTTATCGTTGTCACACTCACACCCTACTAGAATATAATTTTTGTGTTTAAAAATTAATACAGATATGCAGACATAGTAGTTTTTACAGCACAAAAAGTCATAGTGCCTAAATTGCCTAATGCCTGTATGTCGACAATTACTGTTAACGATAAAGTTTAGCTATAATCTTTCAAAACCAAAAAACCAAACTACTTTAGATGAGATATTAGTAAGGAAAATAATGACTCAATGTCAATTTTATTGTTTCTAAAGTTTTGTTTTTTATAAGTTTTTTATACTTTCCAGTTGAAGTACTCGTAGGTAATATAAATCTCCATTAGATTGATGAACTTTGCCTAAAAAGATTTCATTATTTTGAAATAATTTTTTCGACATAAAAGCACCATGAGAATTATATTCTATACCACACTAAAGTTACACCTTGCTGCCTCATGACGTCTCTCGCTGACGTAACTAGGCAGCTACATTACCTTCCTACTAATTACTGCACATTAATAACCCTACAAGTAATTAACGCCACTTCAAACTTTGACTGAGGATCGTACATCTATAATTGTCTCCTTCCCGCAACATTACCCACATGAGTAGTTTAATGGTGATGGGATTATTAGCGATAACGGATTAGTTGGAAGGTTTGTGGAAACCCTTAAACCTACAACATTTTCTGTGGTTTGGGTGGTTGATTCGAAGTTTTTCTCTCGACAGTCAACGATTACTTTGATCTTTGATATAAGTCCTTCTCAATTCTTTATACTCATCTAGTCACGGCGCGGTGTCGTCTGCTCAGCGCACGCGCAGCGCAATGGTTGATGACTTCTCTCTCACTTGGCCATGTTTTGCAATTTGTCTTTGTTGACGGACTTGTATATGGAAACGTCACCATCACTCAATCATGGCATCCTATAACCTCAACCACTCGGGGCGTGGGCGGGTGGCTTCTCTACTGTCCGCATCTAGTTTGGCAATATCCGATCCATATGAATCAATCACTTCATCGTATCATCCGGAAAACGTCCCTATTGGATAAAGGCCTCAAGATCCCCATAGTCACCGCTCCCATGTTGTTCGCATTCAGCTAGTTCCCGCGACTTTGACCAGATCGTCGGTCCATCTTGTTGGCGGTATGCCTATACAGTATACGTTTTCCGGTGCGTGGTTGTCGAGTACGTTTCTGCACCAGCGGCCGTTGTTTCTGCCGCTGGCAATTCTTCAAGCTGTGTCGGCAATCACTTCACTAACAATCTATTATCCATGCGTTATGCTTCCTGCGTCGCACTACGCGTGAAACACATAATGGTGCACGCCCCTGACACTTGTTAGTTTTTCCCTGCTTGTTGCAGGTAGTAATAGTTTCGCTAAGCGAGGGGCGACGCCGGCCACTGGAGTAGAACAAGGCGTTTAATTAAAGGACGCTCACCTCACGGCTGTTGTCGGCCGGCTCACGGGCTCATCGCATGCGCCTTAATTAGTTTCAGACCGCCCTAACGGGCTTATTTTGTTTTTCTCGGATAATTTTTAATTAAACGCTTGATTAAAATGAAAGTTTGCGTAAGTAGCGAGCGAGGAACAATCGAGCCCGAGTTAGGATAATGAATTGATGGTGTTACTTTGCTCGCTCGCCTCTCGCTACGCTAGGGACTTAATTAAAAATCGCCGATAGAGTGTGTAGAGGGAAGTTTGGAACGAGTTTATGAAACTTAATCAGGAAGCTTGTTGTTGTACTGTGTCAATTTGAATACGAGTCAGCTTGCTTGCTTGTTTTTACTTCTCGTTCATAATAATAAGCAATGTTTCTTCTATCATCCTGCTTGTCTTTATTTTCTCTTTTTGATTTCTTTTTATATCGGCAATTTTTTTGTCATTCCTACATTTATTCTTGTATCACTACCAACGCTCAAAAATATGTCTGGAGAAAAAGTAGATTATATCATATCATATCCGTTTTGTACAAGTATTTGTACTCTACATGATTTTCTCTATACCACTGCATTTTATAGCGTTTCATTTGCCGTTTAACTTTTTCACTTCATGATACCATATGCTGTGATGTGTCAAGCGGCTGATACAGCGAGGAGCCACGTCGCCAGACGCAGCGGCGGCGGCGGCGCGGCGCGGCATGTGTCATTAGCGAATTCTTGGCTTGTCGTCACCACGCGCCGCTAACGAGTTCTCGCTAACGACGTGCTAACTTGATACACCTAGGACTGCCAATATAGCGCTTACCTGGCTGAATATAGCGTCTTGTCTCTTTTAGTTGTTATTTTTAGGGCCACAATTAAAGGACCTGACATTCATTATGACGCACCTACCACGTCTACCAGATGTAGGTACTATTTTACTTCTAATCTGCGCTAGTTCATTGACGCCCTCTACAATGCTACACTAGCGATAGTGCAATGCGACAGATTACTTATAATTTGCGACTGTCGTTTAAGTCTACTAAAACGCATAATACTCTCGTGTCAATGTCCGTTCTTGTAGCCCTCAAAATAACGACTCTTTGATAGATAACTCTTTGCGAACAATACTGTGATGAAGTGATCTCTTCCACCTTATTGCATTCATAAATTGTATTATCAGACCATACATACTTATTTTTGCTACGTTGTTATCCAAATCTGCAGTATAAAAAATTACTGAACTCAGTGATTTATATATATTTTTTTATTATTTTACATGTATTTATTTAACTTACGTTTCCTGTTTGACTGTCCGGGAGGAATCTTGCGATTGATTTTTCAACCACTTCCGGATATCTGATCATGCTCAAACTCTGCACCCACCTTTGGTTGGTACAATACAATAAGGTAGTGTATTCAATTTTGTAGGTTATCTAAAAGCTCGAAAATATTTGTAAATATGGCTATAATAACATTATTTAAGGCATTTTTGGGCCTTTGTCTTGATCGCGCTTAGGTCGTATATTCATTAGTCAGAACTTATATTGTATTTTTAAAATTATTGATACAGGAACTTACCTTCATCCAGAAAGCGAAGTCAGATGTTAGCAGTTTCTTAAGCGCTAAAACTCTTGAAGGATCTGGCACCACTCTAGATACACCAGCGTTATACTTGGGACGCGCATTGTGATGTGATGATTATATTATTATAATCATTATGACGTTCATGAACTGCGTGCTGACGTAGCGACAAATCGTCGTTAGGTATATGATATTCGGTAGGTATAGATAGACTATAATAATATTAAACATTATTTAAATCATAAATAATCAATGACGTGCATATCCGTAAGCTAGGTATCGTCAAAGTGCTTTTCAATGTCATTTCAAATAATATTTATACTATACGTAATACGTAATAATTCAAACTCAATTGAATTTAACTGTTATTAAATTACTCATTATTTTTTGATTAGTAAACTAGTACCTAGGTACACACCTATATTATTATAGGGGAGGTCACGTAATAGTCACACATGAGCTAGGATGGATATTTTTGTTCATACCTATATACTGACGTACTAAGTAAGCATCGTATGATGCGAATACGATCATATGATAATATGGAAAGAAAAAAATATATGAAAATTATCAGATCTGTCGTGTTCCGGGATATCCGAAGCAACAAGTCAGCTATCCCGTTTCCGGACGCATCTTGGCGTTATTGAGAGCCATTCGTCTCCGGGACTCGATCGCCTCCCCCTCCCGCCCGCACCCCACGCCCGTCCCCCCAACCTCCCGGACTCGGTGATCGTAAATGTATTAACATTAAAGAAACAGTTGTATTAAACGTTGCAACATTTAGTTAACAATATCATCACTGAGAGCACTTTTTAGCCGGGTTTTCTCAATTTATGAGATAGCATTTTATATTCTTCATACTTTTTTGTGGGGAATAGTCATACCTATCGCTTTTTGCGGTGAATCGTATAAGTGGTTAAAAATATTTAGCAAACCAGGTGTGTTAAACTAAATTCTGTTCTGAACAGTATCTTTTTGTCTGCCTATATTAAATTTATTTTTACTTTAAAATACCTACATCATGCAATAATGTGCTTTTGACCTAAAATATTTATTAATAATAAACAACTATTATAGGTACGTCTATACGCGGATGCGGAATACACAAAAAAATTCATAATATATAATGCGCTTCTTTAACGTTCTGATATTACTTTGGAAAAGTTTTAAAAGGATTTTTCGCACGAACGCAACCAAGCTTAATGCCGTTAAGTATTCTTCCTCGGCTTAAGAACTCAGATATAAAAGTTTAACTATACTATTAACACTATCAGTGTGTGCTCTATTAATGTCTTCTTCAACATAAATATTGCTATAATTTACAATTTTTTAAATATATTTAGTTTCTGCATGCAGCTCCGCTTGCAAACCTCAAAAAATACGCTGATACCGAAACGATTGTACCATCCTGAATCCATTTGCAAATAGATTTGACACATATACCATACCACTTGACCATACCACTGTGGTTCATGTACTGATTATCAAACAAATGACCAAATGTTTATTTAATTGAGTGTTATAATTTAATGTACGTCAAATTGTAGTCTATATATTTTAAATTAAACTTACTAACATAGAAATAAGTTAATCTATTTAATTTATGTAACCTCTTGCTAAAGAAATAAACATATATATTTTTATCTGTTACTAACAAAATATGGACATGTGTCTGAAATAAATGTTTATTATTATTATTGTATCTTTGATGAACATCTGCTATTTTTGAGAACTTTGAATGCTTCCTAAGAATCTGCTATGCTCTGAACTATTCAAAATGTTCCACTATAAAATTAATCTATAAGCACAGTAGATGGAAAAGAAATCTATTGTGCTATAAGTGCCTAAATCCAGTTGTTGCGTTTCTCTTTCCAAGCGAACGAAGACGCGGGTAAAGGCTAGTCAATCAATCATTTATTCAAGAAACAATGTACATTGTACGTAGTACTCGTATTATAGCACAATAGACAATAAAACATGTGTCTTATCCCAAATTAGGATTATATTTACTTTACTTAGTTGCTTTGAACATACTCAGTGAATTTCGGACAGCTACCCCTTCCTTGCTACCCTCTTCTTCCCTAATGATCGCGTCGAGAGGTTTTAAATTATGTTCCCTATACAACAATCCAAGGCGACACGTACACAACCGTGCGCCTCGAGACGCTCTCCTAATGAATAAAATAACATGTCAAGATACAGTCTTCATCTTAAATTAATGAGAATTCACGACGACGTATTCAATTTTACACGTAACGAAGGCAAATAAAGTTTCAGTACGCCCACCTTCCAGACAGCGCGAACTTCGACATTTTATTAAACTCGCGCTAAACACACATTCGTTAATTAATATCGCTATAAAAGGATACCTTAAAGTTGGTTCCGATTAGAAATTCTTAATGGACCCAGCACATAGGTACGCAAATATTTGCAACTCCACGCGAAAGGTACAAAACTAACTCCTTTATCAGTTTCTGACCCTTTGGATTTCCGAAAGTTGATTTCAGCACAATTTACGGTCGAATGAATAAAACAAAGTCACATGTTCTTTAGAAATAAATGTGAGGGATACGATGGGTTTCTGTGCCGTAGCGTTAGCTGATTTAGCGGTATCATTTGAACGTTGATCTAAATGAGTTTGTTAATTAAAATTATCAAGGTTCTCCTTTCATAATTTATACAACTAATCTCCTTGGATATGATATGAGATCCGCCGCCGAGATCTACTAGTATGTATGGTATGTGGTACAGTGACGGTAACTTTGCATATTTGGCAAGTTATGCCACATCCAAAAGTAAATACGGAATCCATATTTAATTATCGGTCTTATTTTTATCCGCATGCGGTGTATCGCATCTCCCCGAGCGAGCGTCCAACATAAATAGATTCGTACATGTTTGTCTTGGCTCGGTTTAATTAATTTTACCTTCATACGCCGATACTGTTTGTCGGGCGCTCCTTAATTGAAAACGCTCTTAACGGAGTAAATGAAACGAAATCCTATTTGCTCCGAGTGATTGAAGCGAATTTATCTTTTAAGACTTTCAAAATTTATCTTTTAAACCTTCGGTATTAAATAATTTGAAAACGAATAACGCGAGGTAGAGCATCAGGTAATTAAATTTTGATTGCCTTCGGATTGTTATGGCGATTTATTAATATTCAGTCTGGTTGTAAATAATGGCGGCTCGTCTGCCACGCTAATAGCCATTGCAATAATGACTCATTAAGTATTTAATACGGTTATTAAATAATTTAAATGCGAGTAGATTCTCACCACGAAAAGGTGGAACTTGAGAATATGTCGTAAATAAGTTATTACATACTTATTTTAGATTTAGTAAGTTAAAAAGGTTCTATTATATCTCATAGGAGATCTGTATATGCATATACCTACTTAAAGTTTATAATTTTTTGAAATATATTAATTTTACGTTATAATTACCTCGTGCGTGACGTTATATCTACCGATTTCGTACGAGTATTTTCAAGCTTTCTAAAGGAATCGCATTTATTTCTACTGCCCCATTGTAAAACTTACGGTGATAAGTTTTTATTAATTATACATCGTAATTATAGCCTCGGCTTTAAGAAATATTTGAATACATTTGCTAACCTTCCAACAAAATTGCTTTGAAACTGAACACTTACGTATTTTGTTTTACTGAATTTCCCTACACGAATAGGACATAAATATTGTAGTAACACATGGGAATAAATCTTCAGCAAACGTTTTATAGAAATTTGAAATTTGAACCGACTTCAATTCGCCCAAGAGTTGCTCAGCAGTTCAGCACATCTTAAATCGGTACGATCTTGTGCGGTTGCAATAAAGTTGGCATTTGCTCAAATATTAAGGTGGACTGTCAGTAACTCGTATTAAATTGTATTTGTTAATTTTCTTGTGCTTGCCCTATAGTGTATTTTACTGAAGTTTATTTGTATAATAAACTGTAGTTCTTTCTCATGTTTTAAAATGCAGACCATTTTTCAACCGACGAAAAAAAAAGGAGGTTCTCAATTCGACCCGTATTTTTTTTATGTATGACCACGCATAACTTTTTACAGAGCAGTCCGATTTTGATAATTCTTTTTCTATTGGATAGGGTCTACTTCGAAGTTGGTCCCATTTGAATTTGAAGAAAAAAAATTCTACCCGAAGGGTAGAAAATTAGGGGATGACTGATTAAACTCCTACTAAATTTTCATATTTGAGCCAATTCTGTTGAAACTAGACACAAATAAGTAGTTCTAATGACCCTACAATATGACGGAGACCTGAACTTGATCTGATGACGGAGACGGAAGACAGTTGAGGGAACTCTTCAACGGTGTACAGCAGCTAACTCGTGTTTGGGCTTATTCATTCATCTTAATGAGAACTTTAAACCTAACTTATGATTTATTCGATTACGACTACCATCTATGGGTGAAGATGGAGACGGAAGGCTGTCGAGGGAATGAATTAGTATATTTTAGTCACAAAAAAGTAAAAAATAAAAACTTTTTAACAAAAAAATTAAACCGTCGAAAAAAAGAAACTGAAAAGCGAAAAATAATAACAAGTTACCTTGTTAGTCTATAACTACGCTCCTACACTAATGTAAACCTAAGTAATTTTGAGTCGGCGCCTAACAAACAAGCAAATTAATTAAAGTTGATACGTAAAGTGAAATGATGGCAGCCAAGTTTACGTAAAGTGGAATGATACAAGCAATCAATGAGAAGATCATCAAATTAAAATACGAAAAACGTAATAGTAAGTAATAAAAATAAAAGAAATTAATTTGTATGTGTGTTGGGCGCCGACTCAAAATTACTTAGGTTTACATTAGTGTAGGAGCGTAGTTATAGACTAACAAGGTATCTTGTTATTATTTTTCGCTTTTCAGTTTCTTTTTTTCGACGGTTTAATTTTTTTGTTAAAAAGTTTTTATTGCATGATATGTACCTATTTATAGGAAATATTATTATTTATAGCTGTACTTACCGATAAAAATATTACTTTCTAAATTTTGTTATTACTTCCAGCGACAGAAACTGCTAGGTACTTTGACTGATTTATGGTCTGTCGGTATTGCAATGTCGTTACTTCGCTTTATTGTCCATTTATCAAAGTTTAACGGGCAATAATCGTGGCATGCCTTTGGATTAAAACATGCTAGTTGAAATTGTTGTAGTCATTCCAATTAAACTATCGTATAGGTATTAATATAAGAAGTACCTAGGTATATCAGAATGCATAGTCAACCAACTATACAAATTAATAGTTCCGTGACCAAGACCCACATTACTAGTGCCACTAGTGCTAGCCTTACTACAGTTTCTGATCATCATCATCATATCAGCCTTTTAACGTCCACTGCTGGACATAGGCCTTATATAATGAACGCCACCACATCCGGTCCTTCGCTCTCCGCATTCAGCTGCTTCCGGTCACCTACTTTATCGTCGGTCCACTGGCGGAGGGGCGCCGCGGGCGTCCCACGTTGCGCGTACCGGTCCGCGGTCTCCACTCTAGAACACAGGTTTCTGATAATCTGGATTTTGACACCATAACGAGGGAATGCGTGCTGGCTATGGATATAAATCCTCATTGTATGTTTGTTGCAGAATGTTCGGTTCAGGCGGCGCGTGCGCGGCGTGCGGGCAGGCGATACCGGCGAGCGAGTTCGTGATGCGGACGAGTGCGCCGCAGCAGCCCCTGCACGTGTTCCACATAAAGTGTTTCGCGTGCTCCAAGTGCGGCTCGCACCTCATGCAGGGCGATAGGTATGCCAGCCAACACCAAACCCATCTTTATTAAAAATTTTACTATTGATTAGCTTTTGTCAGCTGTTTCGCTGATTCAAAATTCGCCTTTTGTACATTAAAACTGGTCTCGCGTAGTATTGAAACTCCCTAATAGGCTAGGCCAGCTCAAGGTCAAAGTGTTTCCACTGATGTGCGGTAGACTGTACAATGTGCAATAAAGTATAAATAAATAAATAAAATAAGTTATAAGGTCAATATATGTGCTTTGTTTGTAGTGCTTGTGGGTTCGCGGGGTTAGTGGCTTGGGCTTAGTCGAGCACCAAAAGTTGTAGGTCCAATTCCAACTGCAGACAGGCAGTTTTGTGAATTGGCCTGTCTGTCTGGCATCTATTGCCAACGCTCCAATTAGATACTTGAAAAAAAACTGAAATAGACAGCTTTTTTGAAACATAATTATTTGCCAGGTATTATATGCTGGCGGGGTCACTAGTCTGCGAGCAGGACTGGCAGAAGTTGATGAAGAGCGCGAACGCGGGCACGCCGGGCGCGCCGGTGCGCAAGGGCAAGGTGGGCCGCCCGCGCCGGTCGCGGGAATGAGCGCCGCCTGCGCCCGCGCCGCCCGCGCCGCCCGCGCCCGCGCCGCCCGCGCCCGCCGCCCCCGCCGCCCTGCGACAGCACTCGCACAGGGACTATGAGGAGGTTGGTTCAACTTCATATTATACTCTAGCCTCCCGCTAAAGTAGAAAATGTTCCCTTTCTATCTATCATCGATAGACTTTCTTTTGATTTAAGTAATGTACCTATTTAACTTTTCAAATGATGTAAAACAGAACAGGAATCGTACCATGTATGCTGTTAGTAACTCACGTTAGATACTTGTTTTACATTCTTTTTTTAACTGATATTATGGATCGATCAAGGTCTCATTTATTTACATCACAAGTTTTTAAATTTTAACCTGCTATGTGTAGTAATTAATAAGAACTACCTTCCTGGAATCGAAAATTAACGTTAATCTGAAAAAACTAATCAAACGACTCCAAGACAAGTAAATAAAATAGAATGGGCAAAGAACCGTTGGTAACATCCTTCTTCAAACGAAGTGTTACCCTTTAGATAATGAAGATGTCGATAATAAAATTAGCGATAAACCATCAGAACCAAATCAATTTAAAGCGTCTGTCTGGGTTCAAATTAAACCAATAAAGTACCTAAGTATATTGTGGTGTAGTTTAATCCAAAATCGTAATGTAATAAAGGATACGGTTAATTCTGTGCATTAGAATGGCTGTTACAAAATCACGTCTCCGATAGGACACTTAAGTTGAGCTAATCGATCGTTATCAATGCTCAGTCTATTATACTTATCCGATGTAGTAAATATAGCGTGGCGCAAGTCACAATACGCAAGCAAATTGCACAATATAAAGCTTACTACAATGTAGCTCATTCATGTAAGATAATAACTGGAATTATGTGGTCCGGTACACAGCTCATTATTTTGAAAGAAGAAGAAAGAAAAATCATTTATTCAACACCCACATTTAAATTGTTAAGAATTAAAATTAATTAAACCTAATTATAAAAATCAGGTAGTAGACGATGTCGTCGATGTGAAGAGGTCGCCAGCTCAGCATAGTGCTGCACCCGAGAGACGCAGCGCTGGTTTTCTCTGCATTTTTGACTTTTTACTCCTCAGTCTTCCATCCGTCCGTCCGTCTTACGAGTGTGTTTTTAGATACTTTACATAACAAGCTTTAAACGTGAGAATATTATAGTACCTTTAATAGAACTTTTACGTTTAAAAAAATTACCTAGGCATACTCGTACTTAAATGATAATCTCTAAGCAATGTAAATTGAATTAAGATAAATTCAAATCAATAGCCTATTAAGTGGGGCTACACTGGTAGGGCCCAGGCTTACCCTCTCAACGAGGGCTATAGTTCACCACGCTAGCCCGTGGATTGGTGGACTTCACATAACTCTAAGAATTCCTCCTTCAGCGTCTGCAGGTTTCCTCGCGATGTTTTCCTTCATCGTTTGAGAGCGTCACGAGAGCATCAGTAAATGTACTCTTGAGAAAAACCTATCGGGCTCAGGGATTGAACTCGGACCTCTGGCCGCGTCGTCCCCACTGTGCCACCAACGCTCTCAGATTAAAATTTATCTTCATGTCTTCGCTCTCAATTTAAATTAAATATTACATAGATACCTACATGTATTAATGTTATATTACAAACTGATCCGACAATCGGCTCTGTTCCAATGTCTCGATCTTGAATTAAGCACCCATAGGTGCGGAACCCGCTCCGCCTGACCTTTGTCGGTATTATTAACTAACACTCAGTCGTGACTGAACCTTGATTGGGAAACACCTTAATTAATTACGTTAATCACTGCCTACCACCACGGCGCGCTGCGAGCCGGCAGAGCGCGACTTTGATTGGCATTTTGCCGTGTGAACAGGCCTTTATAAGCACCCGTTACACCATATGGTCGCATAGTTAGTTATTAGCTTCAGAAAATATGGATTGAATGGTCTTGATTGAAATCCTTCGTTAGGTCAAATCACGATTTAGGTACTTGTTAGTATACTCGTAGATTATATAAAATGTTAACATGTGTATGATACTAATAGGACACCAAATTTAGGCATTTCAATTCACAAGCAGACCTTGACTAATATTTATAATTTCTCTTCTTCTGTTTCTACTTGAAATCGGACCCATGAGCTGCGGCGTTTGACGCAAACGGCTGAACAAAGGTGTTTACTTATTATGAATCATCATTGCAAGTAAAAGTATGTCAGACATGATTAAAAGTGTGACAATGACCCAATGAATTTGATACTACAGGCCTGGGCCCTAAGCGCACGAGTTAGTATATATATAGGTACTGAAACAATCACAATCAAAGCAATAAAATTTCATTTCCAAAAACTAGATGTGGAATTTTTAATAGGTATGTATACTTATAGTTCATCTATACCACATTCTACAGTACTCGTATAATCGATAAGAAGCAAAACACATTTTCAGGTACAGATAACGCTTAATTAACTGAACTAATTTATACGTAAAACTGCGTAATTTGCTATTGTCAACTACGGCAGCGATAAAAGTAACGTAGGTGGCTCGTAAAACACGTGATAGCTCGCGTGTGTCGGTGAGGACGGGAATATCCGCCGAGCTCCAGTCAGTTCAGTACGCATAGCTCGGGTATACAGAAACTATATGCACTGCAGCTTCTATGACCCTGACTCTGTGCAGAAAAGACAGAGGTTAGGCGAAAACATGCCAAACACATTTTAGAGAGATATATGGCGAATTTTTGGGTTTTACTGAATATGAAAAGAATTTCAGAGAATTTTGAAATTTAGGAAAATACAGTTTTTTTTTGTTTTAACTAGAGTTGTAAGCTGTCCGCACCAATGACCAAGCATAATTATTGGTTTATTCCCAACTCGTCACCTCCCCAAATCTCTCTACACGTGAATTTTTTTGAAATTTATTGACATTTTCGACATAATAAATAGGCCGCTCATCCATTGCAAGACAACTATAAATGCAAATTTTCAAAAAGTTGTGGTCCTTTTGCGAAACTTTTTGAAATTTTGCTTTTATGTTGTTTTTCATTGGATGAGCGAGATTTTGTAAATGTTATTATTACACTGCGCCTTCGTGGTAAAGGTCTCTTCTTACTTTTTCCACTCCAAAGTCAAAGCCCAAATATTTTATTGCACATTATTAAGCACGTTATTTTTATCTACCACCTCCTCAGAGTTACTATGAGACCTGCTCATCCTAGGTGTTAAGTGTGAAGAAGAAGTGGCGCAACCACCTTTCCCATGTATTGGCCATCACTAGCAGTTCCTCGCATTATCGATACCGTGTCACGTTGCCTCCTATTATCACAACATACACAACTAAACAAAAATTCATACAGACTCAAAAAAGTTACATTATTTCTATACCGCCCTCTATTTTGGTTTTTGTTACATAAGAGAAGTCCTACTTATTCATTTTCCATTACCGGCAAAATACTAAGAGAAACATTTTGCATTCTACAGTGCTGCACGATACGACCATTGCACGAATTGCAAGTCCTTTCAGGGATTTTAAAAATTCACGAACACATAAGTGAGAGACAGGATGACGTCGAGAGATGGTACAGACAGACTTCAGTATTGTAATAGGTTGATTCAGTCATGCTATTTCTAAGAAGCCACTCGACTATAAAATATTGTGAAAGATGTCTAATTAACCACTCAGGTACTATAAAATTAGATAAGTTATGGGGATGTATTTTGTGTAAAAATTGAGACAATTCATTTTTTTTTACGATTGTGCAGGGTTTTTATTAATTCAATAAATAAATAAATAAAAATTCAATCTTACAAATAAAATAGTTTTTCCAAAGCGTCGCAACGAGGCAGTGTGCCTAAAATGCTTTATTTTAATTATAATTGCGAAATATAATATATTCTACGTTTGCATTTTTCAAACAACTGCGGTTTCTGAACCACAGGAGGTATATGTATTATTCTAATACATGTTTACTTATCATTTTTATTTTATTTTTAAATTTTTGTTGTTTTATATTAACTAATTAAGTATTATTAAAGATTACCATTTGTAAATTTGCTTATTTATCCTATAATTTTTTGGTTGCTACAATTATGACGGGGAAAGATGGCGACGCATGTTATCGCCGCTGATAGTTTTCCTCTTGAAGAGTTTAAAGAACTAATTCGACTATGAGACGTATGAATTCCGCAAAGAGAAGTGGCGAAGAAATGCAATTAAGCTGTTCAATGAACACTGCATAGAGACCGCTTTGTTTATATGAGCGACTCACTCGTTTGGAACGCCGCATCTTTGGACATCCTGTAGCGTTAATACGCTGCCGCAAAATTCACGCACTTGCAAAGTTTCTAACAGCGCTAATGATATTTATTAGAAGTGTACAACAAATTTCTAATTGCAGTACTTGTTGTAGCGGGACAGTCCATAGAGTTAATTATCTTGTAGAGGCGCTCATGGACCGACCGCCGCGGGCGTCTGCTCTTTCACAGCGTCACCGCTCACAGCGCTGGACTTGCTCACGGCGCTCACAGTGCACTAATTTCGAAGTTTAAACACTCTCAAACTTATTTCGGCAACTATTGTCCGGACTTGTTAATGAACGGGTCTAAGGATTTGAGCAAAGTGTCTGTCTCTATTTAATGTATTTGTAAAGTGATTTGAATTGTTCACATGACTTGCAATTATCAATAAATAATTATCAATATTGGTGTCAATAAAGTGTGCTCTTTCTTTCTTTCAATTATCTTTTTTATTAGTTAAGTTGTACTAATAAGCAACTTTAAAAAAGAGGAACAAAACAAAGTTGACTATTTTCATAAGCGCGTAATGTATTTATCGAGCACCCTACAAAGGCAGATTGTATTTACAGCCTAATAGCTAACTATAATATCAAAGAGGGGTAGTTGCTATTACTTGGTACGGACGGCGGTGGTCAAAGGCGCGATGTTAATTGGAAAACACCTGCAAATGACAGCGGCTTTATAGCGCGCATGTTTGGCGTAAAAATCAAGTCCGTTACCACCCCTCGGCGAGTCAAAGACTTGACCGTTCACCCGGCGCGGCTTTGTAACGCGATTACACTGACTTGTCGAAAGTTAATTAAATAACGTTTTTCCAAATTACCTGGCGGGCTCGACTTCAAAGTGCTCGCACCCGCTTTAGGAATCTCTCCACAAAGGGCTGGCTGCGGGCGAGGTCCGTCGCCTCTGATCTCGATCTCAGTGCACTGGACAGGTGAGAGCTCTTCAACTCTTTGTCAAAGTTTACAAACCGCTTTGTAGGCGACTGCTCTATTAGATTCTATGTACTATATTTTACTTTTTCTTGGAACAGTCGAGTCGTGTCCAGGACGTTTTGATTGATGACCGATATCTATTGTCTATCTAATTCAATCGGCCTAAAACGGTTGGAGCACGCCAACTGGTAGGTTGCTTACGTACACGGCACGACATCATAAAACTGAATTCGTTCAAAAATACCAGTATGAATATTCAAGAAACAAAATTATCCACAAAACAAACATTGAACTCTGTTATTACAATCCAATAATTGCGGTATTTTAAAAAGAATAAATTATTTTCCACTCGTTTAAAACATGAAACGAATACGTTTGACTTGTTTTGGGCCCTCCGTGAGAGCGGGTCGGGCATCGAACCCGCTACCGTTGCGTGCCAACAACGATCAGCTAACTCTCACTCACCTCTAATCACCCTCACTCTAATCACCAGTTTCGAACCGGTAAAAATAAGCTATTTGGAGCTTAGTAAATAGAGACTTCTGAGAATTAAATACCTTAATTTCTTTTGAGATAACGTCAATTACTCCGTGCTTTACGATCATTTCAAAATGCGACTCTCGCTCTTTTAACATAAAGCGATTCTAATGTTAAACAACGTGCCAAATATAAAATGTCAAACATCACAAGAATTATAGACTAGTGCGCCGCCAAGGCGAGGCCTTGGACGTAATTTAATGCATATAGCAGGACTCTATTATTTATAATCAATACTCATAATAGGTAACGAAGATTATTCTACACGATTTATTACAGTTGATGATGTCTAATTATTAATACAATTCATTACAATTAAGACTTTATTTGACATCAGGAGGCCCGCCTGCTTGTTGCCCCCGTAGCAATAAAAAAACTGCTGGTTAAATTCAGGAGCTCTATTTCTGAATCGCTCTCCTCGCTTCGAGCGGTCGATTCTACAGATTTTCCCTCGACTCCGCATTTTTGAACCACTCGAACGGCAACGAGTGGTATCGACCAATCGTCGCTTGGGACGAGCCGAGCGGTAGAATAAACTTCAAATGCCATATGACAAAAGAAAAGAGACAACTATCACTGACACTTCACTTCAGATTTGATTTGATTTGATTCAGTTCACTTTTTTCTAACAAAAGGCAAAGATAATATCATATACAGTCTCTATGGTTTCGACCATTACTGAGCATTTTACGTTCCGCTTTACGTTTCGGTAATTACCGGTTTTTATTTTTTCTGCTTGAAACGGATAAAATTCTACATTTCTAATATTATTGGCAACACCGAACGCGAGCGAATCAAAAATACAGAAAATCAGCGTCGTGCGACTTGGAAGTCGAGTATGACATAAGTCGCATGCGACGATACAATTCCCAACGAGCGAATCAAAAATAGAGCTCCTGGTCCTCAAACTTATGGCGGGAACCGACCGCACTGTCTTCTTGGTAAACCTTATATTATTCGTTTAATTCGATAAGTGATACAAATGACCTTGAACTACCACCAATTAAAAAATATAGTAGCCACTTTAATACGCACATTCGTAACGCCAATTAGGAAAGGCTCACACTAATTAAGTGTAACGTGATTAAAATCTATATAACACTCATTATATTTTCTTCGTATACATTCGTTCTGTAACTCTAATTGGTTTGTTAATAACTCCCCAATTATACAAGTTTTTACTTATTAGTAGCCAACATCATTATGTTGACGTTACGGTCTCACAGTCGCTTAAAAAAATATTCAGAATGAAGAAAATAACTAACAAAAAAAACGTACGTCTATCAGTTCTAAATATGCATTTTGTAATGGATTTCGCGGTTTTTTTAACTGAATAAGTTATTATATTTTAAAGAAGGTTAAGGCTAACAATTAAAAACAACTTTTCGACGATTATAAATTGGGGTACGTTAAAAATCACTTACAATTATGAAAAGCACTTTATTAATAAATAGAACCCGCTTTGTAAAAATAACACACCTTTTATTGTTACCACACACAAAAATTGTTACCATTTCAATAAATAGAGTAAATCACCATCCAAACCATCAAAAAAATCCCAACTCTAAATCATTTTCTGGGCCTTGTCGCTCGTTTCGTACTCTATGGTCACCAGCATTATTATTTTTCATGAAGACAAATTTTAAAGTTTTTTATTTGTATATATTTATTATTATTATTTATATTTAAGTACCTAGGTAATAAAATTAAAGTACAAAGTATTAACTCTGAAGCTAAGCTTTATAAAGTGAGTTATATTATTTTTAAAGTTTATCAGAAAAACTACCTACTTAAATAAAATCTCAAAAATAAATCTTTGAATGATACCGAATCGCGAGACTTTTAAATCTAGGACATTTGTGAGCTACCTACTATTATAGAGCTACTGTATTATTACAAGGCAATCCACTCAGACAAAGTATGTCAAGAAATTAGTATTTAATTTATTCATTGAGCCGGGTTCGTGTCTAGTTTAGTTATAACGAAGGTAGTTAAGGCGTCAGGAGGTTCGGAAATTAATCAACTCGTGACACTAAGGCCCGGCGCCCACTGAGCGAGCGCCCACCGGTGACGACCTACCATTCTGACTAGAAATCTATAGTTTTATTATGCAGTTCTACAGCCAGCCTATGTGTTATTCTGATGTAATTGTAAAGTTTCATCAAAATCTGTTCCGTAGTTTTTGCGTGTATACACGCGAAAGTTACTCTTATAAGAGTAACAAACATCCATACAAACTTTTGCGTTTATAATATTAGTAGGAAGGATTTTATTTTTCTAGCAGTAAACTGGTTGGAACGACTTTCGTCATATCCATTTTTCATCAAGTCTATTGATAGTTTTTCTACGAACTCTGCAAAGTAGATACCTATAATTCATTCTTATTCTTATAAATATATTTATAAATAATATATATTATAGGTCCAGTGTGTACGAAGCTTAATTTACATAGATGCGCGTGCCTCTGCCTATACACTAGTAGCATGATGCTGCGTATATATCACGAAATTAATAATTTGCTATGAACAATGCAGAAGTTATTTATGTTGCTAAAAAACTAGTTTTAATATGTATAAACAACATAATACAATTGAATCGCATTTGACTCAAATGATGTTTTCTATAAATTGACCTTTAAACTACACGCAATAAAATTGATTAAGAAATAGGATATCGCCTTGAGAAACCTTAAAATAAAACTCAACTTACAAAATGTGAGAACAGAGACAAAACTTTAATGAACGCAGTGGTTCACATGTGGGGACAATTTACGTCTCCGGCTCTAATTTAAAATTAATACCACGCCGGGGCTGGTGGAAAATTTGAAAAGTTTGAACGACGTCGGCGGGCCTTCGCTCCGCCGATTGCATTTTTATACGAGTAAGACAACCTCTTAGCTTATTAGAGAAGCCAGTTATTAGAGGTCCGAGGGATTTCTCTGCGGACGCGCCCCGTGGCCTCGAAACGACTTCACCCCAGTTAATTAGTTAAATGGATACGTTGTTTTCTTGCCGGTCTCTATTTTGTACATGTTACGAGTGCAATAAACCTCTTTCTTCGAGAGAATCAGGGCAATGTACAATCTCTTGCAAATGTGACATTGCTTTCCATTGAAATTGTGCGCGCAATTTGGGGCAGCGGTGATGCACTTGCCGGTACATTTCCCGTAGCCCGGTGCACTGGATCCGCATCCGTTGCGACAAAGGACATCCGCCCACAATAGCTCCATTAAAATAATGCAAGTAAATGAGGATTTGCGGAGGAAAGTCCACCGAATCCGCGCGGCTCGGGCCCGCTCACAATGCGGCGCGGGCGCGGGGAAGCCTCCGCTGCGACGACGCTTGAAACACCAGGCACCTACCCACATATACTGGTATGCACGAACATGTTTCATTAGCTAAGTGGGAGGCTTTTGGTGGCTGAATCTGTGTAATGCAGCTCGCGTCGCTTTTACTTAAACGCCGTAATTAAAACGTCCCCTCCCCGCTGTAAGGGCGCAGTTTTAAACTCGGTTCAACTAGTTTCGAGTGGCCAATTTAGTTTTAGTGTTACTTCGTGTTTAAGATACAAATTTTGACATAAAATGTAACCGGCAAAGCAATCTTTACGTAGGTATGACATAATACTTTTAATATGAATTAGAAATCGTAAGATGCTTACAACAAATTATGCTGAGGAATTAATATTAAATAGACTAGGCTCACATGTTTGCGTGGAGGTTCTGCGGCTGCATTTAATAACTTTATTGATCGCTAACGAGGAAAATTGATCGGCATTGACGTTCTTAATCGAATCGCGGCGGGCGTCGTATCATTGCGTGTCGATGTCGATGCCCCGATCGGAGTTAATTTAATTGAAACCGAGTTGAGTAATTAATTAGTGGCGAATGAGAGCTCTCAGCCGGATGAAGCGTGCCCCTCTCCCCTCTAACCAGTACTGTTTACAGCGGCTCATACATATTGAGTGTGCAGAGATGAACGTCTCTCGGCGCTCGCTCGCTTTCAACACATTACAACCGACGTCATAAAAATGATTCTTAGAGAAATATTAAAGTTAGTATTAGAGTACACGTCAAAAAGCTTAAGCTTAATTGTAGGAAAAAGTGTCAACTGAAAGCATGTATTTCTTCTCCATAGAAATAAAGAGATTCCGAAGAACGTAATTAACCCAATATCCTTTTGTAAATCTGTTTATTTACTTAATTTTGTAATATTTTTAACTATCAAATCTGGATTAGAATATCTTTACATACTGGTATATTGAAGCACAAACGTAAAGTGTACTTCGTTGATATAGCCACAGTGTTTCTGTACGTATGTAGTTGATTGATTTAGCTGAGAGCCTCGCGACCCGTGGGTTAATAGCATTTAATCCCGCTAAAACGCTAGGCGATCCGTAATAATGAATATTTATCCTTGACAGAACTCGGCGCATACTTTTATGACGAATACATATTTTAGTAGCTGAAGTAATTCCACTGATTACTTTCTTTAATTTTTGTGAAAACGTTGCTCGAGCTGTACTTACTTATTTGTATAGTTAAGTGTATTAAAGCTTTTGATAAGTGAAATACGTATAGGAATGAAAATTAAATACCCTGGTATGTGATCTCACGTACGTCATATACTTAAATATCAAAAATTAAAACATTGTTTTAGTTATTTTAATACTGTTTACGTAAGCCAGTGATTGGATGGATCCTCAGGTTTTAAGCGCAATGCTTTTTTCTTTTCAACTTATTTTTAATAACGAAACCAGACCGTGGCGACCCTACCTCTTAAGTAAAATACTTATTTAATACCCTTTAAATACGTTAATCTCAATTGCTTTCTCATGGTTCTCAACAATAATGCTATGTGCCTTGAGAGTTCAATATCATAAGCAGTGGGAGTGGACAGAACATTGGGAACCGCGAAAGCCCACAGCGAAGGAAGGACGAACTGGACGTCTTCACAAAACTGACCACAGGAGGATCCCAGATGGGGATAAGTGGGAAATGCCAGGAGAAGTGCCCTGTAGTGGGACGCCTGGTGTTAATGTTACTTCAGCCTCGCACAACCTTTACAAAAATAATGTTACGTATAAACTCGATTGTAAAAGATGTGTCGCGGAAGTTTGTTGCGCCGCTTCTTCTTCCCAGCTCTATATAACACCTTGGAAGCGGTGGTAGATAAAAAATTGACGTTGTATAAATGTACCCAGTGTACTTACATGCAATAAAATAGTTTTGACTTTGACTGTGACCAAGAAAAATATCTGTCATAATTCACGTGATGGGTGTTTATTAGATAATGAAGAAACCCTCAGGTAACACACCGCGTCGGCCGGCCCCTCAGCTTATAAGTGTAGCATTATATTAGGCATTTTGTGGCCCGTCTTCCTGTTCCCAAGGTGATTCATTCACCTCTAATTTCATTACTCGTTTACTCTAATTTAATTACTCGTAAAATTGTTAGGCAGCATTTTAGACTAATATTTATTAGGGTACGTATAATATACATACATAGTAATAATACCTAATGTAATTGATACTATCATTTCCAATAGGTGCCTGTTGGATTCTTAATTTAGCTTTTGTTAAGTTTCCGATGTTTTCAGTTTTTACAGTTTTCAGTTACCTCATCGTAGATAGATACACCTGAAAACTTAATACCACAGAGGATTACCTACAATAGTTACGTAACCTATAGTATAAAATCGTAGTTTAATCAATTCACGACAGTTAATTTTCTACAAAATATAGTATGGAATAAGCAGACGTCGTCGTTTATATATAATGTGTCCTCGTCCATTAGTCACAAAACATGTGCCAATACAAATGATATGGAGGTTTATGAATGACAGACGGCTCGGGGGCAGGGGTCGGGAGGGGGAGGGAGCGCCGGGAGGAGGGAAGGGAACACTAATGGATTACATTCGCGCGAGTGAATTAGGATATTGTCGTAGGATCTGTTCCGGTGCACTCCTTTATGATCCTCCCTCTCATACCAATACACGTACCTACACAAACACCAGAGGGGGATTAAATATTGATAAAATAATAAAATTATCGGGGGGAACTCTATCAGAATCACATTACTCAGAAACCACTATAAAATGCAATCATCCTGAAATTGCTTAGCCACAAAGGGCAAAAATGTTACAGATCAACATTACGTCCCACTGCGGGACGATATGAATGTCCAAATTTGTTGGAAAATTGTTTAACTCCCAACATGTCCAAGTCTACACTGTCCAAGTCCCAAAATGTCCAACTATACATACATACGAATCAATCCTCCAATGTCAAAATCCCAGAATGTCTAATTAATTTCCAGATTGACCAATATCCAACTACAATTGGACATTTTGGGAATTGGTATTTTTAGGAATTGGTCAAACTGGGAATTAGTCAATCTGGGAATTGGACATTGGGGGACTGATTCCGTAGGACGCAGACCTACCCTTATAACTTTACTGTGGTTCACAGTATGTCACTCAGAACACTTTCTTCTGTAAGTACTTATAGAATTTCTCGCTTTCGGTAGTCTCCTTTCTCAAAAACCCCTGTGAAAAAAAAACAGTCCGTACTTAAGTTTAAACTTATTGGTGCTCGAGTTTTAACCTTCAACTTTACGAAGGCAAGGCGAGCTCTTTCTCCTATTTTTTTAGGGCCGGCGCACACCGGATGCGTGCGCGTGGCAGCTCCGTTGTAATGTATGAAACTTTATGAAAGACGTCACACCGGTTGCGTTGCGTGCGCAGCGCGTGGCAGCAGATATACTAGGAGTAGGTAGCCTACGGGAATTAGGAGGGATTATTATGTAAGTACTATTAAGAAGAACCAACAATTCTATCCAATAGCTATCCGACAAAGAAAACTCCATTCGAATCCATTAAGTGGGTTTGTAGGAAAACAGTAACAAAGCAGTAATCAACTCTCATTTATAAGAAGCTATAGTAGCGATTTATGAAACGTTCATTAATTTCTACCCTTCATTATCGTGAAAATTTCAACATTCTCAAACAAATAATCAACCCGGTCAAAAAACAACATCCTTGATCCATCAGATCGTACTAACTACTGCAACAGGAAGATGATTTACAACTGTATTCGTGAATTTATTTTAGTACCTATAATTACCCAGAAAACTGAAACCGTAAGCGAGTAGATGTAATAAATAGCTGGAAAGTTAATAAAACTAATTTATGCATAACTTTCCTCCTATGCATAAATTAGATTAATTAACTTTTTTAAACTCTTTGCAACTGTGAAGAAGTTAACGAGATTAACCTTTAGTGCTAGCTTAGTTCGTCACACTGATCGTCGGCCTGTTCACGGCCACCGTTGGATGTAGGCCTTCCTCGGGCACTTACCATACCGGGTGCTCTGCCTTCCTTCCGCTGCTCCAGGCCAGTTTGTTGGCGGTCCAACCGTCACACACACTCACCATGACAATGTGGGTCTTGTTATTTTTTATTAAAAATTAAACCTAAAAATATACCATGATACATTTGAACGAATAAAACATTTATTATTATTATTATGTTCACTATTTACAGTCAAATCAAATCCGTTTATTATGTTTAAAGAAAGAAAGAATATCCTTTATTGACACCACTGCATTATCTGTTTAAAGATTTAGTACTGACAGATAGTTTGCATCGAAAAAAAAAGACTAAAGTGAAACCAATGTTGCTCTGATTATTTTTCTGTACTTTAGTATAATAATTGTTCTGTGTTCATACTAGCTAGCTATATTCTACTCCACATGATTGACTGCATTTTATCCGGTTTTTTATTGGGTCGTCTCGACGCAAGTGCTCACTTTCGAACACGTTTGACTTCATAGATTGAATTGCAATTGATTTTGCGTGTCAGTTTTACTATGTTAGTTATTTGTTCTAGTGAGACGTTTACTATGTAAGATATGTTCTACGTTTTGCAATCAAGTTACAGACGGACACGTGTCATATCATATTTGACCACCTCAAGGGTTTAGTTGCTTGACAGATCGTTGGTTCAGTTCTCAACGGTAATATTATGGCCTAGCCTATCATAGATGAGGATAGTTAGCTCCATAGTTTGATTTTAAAATTATTTAAGTAGGTTTAATTAGTCAATATTTTCTTAGAAATTTCTGGAAGGTGACAGCAATTTTGCATTCCTAATTTCAATGGACACTTTCACAGACACTAGTCTGAATTGTCCCGCCCGACGGATTGACAAGAAAAGAGAGCTCCGTAATAAGGTTTCATTTTTGACAGAGATCTAAAAAAATCCATCAGTCTATTCTGTTCTGATACGCATTTCATTGCTAATGGAACGCTATAGATAGAATGATTCAATAGAATGGTCGTTTATGTAAAAGGGAGAGAGTGTACGGCGGCGGCGCGGCGTCGCGTGTGACACCGAAACGCAGCCCGAACGCGCTCTGGCAGGCAGTGCCAAACTGTAGCCTCCTCGCTACAAGGGTTTCAACTTATCAATTACACCGTTCGCTACTTACCGCGCGGAAAGGGCAAATTGATTTAATGTAACCAGAGTGCTTTGACGAATATTATTAACGTCTTTTTGCACCCTCCTTTGCGGAGGCGGTAATGCGCGCTTTGTTCTTTCGCGCGGTTTTGTGTTACATCGAATCACACTTATCTTAACCTTAGGAACGGGTTGTGATTGAGTTCAGTGCTTTGTCTCTATTATATGATTGTGGAATAATTAGTGATGTACTTACTAATTCTTAGCAGATGCTACTTACCACCTAGGTATGGTGAATACTTTCTTACTGAAAATATTCAAGGTTAAACACAAATTTCAGATGACGCCACTATAGCGTATATTATGTAGTAAACGTAAAGTTGTACCTTACATGCCGGCAACTACCTATGTGTCGCAGGTGTATGTTATATGGACGGCGGTGACCATTTTACCATAAAAAAATTATATTAAATCGAAATATATTTCGAAGCTAAGCTACAATTACTACTGCGTGGTCAACAAAAAAGGTAGGTAAGCAGGCACATTACAGGGCTATATTATAGCCCTATCGTATAGAGGTAGTATGTGCCTGCTTACCTATCTTTTTTGTTGACTGTACCTTGAGTAATGTACACACTGTTCTTATGTCAATAAGCCTGAGTTAGTGGAGTATATTATGTACTAAGAACAAGGATCCCATAGAACAGCTGCTAAAATAACAATAATAATCAGAGAGGGACACACTTATTACAAAAGTGGTAACAGTAAGCTAGACAGGTATAATATCTTCTATCTCTATCTACGTATGTGATTTTTTTGTTGGGGGGCAGTGTAACTGCATACCAACTGCCCCCCAACAAACAACAGCCCGACTAAAATAGATAGTGTTTGTTCAGTTTGACCCCGCCATATAAGAAGCGTCTTCTTAAATTATTGGGGTAAACGACTATTGCTATTTCATGCTATACGCTGATTACGGTTCTATGGTTCATTCTTTTTCTAAGATTATGTATAAATCAATTAAATTGACACCGCTTTAAAACCGCGACGCGTCTGCGGGCGCGCCTGCATCAATCCGGTAACAATAAATCGGCACCTCGCGCACTGCCGCGTGCCGGCCAGATATGGGGCCGGTATCACCGTCGCCGTTAATAAATACGTCGCTTACAAGTCCTCTCATTAGAGCGCCATAACTCCTCATTAGTGGGCTTGCTAATTAATGTGACGTTTACGAGGACCAGCGCTCGTAACTCACTCTGTAAGTCTGTACGAACGCTCACGGAGCAGAGTTAGGGCCGTCTCCCCACTGACACAGATTTCCGTTTGTTACACGATTTTTGTAAATTATTTTTAGATTAGAAGTCGTGTTTTGAAACTTAGTAGCTCAAGTGCTCAAATCAGATTTTCAGCCCATCTATTCGAATTAGGTAAATGTGTATGTTGGTCACTACTAAAACATCCCTTATTTATTTTTCTCATCTAGAGGGGGATGAAAAGCAGAGTGTGCCACACGGTACCAAAATTATTTAACCTTGAGCGACGTACCTTGAATCCCTCGCTGCGCTCTGCATTTAAACAATCGCTCTCGCCCTCAATACATTCATTATTTTGGTTCCTTGTGACACCAATCTACTATTAAGTACCTACTTATTTGTTTACTTAGTTCTTTATGCCGCAGTTATTCTCTATCAGTTAACTTTGTCTCCGACTCTCCGTTTACTTATTTTTAAGTAGGCTTGTTTGACAACAGTTTGCATAATTCGTTCGTCACTTCATTGACGCTAAATACTTAAGCTATAAAACTGTGGAGTATAGCAATAACATGAACAAGATTTACTTTACAGTCTTCAACTTTTATAATGTCAACTCCTACATTAAACTGCATTGCAGCAAGACTAACTGAGCGTCTGTATTATTATGTTCCGTCCATCTTTTGTTAGCATCGTGCGTTATTATAAATGTGAAACGGTATCACCCGCTCCATCGGGGATCACCGCCGTAATTAAAGCTTTAGGGCAAAAGTTGAACGTGAAGATTGTAATCGCGGGCATAATTCCAAATCAAATTAACACTTCAACTTTAAACCGAGGTCATTAATGGCATTACAGCGAAACAATATGAAGTCGTGACCGCACCGGCCGATATCTAAATAATAAATAAATAGGCGAGCGGCTATCGCGGCATCGCATCTCCGCGTTAATGTTCCGCGCCGGACTTTTATAATTAACAATAAATTCGGTATGTTTTTTGTCGAAGCACCGAGGGCTCGTTGCAACATCCATTTTTCCAACCCTCGATATCGATCTTAATAACACACGCGGCATAGTCCGCCGCTCGGGTGGTCTATTGCTTTTCGCAGATCATTATGAGCTTTGTTATTGAAGCTCTCGTATTACCAGGCACAACAATCCAAATAATTAGCTCTTCATTCTCGACGAGCACTGGATAATGGCTCGTTGGAATTCCTTGTAATTCTTTCTAAAATACCAAAAATACTGTCCGGGCGGCAGTAGGTGCTCGAGCCCGGCTCCGTTATCTCGTTATCCTAATGAAGTCTACGCTAATGACGAGTAGGTAAATAATAGGGCGGCTAATGGGGGCTTTATCATTCTCGAGTGCGCTCCAGGTAAGGGCCAATTAGAGAGGCCGACATCGGCCCATATTGTTCAGCGCAGTGCTCGCTTCGATTACGATTATTTCTGAACGGCTCTCGGAACTGATAAATTGGACCAACTATTGCGAAATGACTTCCGCGCGGTTTGCGGCACCGACATTAATTTCCTGTTAAATTGTCGCATTTGTCGTGTTTGTGGAAACCGGCTTTTTAGGTTGTATGTACCCTTTAGCTTGTTCGCAAGTAAACACAATACGACTATTAAAACCTTCATCGACGAGAGTGTTACTATTGTCCTCAGAAATGTCACTCACATAAAATTGATATCCCTAAACGTGCTTTATGTATTTATAGTTTATATATTTATTTTATAGTTATTTGGATATTTATCGCTTATGCATTTCTTGTAAAGTACAGTCATGTTAGGTAATTGTCTCGTCGTGGGTCTACCGGATGAAATCTCCATGGGAGATAAGTACGCCCTTTGTATTTAAATTTATCTTTATTGTTTTGTTAAAATTTTCTCCGTGTATGTGTGTGTGCAAGTGCAAAGTATTAAACATATGTAAATTAATTAAATTTATGAACCATTTTTACTACGAGACCAAATTCTCACGGCCTTAGTTTGGTTGTCGATGCTGCGCTAAAATAAAGGGAACAGCTGATATCAAACTTGCTCCCCTAATGGATCAACCCTTATTGTTGCTAATATTAGAACGCCGCCGTGTAATAATACCATAACTCTTAGTACATACCTGTCCTATTGATTGATGAAATTGTTATAGGTAGAACTTTTTAAAATAACTATACTTAGGGCTTCTTTCACCACTTCCTGATATTGTTACAGATAGTAATCTTAGTGATAAACTAATCTATCAGATAAATCTGTGTGATAGACTATATAAAATGTATAAGATATAGGCAATCAGATACCTGTGAAACCAAAAAAATAGGCTATCTGTCAGATAACCTCCAGATAGGGTATCTGGGATTTTATCAGCAAGCTGTGTAAGAGGCCCTTATTCTTTTTAGTTTTTAACTTTTCTTGACATTATCCTATATTATTATACTTATCCGAAAGATATAAGTCAATAAACATTTTCCTAGTAAGTGGTTCAATATGAATCGCTCGGGACAATATTAACGGGATCTATCTTGTCTGTGGGCGGACTAATTATCACATCAGGTTGTGTTACGGAGGGGCCGACGAGGATAAATACAAGGGAATTCCCCTTAATTTTGGTAATATTAGGTAATTTGCCGTTTTTCGTCCCAATAAATAACTTTAGTAATCAATAAATGTAAGGAATATTAAGATAGATAAAGCAATATTATCCAATCTTCTTTTGTTGGGAGTTGAGCGAATTATTACAATACTGCTCGTATTTCTTACATATTATTTATTATAACACTATAGGTGTAAGTACCTATTAGGTAATAGGTATGTACTTAGTAGATACTTATATTTTAATTTCTATTCTAGACTAAAATTTCAGTTTATTGCAATCATACCAGAAGTAGTTTTACCTTCATTTACCCAAAGTCTGCAAAAAAATTAAGAAGACTATTACAAAAAAACATTCACCCAACACTTTAAACCAATTGCCTCCACAATCAATAGTTGTTCCAAGCTTCACCCGATGTCTTTTATTTGTTTGTTAACTAATATTACAAAAGAATGTTTTAAAATATGTCGCAGAGTAGAACGGACAAAAGTGGTATATTGCAAAGTGTGGTACAGTACAGCGCACGGGTTGGAGGCAGGCGTCTTCAACCCCGGGCCGCTGGAGAAACTTCCCGCCCGCTGTTTTTTATTGCGCGGAATTTAAATGCATTTTTGATGTTACGAGATGACACGCGGCGGACGTCCGCCCCGCCCGCCTCTCTCCCCGTGCCCTATAATTTCCCAACTTGAAACTTCACTACGGTATTAAGCCTTGATTGCTTGAAGAAACTTGGGACATTTTGCCGTATTCTTCGAGCTCCCAGAAGATACTATGGCTCTGGCGCAGACGTTATTATTAAGAGTGATTTGAATTAATTTAAATTTAATTTTCGTGGGATATCTCAAATTGTAATAGAACATTTAAAATGGCAAGGCAGGTATACCAACCGCTCATTGAATAAGTATAATACACGAAAGTTCTTGTAAGGGGACGCGTGTGAAAGGCACGATACTAATTAATTTGGTATGTAGTGCACCATATCCCGTCGATCAAAAGGGTTACCGTGTATTTGGATCTCTATTACGGTTTTCAATTAAGTAGTTGGGGTTTAGTTTGGACCACATCAGGAGCGCTACACGACAATACGTTTAGCGCGGCCGCATCGCGCCGGCCGCGGCCCCGCAGGCCAGGTGCCGCCCGGGCCCGCTGCGGCTTGACTTCGCCTGCGATAGTTTTTAACGCTTACTAAAAGGATTGCCGTGTTCGTATCGATACTCGGGAGCGAAGTACGAAAGTTCGTGCTTGAAACATTCCGCTTTTAAAAAGTTTTTTGATTAAACTTCCGTATGAAAATGAATAGGAGCAATCGCGAATCTAATTTGGCTGACGTGGATTTCAATTAATTGACTAACTGTTTAATTGGATGTGAGTGGTGCGGTATGAATGCGCTCCATCCACGTGTGCATCGGATGTGGGGTGGATGGAAGCGAGGCGTCCGAGCTGCTCCCGCGGGCACATTAATTAGCGGGGGAGAGGGTAGATGCCGGGGGGGGGGGGGGGGGGGGGCTCATGAAAGTTTACCATTTAATTAGGAACAGCCGCCCCTCACCTTTTGTCGTAACGCCACGAGAATGAGCGCAAGTTAAGGTTTCTCATTAGGCGAATTTTAAGTTACAGACAGGCGCTTTTATATTGTTAGTTATTTTGTAGAAGGTACCATATTGTCATTGGAAACACTACATACGTTCAGTTGGTAATCCATCTAAGTGATTACTAACAAACCTAAATAAACAACATCACATAGATTATATAAATAATACCTACTTCTACACTATAGGCTAATTTACGTCATAGCCAGTCAAACTGTCGCAGTACTAAGGATTGTTAGATCTATTTTAGTGCGACAACAAAGGCCGAGTTGTAGGTGCAGTATCCGCAACCCGCGCCTCCAATTAGCCTAATGGACAGCCCCCGACCTGCATTCATACTCGAATCCTCCACACCAAGCTGCAGCTAATTTTCGCCTTAAACGCCACGGCGGCGGAGCAGACGGGCGCGTCAGACGCAGCGGGTGTCAACCGCTCGTTGTTCATATTAAGAGAAAAGTAGTAAAAAAAACTTTTAATTTCAGCACGTAGATCACCTACAATAATAAAACATTGCATAGAATTTTGAGCACTAGCAATTTGTTTAATTCAAGCTACTACTGGGTGTTTAAATCAAGCTATTTTTTCTTAAAATTAACAAACAGCCCCGCCCCGTCTCAGCTCTATTTTTGAATCGCTCTCCTCGCTTCGAGCGGTCGATTCTACTGATTTTTTATCGGACTTCGAAGGAAAATCTGTAGAATCGACCGCTCGAAGCGAGGAGAGCGATTCAAAAATAGAGCTCGAGGTCGTCCGACCCGAGCCCGCGTCCGTCCGCCGTACAACACTAGCTAGAGTGAAAACTTGATATAAACTTCAACATCAGTATTATTTTATGTCATTGTAATGTTACATTTGTCTGAGTCGCCCGTTAATTATTGCAATGTATAACAGTTACAATGCCGTTGTCATAAAGGTAATTAGTTGCTGGATATGGCTTGATTAGGTTTTGTAGAGTAATGAAAGCAGTACGTGCGTGCATTTGTCTCGTCTCGTCGGTCACGCTCGCCCGCGCCCGCGCCCGCCAGCGCCCGCCCGTCTGCGCAGCCGCCCCGACATGCATCGCGACTCATTACTCCACTGATGGAGGCCGTAATGAACCAATCTAACAGATTGCTCTCGAATCTTCGCCAACACCGCTAATTTGAAAGCCTTTCGCTGCGACGCTCTATTTTTTTCAAATTAAATACTTCACTACAGCAAATGGGGTGAAGGCGCTACGAGCTACGAGTGAAGCAACTTCGTTAATGAGTTGAACAAAAAAATGTTTAAATATCGAAAACATACTTCAGCAACCGTCATAATAATCCGGCATTAATGACGGGCATAACTCAATTTAATCCGCAGCCATAATACGTCCAATGATCCGCATTAATTTAGCACCAAATTAAATTTGTTTGACGGCTCGACACGCGGGCAGTAATCGTGAAGGTTAAGGCGCGACTTCCCGCCAACTTGTTCGCCAACTCCAATTTGTAGCTCCGTTTGTGCGACTCGGAAAGTTATATTAAAAGGTCCACAGTAATTTTCTTGACAAACATAATGAATAATGAATGGCGCAATATAAAATTCGGATTGAGGAGGGGCGCCTCGTCTCGTCATGTGTCCCGCCCGCCATGTTTGTCTCTCTTAATTCTGTGTGTTTTTGCTAATTGAGTCCCTCTCGGCATCACCTGAGCATCTCATACCACTCGTCATGAGCGCGCCTCGTTCTCTATTACTTATTCATCCGGCAAGGAATGAGGACGGGCGGGAGTACCTAGCTCCTAATCTTAAAATCACGGAGCACCCTGGACGACACGTTTCTTGCGCAGCGCAGCGGGAATTCAATCAACTCCAAACTCAACATAAGGCGCAAGATTTATGATCGACACAAATCGAATTCTCTAACAAACAATATCGTATTCGAAGCGGTACGTACGATACGATACGAGTATATCAATATTGCAGGCGCTATTAATACGTCCGTCTCATGAGCGGGCGGCCGGGGGTGCGGGGGTGCGGGGCCCCCCGGCCGTGCCGCAGCCCCACCCCCTCAGTCGCCGCTCTTAATTGAATGAGGAGCGGGAATTGTTTCCCAAAATGAAACAATTAATTGTGCAACGGCTATTCCGCCTTACATGGATAATACGTACGTTTATGGCCTCCTAACGCGGCTGCACGACGTCCTTTATTGGACCGACTCTAGGAATTTGTGTTCATCGGTGCTCGTATCCAAAATTTAATCGAGAATTTATAAGAACGTCCCTTTGTTGTCGCGGGACTGCGAGAGTTTTTGCAGCTGGTCGCAACTGAATTGCATTGTGTAGGTATAAAAACATCTCCGTTTACCGAAACCCTCGAATAATTCCCACAAAAGTGTGGGGTTTCGACATAATGGTGGCGCTGTCGCTCGCTGCCGCATGCTCTAGCGCTCTATACTGGAGCGCCTTTTAGTTTGAAGCGGGATGTTTAAAATGTTCATGGTCAGGCCGGAGCACGTGTAATGCGGTTGTAGCGCGTGGAAATTCACCGGAACACGCGAGCATGTGGCGCATTCAACTTGAAGACGCATCGTAAACCGCCTTTACGCCTCTCCGCGAGAGCCTCTCAAAACTTTTCATATTCCCCGACCGTAAACCGAGCCAAAAAATACGACCGACGAAAAACATTGTAAATGCTTGCGGGTTATCGACGCGGTCCGCCATCGCCGCCGCTCGGGAATTAGTTTTAAACATAGTTTTAACTGTGCTTGTTGCACTCCAAATTACGGGGTTTTCCGCTTTAGTGCCTTACCCGGGGAGCGGTCGTGTTGTAAAATAAATTGAACTAAGTAATTTACTGACAGCGGAGCATATCTTAAAAACAAAGACCTACTTACGTCAATTGAGAAGAGCTGCACTAAATGCATCGACGGCGTCTTTAATCACAGATACATGTCGCGTCTGTGATGTCCTGCGCGCACACACACGCAGCGCTAGCGGAGACGACATTATATTCGGGACAAGTGTGTCCCACACACACTGTCCCGCGCCGCGTGTGCAGACACCGTGGCCGGGGCACACACGCACGGAGCACACATTCAATTTGCTATTTATCCGGGAATGGATCTAAGTCATTACTTAGCTGAGCGAGAGAGATGGGATGGGATGCAGTGGAAATTACACAGGGTGGTACCGGCATTCAGTGCCAGGACCAACGTCTACCTATCACATGCATTAACTAGCTTAATTACTAAGGACAAATTAAGTAAAGCTTAAATGGTGATTTAATATGCAAAGACTTAATAGACAGACTTAACAGACTTAATAGTTACGTAGATTAAGGAACTATATATTACCTACATCGACAGGGGAAGAGCGTTTTAATCTGTGTAGTAAATATTTCTACATTTTCTCTAGTCTTTTATAGTTCCGGTTCTTTTATAATAAGTAATCTAATTTGCTGGACAGGTGATATAATATGAAGTGAAAGCTATTGCTGACAATCAACTATGTAAAGAAGTAAATAATCATTAGAATGTGGCTGTCAGATTTTGGTTTTTGAAAAACAAACTCTATCTAGACTTCACATAAGTCTAGTATTTGAACTTGTTTTTTGGGTCGCAAAACCCGTTTTAACACTCTGAGGGATAATGACATATACATATCGACGGGGAAGTGCTAACAACTCCTAACTTACATTTTTTTTTAAGAAAACGACTTATGAATGCAATTCGATAAACGCGTCTACTGGTATATGAATTATATTGAAATTCGCAAAATTTGGTTTTTGTAAGTTAGGAGTTGTTAGCACTTCCCCGTCGATATGTCGCATCACCTATGCCTCTGTTCTATTCTCAAGAGGGCAAATGTTACTACAATACAGAAAAAAAATCTCATCGACCTGGAACTTCCTTTACAAGTAGGCAGAAAAGCATAAAAATACCAACATTACGAGTATGATCAGTACGAATTGATGAATATGAATAATCATATAGTAACAAGAAGGTTGGAAGAAATCTGCCTAATACCGGATAAGACAAGTAAATTGTAATATCTGTATAATAAAATTGTAGTTTGTAAAAAAAGAGTAAACTAAATCTGTTTAAGAACAAGAAGAAAAGCACAGTTTAGAATCATTGTAGTTGCAAGGACCGCGATGTGGTCGCCGCGCCGGGCGGTGGGCGCCGAGCGCTCTGGGCGCGGTGGTCGCGTGGGCGCGGTGGGCGCCTGGGCGCGTGGGCGCCTGGGCGGGCGGCGGCGCTCAGCTCAATCACAGGAAGTGCGCCATCTCATCGCGGAAGTGGTTTCTCGTGCTGTCTCGCTCGCGCGCGGCCCACGCGTGCGTTTTGTTTTGTATACTGACTCCGTTGATGGACGTACGTACGTCTGCTTCATAATGCTTCGTTCGATCGAATGCATTTCGCTTGATGAAAAAGATTTCAATTAGAATTTTGTTAAGGAGAAATTCCTTGCATAGAAAATCTATATAAATGTATAATTCTCAGATTGTTTAAATACTTAGTAGTAAATAAAAACTTTTCAAGGAAGTTTAAAATATTCTAAATACATCATAAAGTGCAAAAATTCATACTGCATCATTCATAGGTACCTATTCTATGTAGATCGCCATTTCAACTTGATCATAGTCTAATCCTTTGTAAAATAACTCAATTTTCCTTACGACCGACGCGGGACCGGCCGGCTGTCCTGATTAATTCACATCTCGTGGGTACAACATTAACTCGCGCCCCGTGCGGGTCCGACGCCGGCCGGTCCTATCGCTCAATCCGACGTGTGGTCGCCCTACAGCCAGCCGTTATTTACTCTTTAGCGGGTTAATACTTACAAAATGTTATTTGATTGTCTTTACAAAAGTAAAGAAACTAATAAGTTGCAGTTACTTACTTACCTATTTGACGACTTATTTTACTCAGAGTTTATCTCTTTAAGTAGAGTCGTTTGTTCGTCTTTAACGGTTCTACTGACGGACGGTAGTTTGCAAGCTAAAAGTAATATACCTACTATATTTTACTTTTAGGGCTTCTTACACCAGTTGCTGATAAAGCCCCAGATACCCTATATGCAGGTTATCTACCAGATACCCGTTTTTTTCGTTTTCACAGGTATCTGATTGCCTTATCTGTCCGATATACCGTCTTATAAACTTACAGCCAGATCAAGGGGCTGTTATTTCTTTATCTGTCGGATATGGATTGTTTTTTTTCGAATTTAACGCGGTAATACTTCAGTTTTGTGTTAACTTTTTATGATATATGGATTTATCACTGTTTCATTTATAAATAGTACCTACATTACTGCCGCGGCCCGCAACAGAGGCATTGATGGATGAGCGTGTGAATGTAGGCCGAGGCGAAGCCGAGGCACACATACGTGAGTCCATCAATGCCTGGTTGAGGCCAAGGCTTGTATAATGCTATTCTCAAATAATGCGCGGAAATCCAAAAAATATCAAGTTTTATTAAAATTGTGAACCGTCTGCACTGAACGATCACGACATAGGGTTGTCACAATACTATCGGCAAATCAAAATACTTTTGGCCATATCTCCGGAACGGCTAGTGCTAGAACCATGTTCATGTACTCAAATGAAAGGGCTCGACGAGATCTAGTTGAATATAATATAAAATAAAATCACCCTGTATATACAATTTTATATGAATATACAGGGTGTTTTTTTTTATATTATATTCAGATAGATCTCGTCGAGCCTTTTCATTTGAGTACAAACACGAGGGGTCTAGTACTAGCCGTTCCGGAGATATGGCCAAAAGAGTGATTTTTTTTCATTTGGCCATATCTCCGGAACGGCTAGTGCTAGACCCCTCGTGTTTGTACTCAAATGAAAGGGCTCTTGAGTGGTGAAACTTGAGTGGTGAAAACGGAAAATATTATCCGACAGCTTTATCCGATAGATTACGTTATCTGTCCGTTTTCTATCTGTAACAATATCAGCAACTGGTGTAAGAAGCCCTTAATGTCACTGTATTTACGGGGTAGATAGAAGAACAGCTAGGTGATATGTACCGGAGACTTTGAGCCATGTTTATTTAATATTAGTAAAGAATTAAAGTGTACGCAGCGTAGGCAGGCCTCCCACAAGGTGGACCGACGATCTGGTGAAGGTCGCAGGACCCAGCTGGATGAGGATAGCGCAGGACCGGTCGTCGTGGAGATCCCCGGGGGAGGCCTTTGTCCAGCAGTGGACGTCTACAGGCTAATGATGATGATTAAAGATAAATCTGATCATACAATAAACTGAATAAAATATAAAAACCAATTTGTTAACCGTCGTGAGAAAAACCGTACCATTATCTCTATCTTACATTGTTTTTAACTTTCATTAACTGATAAATTAAGTTGATCAGAATGTGAGAAACTAATTTAAACTAACACCAATCTGACGGGGCTCTAACTGTTTTTAATTTAGGGCGTGTAATTGGTTTCCAAGCTCCGATAAAACTTTACTCTGCTTCCTAGAAACGGCTGCGCTTTGAATTTATTGCTAACACCCGATGAAGTAGAACAGCTTTTGAGATTGGAAAACTAAATAAATTGTGTACATAGATAAGGCTTAAATTAAATGTGTCAAATTAAATTAATTCAGACTTATTCATTGACAACCCAAGTAATTTCGACTAAAGTATTTAGGTACTTAACTAGTTCTGTTAAATATAAATAAATTATATTATATAAATAAACAAATAATTTTATTTATTTACATTAAAAAATCTTATTTTTATTAGGGAATATATCGTGCAGATGTGTGTATTCCAATTACAAATAATTCGAAAACATTGTATTTTGGCATTCTTAAAGTAGATAAATGTAATATAATTTAATGGGTAGCGGGTCAAGGCGGACTGGTTGGTGCACTGATAAGGGCGCCCGATTAAAATGAATCACAACGGTGCTGCTAATTGGGCTGCCCTGGCGGCTCATCCAATTAGCCGGGACTTAGAAACCCGCCCGCAGGCCGTCGGGACGGTCCCACAGCACAATTAAAAACAGCAACTCCACTTCCCAAATCAGTGGTGACTGGTGAGCCACTCTTAAAGGCTGATTATTTGATTTATACGTGAAAGTAAATTGTATCAAAGATCAATGAGCCTTCTGAAATTTTTATTTATTTATTTTCTGCCGAAATATGCCTCCATAATTTTTTTATTTATTATAGACATTTATCACGTTCTCGCGGCTTTGAATATTTTAATAACTATTACATAATTTAATAGTTACTTAATTGATTATTTTGTCGAGGTTAGATTGATTTTAATCTTTTAAAGGGTTTCCTTTTTAAGATTAAATTATGAAAAACTTGCACGTCTAATGCATCCGCGGATGCATTAGACGTGCAAGTTTTTACCGCGGTGTTAGTAATGCAAATTACAAAGGAGTTTTTCTCTAGGAGATATTTAGTTGACAATCGACCATTGTGTACATTGCGGTCATGAGCGATTTCCTAGCTTTTGTATGAAGTTAAGATGCTGTTTGTATGTACACTGTGATCCAAGACCGCGTTGCAGCCCCTGCTGTAATCTACCCCGCCCGCTCGGTTAATATGAACCGTGACGTTCGTGTGTAGTTCCCACTTCAAAACAAACGAAGCAACTTATTCTGTATTGTTTGCGTAAAAATCCTACGAACTGCTGGAATTCATTGCAGATTGGGGTATAGGTACGGTAACGCAGCATAGCTGTTAAATTAGACAGGGAAATGAATACCTATTTTTATATTTGACCGAGCGAGCGAAGCGTCTAAGTTTCGAGATTGGCCAAAAATGCTAATGTCCGTCTGTAATTCTCTACAGGTCGCATTTTTCAACCGATTTGACGAAAACTTGGCATAGGTATAAATTAATTAAGCCGACAAAATGAGTAGAATAAAATCTTGAAAAACATTTTTTTTAGAGTACGTACCATACTGGCAAAGTGGGAGTGAATTTTTTTCTTGTGAATCCCATAGTGTGGGGTATCGTTGGATAGGTCTTTCAGAAATATTGCGGGTGTGTGAAAACCATTTTTTGATTTAGGGATCCGTTTGCGAAATACTAAGCTTTAAATGCAAATTTTTGTCACTTTAGTACTTATTCTGTCTCCAACTACGAAGTTGACTTTTGTTGGTTTCTTTAAGGTATGGTTTATAAGGGCTGGCGAGGTCTACTGTTGTCACGGAACTACTAGTATAGTACCTATCTATTTAATTTTTCAAGAAAAACTGCGGCTTTTATATTTTGTTTATATTAGAATCCGTTTCAATTCAAATATTTATGCTCTCTTGTTAATTATACAACCCGTTAGTATGCTACTTACAATAGCAGGTACTAACTTAGTTTCTACTGCAGTTATATCACAGGTGATCTAATAGTTTCTAATGGTTACACCAGCTGTACGGTGTTAGATAAAAAAAATTGCGTCGTATAATGTACCCAGTGTACTTCATCATAATCATCATCAACAGCCTATTAACATGTCCCACTGCTGGGGCTCAGGCCTACCCTCTCAACGAGGGTGTTCGGGCTATAGCCCACCACGCTAGCGTGCGGGTTGGTGGACTTCACATGCGGAATTTCTTCTTCGGTGTATGCAGGTTTCTTCACAATGTTTTCCTTCACCGTTTGAGAGCAGTCAGTAAATGTACTTAAGTTTCGAGAAATAACCCATTGGTACATGGCCCAGTGTACTTACATGTAATAAAATAGTTTTGACTTTGACTGTACTACGAGTACTTGCATTCATATTATGCGTAAAAGTTCCCGATTTTCGCATTAAAGATATCATAGTGCGAGAGTGCGACTAATTAGTGCAGCCACAAAATCTTTACTCAATAAGTATTTATACAGATGTCTTTGTAATTTAGACGCGGTAACGGGCCCCAACAAGCATTCGCAGCGCCGTTAATGACACCCAAGCCGGTGGGCCGGAGTTTGCGTGCGCAGTTCTTGTTATTTCTTTATTACAAAGGAGTGCCTCATTAATTTGGGAACCCCTCGAGCCTCAGGGTTGAGAAAGTCGCGAACCCTTGACCTCGTTCGCGAGAGCCTGCGACACTGAACCATTCCAAATTGAAATGGCAACGCACTTTGCTATACATAATTAACGATCCTCATTACTGCGTAACAAATATCATCCCCTCCCTGACTCCCCCTCCTCCTGCCCGAAGGAACACCTCCCGAGTTTCGCAACTTCGATACTTTGCACGCCACGAGCAGCCGCCGTTTTCTCGAATAAAATCGACATAAAAGTCAAACTCCGATCATTCCAGCCGGCAACATAATTCCTAGTCTCATCGTTTTAGAGCTAGACATTTCCTATTATCCTCAATAGCGTCCGTAAGAGTTTTAAAACGGTTCAGATAGTAAAACTTGTTCTCAGGAAGTGCGCAGGCCATGCAGAGCACTGGACCGGAGGAAGTTCGGTATTGAATGTCGGATTTTATTGGACAAATTCGATTGCAAGGCACATTTGGCGGAAATGTACTCGTATTTTGTATTAAGTTGTTGGTAGAGAGGCCACGTGTTACGCGCGCGAGGCACCTCAAGGTGGGCAGAGTTAATTGTGAGCGGGGGCCGCGTGTAAGAGCTAATGAACGCGGCCCCCGCCGGACGCGCCGGACGCGTCGGACACCGGGCACCGTGTCCGCGGACTCGTGCATTTTTAATGGCGCACGCCAGCACACTCACTATTAATATTTACCGAACACGTCAAGAGGGTGCACTTTACCTTTTAGTTAACTAGCGTCCGGCCGTTCATTAAATTTTCACGCGCGTCAGTTTCGGGCGAATTTTCCGCGGCGCTGACCGGCCGGAGCGGCCGATAACAAGCGCGGTCCACGGTCGTTACGGCCCCCCCCCTGCCCGCCCGCGGCCCGCACCCCCGCAGCTACAACCCAACCAAATTATATTAATAATAAACTGTAACTGAAACGGCGACTTTGAAGTTACAACTCGACTCGAACGCTCGTTATCGGGAATTATGCAAAATCCTTTGACCCACAAAGTTATTTCTTCAAAGTTTACATTTGTTCATTATTGTGACTTTGTGAGCAAAAATTGCGTACTTCTATAACTACCTACTCGTGAAAATAGTTTACATGTGAAGTATTCTAACAAGCGACCCAGGCACATATTTTCAGCAACAGTAAACATCTCTATTTTGTTATGAAGACGTTCGTCATTCGTGCGCGTACTCAAACTGAAAGTGAGAGAAGTTGCGAGGACGAGATAAACGGTGATCGGTGGTGACGTGCGTGATGATGAATGTGCGGTCATCGTGCCCCCTCCCCCCTCGCCCCGATGCGTGCAGCCGGCGCATGAATAAGGAATGAGCGCGCGCGCACGCGACGGCGCGACAAACGGCCGCGGCGCACGCGACGCGCCCGCCCTACCGCGCCGCCCGCCCTAATTTATTACCGCCCGCCGCCGCCCCGGGCCCGCTCACTATCACTTATATCTTACCTTACCATATCTCACCATTACCATGGAATACCTAACGAGGTACAAGCGATACCTTGTATATATTTATTTAATACTTAATTGCACACACACACCGAAATAGTACATTGTGCAATAAGGGAAGTAAGTAGGATATTACTAACGAGAGTCTGTTAGAAGCCCGACGCCGAAGGCGGAGGGATTTTAATGACTCGAGTTTGTAATACCATTACTTCCCGTGATGCACACAATGTTTTTCATCACATTTGCGAGGAAATTAATACCTACGACATAAGGGAACAAATCTATTTTCTTTAGACTTTGCTGGTAACAAATTTTCACTAAGCAACTGAGCCGCACTCACTGGATCGGGAGGTGTTAATATTGTTGTTGCACTTTCAGACTCGGATTCTTCACATGACATAGACATATTTTAAGTTTGTTTCTCTCTTTATTTATACTAATAGGTCACAACTACAGGTAGTTAATAAAATATTTTCATTGTCAACTTTGTCACTGGAGCTTCAAGTTTTTTTCATATGTAGTTTTAAGGCCAATTAGAAACAAGTTCTTAAGCCCAAATCGTTGATCATAGTTTATAATCACGAACACATAAAACCGCAGCACGGCCTCCAAGGCACAATCAGTGCCATTCGGTGGTCCACACTGCCACAGATAATGATAAAAATGCATTTAGAAACTCCCAAAGGCGAAAGCCCATACAGCCAGTTTTTATCGAATTTCAAAATAAAATTCACTGAAATAATTGCAAAGTAAACTAAAACATTTTTAAAACACAAAAAATAATGCATTTAATTAAAGCGTAAATGTTTAAATTACCATTTGTAGAAGTTTTGAAGACATAAAAAACCATGTTTGATTTAAAATCTCCTTAGTTTGGAATGTCTACCTGTTTGCTATAAAGTTATTTGCCTTCGAGTGAACGCCATTTTTTAAAACTACACATTATAGTCCCTAGGGTTATAATATTGTACTGATTTTCATTACTCCCGCGGGTGTATATAGGCCATTGTGTTTCTGTATGCATGCATATAATAATCCCCATAACGAGCAAGTGTGATGAAAAAAATATAAATACAATAAAGAGATACTTAAACACAAAAGACGAACTTATCCTTCATGCAGATTTCTTTCAATAGACCCACGAGAGAGATATGTGTTACATAAATTAAGTAATACTACTTGTGACCTTACTCGTATTTAAATAATATGAACTACTTACACGGATATGAAATAAAATAAAACTCAAGTTCAACTAAGATGCAAAACGCCTAACATTCATGCAAATCTTTTTGGCTTAGATTTTGCGTTACTTAGCCTTGAATAACAAAGACACAAATGTCTATTAACACATAAAGGAGACCGTACACCGTACCTCATAAGCAGGCCCTCGGCACCGAGCGCAATATCGTCTAAATGTAAGGCGGCTGTTTGCCAACCGCTCAAACCGCTCCATGCCTCCTGCGGTCCCACAACTATTAAATTATTTAGGCCCAGTCTTGCATTGTCCCGCGAAAGTCGGTCCGGGGCGACAATCGGCCGGACGAGCCGCCGCCAATATCAACAGTCGTTACAATCGAACGGCAAGCTAGGTCGGACATATGCCCGGTTATTGGAGGACATGTCTCGCTGCTAGAATTCCTGGGCAAGGTGGAAGTCCCTGGACTGACTCCACGAACGCAGGAGTTCTTTATTATAAATGTTGAGGTTATAAGGTACCGTTTGTATGTGTTACAAAATTTACATTAGGATGTTAGAGATGGATATAAATAAATGTACATAATCAGATAGGTGTAGCATGGGCCAGAAATACACGCCCTGCAAATGTATTCGAAATTTAAAAATTGGGGGTGGATAACTTTATTCTCAATGTTCCTGGCACAAACTAATACCAGTTGAATTCAATGAAACATGTTATTGTATTTCTTTCACCTCCGTCTCCTCCGATAATAAATAAATCACTATTGCGAGATATAAAACATCTCGGTGTTTTTGTCCAGCCATCACGAGGAATGGCGGCCCTACCAATAATCCCGAATGTGCGAGTATCGCTGGAAGTCGTCCTGTATTGAGTTAGCTCCGGATGCGTCCCGGTATGTTTGCTCTGCTAGTTAATGGAATGCCGATGGGCTATTGTGGACGTAGACGCGTTTTCTATTCAGTGCCGATATTAAGTCGGACGTGTAGTGTGCACGGGCCCTTTATAAGTGCGGCGCTGTTTAATAAGCGACATTTTGTTTGGACTAGCGCTCTTCAAAGCGATTACTGTGAATTTATGAAGTTATTGATTCATTGTACCAATGTCCAATCAAACTATACTTAAAAGTTACCTTATTAGCAAATAAAATCATTTTTCAAAACTCTTTCCTGCCGCCAGAATTACCTATTCTACGTCATACAATCAAACAGACAAGGATTATATGTCGTAGTCAAGTACAGTCACCATTCGGGATTGTTGAGCCACTAGCTATCTTAACTTGGTTGTGTTACACAAATGCCGCCGTTTTTCGTTATTGAAATGTAACCATAGCAACATTGCATTACACGGCCAAAATACGAACAGTGGCAACTGGCTCAACAATCCCGGTTCGTGACTGTACTACGTTGTAATTTGTATCTTTTAATAACACTAAACTATAACTAACAGAATAATAATTTTGTATTTCGGACATTGTAATTTATTTTTGACGATCCCATTTACAAAAATAATGACAGGTATAATTAATTTAATTTTGTAAAACCGAAACCAACTCATTTTTAGCATCATGACCTACACGGAAGGTGGTATCGCATATCGGTCATTATAGTGCAGGCGGACCGCGGCGACCTCACCCGGCCGGCTATACCGTGACCTTTACAAATTGCACATTTGCCGCTAAGGTTTCCAATGAAACCGTTGGTTTAAGGTTATTACAGGGTTTATGGAACCCTGAGGAAAAGTAATTGAAATATGCAAGAGTTTAAATTTTTGTTAAACTGCATTAAATTTTTTTAAAATAAATACCCTGCCTGAGCCGAGAATCTAACGGACAACACAAGAAACCGGACGTAGGAATCAGTTCATAGTAGAAGGACCAGAAAGAAAGACCATACTTACTTATTTAACATCCATTTTTTGTTCAATAAAATGAATAAATTATCATGCTGGTACTTACTTCAAATAATATCACTTAAAAGTTATAAATTCAATTGAAAACGGTACGGTCAGATTGTTTATTCTGTGAAACTGTTTTAACACGTAGGTATTACATAATATAAATGTCTCGAACATGGACACTTAACGTCCAACCCGCCCTTCCTTCCCTACGGGGCCGCCCTGTCCCACTCAGCTAGCTATAAGCAAAGCTATCACGTGAAATTAATTAAAGCGTTACAGACAAATAATTCATAGTTACACAACCTAACTAATCAAATAAGTATTCATGAACACGACAGGACGACCATTGTGAGCGAGCGCAATACCCGGCTGTATATCATAGCAGAGAATAAGTACAGCATTCGGCCGGGTAACTTTCAATAGCGTCCCTGTTAGTTTGGGACCTAATTGTTTCGCCGCTATCCGGCGGCGGCACACTCGCGGCGGCACACTCGCGGCGGCACACTATCGGCGGCACACTCGCGGCGGCACACTCGCGGCGCTCCACAAATATTATGCATGTTTAATTAACGCCATTCGTAATTCATAATCCGACAGTGATAAATTAGACAGCTCCGTCCGCCCGTAATTAGGTACGCAATTATCGCGGCCCGTTTGAATTCATTAATGCCGAAAGTATGCTCTAGGTGAACGTGATTTATTACATGGCACTGTCTTGCTGATTGTAATTAATATCGCGTACACCTGCGCCGTATCGGGCCCTCGGCGGCGGCGGCCCGCCTAGACCCGGACCTGTGTCACTCCATAGACCAGGCGGCGCGGCCGCCCGCCAAGCTAATCTCAACCTACAACCCACACAATAAGCTCCTCACAACGCAATCCGCTGTACCGAAAAATAAGCGCCCGGACGCAAATGGGAGCGCTCTAGCCTAAATAGGTTTATCAGGTTGTTAAAACATTGTTGAAATGGAATTTGTTTATTGGTACAGTATAAATGTTGTATGTAGTTATTGTTACAGTATAAATGTCAAATAAATTTTGTACGTATTCACCTAATTATTCCGTCTATATTAAGTCATTTCAGACACGCAAAATTGAAAATTATAGAGCATAAAGAAATTATTCGTTCGAGAGTGATGCTTCTGTACGGTAGTAGGTATACTTAGTACTATTTGGTATTCTGCGCTAGTGTATCAATTACACGCTAACCGTTTCCGGTACACTTTTAGCCCACCGGGCGGCGGGCGGCCGGCGCAACGTGAAATAATTAATCAGCTTCGAGATCCTCATATTGTTCCCCCGTTCTATTATTAGGCAATAAGCGTGCTTTCCGCGGCCGAGCGCACGTAATTGGAAACCCTATACGGGTATTTAATTTACCTAGCCGCGCCACCTGGCCGATGGCGAAACAATTGCCCAGCGCCTAATTATATTTTAATCGCAACATGCCCCCCGCCGGGTGGGGGCGGGGCCCGCGGGGGTCACAACACAGCACCACTAATTCATTTGTGCGGCGAGCCTCGTCCAGCGCGCCTCAAGCGCCTGTTTATTCTCATAGGAGAGTTTAGGCCTCCTAAAGCAATACCGACGGTAAACATATTACCCGAAAGCGTTTACGTGAAGTGTTTAATTATGCACTTTACGTTCGAGCGTACAATGGCGTCAAGTTAATTAAGTTGTGCACATTGTTTAAAGACGTTTATTGCAGCTTCACAGTCAATCTAATTTATGCATGAACTTTTTAATTCGACTTTACATAATATGTGCGCAGAGTCTACCGCCTCAGCGGGGACGTCGTCGATGCCGCCTGAGTTGATCAACTGCAATAAATATTAAAGTTCAACAATATCATTGTTGGAACACTCCGCGTATACGCGGCACGGCGAGCTCTAACCACGAACTATGCCGCATTTGTGGCGGCCTTTGTTCGCCACCATTCGTACAATAGCTATAAATATTTCTAATTAATTCGTAAATCAATATGTGCTGATCTAAAAGTCTAAAATAGTATAGTAGGCGCTCGGCGGGCGTCTCGCTGGCTGGCACGTCGCGCAATCAATTCCGCACACGATGTGTGAAAAATGGCCGAAGGCACCGGCGCGGGCGCCATGATGTATTGCGGCCAAATGTTGTATTTATAATTCGTTTAAGACGTATTGCTTGCCGGTTGCCGCACGTGAGTAACAACCATGAAGCTATTATTCTTTTATAATAATAATTTTATATAAAAAAAAATCCACCATAGAGGTGAAATATTTTTTTCCAATTGAAATGGGACCACCCTCGAAATATAGTCTATTCATTTAAAAAAAGAATCATTGAAATCGGTTTACAATCGGCGAAGATATCGCGTTTTATACACATACGAATTGCGAACCTCCACCTTTTTCAAGTGGGTCAAAAACTTGCTGGGCGCAGCCCCTATGGAAAAAGCGTTGTTACGGTTGCTAGGTGCCGGGCCGCGGGCCCTGTGTGGGACCATTTCACCACACTATGCATAAATAAGTTCGTGTTATATCCATAGAAACGAGAGTAACACAAACTGAATTATGTATACCTACTTGATGAAATTCATCGGATATCCATCCATACAAAATAAGCGTAGTTACTGCCTCTATAGCACCATCAACTGATTTTTACCTTCATGGTACCGGTACCTATTTCAAATTGATATTCACTTCTACGGCGTGCTACGGAGGCGTAGCACGCTGAGCAAAGCGTAGCTTCCTTTATTTACTACGCCGTGGAAAGTTTAGAGTCTTGGATTATTTGGTACCTAATTATTTGTAAGACAATTTGAACCAAATTGACCAAAATAAACCATGGGCCAGTGTGTTGAATTATTATAGCCCCTACACCTTTGTTATGAGGGTATAGGCTCTTGCCTAACGGTGATGGACCTATTATACTCTGATTGTTATATGATTTATAAATCATAATCATTTAATTGTATTCGGCTACAATGCATAATACAAAACTTTCCATTAAAATTTGGATAACGAAATATGTAATTGTTTGTATGGAAAATTCGCCGAGGAGGTCCGCACTAATAGCTAACCTGAAGCCACAGAGAGTACACGCGTGATATGTTCAAGTGGTTTAAACGGCATCGGACATGTGATACGGTCGGGCCGTGAACTGCGCCTGCGCCCACCGTGCATTAGCGTGAAAGCCTCTTCGGGCGGCGCGCGGCGCGGCGGCGGCGGGGCGGGGAAGCTGCGCATTGGCCATTAGCGTGATTAGAGGAGCCCCCGCCACCCGCGAATTCTTTAGGCTCTCATCTCATAATACTACATATTTCATTATTTATGTAAGCCCTGTTTTACTTCAGATTGCTCTCACGGAGATTACACGCAATATACATAATCGTAAAGCTCATTTTGGGCTGGTCTATTCTAAATTCCCGCACAACTCGGCACAAGTGTAAGTGAAGTACTTGCTGTTCACAGCTTTGGGTGTGGAAAATATCTAGAAAAAATTTGCATTATTTTTCGTTAAGCTCAACTAAGTTAAAGGCATGAAACCTAAAAAGCCTGAATGTCACTTATTCATTCACCCCGTATGGTATGTGTAATGTAGGTATTTTTTTATTGAATTCCCACATAAATAAATAATAATAATATGTATTTACTGAGATTGAAACAAACAAACAAACAAACAAACAAACAAACAAACAAACAAACAAACAAACAAACAAACAAACAAACAAACAAACAAACAAACAAACAAACAAACAAACAAACAAACAAACAAACAAACAAACAAACAAACAAACAAACAAACAACATAGACATAATATTCTACGAGTGTAGGCTAATATTACAATGTACAAGTTTCTGTGCCAATATTTTAACCAGTATTTTTATGAAATTGTTTCAGATGATGGCATGCTCGTATCTGAGCGCAGTGGGGATGAAGCCCGCACTCCCGAGCGCGGCGTGTTGGACTCCGCCCTCGCTGCCCGAGGTCCAGGGGCCGTCTTGCCACCCGTACCTGAGACCGCCCGGCCTCATGCCATCGACGTCATCCACCGCTGGCCTGCTCGAGCCAGCCCTAGACTTATCGACAGCGACCCCGTCCCTCGCGTCCCGCCTCCCGCCGCCCCCCAGCGACGAGTAGTGAGTGGTGACAGTGCTGTGCCACAGACAATTAGACTCTATCGATGAAAGCTAAATTGTTACAGTCGATTTGGGCGGTCGGTAACAATTTTCCAGACTTCATTGAACTGTTAAGTTATACTTTAGTACCTATTACATATTTAATTTCGGTTGTGAAAATGGCAATTTATGTGAAAATTACTCGCTGTATGTAAATTTTCATTACTGGTACTTAAGTGTTGAGCAAAATTAGATGTGTTAAACACAAATGTGACATTTCTGTTTTATTTTTTTAAGTGATACTAAGCACTACACGCCGAGCTGAGAATATCCTATCGTCTTCTTAAAAACATATAGGTATTTGTCATGAATTGATATTTTATACATTAACTTCTCCTTGAAAAGAAAAGAATGATACTTGTGAAAATTACCAAGAATATGCAAATCACACGACTTATTAAATATTAAGTAGGCAATGACAATGTTATTGTTATTGATACAGGATTTACAAAGACGCGTTTGCGAAGTCATCTTTTGTATTGTTATTTAAGCTGTATAAATTCACACGTGTCACCTTGTAATTGTATGATGATATTGATATATTGTTTCTTGCCAGCGGTTGTATCTTTGTATTTATATAAATTCTTATTTTTAATGATGATATCGTGTTGAACCTGCGCACGCGTTCTGTGATTTGCAATCTTGCTGTGCTAGAGGCCGAAGAAATGGTCACAACTTTGCGAAGTGCCGGAATAGATATTTGAATACTACAAGACAAGAGATGATACGAACAAAAGTGTGTTTGCGAGATATCATATAAATTATAAATTGTGGTCAATTGCCTTAAAAAGTTTTAATTTTGTAACATACCTTTTGGTACTTTATGAAAGCCATTTACAAAATACGGTGGTACCTATTTAAGTATTTAGACAAATAAACAAAACAATATAGGCATGTAAAAGTAAAAAAAAATGGGCATGTTCATTTTTACCCGCACTGGACAAAACTGCGAGCATTTTCCCGGCCTCAGGAAAAATGTAAATAAACTTCTCGAATAGATTTGTTATTTCGTATATAAACGACGAGCTGTTTCATACAATTTCACATCGAAATGGCTCATCAAATTTATTCTTTTAAAATGTAAATATTAGCATAATCATTCTAGTTCTAAGTAGACACATCTTGTACCTAAATGTTTAGGCGCAAAACTTGGTAGCAATAATTTCGATGCCAACTCTTTGAAGTTTAAAATTCATGTTACTAACGGTCTCTGTATATATTGATCTATGTTTACCGTCAACTAAAGTTGTTCAAATCAATTCTAAATGTATACAGTTATTGTATGTAAGTAACTTTAAACGCTAACATTCCTTTTTTGTGTAAGTAAATTACATTAATACATTAGTATGCATAAACTAAATAGGTATTCCATGTATTTAAATTTGTAATTATCATAAGATACGTATGATGTACAGTGGGCCACACGTCCAGCTTTATTCAGATGGAAACGTTATGTGTGTCCAGTCGATTGTTTCGTTAACTTAACAGATATTACAAAACTTTAAACTGATATACAAACTGTGTCGTTTAATGTAAGTATTAATTAAATAACATTTTAAAGTATATATAAAAATTAACTCCATGTATTCAAAATTGTACTTTTTCGACTCCTATACTTAAGTGCTGTTAAAATACTTAAAAAATAAAAGATTTTTTATACTTTTCACTTTAATCAACACAGTGTATTCAAGTTTAATGTTTTGTAATATCTGTTATGTTAACGAAATAGTCGGCTGGAAACACCTATATCGTTTCCACCCTTTATATACGGCACCTTGCAAAGCGATATCAGATACTTTGCAAGGTTTTGTATAATTTTGATTGAATTAAGATTTGTGGCCGAACGTATAGAAAAACAAATTCATATTTTGAAGTATAACTCTTTTGACGCCTTCAAATTGCACAAAATTAAATAAATTATACTTGTATCATTTCATCGCCATACATTTTGAATATTTGAATGTCCATATAAATATCAACATACCTACATACATAATGTTAGCGTTTAGTGAATCTTGCCATCTAAGTATATATTATGTTTAATTAACGAATGTGCATAGACATGAGGTCGACGGTTTGTGAAGCATATTATTAGAATATATACCATTTCGGTATTAAGTCCCTCTCTAAATCAATACTTTGCGAGACTACCGCCATCCTAAGACATTTGGTATAAATATTTGGTTACTATTTTATATATAACAGCAGCAGCAGGTTATGATCGTGTCGTCTTAAAAGCAATTTGCCTATAGCAAAATGCCTAAATCAATGTCTAAATTGTAGAATGCCTCTGTATGTATCTGCATGCATGGCTTAGCGTAAACAAATACAAAAATGATACCTAAATGTCATACAAATACTAGATTTACATCTGTAGTTACGACTTCTACCATAAAAGGAAAGAGTCGAATTAGAACCGCAATCATCAATCGCAATGTTTACTGTTTACGCTAGTGGCGCCAACTGGGTTGATCTTTTAGTAAAACCTCTCTTTGGTTCGACGAACCCGTTGTTATGGCAACATATAAAATATATATTTTAAAAAATTCGAATTAGATAATTTTTAAATTGTAGTAAAGACTCACTGAATTATGTTTTTTTAGAATTTGGGCGTTACATTTTCTCATATCTCTTGGCACGGCGCTAGTCTCGCTTAATGAGGACTTTTAAAGTATTGGCGACAAATTTGACCTCATGCCCGGGCAGTACTCTAGATGAATGACAGCTGTTATGGTGTTACCAGTACCTACACAAAGAAAGATTTATCATTGCAACTGCAACTATACCTAGCCTAAGAGAGCCGGCGACAGGTGAAGAAATAAAATTTTGTAAATTAAATCGTCGTTTCACTTAAACTGTCAATCAATCTCAATCAACCTGTCAACATCTACTGTTGGACAGAAGCCTACCCTAATATAAATTAAGACCACTACGCCCGCCGGGCAAACGTGCCATCCATCGCACCACTAGGCCTGTCTCAGGTCTATTATAGCGTCTCGAATCTATAGGATGGAAATTGTAAGTTGGAGGGAAATACCCTAAATACCGCCACCAACCCGCACTGGGCTAGCGTGGTGGACTATAGCCCGAACACCCTCGTTGAGAGGGTAGGCCTAAACCCCAGCAGTGGGGAGATTAATAGGCTGTTGATGATGATACCCTAAATACTGGAGATAGCAAATTTTACTCAACGGAAACATTCCTATAGTTTCAAAGTTAATTAAAACTGCATTCAAAGAAATTTTAAAACTATAATAGTCTGGCAATCGAACCGGAGAAATTTGGAAAAAAAAATCCTTATTTTATGATACCCATCCGAAAGGGTCAATCATCAGAATCAACTTCTTCTAAGTAACATACTATCTCTATAGGAAGACCATGCAATTTAACATTTAAAAAACAAAAGGTCTTCCTAAAAAGTGAAGTTTAATTATGTCTCAAGGAAAAATCTATTAATTCTTGAACAAAATTTTTAATATTTATATTAAATTTTTATGATATTTTTATATTAAATTTTCCGTCTCAGGTTAGAGGACTAAATAGATTTGTAAGTTTTAAAAACAATAATAAACCGCCTCGTGTTGGCTTAGGCGTAGGTGGACGATAGACTCGAGCGCCATCAGAGGTCGTTGGTTCGATTCCCACTGCAAAGAGACAACTTTATATTTTACCCGGTCTTGGGTAACTATCAACTAAACTGTAATAAGTAGTCTGTAGCCATAATTTATTTTTCACCTCACAAGCTCGGAAGGGTATACTTTCTCATTCGAAATCTGCGTGGAAAACTGCACCTGAAAAAAAAACATTTTAAAACTTTTCTTCTAATTTTTTTTTCTTTTTCTTCTTATTTTGTGTGGTGGACATTTAAAGAAGTGGTCAATTCTAATTGTGGTTATTATTATTTGTGGTTCTAAACCGCCGAAAGGATTCAATTCACCTAGTATTTTCCTCGCTGTAGTGAGGCGAAAAATTTTGTGTTGCGCTCGGCAGCAAAGTTATTTTGCGTCTTGTACCTTGAAACCCTCGCTACGCTCAGGATTCTATTTTTGAATCCTAGAACCTTTCGCTTACTCAGTTTTTGAATATTAGGCACTCGCACAAAATAACCAACTTTAAATACAAAAATACTTTACAGCACAAACAAGGACCAGATCAGACATCTCCATAGAATTATTAGATCACATAACAGAAAAACAGGAAAACGGAGAAAAAGAAAAAACATGCAATATTTAAGTTAAAATTACCTACTAATAAAATTAAAAAGGGAAATATACTTGCGTGGTTATAATGTGTTAAAATAATCTAAATCGAACGATTATTAAAAAAATATTTATGAACTAAAAATATGAATCGATCTCGTTCGCTTTGGTACACGAGTTTTAAAAGTTAGTTCAAAGAAAGTTTTCTACCATTTCAAACGGTTCACAATCGTTCTGTAACACGCAATCAGTAACTTAAATCTCCAATATTATTTCCACAATACTATATTTTCGTAAATGCAATATTTCAAATTTATTTAAATTTATTGCTGGATGCGAGCCGTTGTTGCTTTTTACAAAAACACAATGACATTGCGTTGAATTAAAAAGCAAGAAAACAGTTGGCCGTCGCTGTTTAACATTGCAAATTGAACGATTATGTAAACAAGCCTTTACGAAGTCTTTTTTAAAGCCGCCATGACAAAATAAGTGGACGGAGACACTTAATTAGTATTCCAAAATATTTTAATTTCATTTTGTAACATTTTTGTTCGAACTTTTGTCCCTCGTCTTAGTTTTTCTTACTTCGGAGGTAAAACAATTGCACCACAACGTTCTCTGTCAACCTACAATAAACTGCTCTGCCGTCTGTCGACCTCAGTACATTGAAGAAACAGAGATTTGATTCCAACTCTCTTAATATATAAGTACCATGCACGTAAGTATAAAATTCACAATGACCAATGAACTCAGGGGCTATTTTCAAATGTTCAAATATTGAGAAATAAACGTAGAACGCGTATCAGTTAAGTACCGAACTTGCGTCATATCATCTTGGCAGACCACGGTCTCTGATTTGAAATCTGACTATGCAGAAGAAATGTACCAAATTATGTACTACTGGCCGATGCCCCGCGACTTCATCCGTGTTATAAAGTAAGTATACTATTTATATGTTATTCAAAAAAATTTTTACCAGTACTAATCACGCCAGTTTATTAGTTTTAAAGTTTGTCAATAGATGGCCTTAGGTGTATCATATGTACCCGCTATCATTTGGTTCTTCACAACATAATATAAGCTAGGCGTGCAAATTATCCACCAGTTTTTACCTCTTCATTATTAGTATAGATATAGACTTCGAAAATTAATATTCATATTCAGCCGTTTAAAAGTTACAGGGTTATTGGTGGCTCTGCCAAGATGACGCAAGTAAGTACCGACACCAGTACCACAGAGTAAGTAATAGTCTTCACCAGTACAGGCCTAAGAACATGTTAAGATTCCCTAGTTGGCCATTAGGTACTACAGGCGTTTACCTCAAACACCAACAATGCTTGTGTAGTCGACCAAATGTAGATTTTACTAATACGCCTAAATATTATTATTTACCAAAAATATATACCAAAAATTGTATTCTAAAAATAATGTCACATGCACAATAGGAATATTGGCTTTTCCGTGCAATGGTTTTAAATAAAATTCATCGATTGTGCGCTCATCTATTTTGTAATTGTAATCCAATGAGTCTCTCCTCATAGTATCTGAGATAATCTGTACCATTCATACATACGCACTTGCGCAGATCCCATACTATGATTTACGTTACGAGGTAATGCTATTTTAAGACAATAATAAAAATGCACCAATCAAATACTTAACAACTACCTACTTAAGATAAGGTTCCTTAACGTTTGATATGATATTTATTTGATTGTGAATAATAAAAACCCTAAAATAAAAAAAAACCCTACAAAACTTCACAGGAGTTTAAAATGTATGGACAGTTAAGCCCCACTTCACCTCCATAAATAGGACATCTAAGTTTAGAAATTTTCGACGGGGGAAAACTTTTTAATAAGTTATAAATTCCGGTATAGTTTTCGCCTAATCGTAGGTAGGTACCCCTAAAAAGCAAAAGAAAATATGTGGAAATAGGTTAGTGATGCTTGTGCAGAATATTGCATTAATGGAACACTGCGATTGCAATGTACAGGACACGGGTATAGGTCATGGCACAGATCCTATCTATACTTATAATAAAGGAGTAGAAATCGTGTGTCTGTACTTTGAACAAAATTTAAAAAAAAAATGAGTGTGGGCGATAAAAAAAGAGTAACAGAACACAAAAAAGTTTTTTTTAATTTTTTTGTCTTTCTGTCTGTCTGTCTTTCTGTCTGTCTGTAATCGCTAATCTCCGAAACCACTGAACGGATTTTCTTGCGGTTTTCACAGGTAGATTAAGCACAGCCTGGAGCAACTTATAGGCTTTGTTTCATTGAAATCGGATGACAGCGAAAAAAGTTATCGTCATTTACAGATAAATCATTTAACGTAACAAGACGATGTCATAGACATAGGAGATATCAGTGTTTTTTTTAACTGGGACAGTATAGGCAAGTCCGAAACCATAGGAGATGCAGGGAAAGTGTCTTATGACATAGAAATTTTTTGGTCAAGCGTGTGTTGTCCATAAAAATGAGACAATTTGCTCAATTTTTTTTTAATGCGGTTCGACTCAGTTTCATGTAGGGATCACTTCATTATATCGGAAGAAAAAAATCTGAGCAGCAGAAGTTAGTCAAATTCAATAAAATGTTTTCTCATAGAACGCCAGTGAAAAATAATTTTTATTATTTTTAAAAAATGCGTATCGACTTAGTTTCATGTTAGAATCATTTTATTGTATCGGAAGAAAAAAATCCAAGCAGCAGAAGTTAGTCAAATTTAATAAAATGTTTTCTTATAAAACAGACTGTGCAAAGTACTTAGGTACCTACTTACTACTTATTCATGCATGCCACCTGAACTCCAGCTGCTCCGATTACTATGTCAAAATTGTTATCATGAAAAATACCTAAAGGTTCCTAAGACAGTTTCCCTGTATCTCCTATGGTTTAGGTTTTGCCTATACTGTATTAGTTAAAAAATACACACTTATAATAAAAATTGATATGAGAAGTCTTATGAGCAATAGAAGTGAAAACAACATTTTTTTAAATTTTTATCTGTCTTCACCAAATTGGATACGGTGTTCATAGTTTGTTCCTGAAGGTATGGTATACATTAAATTATGGTGAATAATATATACTTAGAATGATCCATTTTACCATTGGAAAATTATAACTAGACGATGTATGTCTGTACATAGCAGAGATATGTACCTACTTCCAAAATCCACGCGGACGAAGTCGCGGGCAACAGCTAGTTAGTAATAAGAGCCGAATTAGTGTCAAACCTACATACCTAAATTAATACGAAATGATCATAACCGATTATTAGCTAGTATATCTGATTTTATTCGTAATAAACGTGTAATTTAAAGAAACAGATACTTCAAATCTCCGAATTCCATCCGATCCTAAAGATGCGGCGGCGGTTGGATTAATTGTATATAAAATTAAGAATGTTACAGCGAAAAATTACCGAATACTTGTAGTACAACTTTACCAACAAAACTATTATAATCCTCTGTGACTGTGCAATACACAGTCGATCGCACGCACCTCACGCCTGTTACCCACGGGTTTTGGACATTCTAACAATTGGATTAGGTATTATGTTACAGAGGCACCTATATCGTCACAACTAGTTGTCTATTCTTTTACAAACCTGCATATTTTTATACGATGCATTCAATCAGCATCCATCAGTCATACACGTAGTGAGGAATCTGACCGATGATGCATAACAGAATAAAAAATACATTGATTTTGAAGTTCATTAACCCTGGTGTTCATAAAAAGCACACAAACCGGGCTCCAGACTTCAAAAATTTAATGTCAAATCATAAAAAAAAATCTTCATTTTTATTTAGAGCGAACGAAAAATAAGCAAATTTATATCGGTTGTAAAACTAGGTTTTACAATTTAACCCCGGGTTCGACCAACTAATTACGCAGTCCCGCTTCCTTCCCGATGGGCGCACCATCAAATATAGGCATGTACGGTGGACCTCGAGGAAAATGGCGAAAAATGCCGAGCTCGGGATATCAGTGACGCGTGGACACGGCTCAATGAATGACGGCCGGCCAGAGCCGGTGACTAATCAATATCGCCTGCAGCTACCCTGCAATATTCACGTCAATAGCGGCTGAAACCCTCCACTCGCCTCGCCTCACAGTTAGGTCTCTAAAATGAATTTTTTGGACTGACAGAAAATCGATGCCGATTGGAACAAAAAAAAATTGCGAGTCTCAGAGTACCATTCTAATACAGCCTCCCTACATAAGAAATTCAACTATTTAGGTAGTAGGTAACTAAAATTACATGAAATCACAGTTTTCAGAATCATCAACAGCCTATTAATGTCCCCACTGCTGGGGCTCAGGCCTACCCTCTTAACGAGGGCGTTCGGGCTATAGTCCACCACGCTAGCCCAGTGCGGGTTGGTGGACTTCACATGCGCCTAAGAATTTCTTCTTCGGCGTATGCAGGTTTCCTCACGATGTTTTCCTTCACCGTTTGAGAGCAGTCAGTAAATGTACTTAAGTTTCGAGAAAAAACCCATTGGTACATGGCCCAGCTGGGGATCGAACTCCGGACCTTTCGATATGATCGGCCGCGTCTTATCCCCTACGCCACTGACGCTCGTCGCCACTGACGCTCGTTTTCAGAATATCTATTGTATTGTAACTCTACCTTACGTATTAGATACTATTAATTAACAATAATAATAATAAACTCTAGATTAGTATAAAGTATGATTAGGCTTTTATCCAATCTTTGTCTAAGGTTGTTTATGAAATCGTCAAATACAAAATATTACCTTCATTCTACCTCCGCTAAAACGTCTGAGTACAGAACATCTCATTAGTTTAAAAACAATTTTTGGTATCTGTGGACATATCTCCATGTCCACTGCAGTAGTAGAGATTCGGCCCGCAGCGTGTAGTAGATACATATACCTGTGTAAGTCGCTAAGGGTCACTCAGTTGCGTTATGTCCTTCATACACCCTGTGCAATAGCTTTAGATTTGTTTTAAAATAATAAATCTAAAATTTAAATTATCAAATGTTAATTGCCTACTTTTAGTCGTCAAGAAATAAAAACATAGTAGGTTAGGTAGATATATACACAATAAATCAATTTTAAACAACTTGTGAGCTGCACACGGCACACAGAATAATGAATGAGAGTAGTTACACATGCACCGACCCACCGCGTAAAGCGCCGTTTCGTCAAGCGCGCTGCGCGCACCTCATTTGTCGACGGACGTTAATCGCTCCGCCGACACCTCGCTAGTTGCGAACCTGGATTTTGTACGATAGTAGGCTACTTTTGTAAATAAATTTTCTTTTCTTTTATCACACTCAACACGAGTTTTATTTCACTCTGCCAGCTACCTATAACACCATATGTATGAAATTCATAACAGCGTCACAACTTCAATAACTATCTCCTCTTTTGCCATGTAAATCCATATGTTCAAGCATAAATATACCAACTTCATAGTTGTTATTTTAAATTGCCTGAAATATTGCTGAGACGGCAACTGCGCTGCACCAACTACCTAACACATGCTTTGCACGCACGATGAACGCGTCTCTGCTGTTAAACTACCTACTTACCTAATATGAATTAAATAAATAAATCCTATCGCAGCGCATTACGTCCGATTTCTCAATTTTATTAATCATTTGTGAATTAAGCTTACTATCTTGCTGTTAAAACCTTTTCAAGCAATGCGAAATATTTGGACTAAACGCGATCATAACGAAACAAGATTTGCTAGTTTTTTCGCAGTTGGTTATAATGCGACTTGGACGTTAAGCTATGAATTTACAATTTGTACAAAGTGATTTGTCTATCTCGAATCCTTAAAAAATACTGCACACAAATCCGCAGCAGCAACCTTTTGCCATTTCCGTACGCTGTTTTCTTTCAGCCGGGCATTATTTTGGTACACTTTAATAATGTTAGCATACATCGTTATGCGTGTTCGTTGTCCAGCCACCCATGTTAACATGAGCTCCGACTTCAAGAATATTCCCGGCTAACGGAGTAACGATCCTATTTCGAGGAATACTAATGAAGGCAGATCCTCTGACGACGGACGGTGTTTTCTTTATGTAAATTATACTCCGATAGACAAACATACTCACTTAGCTTAGAGAGTAGGTACCGCGAGTTCGGGCACGTATGATATTCAAATCGTCTATTTTGTCAGCTAAAACTGCATTAGAAATAGGTATATCATAGTAGGTATTATACAATACAACGCAATATTAAACGTTGTCTTAAATATACACTAAAAACTGTAGCTGTAAGCTTCAGAAAATAAATAAAATAATTAGGGACTCAATCGTAATTGTAACAAACTCAAACTCATATCGGAATCGTTATGGCCGAATCGTTGTATCCTTGACAATTAGTCTAAAAGTTTATGCGCGAACTGGATTCGAACCTACTACTGAGTTATGACATCGAGGCAAATACCCTATAACTACAGCAAAATGGTATAGAGTTGGTATGGACTTACTCTTACTCAGAAGCTAACTCGTAAGTAAGTAGACAGTTTTGTAGTGGCTAAAACACGCCCCGGGATACAAGAGAACAAATCGTTAATAATTACCACCACACTACAGGAGCACCGCCTGTCCGCACATGTTTATGTGTGCAAATATGAAGGGCTATCAGTAGCGAGCGTAATCACAATCGTGCTTTTCGTTTGCGGGCGACGATAAACTGGCGGGGGTAAGGGCGGATCCAGCTTTGGCGCCAGGAGGGGGTCACATAGTCGTGGTCAAGTCAAGAACTTATAATTTAATTTTGATAACAGTAGAATTAGTGGACCACCTAAGTCCTGAAACTAGCTCAGGGGGGGTCATGACTCCCATGACCCCCCCCCCCCCTGGATCCGCCGTTGGGCGGGGGGAGGTGACGGCTTCTTTACGTAGTATTAGGAAAAAGTAACTTAGGTAAGAGTCCTCGGTGTTTTCCGTTGATCCCATAACTTATACGATACGTGCTATTATCCCGTTGTAACTAGTTAACCCCGCAATCAACGACGTAATAAATTAACGCCATTACTAAATTATGCCCAGCTTCTAGATTAATCTAGAAGTCGGTCGGCAGTCCGACGCGGCCGCCCGCCCGCCCCTACATTATTACAGCATTCATTAGAGTTCGCTAATTACTCCTTGCTTTAATGAATAAGCTCTAATGAACCACTTTCTGTTAATTAAAGGCGGCAGGGGGAGAGGGGTGGTGGGCGGGGGGCCGCGGGGCGGAGGAACTTTTCTCCGGGCTCTGATTGCAAATGTGAATTTGTGTAAGTCTGAGTGGAAAGAGTGTTTCTGAAAAGGGGTAATGAGACGGCCGAGTTAGTTGCAACCGCTCACTGCTGATACATTGATCAAAGATTACATTTTTCGTGTAGGTATATGTATACATTACCCTTTTTCATTAGATGAACAACGTGTTACAAAATACCCCGTAAAAATATAATTAATTATCAATGCCAACCCTAGTAAGCTGTGATGTCAGGGAACCAATTAGTTTTTCTAGAGTTTGCACATCAGGGAAAATAAAAATATTTTTTATTTATATTTTTTCTAAATAGGGTATGTACAACAGTGAAAAAAAAAATTTTTTTTTTGGAGTAATGTGAATGGACTCGTTATAAGGCCCCATTTAACCTCCTTTCGGCTTTACTACTTGTTTTGTAACACCCTGTATTTAAGCATAGTTATATAATTTACAACTGAATCGAAATAAAAACCAAATCGTGTGCGCTCAAGACACGTCATCATTATACTAATATCGGTCTCTGCTCTGACTACCTTAGGATGGCGAACCATTTCTCGGGCCGACTGTACTTTTGTCTTATGTCAAACAAAATTCTGCACGCAACGAAATAATATTACATTACAGAGCAGTTTACGTACCGGAACCACGTATCGGAAGACGTAGCGTAGGCAGACCCTTCGCACATCAAGCAGCTTACTACAGAATAAGCTAAGCGGGTCGCCTAGTGCCTTCTCGTGACGATCTCAAACCCGTAGCCAAGTGCGTCTCCAGGGGCCTGATTTACTACTCGGACGCGCGCGTAACTAAATTTCGAAGTTTAGGAATCGGTGAAGGAATAATTTTATCATAAAAATCAGCCCAACTGTCTGTCCGCCTGTTTTCGTAGGTTTCAGATTGTATCTGCGCCATAATGTCTATTTAATACCTAATGTTTTGGGGGAAGTAATGTTTGTTCATTAAATTGTCTTGTAACTTAAAAGTATGTAAGTACTACTTAAAATAATACTTTTATTATAACTTATAACTTAACATTCATATCGTCGATATGGTGTACTAACTGTCGACGGAACTTTTTCGACCGTCGATGTCGTGATCATGTTGTAATGATAAGTACTCTACCAGCTGGTACTGACTCTGCCTCACTCTGCCCGCTATGCTCAGAGTCCCGGGTTAGAATCCCGACCGGGGCAAGCATTTATTTGACCGATAAATTCTTGTTATCGGGTCTTGGATGTTTGTGATTGTGTTTTTATATCTCCATGCCCGATGCCACTCACGAAACAGGGAGGAGGGAATTCTACCTAATGCGACTATGACTTGAGGAAGTGATTTGACAATCGACATAGAGCATAGAGAGATCTATTTATTTATTTACGAAAACAATTACAGTGTCATTTAGACGTGTCCAATTCGATACTGTAAGCACAAACATATACCTAAGTAGTTTAAATTAAATAAACAGTTATGTAAGTACTTATTACATAATAATATTCATATTCTCATAATTATCACCTCATCTTCATTTAAATTATTATTTATTTTATCTCGCAGGATGGAGACAAAAGAGCAAAAGAGCTCGTGTAAATTCCGTCAGGGAACAATTTCGAGAAAACTAAAAAGTAAGGTTTTACTTTTAAATTTGAATGACAGCCTCCAGCACCTACATGGCCAGTGTTTTTGGTATATCTGAAAGTGAATTGAGAGTTTATAATGAACTGGCCATCACTAATTTAAGAAAATTAAAAAGTTAGGCTTTACTTTTAATTTTCAATGACAGCCTCCAACATCCTACATGGCCAGTGTTTTTTTATGTATGTCTGAAAGTGTATTGAGTAGTTTATAATGAACTGGCCACTAATTTGAGAAATTTAAAAAGTTTGGTTATTGACAGCTAGGATCAGTTTCTCTTTTTAAATATTCCAAACGAGGTCATAATACACCACGCGTATTCGTGAGAATTGATGAACTCTCATATTATATGACTTGCATTTATTTAGTGTCATTACCAGGAAGGTTCGAATTCCGCGGGCGCCCACCAAAGAGATCGTCATTAACATAAATTTAGTGTACCTTACAGAAGTCCATAAGTGGTCCCTTAACGACTTAGAAAAATAACCTAAAGGCAGTTCAATTTCTTTGCTAAACGATCATGCTTGCTGTGTTATATTTGTGTCTTGACCTGGAGTCTGACAGGGCTAGCGCGGTTTCATAGAGGGACTGCAAGCACTCGATAGCCGTCTGCTTGCACTCCTTCTTCATGTTTCCCGCCATCTCTAGCGCCTCCTTCCCTCTCTGAAGTAGCTCGTTTGCCTCCTTTGTCGCCATGTCCATAAACGTTGCATGACATGCAACGTTTACGTGAATTATCATGCTCATGATGGACCATCATGCTTGCTATGAGTCAGTACAGTGAGGCAACGGCCAGCACGTAGTTTGCATGTCATTCACGTTAATCACTACAATTAGACGGTCATGCATGAGTGACAGCACGTAATGCATGTCATGCCGCATGATCGTTTAGGGAGCCCATTACACGATCCTTTTTAAAGCAACACGGGGAGTCGCAAAACTCAGGCGTTCCCCTCTGCCAAAGGTAAAAGACCAGTACAAGACTGGTCATGCGCGATATCGCTCTGAAGAAAATGTTGTATCAGTTTACACAAGTTTTCAGTTGTCGAATAATTCGCAATAAGGACATCATAGTATCGTTTTGACAGTGAAAATAGACCTTGTTTTATGACGTGCAAGCGAATGTCAACCTTAGGATAGTACACCACTTTTTTGGCCGACAGTACTATACAATGGAGTCGAAGAGCAATGTTAAATGAAAACAAATCGATTTACGGAATACTTAATCAGTTTATTGTTTCTTAAATTGTTGAACGAAATCAACAGACAACACCATTAGCTAGACATTTTATCATAAATAAACAACGACACATTCATTCTTAAATGCACGTAACATTTGAGCGGCGGCGGCGTGAGTCCCACACGAGGCTCGCCCATACGCCGTGTGTGGATTTGTTACATCTTTTCTCGAACGCATCGTTTCCATGTAGCCGTTTTCCGAATAGCGTTTTTACATGATCGATAAATTCCCATAAGGCGTATCACAGACGCACGCGGCCTGCGGTGGCGGCCTGTTGTATTCCATACGTAATGTATGTGAGACTTCAGACATGCGCGGCCCGCGTTTTCATATTGAAGCTGCTTTTTTATGTATCTAGCTTCTTTCCGTGTCGCTTTTTTTGCGTATTAAATTTTTTTCCGTCATACGTAATTTATTGACAACTTTATAGTTAGTAATAAATACTATATAAAATATTTTATTATTGTCAAAGAAAATTCGCCAAACAAATATGAATTTAAACTTTAAATACCTACCATTTAATGAAAGAAAGCGTTTATGAAATTTATCGATAGCGAAAAAACGCGTAAAAAGAATATGGATCGCGGTAAAAACGCTATGCGGTAAAATGCTGCATGAGCATAATGCGTTCGGGAAAAATATCCAACAAACCCGTGTGCGAGAGGCGCCATAACGCAATCATTTCGACATTTACACACAAGCATTTGCCAGAACAGATACATTTAGTTGATTTGTGTAGGTAAATATGTTGGTATGTTGATATCTGCTACGTGGTCTTGCTTCTGTGCGCCTCGCCGAAGAGCCACAGACAGAGGCGGTCCACCAGGTATGCGAACACCATGTCAGCTATCAGAACTTGGACCAATATCACCCGATACTGAAATAAAGAACAAGTTCCATTTTAAGAAGTTTCTGACTACATAATCGGTGTATTTAGAGTTTTGTATAAGGAAAAAGTATATTTTTAAAGGACCAATGGTTAGATTTAGTCCTAGAAAAGGGTACTTGGGTCGTAGGACACAAACATTCAATCAAAAAACTTGCTCTGGGTCTGACTGAATGACTATTGAACTTTTGTCCTATTAATAAGGGCCGTGGGCCTTACGGGGATTATGAGCCATTTTCCAGGAGAGCTTCCGTAAAAATCTGATAAATGGCGCTGTCCAAAGATTTAAAAAAAAAAGTATTTTGGCTGCATGTGCTTATTATCTTTGGGACTTACCTGGACTTACCTGGATCGTAGGACACAAAAACTTAATACCTATATCAAATTGCTCTGGGTCTGACTGAACGACTACCTGAACTTTTATCAAAAGGACCGTGGGCCTTACGTTACGAGGATATTTGAGCCATTTTCAAGAGGCTACGACAATTTTTGACTACGATTCCTTTGGCGAAACCGATTTGTTTTGAGCTTAAAACTATTCAATATGAATAAGAACTCTAGCGGTACTTTTTTTAAAGTCCAAAGACAGCGCCATCTATGCATTTTTACGGAAGCTCTCCAGGAAAACTGCTCATTCCGTGATTTCTCAATATTAGTGAACTTTTCGCAATCCTTATATTGGTAAAATAATGTACTTACATCTGGCGGGAAATACACGATCTCGAACATGTTGGAGAGGTCGGGAACCAAACCGGCGGCCAGCGCCAGCACGAACCCGCCGGACATCATGATACTGTACAACAGCGGCTTGTTGTCGCGCAGACCTTCCATGAACGGCTCGCCCTACACACAACAGGAAAACGTATTTAATTTAACCTCTTTTCTTTATCCGCTGGATCTTATCTTCTTATCACAGCAACACTTTGTCTCTTTTGGAATCTATTGTGCCGAACCCCTGTCCACTAACGGTGCCCCAATCCGTTTTTTTGTGGACTTCGCATACGCTTTAGAATATATATTCTAGTCTTTGGAGTGCACAGGTTTCCTCAAGATGTTTTCCTTCACCGAAAAATCTATGGTATTACAATAAGCCGTACTTAAGTTCCGATTTCCGTATTTTAACTTGTTTAGTGTATTTAATAATTGTTACAAATTTTTGAACATGTATTTCGCGCCTACCACGCATTATCTGTATGACCCAAAGGTCAACTGGTAGAGAATGCCATACTGGCATTATGTTCGCCTTTTGTACAATTAAATGCAATAAAGTTTTTAAATAAATAAAAATTCCTATTGTTGCGACCAAAGGTTCGAACCCACGACTGCACAATCAAGTAGGCTACCACATACCCTGTAGTTGATAGCGAACGTGGATATCTGCAAGGCCATGGAGATGATGTACACGGTGCTGTTGAGCAGGTCCGGCGCGAACTGGCGCTCCTCGTCCTCGGCCAGGTCCATGTCCAGCTTCGGCTTGTTGTCTCTGACGGAGGAGAGAACACATTGTAATAACATGCGCAAAATGAAAAAAACTAAAGTGTCCTACATCTACCGTTTTTTATAGGGTTTTATGGCCTCGGAAACATAGTCATTTTAGGGCAATTTTAGTTTTAAAATAATCATATTTAAAAAATGGCGGTTACAGCACGGCCTCCACAAAAACAGGGCGGTTAGAGTTAGTCGTCGATTTTCAGCATTCATATCCTCAATGACACTTCGGTTCCCGCTAAAGGGTCCTCATCTACCGTGCGGCATGTTGCTAACAAGGTTGAGATGATTTTAATCCTTCCTGCCTATGTTTCCAAAATGTTTTATTTTTATGTTTGCCTGCTGACCTGCCCGGCGAGCGCGCGGTGGCCTCGTGCACCAGGTACACGAGGGCGAGGAAGTGCACCGCGAACTGCGCCAGCACCGTCGCGATCGTGTACACGTTGAATATGTTCGGCAGCGGCCGCTGCTGCGACAGCTGCTTCAGCGGCTGAAACGAATGCAATCAACAATGAACTTGGGAACGGTTCTTTTTTTATATACAAGTTTCAACTTAGAAATTAGTAAGAGCGTCAGTGGCCCTGGGGATAAGACGCGGCCTATCATATCGAAAGGTCCGGAGTTCGATCCCCGGTTGGGTCATGTACCAATGGGTTTTTCTCGAAACTTAAGTACATTTACTGACTGCTCTCAAACGGTAAAGGAAAACATCGTGAGGAAACCTACATACGCCAAAGAAGAAATTCTTAGGCGCATGTGAAGTCTACCAACCCGCACTGGGCTAGCGTGGTGGACTATAGCCCGAACACCCTCGTTGAGAGGGTAGGCCTGAGCCCCAGCAGTGGGGAGATTAATAGGCTGTTGATGATGATGATGATGAAGTTTCAACTTAAAATCTATACTAATAATAAAGAGGTAAAAACTGGTGGATAATTTGCACGCCTATCTTATATATCTTGCGGAGAACCAAATGATAGCGGGGTGTAAAATACACCTAGCGCCATCTATTGACAAACTTTAAAACTAAGAAACTAGCATGATTAGAATGGGTAAATTTTTTTTTAATAACATATAAATATTATATTTTTGTCCAGTAGTGGACGTCTACAGGCTGATATGATGAAATATTATATTTTATAACGCGGATGAAGTCGCGGGGCATCGGCTAGTATCACTTAACATGGCTCTTCAAATTGCTTTACAATGTTTTATTAACCCTTTGGCTCGCGAGATTCAGTCAGACACCCTGACATTGTCACTCAAAAAACTGTCATTTTACGAGGTCAAGCAAGGCATCAAGGAGTGGTCAAGGATAATGTATGACAATGTCAGGATAATATGACATATTACCCGTCGGAATAACTATAGCTAGGTGCCGCGTTAATTTTTTGTATCACCCGGTGCGACGTCATCATTCACGTTTCTCTTGTAAAATGTGGTTGAAGTCCGCGGGGTGGCGCGGGACGCCGAGCGCCGGCAAATTCTCAAAAATAAAGCGAGTTCGGTGACTGTACAAATTAACAAGTCTTATAAGTCGAAGTGAAATAAAAACTATTGTCTACATCGTAATCCGATCAGTATAATAAAAATCCTGATATGATAAAAATTATTCTTTTGTCGCTATCTATTTTGAAGGATCCCTAAACAAGAAGAAAATAATAAAGCGAAGCCGCAAGCAGATTTACCTTGGACCTGGAAATGAACAAGAAGCAGGAGGCGAGCAGCAGGCTCTGCAGAGTGGCCTGCGTGTCGCTGAACTTGATCCCGTCGAGGTACAGCACCGACTGGCTGTACGCCAGGATCAGCGCGTTCAGCGCCAGGATCTTGAACATCTGCAGCGTGGTCACCAGCGTGCAGCGCCCTTGCTTTATTATGTGGCAAACTGAAAACGAAGCAAACCGCATAAGATTTAATATAAAGTAATTTAGTACCTAGCTAATTTCACTTACGTAATTGTTTCTTCACAATAATAATCTACAGGACTGAAAACTACATTTTCTCAAACATGCTTGGAAATGTGAACATTATTCCTTCATGATGGACTCACGTATGTGTGCCTCTGCTTCGCCTCGGCCCACATGCACATGTTCATCCATCAATGCCCATGTTGCCTCCCCACCCAACCTCCATACACACAGTGTACTATGCCCTGTTTTCACTTACTAAAGACAAAATTGACTTCAAAAGGAGAATATCGCAATCCAATTTTGATTAAACGAATTTTGAATAAAGTGTCCATATTAGAACAAGTTAACGTTTCTTTAAAAAAAAGATATTTTACTGCAGAGTATGCTGGAGAGGCGGCTAGTGAACGGCGCGGCGACACTCGCGTCCCCCAGCCTCACGAGCTGCGGCTGGTCCTCCTCTTCCAGCTTCTTGATGGCGCGGCGCAGCCTCACGGCGGCCTCTGCCCGCGCCTCGGTGCGGCTGGTCGGCCGGCGAGCCACCAGCGGCGCCTCGCCTTCCGCCGGGCGCTCCTCGCGAGGCTTGTCGCGAACGCGCTCGGGTGCGTTGGCTAAGATCGCCACGCCCACCTGTACAGTCGAGAATTGTTTGTCCCTGGCGAATCTTTGGATACAAAGAGATAAATGAGATAAAACATCTCAATGTTTCCTTTCGGTTTCATCATCATCATATCAGCCTGTAGACGTCCACTGCTGGACAAAGGCCTCCCCCAAGGATCTCCACGACGACCGGTCCTGCGCTAACCTCATCTAGCCGGGTCCCGCGACCTTCACCAGATCGTCGGTCCACCTTGTGGGAGGCCTGCCTACACTGCGTCTTCCGATACGTGGTCGCCACTCGAGAACCTTTCTGCCCCAACGGCCGACCTTTCGGTTTGCTTTCTCCTAAAAATTAATAATACCCTAAATATTTTCCCCTATAAATTATCCTAAATATTAATATATTTAGGGTAATTTCCCTCCAACCACAGCTTTATTTACTACCTTGTAAATCCACTGTTATGTCAGCAAACCCTGAAACCTACCCATAAACATTTTTGTTACATGTTATATTATCATACTTTAACAAACTATACTCACATCAGCATGTTTCAGTGCTCCAACATCGTTAGTTCCGTCGCCGCACATCAGCGTCACATATCCAAGGTACTTCAGCATCACTATAACAAACTCCTTCTGTTTTGGTGCAAATCTAGCATAAACTTTTATATGTGGCATCAATTCTTTTAAAAACTTTCTATGGTTCTCATTAAGGAATGTAAGGCCTTCTCCCGTTATACATAAATCAAATTTGCTAGTCAATTGTTTGGCCGTCTTGAACGGCTGCACTGGTAGATCCACTTCCTCGTCTATTGATCTCCAGCGCCATTCACTCTCCGCTTCTGTCAAAATGAGAACTTCACATTTCTGAGTAAATTTAAGTTCTTTGGCGACGTGGCACGCCGTCAGTGGATTGTCGCCAGTGATCATTACAACGGAATGTGATGCGTTAATTATTTCAGCTATAGCCTTCTTGGAATCACTCTTCAATGGGCATGATATAATTACAAAACCAACAAAAGTCAAATCACACTCAATGTCCTCTCTTGACAAGTCCCTAACTTCTTGAGAACTCAATTTTCCTAAATTTCTATAACCCAATGCTAGCACCCTTGCGCCGCGCCGCGACAATGTTAAATATACATGATCATAATGACTAGGAACCTCTTTGAGCATGCCTTTAACAGTCTCAGGCGCACCCTTTACACTGCTGATGTAGTGGTTCTCAATGAACCCTCGCTCATTCACCTGGTAACCAGCTATTACAGACATCCTTTTAAGAGCACTTGCAAAGTGATTTCTGTGAACGATTTTTAATCCAGATTTTCCTTTCTTTGGCACTACAGCGTCACCTTTTGTAAGATTCCATTCTGCTGCTTTCAGAGTTGCTTTCTCTAATGGGTCTCCAACTATACCATCATCTAGTTGAACAAGCGAGTGGCAAGATGCCAAAACTTGAATGGTTTCTATAGGAGCTTCAGAGAGAGGAATGACAGAAGCATCTTTGTGATTTCCAATTCCTGCCACACCCTCCACTACTAAATTGTCACTTGTCAATGTACCAGTCTTATCAAAACAACATATTTGAACTTTCCCAGCAAATGGTATTCTGAATGGTTCAGTACAGAACACTGCTAATTTGGATAATGAAAGTAGTGATGTATTTACTGCTAGAGATAATTCTATAGGTAGTTCAGGAGGCACAACTGACGTCAATATTAAGGTACACTCTAAAAATAGTCTATATCTGTTCCTCTCTGGGTTCTCACAACCCTTCACCCATACATATGCAGCCGCCGCAATAGCGAATATCAACAAAAACAATATAAAACCAAATGTCTCTAGGTTGTTGGCCGTAACTCTTTTAACTCCAAAAAGAATAGTTCTCAATAGTTTACCCTGTGATGTGTTAAAGCCATTACGAATCACATAGCCGATACAGCCATTATCAGGAGCTTTGAGACCAGATGAAGCACTTTTACTTGGAGATGAATGTTGAACAATTTTTGTTCCACCAAAAAGCATGTGCAATTTCCCATCCCCTTCAGGATCTAAGGTATGTTTGAGATTTTTCTCATTTTCTACTGCTTCCTTCATCTGTGGAACGCTTTCGCCAGTCAACATGGATTCATCAACAATGCATGATCCTCGTAAGAGTACAATATCACAAGGTACGAGGTTATCATTGCCGGCCCGTGTCAGTGACACTATGTCTCCCGGCAGTAGCTGATCACTCATAATTTGTCGCCACCTCCTGTTCCTATATACATTAATATTATAAGGCTTGTTGCCCATTTTTCTTATTTCAGCCATATTCCGCAGTTGTTGTTGGACTAAAGTGCACTCAAACATTACAAGCATTACGAGGGTGAATATGGAGTAGTACCAATACTTGTCAAGACACCAGAGGGCAACACAGAACACTTGGAATACAAAAAATGGTGCTGTCGCTCTTTCTTTGAACAGTTCCATAAATTCTGGTACAACCTGTAACAATCACGTTTAATTATTATATATAATTAATTGTCTACCTTCTTTTATACAGTGGTGGGGTTTATGAAACTTAAGAACCTGTTGGTTTACTGGCAAATCTCCTTTAAAGCGTAGAGTATTACACACATAGGACAATCTATAGACACATGAAGACAACCCAAACTATAGATTACTAAAAAAATCTTAGGGTTTATCTGAAAACCAATTTCCACATTAGCAAAACATCAATAGTATTTTTACCATTATCATTTCATTTTTCCCAAATTCCTTTTCAGCTGTATCTATAGCTTCATCGTCTGTATATCCTTTGGAGTCCATGTATTCATCATAGGTCTTCTCAGTAGGAAACTCAATTGTACGAAAACATTTCTTATCCCAATCATACACATACTTGCTCTTTTGAAATATAAACCAAACATCTGGATTAACACTGCCTGGTTTTATAGACTGAAAATAAAATAACAAATACAAAACTGGGTTTTTGTTGTAAAATAAATGAAAAAAAACTAGGTATGGAAAAACAAATTTGAACCTTTGTATGATGCAGCTTGACAATTTCAGAAAATCCATTGTTGGCTGTTGGAACAACTTTCACTATTTCAGCTTGTATAGGATCTTTCACCTAGAAAAATGAGGTTAGAATATCATTACCTTCGAAGAATTGCATAGTATAAGGAATATTGAATGAAAATTGGCTTACTGCTGAACAGGCGAGGAAGCACTGCACATGGACACTCCAATAGCAGCACAGACAAATCAGAATTTGTATGAGGGCAATAGCAACCACGGTTACAAACCCTGCTTCGTAGTTTTCCTCAATACCGTACACGAAGATCCAAGAATATAACACCACCGGGTAGATTATCAAAAAAGGTAGCACTGTGCCTTGCAAAACAGTTGCCACCGGCTTAAAAAGCTGTGTATATTGAACTAAATCGTCCAGGGAGGACTGCATCTTATTTGAAACCATTCTATCCACTTCTTGTGAAGTCAAGTTTGACAAGTTTCTATCATTTCAATAACGTGAGCTAACGTGACGTGTCTCTATTAATCTGTCTAAATATCATTAAACTGTATTCACGCTCATTATAAATTTTATTCTAAATACATTATCATTGGTTAGTTTAATTTAGATTTTTTAATACTATTCCAAAAACCAACACAGTGACAAAAAAAAGAGAAAAAATTACAATGAAGAACCTATTCTTTCTCATCTGTATGTACTGTACCCACAGACTACTGAAAAAATACACTTTACCACCTGTTTCACCTCCATACACTCGGCATAGATTAACGGGGGGAAATAGAACCGTGTCCCCTCCGTGCAGCACCCTACCCCGCGAGCGCGAAAGATATAGCCACACGTCATCGCCGCGATTTTTTTCTCTAATTACGTGTTTCTCTCAATGTGTTTTTATTGTGTATTTATATAATATATTAGTACGGATACAAAAGTGCTGTGTTAGTGACTGCATTAAAAAGCGAAAGGACTCATTTTTACATTTGTTTCATAGTACTGATGAGAAATTACTCTATATTTAAGTGATTGGACTGTATTTATCTCTGATGATAATTCGTAAGTAACCCATCTCATGTGCTTCTCGGTAGGAGTAATATATCGTTGCACATAAATGTACTGTTGTTGTTTCAGAAAATAAGCAGGTACCTATGAGCAACCTACCAGGTACAGGCTCTCTGACCGCAAAACCGACCAAAGGATCATCATCAAAGATTCAAAATGTACTATTATATATGCATTTACATACCAACCGAACACTGTGCAGAAAAATGACTGACCAGATGGAAATCAAAGCGGCTGTCTACACTCAGGCGACTGTACGTGGCCGAATGGCCAGATTGTCATTGCCATCATTTTTTTTTAAATGTTAATGTCATATTCTTTTTCTGTAAGCGGGGGGAAATAGAATGTGATATTAACATTTTTTTGAAACTGATGGCAATGACAATCTGGTCATTCGGCCACATACAGTCGGTCGTACTATGCTGATGCCCGTAATACGCCTACCATGAGTGAGTTGTCAACGTCACTAATCGCTAGAGACTACATAAAAAAACTATCCATATCTCTGTCTTTCGTTATCAGTCGAAAAGAGACAGCAATATTACGTTTTTACGTAGTCGCTAGCGAGTATCGCGTTGTCAACTCATGATAGGCCGTAGAGGGAGAAGAATCAATGTGATAGGCCCACCACGGGCCCACCCCACTGATGGTATTGGAATGGCGGGAATGGGAAAACTTTCGCTTCCCGCCGCATTGACGCATAGGTTTGGTTCTCAGTTGTGGCGGTGCTTTTTTGTAATGGCAGTATTGTAAGCTTTTTGGCGGAATTTTTCGGAGACGGTTGGTTTTTTATTTACTTTTCCTAAAAACGTAAATTATAGGTGATCTGTGATAGTTTTTTAGGCAACAAGTGCCTATTAAAGTGTATATTGTGCGGGATAGTAAAACAAAAGCGTGTAAACTAGTTGAATTAAGTTAAACTAGACTAGTCGTGGCCCTAGTTGTGCCCTCGTGAAAACCGTGCTGCGGTTTTATTGAGAATCGCCGACTAACTCTAGTCGTGCTCTGTTTTGTGGAGGCCGTGCTGTAACCGCCGGTTTAAATAAATATAAGAAATAATACTTTAAATAAGACAGGGCTGTATGGACGAAGCTTCCCTTGCCAGTCCTCAATAGAGGACAAATCAACAAAAAAAACAGCTTTTTGGCGGGATTTTGTCAGAGACGGTTGTCATTTTTATTATTTAGTTTTTTTCACAAACTATATAGGGATATGTGGCGACCACGTATCGGAAGAAGCAGTGTAGGCAGGCCTCCCACATGGTGGACCGACGATCTAGTGAAGGTCGCGGGACCCAGCTGGATGAGGTTAGCGCAGGACCGGTCGTCGTGGAGATCCTTGGGGGAGGCCTTTGTCCAGCAGTGGACGTCTACAGGCTGATATGATGATTATTGATGATGATGATGATATAGGGATACTAGTTTTACTAAAAATTGTATAATATAGGTTTTGGTGTATATCTGTAATAGTTTTATATGCAACAAGTGCCTATTAAAGTATATATTGTGCGGGATAGTTAAATAAAAGCGTGTAACGACTCTACCGGATCGTTCCAAAATGTCCCTTGTTATTCTTCAATAAATCTACTATCGGTTTAATGCGGACATGAACCTGCAGTGTGGATCACCGAATGGCACTAGTTGTGCCCTCGTGGAGGCCGTGCTGCGGTTTTATTGAAAATCGCCGACTAACTAGACGCGCTCTGTTTTTGTGGAGGCCGTGCTGTAACCGCCGGTTTAAATAAATACTAGTAGTTCCGTGAGAACAGTAGACCTCGCCAGCCCTTATAAACCAAACCTAAAAGAAACCAACAAAAGTCAACTTTGGAAACAGAAAAAGTACCTACTAAAGTGACAAAAATTAGCACTTTAAAGCTTAATATTTCGCAAACGGATCCCTGAATCGAAAAATGTTTATCACACACCCGCGATATTTTTGAAAGACCCATCCAACGATACCCCACACCATGGATATCACGCGGAAAAAAATAATTTTCCATTTTACGTATGCAGTTCTATGAACATAATTTATTTTTTCAACTTTCTCAAGTCGATCCACTATTACTCAAAAACTAATAGAACCTACTTAGCCGTAATAGTTTTCCTTGTAACTACGTTATATATGCTACTGCCATGAATTTTTTCACATTTCCAGAAGCAACCGTTTAGCTGGCAGGGGGGGGGGACACGTGACTCTGTGGCGAATCCCGCGCTCCGAACGATTAGTTCAAGAGTTTCCGTAAAAGCTCGCTAGAGGTCGTGTCTCACGAGTCCGCCGGCGCCATTGCGTTTTGACAACTCGAACGCGACTTGTATTATCTGATTTAATTTGATGTTATCGTCTTATGTCTAACGTGCAAATATCTGTTCATAAACAATGTGTATGTAATAAACGAGAATTACTATATGTGGAGTGGTTATTGACGCCCATTCCCATAGTGGTGACCCGACGAGTGGTGAACATTTCACTAGTGACTATTTTCTGTGTGGCTTCGCAAAATGGCGCTCAATGGCAATACGGAAAACGTTCCTGCTGTTTCTCCCGCACCTCCCGGGGCGGATTCGGATATGAGCATGCCCGCCGTTCCCGTGAAACAGGAATTTGTGGAAACTGTGCGCGTTAAAGTTCCGCCATTCTGGCCCGACGAGCCAGCCCTGTGGTTTGCGCAGCTTGAAGGACAGTTCGCGCTAGCTAACATCACCGTGGACAGCACGAAATACAATTATATTATTTCCAACCTGGAATACAAGTACGTAACGGAGATAAAGGATGTCATCAAAAATCCTCCGCCATCGAACAAATATGAGAAAGTAAAAAGTGAACTAATTTTACGTCTATCATCATCACAAGAGCAGCGAGTGCGCCAGTTACTCACACACGAGGACATCGGAGATCGCAAGCCATCCCAGTTTTTAAGACATCTTCAAAGTCTGGCCGGTCCGAACGTACCAGATGACTTCGTGCGTTCTCTTTGGTCGAGCCGCCTGCCCACACACATACAAGTCATCGTGGCATCGCAGCCCCGGAGCACCCTGGACGAGCTGGCTACACTGGCGGACACTGTAAACGACGTAATCAGTACCAACAGTACACCGCAAGTAAATCAGCTGTCCGCGTCGACATCGGCCGCCGAGGTCAATGACCTCAAGCGAACGATCGCCGAATTGACGCGCCAAGTCGCCGCGCTGTCTTCATCGTCACGTGACCGTTCCCGCTCGAGGTCCAATGGCCGTCCAGGAGGGCGCCAACATTCCAGGAGCCGATCTCGTGATGCTGCTACTGATGCCCACTGCTGGTATCACCGGAAATTCGGTGAAAAGGCGACCAAGTGTCGTTCGCCGTGTGCCTACACTTCGGGAAACGAGAAAGGCAGTCATTGATGGCGGCTGGTAATGGCTGTCACGACACTCCAAGTCGCGTGTTCGTCACTGACAAGAACACTAGCATTAAGTTTTTAATAGACACTGGTGCCGATTTATGTGTGTTTCCTTATAAAAACATAAGTTTTAGTAAGCCTATTAAGAAGGTAAATAAGACTGACTACAAACTTTTCGCGGCAAACGGTTCTGTGATAAATACCTACGGGGTTGTCAATTTAAACTTAAATTTTGGGTTGCGTCGTGAATTTCACTGGCGATTCGTGATAGCCGACGTAACTAGACCGATAATAGGTATAGATTTTTTATCGTTCTATAATTTACTCGTAGACGTTAGGAATCACCGATTGATTGATAACACGACTTTGCTTACCGTTATGGCTAAGCCCGCGACTTCGTCTTCAGTGTGCCAAATTAAGACTGTTACAGGTACTTCTCGTTATCACAAGTTACTTACGCAGTTCCCTGAGGTCACGCGACCCTCTGGTGAGCCTACGGTGCGAGAGGTCAGGCATAAAACGCTACACTACATCCGTACTACGCCCGGACCACCAGTGTACAGTCGACCACGCAGATTGGCACCGGATCGACTCCGCCGAGCTACACGTGAGTTCGAAGATATGGTAAGAGCTGGCATCGCACGCAGATCTGATAGTCCTTGGGCAGCACCACTTCAGCTGGTACCTAAGAAAGACGGTACTGACCGACCTTGTGGCGACTATAGAGGCATAAATGCTCGAACAATACCTGACCGATATCCGGTACGTCACATTGCAGATTTTTCTCACAATCTTCATGGCTGCACCGTGTTCAGTAAAATTGATTTGGTACGTGCCTACCATTTAATCCCGGTTAATCCAGCTGATATACCCAAAACCGCTATTACGACACCATTCGGGTTGTTTGAATTTCCTTTTATGAGTTTTGGTTTGAGAAATGCTGCGCAATCGTTCCAACGTTTTATGGATGAAATCCTACGAGACCTAGACTTCGCATTTCCGTATATTGATGATATTTTAATAGCATCACGTGACCACACAGAACACGAACATCATCTCAGGCAAGTCCTAGAGCGTCTACGTGATCACGGTGCTGTTTTAAACTCTGCTAAAAGTGTGTTTGGTGTCCCGGAGGTTGAGTTTCTTGGTTACCTGGTTACAGAGAATGGCACGAGTCCCACTCCTGAAAAAGTCAGCGGTATCCAGAACTTCCCGAAGCCGAAGACCCTGAAAGAGTTAAGGAGATTCCTCGGAATGATTAATTTCTACAGAAGATACTCACCTAACGCTGCGGAGACCCAAGCACCACTGCACCAACTCCTCTCTGGCCCACATACCAAGCCAGATACTCCTATCATCTGGACTGATAAGCTGGAGCAGGCGTTCAATAAATGCAAAGAGAGCCTCGTGAACGCCACTCTGCTCGCTCACCCCGATCCGTCAGCTGACCTGATGCTTGTCACCGATGCGTCCGACGTCGCTATCGGTGCCGTCCTACAGCAGAAAGTAGAAGGTAACTGTCAACCCCTTGCTTTCTTCTCGAAGAAATTGACTCCAGCTCAGCGCAAGTATAGCCCTTTCGATCGAGAGCTCCTCGCGATTTATGAAGCTGTTAAGCACTTTCGTTTCATGGTGGAGCTGAAGCCATTCACGATCTGGACCGACCACAAGCCCATTGTTGCTGCTTTCCGCAAAGCGTCTGAGAAATGCTCTCCACGCCAGTTTCGTTATTTTGATTTCGTGTCACAATTCACGACTGACGTGCGACACATATCCGGAGATGACAACGTCGTAGCCGACGCATTATCCCGCATCGAAGCTATTTCAAGTGACATATGTTTGGACAAGCTTACTTCTTCTCAAGAGACAGACACCGAGTTGAGACATCTTCTGAATACTCCTTCTTCGCTGGACCTGCAGAAAATAAGAATTTCTGACTCTAGTGCATGTAAAGTATATTGCGATGTTTCAGGTCCGACGCCTCGTCTGTATCTAACACCCGAGTTTCGCAGACAAGCTTTCGACGCTGTTCACGGCTTAAGTCACCCTGGTGCTACGCCTACCATCCGACTGATGACTGAAAGGTACGTCTGGCCTAGCATACGCAAGGACTGCAGAGCGTGGACTAAAGCCTGTCTCGCTTGCCAACGGTCGAAGGTTGCACGACATACACATGCTCCAGTACATGCTTTTACTCCTCCATCTTCACGTTTTGATCACGTCCATATCGATCTTATCGGACCGCTAGCAATTTCGCATGGCTATCGCTATTGTTTAACAGCAGTTGACCGCTTTTCGCGCTGGCCTGAGGTGATCCCGCTTGAAGATATGACAGCTGAAAGAGTTTCACATGCTTTTATGAGTGGGTGGATTGCACGCTTTGGTTGCCCGCAGAAAATAACAACCGATAGAGGTCGACAATTCGAGTCACACCTGTTTAAAGAGCTTGCAAAACTAACTGGATCTAATCACCTAACCACTACCGCTTATCATCCCGCTGCAAATGGTTTGGTTGAGAGGTTCCACCGCCAATTGAAAGCTGCTATAATGTGCCATAATAACGAAAACTGGTATGAGGTGCTTCCACTTGTGCTGTTAGGAATACGCAGCGCCTGGAAAGAAGATATTGCATCTACCTCCGCAGAACTGGTGTACGGTCAAAGTCTACGGCTACCTGGAGATCTCTTCCTGTCATCCGCACCTGAAGTCACTGACTACAGTGATTTTCTATCTCGCCTTCGCAGCCACATTCGCGACCTGAAACCAACACCTGTTATTCGCCATGGTACTTCGACAACCTTCGTTCACAAGGATCTATCTTCCGCTACTGCTGTCTTCTTAAGGCAAGACGCTGTTCGCAGACCGCTGCAGCCACCCTACTCTGGCCCGTACAAGGTCATCGAACGTACTGAGAAGACTTTCAAGATCGACATCGGAGGAAAAATTGTCACGGTATCCATCGATCGTTTGAAACCAGCATACGTTATTCACGAACCGGAGCCTGTTTCTCTCGCACCCGCAATTCCAGAACCACCTGCCATCAAACCTGCGTATGTAACTCGGTCTGGCAGACAAGTTAGATTCCCTCGCGACATTTACGACCTAAAGGTCTCCGGGGGGGCTGATGTGGCGAATCCCGCGCTCCGAACGATTAGTTCAAGAGTTTCCGTAAAAGCTCGCTAGAGGTCGTGTCTCACGAGTCCGCCGGCGCCATTGCGTTTTGACAACTCGAACGCGACTTGTATTATCTGATTTAATTTGATGTTATCGTCTTATGTCTAACGTGCAAATATCTGTTCATAAACAATGTGTATGTAATAAACGAGAATTACTATATGTGGAGTGGTTATTGACGCCCATTCCCATAACTCTAACAAAAATTACCGCTTTAAAGCTTAATATTTCGCCAACGGATCCCTAAATCGAAAAAATGGTATTCACACACCAGCAATATTTTTGAAAGACCTATCCAACGATATCCCACACTATGGGATTCACAAGAAAAAAAAAGTTCACTCCCACTTTGCGAGTATGGTAGGTACTCTAAAAAAAATGTTTTTCAAAATTTTATTCTACTCATTTTGTAGGTTTAATTAATTTATACATATGCCAAATTTTCGTCAAAATCGGTTGAAAAATGCGACCTGTAGAGAATTACAGACAGACAGACAGACAGACAGACAGACAGCCGGACAAGAGCATTTTTGGCAGTCTCGAAACGTAGACGCTTCGCTCGCTTCGCTCGCTCGGTCAATAAGAAACACTTTAAATAAGGCAGGGCTGTATGGACAAAGCTCCCTTGCCCGTCCTCAATAGAGGACAAATCAACATAAAAAAAAAACGTCAAAAAAGCGGCATTGGCGCCAAATTGGTCTGATCAGTTGATCTCCGTAGGTATAAATCCTCTCTGGTTCACGGATTAATGTTAGTGTCTTCGACAGGGTCTGATCGTTCGTGATCGTGATTAGTGAAAGTGTTGACTGTTGAGTGAATTGCTTTGATTTTGCCTGGCTGTCATGTCAACATTTCTCTTGTGATTCTGATAGTATTGCGCCATGGATTTTAACATAAAAAGAAAATCTACTAAAACAGTAGTCACAGGTAGCCTTGTGGAAGTCTATCCTCATGATCTTCAAATGTATAAAGTTCCTCCCACTGAGAATATATCGCTTCAAGAATTTGAAACTTTAGCATTAGAAAGACTAACTTTGTTGAGAACTTTAGCCACAGGTACTACTCTTAAGGGACATAAGATATACTCGGACGATTGGAGGAATTACATCCTAGGTGAACTGCGTACGCAAGGTCTGAAATATTATTCAAAACTTTGTGAGATATCGTCATGTGGAACGCATGAAGCGGATCTGCAAGCGCGGCGTAAAGATCACATTTCCCACTTCATTCTGAGACTAGCTTATTGCAGAACTGAGGAACTACGACGATGGTTCGTTTCAAGAGAAACGGAATTATTCAAAATGAGATTTATGACTATGAAAAGCGAGGTTGTGGATGCATTCTTCAAGTTGAACAACCTCTGCTACACCAACATATCTGATGAAACAAAAAATGACATCATACACTTTCTAAGAGAATGCACACAGTATTCAGACATTGAAACAATGAAATTTTACAAAGTGAAATTTTATGAGGTCCTGGATTTGGTCAAATTGAGGAAAGTTTACCTCAGTGGTGGTTACGCATACATTCCCAACAGAGATTTTATTTCGGTGCTCTCTGCTCAGTTCAGGACACATCTAAAACAAAGCTTGGCTGTTGCTAGTCAACATCTTGGTGAAATAGAGCAGGATGAGAGACTGGTCTGCTTACTGAAGGGACTGCACCAGTCCTATGCTGGCAATGACTATACGGACACAAAGTCTGTCATACCAATTGAAAGCCTCGACTCACTTTCAACCAAATCATTCCCACTTTGTATGAGACAACTCCATGAACAGCTGCGGGTTGCTCATCACTTGAAACATGGAGGCCGACTGCAATACGGCCTCTTCATAAAAGGCATTGGAGTGACTTTAGAAGATTCTCTCCGTTTCTGGAGGGATGAGTTCACAAAAATAATGGATGTGGATAAATTTGAGAAGCAATATGCCTACAATATTAGGTACAACTATGGCAAAGAGGGTAGTAAAAAGAATTATTCTCCATTTAATTGCATGAAGATCATAAACAACACAGTTGGTCCAGGTGATTGCCATGGGTGCCCCTTCAAGCACTGTGATGCAAACAACTTGAAAAATAGATTGCAAGGATATGGATATGATGCTCAAGGTATTAAAGTTGTTCGTAGTCTACAAGTCGACAAAAATAAACTTTTATTTAAATTCATTTCTCTACATACATACGATTCGCTTTAGGCCTGTGGACTGATCGCAAATAGTGATTAAATATATAAAAAAAAACATTTCTGTTGATTAGCATTCCCGCTTTCGTGGAATCAGGGCAGGGACTGCCACCCCTGTCTAAGAATATCATCAGCAGTGTGAATTTACCAACAATTTAGACACATTTATTTGCCTATTCTTTGTGTTTTAACAGGGATTTTGTTTTCATTACAGCCACCAATGAAGTTGTTGAGATGGCAAAAAAAGGACACTTTCAAATTGCTTGCAGCAAATACTTTGATGCTATCCACAATGTGGACTTGGGCTTGGGCATTAATCACCCCAATCAGTTCTTTGAAGAGAGCCAGAAACTACTTCAGGGTAACAAAGTGGAGCCAAAAAAGGAAACTAAAACCAATCCTGTTAAAAATGAAATTGAAGACATGGATTTTGATGAAATATCTGAGTGGAAAGAGTAAATTCAATCTATCAGTTTCTACATTACGCTGGTGAAGGAAATTGATACTTGCAGCAGAATAGGTAATATAATTTAGATACCTATATGAATCAATAAAATAACATTCAGATTCAAAAACTAAATATTTATTGATTTGTTCTTGATGAAGGATACCTAAATGATTACCTATTTTCGTTTTATATACATTGCCTTCTTTGTTAGGCGACCACAATAAAGCCCAAATATAAAAATTAATCCTATAATAGAAATGCCTATAACTAGAAAATATTTCTTGGATGGTGATGATGATAACCCATTATACATATCACCAAAGTCCTCTATCACGTTTACCTGGAAAAAGAAAAAATATATAATTAAAATTGTCTTAAAACTATCTTGGAGAATAAGTATGTAATAACTAATAATACTTACAGCAGCTACATATCTGTACATTTCTAATCTACTTGAAAGTTCCCTTTCACATTCTGGTTCCAATTTTCTATTACTGTCATTCAAAATAATTTTTAAACATTTTAATCCTGAAAAGATATTATTGTTATGTAAAAATTCACATATCAACTAAATATTGTAGATAATATTAAGTTAATCTTACGTCTGCCAGATCCATGCTCCAAGTCTTTGCAATACTTTAACAAATCCAATGCACACGCTCTCTCTAATAACGGATCGGCCTCTATATCAACTTCACTCTCCTCTATTATCTGCACAACTTCGTGCGCACAAGCGTGCGATACGATCTTGTGATTCAATAGAGCCTTTTTGAGACACTCTTCCACCTGTAATAAAAAGGTGACATTATTACCATTTCCCTTTTTCAACTTGATTGGTTCTAAGTAGGTTACTGATATCTGCTGCACATCAGATAAGATAATCACAATACCTGTCCATCAGAGTTGGTGATTGAATCATTTGGCACTGCACAAAGTGCATGTATCTCTGCTTTGCATAATTTTCCAAGTAAAGGGTCTAAACGATAATTCAAAGCTTGCTCTTTTAATACATTAGCCAATTCATTTTCACATGATGTAGTCAGTTTAGACTCTCGAAACTTTTCCTTTAGACAATATAATACTTTTCCTTGTAGTTCAACATCTTGTGGCTCTATAGCTAAAAACATAATTTATAAAACATCAATTTGGCATCTTATGAAAATAAAATAATAATTAAAACTAATAGGAAAAGTTAGTTTACCAATAACTTCTGAACAGTAATTTTGGATATCTTGTTTACAAAAATTTTGCAAATTGTTATTGAATCGATAATCAGTATTTTGTTGGATCAGTCTATTAACAATTACAATTTTGCAATTATCATCGAAGTCTGGTTTTTGTTGATAAATCTGAAATTATATTACATTGATTTATTAACACAATTTTAATTACATTTCATACACTTACAAATATCAAAGCAAATAAGAAGGTACATACCTTCAAACAATCAAGCATTTTGGATGGCTCATGTTTAGGACAGTACAGATCTATCATGTCATTGCAAGTGGTTATCAGGTGATAGTCAATAGCATTGTCAGAGAATTCTTGCTTCCTTAACACAAAGACAGCCCTTCTGCATCCATCAGTCAGTTTACCTGACGCCGTTTGAAGGCATTCCAACGCAGCTGATTCTCCATGTGGTACTTTAGGGCAGTATGTAGTCAAATCTTTCTTACAAGCTTCTCTCAGTTCTGGATCCAAATCTATATTTTCCTTTTGTTGAAACAGTTGATATCTTAGCTGATGACGACAATCTTTGACTATGGTGTGCTTTCTCTTGGTAATAGTATCGTTTCTTACAATCTCGCTTAGGCATGTCACTACTTGGCTTTTAGTTTGAGCCTTTGGACAGAACCTAATAACATAAGATTTACAAGCGTTTTTAAATTTCCTAGTGAACCTATAATTTTTTAATGAGATCAATTGTTCATGCTCAATGGCTGCATGACACTTTATATTAGCTTTTATCTCTGGGTCATTCTTGTGTTCTATTAAACAATCCATGACATCGTCCTCTTCCTTTTTGCTTTTAAGCTCTGAAGAGCATAACCTTTCCATAGGAACTCTACAATTAATATTTACCACAGCATTAAGTTCTATGTGACCACTTTGTGTTTCAGTAAAGTTTGTCACAACTTCTCTACACTTAGGAGAAAGTTCTTTTATTTTGCTTTGTAAGCAAGATATTTCTTCACCTTTACCAGTACTTTCAAAACATAAATTTATTAAATCATCCATGCAGAAGTCTTCAATCTCAGGCAGCAAATCTACACTCACAGCCCTCTGTCTCATCACTCTTTTTACTTGTTGTTCACAAGCTGGTTTTAGTTTGTCTCTTAGTTCAGGATTGTAAGCAAAATTATATAAACATGGCAGTATTAAAGGATCTTTTTCTGATTGGTGTTCACTGGCATCAGCCCACTGAAGTTTTGCTTTACACTGGGTAACAGCATCATATCTGCATGCTTTGTACAACTGGGGATCAAGCTTGAAATCTCTGGATATAAAGTATTGTATTTGTAACAAAGCCGCTTCACAGTCACTTGTCATGAGAACAGTCCCAAGCTTTTCCATGAGGCATGACATCACCCTGCCATTACCACCATTTAACTCTCTGCAAGCTCTATCCACCACAGGCTTACAAGCTCTGCGTAAGATTGGGTCAACCCTCCAGTCTTCACCAATATCTGCTTCTTGTACTAAAACTTCCAATGACTTTTGACATATTATACTTATTCTCTTTTCTTTCCGTTTCCTGGGTCTAGCATGTTCCATTAAGCAATGTATTGTTTTACCTCCTGCTTCAACACCTCTGCATAAAGTAGTAATATCATTGGCACAATTTTGCATTAACTCTGGAGATAATCTATAATCATCCATAAGCATTTTTCTGTGATCTGTCATTTCAGCAATGCACTCAGAGGAAAGTTTAGTGCTGTCATTTCGTGACATATTCTCTAAACACAGTAAGATCTGAGCAAGACGTACATCTTTGTCCTCCACAACTCCTTTACGACAGTGATATTTTTTTATATCTTCTTTGCAAGACTTGACCAATCCTTTGCTCATTCTGTAATTCATAACCATACTTCTTTGATCATAAAATAACTGGTCTTGACATCTTTTTGTCATACCTGAAAATAAAACAGAGGGTTTAATCAAGAAACCTACTTGTTTTATCAATTTAGGAAGCAGAAGTCATAAAGATATTATCATTTAGGTACTTACCACTTTCATATTTATGTCTAACTAAACATTTGTACATCAACCATGATGCTGGCACTTCATCAGGACAAAAGCTCTTCTGATCCAAGTTACATGCAGCAAATATTATTTTATCCAATTGGAGAGATGTGTATTTCATCTCATATAATGTAGACATTTCAGCCTGACATTCAGGTCGAAGCAACTGCTCCTTGCCCTGGAGACATTTTAATGTTTGTGTCTGCGACAAACTTCTTGGATCTGGTGGTATTCTGCCACATGCATGGGCCTGGATGTCATCTAAACAGTTCTTTAAGAAGTTATTTGTAATTTGCCAATCATTGAAAATTAAGGATTCAATTTTATTAATTACTCTCCAGCAGCCTTTGTTTTTAGCACTTGGCTTCTTTTTTAATATGCAATCTATGCCATATTCTGAAGGTCTCAAGCAGTCTAACATCACTGAATCATCCTGACACGACTCCTTTAGTTTGAATTCAAGAAAAGAGTTGTCCAGAAGCTGGGCCTGATGAGTCCATATTTTGTGCTGGCAAACGAACAACACCTGAGTTTTGTTATTGTGACTTGCACCTAATGCACATGACAGAAGTGCGAGATCTTCGTAAAGGTGTGAACATTGGTTTTCAAGTGGACCACAACCAATTAAATCTAAACCATACTTTCCTTTTGACGAATTGATCGCATCACCCGGTATCTGCGCACTTTTGACATTGTTTATTAAGCACACAGTAAAACATAGTGCTTTTACGACTAATGCATTTGTAAGCATTTCGTTCCCGGCGAACTACGACGGACAGCAAGCTTTGTATTTTGGTTTGGACGCGTAAGTATATGTAATCAACAGCACAGGTAACCAAGCATTCTTTGTCAAATTTCAAACAATATTTACGGTCTCTTACTTGCTGGTCTAGTTAGTTAGTATTCCAAAGGCGCATTTTTGGAATAAAAGCTAAAAAGGATCTTTACAACAATACAATAACATGAACGGCGACTCCGGCGATTGATTCACGCACGAAAAGAATGAATGCTTAAATTCGTATGACTGACGTTTATCGTTTATGCCGCATTTACATTGCTGCGAATGACGAGGCGAACGAATTACGAAACGAATACGCAAACAAGTGTGAAAATTCCGCCCGCTATTTTCGCGTCGCGTTGTCGGGAACATGGGCCGGAAATGTTTACCTCCGCCCCCGCCCGCTGAGAGCCCCGCGAATGTGTCGAAGGTGTGAACATCCATTTCGCGCGCGATGGCCGGCATTCTACACCAATGTTCCGTCGATTAACGAGGCGAAGTGTAAAGCGATATTATAAAAATCTATAATTTTAATATTAAAGAGCAATGCATGGCACAAACTATAAAGTATGCTAACGCATATGCATGGCAATGCTCTAGAATGGCCCAAACTACGGTTTCCTGATGAGGTTTCAAGATCAGGAACAGATCTAAATTCATAATGATATTTTTCCATTTGGAAAATACCTATACGAACGTGTGCGCCACGTAGAACACTGCATGAAATGTATGCACCAGTTGTTAACTGAAGTACGGTTTCAATAGCTACCGCAGTTTATACAACTGAATGAACGGAACGAGAAAAATCGCTACATATGTTTTGACCCTATAGCCTGTTTTTGTTTTGTGTAGTGTATCCAAATTTACCTCATACTGATTTGACTTGACATTTCACAAGTTTGTGAGTGACAGTGACAATTAAATAATTTTTTATTATTGCGAATTGGGACACTGGGAGAATAATAAAAATTTACGAATTATTGCTAGTGTAATTTGTAAAATAATATCTCAGAACCGATTGACCCGCAGCTGTGCACTTGTTAAAGATATGGAAGCATTTATCGAAGTTAATGAAATTTCGGATTTTATATCTTACATCCGCAGTGTAAGTGATTGTAATTTAATTACCTATATTTCTGTATTTACCACGAATCATATTATATTCTGCGCGTAATAAGAATAAGTACCTCTTTTTTTGTCATTACATACGATATACAAAGTCTAAATAGTACTTTTATCTATTTACTATGCCGCATCTTGTGACCCTGACACTTGTTTGTGTATTCATAAAATCAAAAGTTCAAACCCCGCATTCTATTAATGGTTATATTTTCTCTGCCACGGAATGTATTTGACTAAAGCGATGACAGATCCTAACACAAGCTTTAGGAATCTACTAAAATGTAAACTCACCGGTCGGAGTGGAGAAAAGGGAGCGCTGAGGAAAAAAAAATTCGAAAATATTCCAGCGGAGCACCCGAAGGTTAGGTTAGTTACTGGTGACCCTTGGAGCGAGCGCCAGTACCTGGAAGAAGGTTACAAGGAAGAGTGATGTGTGTCATAGGGTAATTTTCATTGGGACCCCTTTTGTCCACACTGACCGGTACCTGTGCCGATACCTAGTAATCTCCTTGACATTAATTTATTGTCATATTTTAAGTTAAAACTTGTACCTTTATCATTCCTATAGATAGACTATGACATCCTTATAGAAGTTATCATTTCAATTTGCCTATTAATTTATTTTTTTTAATTTAAGAAAGTAACTACAGAAAATATTGTCTAAATAAAAAATGTAAATTCTAGTAGCTGCCCTTAAATTTATATTTTTATAAATTAATGTCAACACAAAAAGGCTGTAGTTGGTGTGTTTGTGGATTAGTTTGTCCTAATAAATGTTCCTGACCTAATTCTCACATGGTACTATTAATTATAACATTTCTCTATATTTGTTATGTTTCAGATTGAATGGCGTGACCCATGGCTTATAGGGCTATTGTCATTTCACATCCTTGTAACGTTCACATGTTTTTCAACAAGAAACTATGGAAACTTTCAAGTTATTCTTTTCATAATACTTTGTAAGTATATGTTTTTATTCTTCGATGGAGCTTGTAGTGCCTGCACCTTCTGCACAAAAGTGTCAGTTTTGTACAATTCCACCCTAGCCATCTCCCCACTCCATTCATCTTCATCATCAACAACCTATTAATATATCCCCACTGCTGGGGCACAAGCCTACTCTATCAATGAGGGGTGCATGGGCTATGGTCCACCACACTGGACCAGTGCGGGATGGCGGACTTCACATGCACCTAAGAATTTCTTCGGCGTATGCAGGTTTCCTCACAATGTTTTCCTTCACCGTTTGAGATCAGTCAGTGAATGTACATAAGTTACGAGAAATACCAATTGCTAGATTACCCGACCAGGGATCGAACTCGGACCTCTCGACATGATAGGCCGCTTGTTTCCCACGACGCCACTGAAGCTCTTCCCCTCTCTCCTCACTCCATTCACCCTTCCTTAAAATATTGTAGTAGGGATTTTTTTTACAATACTACCTGATTTATTAAAATACTAGTGACGAAAATTGCTAGGTATATATTAAATTCCATAGCAGAGTATTTAAAATCGTTTATATTCCTATAGTGATTTTAGTCATCCTAATAAATATAGATGTGATGCCATATTTTAATGCCTTAAGTATCCCCAGTTGGTGTCATTGTTTACTGTGGGAACTCCTTTTATTCATGATTTTCTCCCTACCTCATTCATTTTAAATATGCTTTGTTGTTTTTACTTTCTTGACCGTAGTACCATAGATAGTAAGGGTATTGTAAATGCGAAAGTGAGTATTTGTTTATTTGTTGCTCCATAACGGCTGAACGGATTTTGTTGAAACTTTGCACACTGATTTCTTATATCCTGGAGTAACATAAACTTAAGATACTTTTTAATTCGAACAAAGTCGCAGGTATAAACTAGTATAATATGTAGAAGTAAAATTATGACGCTAATGTTGTGATAAAAAAACTACAATCGAAAATAAAATAAATGGTTAAGTTTTTGCAAATTTCTGTCTTTAATAAATATACAAAATTATTTATTCAATGACCAGGTTTAAAGCAAACTAGAAGGAAAATCATTGATACAAAACCACCCATAAAATTGGAATAAATACTGACTGAGTCTTAAGACATTACTGTCATTGTTATCATAATCTGATCTAACAAGGATATAATTGACCTTGACCAGATATCAAAAAATCAAATTATATAGTATGATGTGAACTGTTTTGAAATGGTGCGATAAGTATAATTAGATTAAACTGTTTAGGCGCCTGCGTGATTAGATTCATTAACATCTAGCATTCTCTCAGAATATTACAGTTTGTCTTACGTGATGATGATGATAACATTATCTGTATTTAGTCTGAGTATTAAGGAAAGAAACATCTGCTCTGTTAAAATCTATATCACTTGTACATTTATATGCATAACAGAAAGTTGAAAACAAAAATGGCATTTTAAATTTCAATAATGTTATTACGTCTATATTATTTTATATACGAGTGGTAGAAATAGATTTAAAATGCACTTTAAAGACAATTACTTTTTGAACTTAACGCACGACGTAACTGTACACAGGGCGTCACAGGGTTGGGAAGTATATGCTTATTCAAGACCTTTCTCGAAAAACAGCCTAACCAATAGTGAAAACTGGATCAAAATCTATTGTGAGATTAGTTTCGACCGAATATAGACAGAATCGACCTGGCAGTTTGTTTGGATTGATTCACAGGTATACAATTAGATAGGTAGATGAATTATTATTATCTTTTGTATTTCAGTGCTCTTGGTATATTTCTCGGAGAACATCAACGAGGTGGCCGCCAGAAATTGGGCACTGTTCTCCAGGCAACAGTATTTCGACAGTAAAGGCCTGTTCATATCAGTTGTCTTCTCCATTCCTATTCTACTCAACTGCATGATAATGGTGGTAAGTTTATCTTTTGCGCCATCAGAACCATACTTAATATTCTTAAACAATTAAAAAAAGAAACATTTTGGAGTGTTTATTTTATAAGGAAAATCATAAATTGCCGCGAATTATGAATCAGCAATAGTTGTATGTTTATTTTATACAAATGATTCTATACCTATGTTTATTGTATTTGTGTGGTGGCGTTCATTGGGGAATGCCCATGTCCAGCAGTGGACGTTAAGGGCTGATATGATAATGATGTAATATGATGACAGTACACGCGATGACTGCTTCTAGATTAGATTCAACAATTTGCTTTAAAAACAAACGCAACTTTTGTTTGAATCATTTTTATTCCTTTTCGTTTTTTTTTATTTTAGTTTGTACATTAAATTATTGTGTCGGGCGACAGTGTCGCTGTCGCTCAGCTCGTAGCGGCTACGGAACGTCCCTATTTCATAAACTTACATAGAAACCAGTAGTGTCGCCTGCTGCTGCTGCGTGCGGTCGGCTACGGACTGGCACCTTAATGGTGTATTTGTTTTCCTATTTGACTTTCAGGGATCATGGCTGTATCAATCGACGCAAATCATGACCAATTTGAAGAAGGCACAGCTGAGGCAGCGCTTGAAAGAGATGCACATGATCAGGGAACAGCAGCAGCATCTGAAGGCTGAGTAAAACGTTAATATGGAATGTCAATTGCCTATATTCAGTTTTTCTTCGGGTATATTACGAAAACAAACGCTATTTGCGTCTCGGCTACATGTGCGTGCTAGGTACTGTAGCAGCAAAAACAAGTTTGCATTACCATATAAACTTTACGGTTCATCTCTGAATATCACCTATCGTTTATATTGCTTTCAGCCGCAAATGCGTTTGTTTTCTTTAGATACCTGAGGAAAAACGAATCATAAATAGATTGTGATGGATGATAATGAAGAGGAAATATTTTTTCTAAAGTTGCTGTTGGAATTGAATGAATCTACTGTTATGTGATGCAGTGGTAAATGACGAAGGTAATCGCAAAACAATATTTGTATATCTGTTCGTTATATTGAATTTTAATTTTGGATAAACGACGACTTTTGGTTCTATAAATCATGCATCATCATGAATGGTGAATTGTTTAAAAATTGCCTAAAAGTTTTCTTTCTGTGATCTTGCCGTGTGTTAAAAAATTTGGGTGCCTGATTGGTGCATGTAGCAAACCGATGATTTCGCTAAAATGGCTAGGTGTTAAAATTCCTTAGTTCCCACATAGTCATTATGTCAAATTACCCTTGTAGCAAAACATCTGGATTTCATCATTCATCGTCATCTGGAAAATGTACTGTCGGGGTAAAACACGTGTAGTGATGCTGATGATAAACCAGTAGCTACTTGAAGAAATGTATCGAATTCTTCTAAATAAAGTAGTTTTCAACATTGTCTTTACGTTTCTAACAACAATAATGTATATGAAAATATGATATTTTTCACCTAACTAAAAACTTTACTTTCCAAATATATTTTTCCGCGACTGCACATGTAATTGGTTCTATAGAACTGTAATGTACCTACCTATGTATGAAACTTCGGTTTTTTCTCTTTGTATATGCTATGACAAGCCGATGCTCCGCTTCGTCCGCGTTATAAGGTATCCTAAATGTTAATAATAATAAAAATTACACTTTACACATAATATTTTCCTATTTTTGAAAAACCCGATACACCATGCAAACTTATTTCCCCCTTAAAATTTTAAAATCCAAAATCCCGTCATTATTTATTTATGATGAGTAGCTACATTTCCAATTTTCAATAGGTACTGCCTTTATAGAAACCGATACTCCCATGCAAATTTTCATGCCCCTCTTTAAAATGTGAAAATCCAAAAACCCGTCATTATTTATACAATACAATTTTCAAGTTCCTGCCTTGCCTTGCCAAACCGATATTGCCATACAAATTTTCACAACTGAAACTGTCACAATGTGAAAATCCGAAACCCTGTAATATACGTCATTATACTCATTAACTGTTATAAATAATAATAAATCGGATCCATTTCATGAGTACATAATGTAAGAACGTCATTTTTTTCCGTTTTCTGACTTTTTGATCGGCTCCTAAGGGTCGTAAGCGTGAAGCTAAATAGCCTTTAACCTTCCTCAAGAATTGGGCTATTAAATACATATAAAAATTAAATCCGACTGGTAGTTCCAGAGATTAGCGCGTTCAAACAAACTCTTCAGCTTTATTATATTAGTACAGTTAACAGAAGAAGACCAATTTTGTTCCATTGAACAAATTGGTACAATTTTGATTTCTAGATGTTTTGGTACTTGGTCAATTTTAAGGTTTAGTAGATAGTATTCCGATATACATCCAAGAATGGTTTACAAGCCTTTCTAATTTATATATTTTTTTGAACATTGTAAATATTAAATATATATATTTACGTACTGATCTCCTACATAGCTTTATGTGGCAATCTGGAATCTGTTGTTTACAAAACGTAATGCAATACCTACATTAAAAACAATGAAGGAGATGTTGGAGACATAAAAATTAGTAAGTTGAGAGGAATGGGAGGTTACCTGTAGAGTGAACATTAAACTAAAATATTACTATACTATAATATGAAAAAGTGCTTGCACTTCCAACTTCATTGTATAAAATGAAAATAAGGCTGACTACGCCACACTAAACTGTCTGGCAAATAGTAATTACAGTCAGCTACGAGTCTGTCTGTATACGCGTTGTCACATCACATAATTATATAGGTAGTACTAGAATAGATATAATCGCGACTCGCGCCTAGCATTCGCATGCTATACACGAAACGACTTTTGCTACTGTATGACTGACTTTATATATTATCTTTTATTATTGCTGTTCGAATGAACATCAAATTCAATTAATTCTAGAATTAGAATAGCAGTTGATGGAAATTATGCTTTATCATCTTATGTTAGATCCGTTTGTACAAAGCTTGTACTGATACGAATAAGATGCCATGCCATGTTCATGATAAATGTCGTTTTTAAATGCTTTGGCTGTTGGTCTCCATCCGTCTACAGGTTACATGAAGCTGTCATTGCTCGGGCCCAGGGACATCCAATGCTGACATTTGCCCGATTCCTAAGACACACTCTTATGTAATAATAATAATGTTTAAACAAATTCACACACAGCTGTGTAGTCCCAATCTAAGCCGAAGCTTGTGGAGATTGGCAATCAACAACAACAATACGCTCTCTTGCTCTGGAACACAGACCATCAGCATGTAAAAGAATTTTAGAATGGTCAAAATTAAAGGTAATATATCTGTAGAATATATGACTATCTTCCAAATAGAGTTTCACTGGCGGAAAGCTTATTTCAAAGCTGGCAAGTATATGCCTTCATAAACGGGCCAGTCTAGCTATGATTATTTTTTGTCACTGAAATAAAGCAATCTGAATTTCCATGCATTTCTCCTAATACATAATTACTACGTTTTTATTTATTAGTACTTAAATCACTAATTGTAAACGTTATTTGTTTTTATTTCTATAAACAATCGTTTAAACCACCTACCTTTATCTTGCATTTTAATATTCAAATAAGAAATGTTTGTATTATTAGTTTGACTATAGATTTATATTACCATGTATGTATTTGCTATATCAATCATTTCTATTTCTGAAACTCCGACTTGTGAATCAGGAATGGATTGGGGTTGTGGTAAATAGATGATGTAAGATTCTTGATGTATATATATATATTTTTGGAATTACAGGAAGTTAACTTAAGTTTCTCTGTTATTTATAGTCCCTGTAATTATTATATTTACTGCCGTGGTTGCTTTTTCTTAAGTTTTGTGCCTATTTCTTAAAGTAAGTAAAGAAAAAGCAAATTTTTGAAATATTCAAAATTTTAATAAATAAACGAGTACATACTCGATTTATTTTACTATTTAATTATTTATATTATAACAGTTCCGTTTGCTAGAGGAGCTGTTTTTGGTTTTGTGAATGTTTTTTTTATTAATCACAGGTCTACGAGAATCTCACTCACGACTTAATTGACGTGCGACTAATGATAACATTTTTTTTCACTAATTAATCTTGTTTCTTTGTTCAAATCGTAGGTTGAAGTTGTGCCATTAATTTATGTATTATACAAAAAAGAGAAACATTCACAATGACTACCAAATATGTATTTTTAATCAATAATATGCGTTTGTGATATGTAATTATTATGACGGTAATTTAATAATTAATGTTGCAATGGTAATTAATACAGTTTAGTTGCTTAGAAGTTTGCTAGATGTATAATTGTACGTTTCTTAGTTAACCAATGCTTTGCCTGGTTAATTTTAAGGCATACAACAAACAAAACATTTCAATCTTGCCTTGCCAGAATTGTCGCACACATTTTTTGTGTGAGTCATAGTTGACAATTTTGAATTATGTAAATATAGATGTTTTGAAATAATGACTCATCTTTTTGTTATTTCTTTATTTTTTGTATAAACGAAAAATAACATTACATACTGTCGTTTCAAATCAGACTATTATTATGAACTAGAATATAAACGTATTCAGATCAGACAATATTTTAACTTGTACCTAATGCCTCACCAACCGTAAATTACTTAGTAATTTTTTTTTTAAATATTCATTATAAACCATGCTATACTTTGTAAATAAGCTCAGCATCATAGTTGTGGATTTATTTGTTTGTACATGGTGTCTCGGAAAATAAGCAGCCTAATCTAAAGCCTTTTCACTAGTGAAGTGATAGTACTCTTTAAACCAAGACTCCACACTGTTACCTATTTCTGCCTTCATATTTCTCGTTTTAAGGTCAAAAAATACGAGGCATGTTATCTAAAGACAACTCATTTACACGCCTTTGGGGTAATTGCATTCTAAGGATGTTTCCTTGAAGTCATGAGATGAGCTACAATCGTTTTGATTCCGATGGGCACGCTTTAAATAAATATTAGTCTCGTGCATTTTTTAAACTTTAAGATTAAGTAAAGGATGTCATGAATTTTAAAACAGCAAATTAGTTTCGTCCTGTCAGACAAGGGGAATTTCCACGTCATGGACAGGACTAAACTAATTTGACAGTTAAAAATTCATACTAGGTATCCTTTTCTTATTTTTAAAGTAAAAGAACAACACAAGAAACTAAAACATAATTAGCGAGCACCATCCGAAATGACACCATTGTTGGCCACTTATTACCACCAGACGGACTCGTCTGCCCCATTACTGATATTTAAGTGGCAAAACATATTTCTAAGTCTTCCGTTAAGTCATACATATATAACTTTGTTGGGGTCCTATTTTTTAATAATATCTTTATGCAAAAGTCGTAGCGGACAGGTTTTCTAGTATCTACTAATTAACAATCTTTCTGATAAGAATGATGATTGATATTCTGTATTTTTTGTGAAGCTAGGCAACATTTTCTGGGGCACCTTAAGTGATAGACAATTTTTAGTCATTACAAAACTTGTCATATTTACCTACTTAATCATTGTTTTCGACAATGCCATAAATAATTGTGATGTCATTATTATAGGTATAATCACTTATTACGTCCACGCGTTATAAATAAAATACCTACCATAAAATAATATTACATTTAAAATTAACTTTTGGGACTCGGGTTGAAGATGTGAAAAAGTGGAAGACTGAGTCGCGTAGAGTAGCAACGTGTGATATAGAGGTCGTAATTAAGTTTCACGACTTTTTCTCACATTCACATGCCTAGCTAGAGTAGGTACTTTACCTACTACCACGAGTCTATGTCTTGGATTTTAAAAAACTTTTTACCCAAGGCTATAAGTTTTCACCCTTGGTTAAGAGAAGTGGTTATCATTTCCCCAGTCATAATTCAGAAATTTTTAATGTGAACACTAGAAAAATATTTGATTTTATTTTATTTAGTGTTCAATTCAAAACAATATAACCTAGAGTTATAGGACGATAATAATTATAATAAATGCATAAATATCTACTAGGTATTTAATTTACACATGCAGCATGATGTGACATGCTTCACCTGCTTAACTAATGGAGTATAATAGTGTATCGAATCTAAGCTAAGGTCAGATTTTTGTTTATGGACGCTTTAAATAAAGGAATTGATTCAAATGTTACACGTTTTATTTATTAATACCTATATCACAAACATTTTATTTATTAATAACAATATCCTTGTAATACAAATCCTTGGGAATGTGTATAGTATACTTAAAAATTATGTATTAATTAAGCTAAGTAATTGCGAACTCGAGAACTGCTACGGGCGGATAATGATGCAGTTCTGAGACGGTATCCCGAGTAATGTTTTTAAGGGCCGATCATCAATAACGTAAGGGTCCCGAGAATAGCCAAAATCGTCCTTACGTATTAATGAACGACCCCTAGGAATATCATTGTTGAACTAAACAGAAACGAGCTGTACCTACTACAGGTTTCATCCTATTAGGCACCAGTCTCACACAAAAAACGATTCTAAAACTGTATCTTTTGCTTTGTTTAAAATTATATTTATAACTAGGTAGGTACCTACTTAATTTATGTAGGTAAAAATTTCAAATTTTTCATGCTGGTAAGAATTTTCATGCTGCTGCTAAACACCCACCTAGGTCTATAAACTACAACTTTCAGCCCCGTTTCCCTACCTTAAAATGTGAAAATCCAAAAACCCTGAAACACGTCATTATTTATTTATGCTCAGTAGCAGTATACTTTTCAACTTTTTATATTTCTAACTTCAAAGCACAAACAATACAACACCCCTAAATAATGACACTAATTCATAAAATTCTGCGCGTTAATAGATCAGTCGGACAAACGATTTAATAATAGGTAATATTAAGACGAGTCGCAAATAGAACCAATGACTGGGTTCAGATATTTATCCGTTTTGACGGATATCTACGTATAAGTACTATTATAAATTGTAACAGGAGTATTTCTGTACATTGAAGGGATAAAAAAAATACTATTCGAATACGTTATTTAGGCTTAACTGACACGAAAACACTTTGCAAAACATTTCTTGTCTGTCTGTCTGTTTGTACCCGCATCACGCTAATACTACTGGTCCGATTTGAACCGGTTTTTTTATTTGAAAGCATATGGTCTGACTTAAAATCTGGCGTAGGTACTTGGAATTTTTAAATTCCAACCCTAAAGGGGTGAAAAGGGATTTGTACGGGAACAAAAATTTACAACGCCCGCCGCGGGCAACAGTAACATAAACGATACTTTTTAATGCGAACGAAGTCGCGGGGCATAAGCTAGTATCTAATAAAAATAGTATAGGTAATCAAAGAACCTGCTTGTGAAGAAAAATTAAATATTGATGTCCTAATGCCTACGGTATGCACAGTACTTCTGTAAAAAAACATTTTAAAAGTAATAAATTCACATTCGAGACGATTGCGTCGCTCGTTCTATTTATTCATTCAGTTGCAGTTCATTCCATTAGCCGCTATTTTCACTTTGACTTCCTTGATCATGAGTTCCACCAAGTGGTCCAGGTCTACCTCTGGCTCCCAGCTCCAGTCGCGACGCGCCTCGCTGTCGTCGAACACCTGCGGCCACGAGTCCGCTGGAACACGTGAGAACCAAGATTAAATTTGAGATTGAGTATCATTTAGAAAAATATATAAGTACCTATTGAAAAGTTCATTCGCGAGCAGGATTTGAAAACCCCGAGCAAAGGGCACTGGCCATTCACCTGCTTTTACCAACCGAGCTATCGCAACAAGGATAGCTGCGAGCAAAGTCTACCTACTTAGGTATTCCACAGTTGGACAAAGTTTTGTACCGACACAAAACCAAAGGAAATGGCTGCGAAACAAAAAACAATAGCAACCTGTTGTAGGTAGTTGCCGAAAACAGTTATAATAATAGTTATGCCGACACAAAAGTTCCTGGGTGTTATGTGTAAGTACTCGAGTCATATAAACAACAAAAGCTCACCTATGTCTTGCCTGCTGTCTGGCCTATAAGAGATCTTAAGCTCTGGAATGTGCTCGGATATCTTCTCCGCCAGTTCTTCAGGAGTGAAACTCATCGACGTGACGTTGTATACCCTTCGTTTCAGCAGCTCGTTGGGCACTTCCAGGTACTCCGAGAGCGCTCTGAGGGCATCCCTCACATGCATCATGGGGAGTCGTGTGTCTGGCTTCAGGTAGCACTCGTGGTGGCCTTTGCGAAGGACATCGTGGAAAATTGCTATGGCGTAGTCTGAAATATTTGTTATAAGCGCTAGTCTGATAGGTACATTTTTGGGATCAATTAAAATTAAGCCCAAAAATTATCATCAATTTGGGCGGGGTTGTGTGTGATCTCTGTAGATATGTACACAGACCAGACACAATTCTACTTCACCCATCTGTCCGATGGCTGATTTGGCGAATGGTTTTGGGGGAGAGCGCAAGTCGTATTGATCCCCAAAACAAGACTGGCGAGTTATCCTTCACGTGGTTGCTGCCCGTTTTCTATCTGGTTCCCTCAGAAACAGAGACAACAGAAACAGTCAGTCGCACCCTGACTATCCCAACCTATCCCCTCCTTTCTTCCCCCTCCAACAGCTGCACGGATGTTGTGGTCATGTCGGTGCGGCCCCACCATCACACATAATGCTGAAGGTGGGGGGTAAAATGACCACCCGCGTGTTTGTGCCGTGCGCGGGGACCCGACACGCAAAGAACGATGGACTCCTGGGGGTTGAGCTGGCTCGGGTCCGGGTTAGATGGCTCGCAGACAGCAACACACCTCTTTGGGCCGGAGTGCTTGCAACAGCGGGAGGTCGTGGCCTAGCCAGCCGCGATCAATCGGCTGCCGGCGACCGCTCCTGCGGCCGTTAGGATAGCTTCCTTAGGAGATGAGGTCCACAGTCGATACGGTGCTCGGTGACCGCGTTGTTCTGTGAACGCGGATCATACCTTGCGCATGAGGCTCGTGGGCAGCGCTTCCAGGGGGGCTATACCTTTCCCGATATCCCTGGTGCCTAAACAGGCATCCCCAATTGCGGGCTCCATGGAGGGTGGGGAGTTGGGGAGGGCGAACTTTAAGTATTGTATGTATGGCTTCTCAACAGAAAAACCTAACAAAAAACCAGGGCTTGTCCTTACAGGGCGAGCAACAGGCTTCTCTCCTAGTGGGGAGAGGAGCACACCGCGAACTAGCTTCGCAAAGGGGGGCCGCCCACGCGCGGGGAGGCTCCAGTTCAATGTCTCAGGGACGTGGGAACCCTAACCTTAGGGGGACCGCCGCACCGAGCAGAGGACGGGGAGCCTACCCGGGCAGGGGGGGTCCTATTGATAGGGGGTCTCGCACTGACGGTGCGGGGAAGCGCGGAGACACCAAATCGGATGCTCCTACGGACGGTGAACTCCCAACGGGAGGGAACCCCGAGGCGGGTCCGGCTGGGGTCGAAGCAATTCCCCAGAACCTGAGGAGTGAGACCGGGAAAAGGCTCGGTGGCTCCCAGAGGAGGAAGAGGAGGAAGGAGCTACTGAGGCAACAAGCTTTGGCGGGGGGACCAGTGGAGCTGCCGCCGAAGAGACAAAGGGAGGTCAGCGATGAGGCCACTGACCCGGCTGGTGACGCCAAGAGGGTGAAAACCCAGGGCAGCTACAAAGAGGCACTAGCTGGAATCAAGATGGCCATCGTTGCTGACAACCATCCGGTGACTGTACTGGGAGAGGAACTGCTGGGTCCGATTCAAGATGCAGTCTGTGACCGCCTGATCGCCACTCCGGATCCCCTCCCTGTGGTGTATGTCAACAACATCGTTTCGGGGGCGGTGCATGTCACCTGTATGGGTGACGATGCCGTCAAGTGGCTTCAAGGACTCAGCGGAACAACAGTTGAGGACGTGAAGTTAAAGGTGGTATACGCCAAGGACCTTCCCAAACCGGTCAAAATGGCTTGGAAGAGCAAAAACGTGCGCAAAGATGAGAAGACGATGTTGACACTTCTTCAGCGCCTAAACCCGTCTCTAAGGACCAAAGAGTGGAAGGTGGTGGACGCACAGTTTGAGGAGAAGAGCGTCAGGCGCATTGTCTATATGGACAGGGTGTCAGCAGACCACATAAAGGAGCGGGGGTACGCGCTGCCGGGTGGCATCGACAGGTGCACCTTCAAACTCCTTGCAGATCTTGAGGAGGGGAAAGGGAAACCTGCTGCTGGCACCACGGCGGCAAACGACCCACCCACAAACACCCGGGGAGCTCTGGACGAAGCGGCGGCATCTGCTGGCGTAGCGGCCGGGGCACCTCTATTAGGAATTGACCCAGCGGAGGAGCTGGCCCTGTCGCAACCAACGTCGACAGGAACAGACGATCTGCTGGACATTGACGATCTGGCTCTGTCGTCTCCCGGCGTGGGGGGGGAGGCTATGGAGGATGAAGGGGGCAGCCAGTAAGGGTTGCCCCAAACCTACCATCTCCAAGATCTACAAATGGCGGGAATAAGGTGTGTACAAATAAATCTACATCACTGTAAGGCAGCTATGGCCCTTCTGGACCGTCAGCTGCAACAACACAAATTTGACATTGCCCTAATACAAGAACCGTACCTCTATCGGGGAAAAGTAACGGGCTTGGGTAGGACGGGGGGTACAATCTTTTACAACTGTCCTACTAACGACACAAGGACTTGCATCTATGTCAGAAATGGCATAGACGCGATGCCCTTGCGTAATTTCTGTTGCAGGGATCTTACCACGGTGATGATCCATACAGGAGGACGTGATGGGAGGAGGGCGACTCTACTGTCCTCAGCCTATCTTCCTCATCCGGACAAGGAACCGGCCACTCCAGCGCTCAGGAGCCTTGTCGACCATAGCAGCCGGGAGAACCTGGACCTTATCGTGGGCTGTGACGCAAACGCCCACCACGTGGTCTGGGGGAGCTCGGATGTCAACCAAAGGGGAGAGAAGTTACTGGAATATCTGGTGAGTTCATCTCTACAATTACTTAATAAAGGCTGTAGGCCCACCTTTGTGGACCGGCGGAGGGCAGAGGTTATCGACATCACGTTGGCAACTAACAGGGCAAGCAAACAAATCGGTAACTGGCACGTGTCTGACGAGATCACCCTCTCAGACCACAACTACATATGCTTCACGTACAGTGGAATAACACCAACCGAAAATGCTCGCAAAAGGAACCCCAGGAACACCGACTGGACCTCCTTCAGGTGGGACTTGAAGGCAGAACTGGGTAAGTCTAAAGGTCAGCTAAATTCTGTAATAGATATTGAGTTTGAAGCGAACACAATCGTCAGTGCCCTAAACACGGCATGGACGGGTAACTGCCCGGAGAGGAAAAAATCTGGGGAAAAGGGTACCATGGTGGACTACGGAGCTGGCTGGACTGCGACAGGAGGCGCGACGTGCCTTCAACGCAGCCAGGGCCAGCAAGGACTATAGTGAGTATGCAAGCACCCTGACAAAATACAACAGAGAGGTGCGGAAGGCGAAACGGAAATCATGGAGAGACCACTGTCAGGCCATCAGTACGATTCCTGAGGGCATGAGGCTCTCCAAAGCTATTTCAACATCAAAGGCTAACCCACTATCAACAGTTAAGGATAGTACTGGTAAGCTCACGGAAACTGGTGCAGAGACATTAGCAATAATGCTAAGCACTCACTTTCCAGGCTGCAGAATCACCCAGCAGAGTCAGGATGACTCAATCAGCCTAGAAGAGCAGGAGGCTCGTACCACCAAGGCAGACTGGGACATAGCAAAGAAGGTAGTGGACGAGCCGAAGGTTAAATGGGCAATGAGCAGCTTTAAGCCGTTCAAATCCCCAGGACCTGATGGCATATATCCAATCCTTCTTAAAGAAAGTACGGCGGTTATACTACCGCACTTATGTAGGCTATACAGAGCATGTATCGCTTTTGGCTTCATTCCCCACGTTTGGAGGCGGGTGAAGGTCATTTACATACCAAAATCGGGTAAGGCAGACTATGAAGAGGCAAAATCGTATAGGCCTATAAGTCTGTCTTCCTTCTGTCTAAAGACGTTAGAGAAGTTGGTAGACAGACATATCAGAGGGGGCCCCCTGAGGGATAAGCCTCTTCATAGTATGCAATGTGCCTATCAACCTGGCAAGTCGACTGAAACGGCGCTACATTATGTAGTAACCAGGGCTGAGAATGCACTAGAGAACAAGGAAGTCTGTGTCGGGGCATTCCTAGATATAGAAGGAGCCTTCGACCGTACGACTTTTGAGGCCATTAAAGAAGCTGCAATCAGACACAACATAGCACCAACACTATGTAAGTGGATAGACTGCATGCTTAAAGGCAGAATCATCAAATCCGAACTGCTAGGAGACGAAATATGCGCGATCACCACGAAAGGCTGCCCACAAGGAGGAGTGTTATCACCAATCCTCTGGTGCCTGGTGGTAGACTCGCTCATAAGCGAACTCAACACAGGACCGTACTTCACGGTTGGTTACGCGGATGACCTGGTCATCATGATCAATGGCAAGTTTCCAGGAACTGTATCCGGACTCATGCAGCAGGCTCTGGACATAGTAGAGGAGTGGTGCAATAACACTCATCTCTCTATCAACCCGAGCAAAACAACGGTAATACCCTTTACAAGGAAAAGGGACCTAACGGGTCTAAAAGAACTAGCCATGTATGGCACAAGGATAGAATGGTCCACCCAAGTTAAGTATCTGGGCATTATGCTGGATAAAGAACTAAGGTGGAGCCTACATGAGGAACAGACTATCTCTAAAGCACTACGGGTGTTCGGAATGTGTCGTTCCTCGTACGGAAAAACCTGGGGTCTTAAACCACAGGTAATCAAATGGATATACACCATGATGGTGGTGCCCATACTTACGTATGGAAGCATCGTCTGGTGGACTCGAACAAAACTGGCAACATGCAAAGTGGCACTATCGAAAGTGCAACGCTATGCATGTTTGGCCATAACAGGGGCTTTTAAAACCACGCCCACAGCTGCAATGGAGAAGCTGCTCGACCTCAAGCCACTGCACATCAGCATACAGGTGGAAGCCATAAAGGCACTCCACAGGCTATCAACTAGTGGTCTAAAGGGCAACGCCCAGACGACCACTGGACATGCTAAGATGGAGATATCGAAATATCTCGATGGGATCATGAGCATGAACTGTGACAAAACACAGCCAGTGTTCGTCTTCCATAAAAGGTATAAAATATATGTCCCTACCAGGGACGAATGGAAGGAAGGACTGCAACCTCCTGAAAAGGGCAGTCTAATATGGTATACAGACGGATCCAAAATGGTGATGGGAACGGGAGCCGGGGTGTACAACAAAGACTGTAGCATAAGTCAGAGTATGGGACTAAATGCAACGGTCTTCCAGGCGGAGACATACGCAATAATTGCGTGCGCACGGGAGATTATGGATAGAAATATCAAGGATAAAACTATCTATATACTCAGCGACAGCCAGGCAGCGCTCAAAGCCCTGAAGTCCTGTCGAGTGGACTCCAAACTAGTCTTGAACTGTGTGCAAGCACTAAATAAGCTGGGGAGTACAAACACAGTGCGACTTGTATGGGTACCGGGGCACGAAGGCATTCGAGGAAACGAGAACGCAGACGAACTGGCCAGAAAAGGGTCAGAACGGGCCCTGATCGGACCAGAACCATTTGTGGGACTCTCCTCGAGTACCATTAAGACGGCTTTAAAAGCATATGCCGACGAACAACACCTAGCGGAGTGGAGGGCTCTTGAGGGGCTGGCGCACGCTAAAAAGTTCATCGGCACAAATGACACAGGCTCTAAAATCAACATCTTAAGATATGATAAGAGAACCGCCCGCCTTATTGTAGGAGCTTTTACCGGTCACTTCGGTGTAAGGGACCTCCTGCATAAGATGGGACTATCGGAGACCTACATATGTAGAGCCTGTGGAGAGGACGGCGAGACGATGAAACATCTGCTGTGTGAATGCGATGCACTAGCCGCAAGGCGTATGAATGTCCTGGGTGTGGCTTACCCTGAACCCGAGGACTACAGGCTCCTACCCCTCAGCTGCACAATAGCATTTGTGCAGCGAACACTTGGGGAGGAGAGCGCCAGGTAAACATAGGGGCCGACACAATAGATCCCATAGGGTCGCAGTGTCGCCGGGTGTGCCCGGCCCCCTTCTATAAGATAAGATAAGATCATCAATTTCCTTATGTTGGTATAACTAGGATATAGTGTGTGAGAATAGTGTCCAAGAATGGACATCTGAGGCCCGAATATGGTGATTAAGTTAAATTTAATTTTGGCCCTTAGTACCTCAAACCCTACTATGATTGTAAAATAGCGGCTTATCACTGAAGGAGTTCCTTTGTTGAAAGGACATAAAGGACATTCATCATCATCATAACAACCTGTAGATGTCCACTGCTGGACAAAGGCCTCTCCCAAGGATCTCCACGACGACCGGAAAGGATATTACTTTGTTTAAATTAATAACACATGGTACCAGATGTGGGGTACCTATACGAGCCCATGCCCTTTCGGGATATGCGTAAGATACCATATAAATTAGTACACCTACTATATACGTTATCTAACGCAACTTACCAGTAGTACCTCCACCGGGTGGATCGCTTGATATGACCCCCGGGAACCTCAGGCAACGGAAGTCCAATCCGAATCTGTAGTGGTAATACTCTCCTAACAACTCTGCGTGTACTTTTGATACTCCATAAATAGTCCTAGGGCGTTGTATGGTTATATTTGGTGTTGGGTTTCTAGGAGAGTCCGGGCCGAAAGCTCCTATGGTGCTCGGCACAAAAATCCTTAGTTTATATTGCTTTGCCAGTTCGATCACATTATGCATTCCTTCTATGTTCACTCTAACTGCTAAAGGAACATTTTGCTCTCCAATAGCACTGAGCAAAGCGGAGAAATGTATCAACCAGTCCACTCTATGGCCGACGACGATTTTCTGGAGCCCTTTGAAGTCTAGGATGTCGGCGAATATGTAAGGGCCATCATTAAAGATCTCATTCGTCGGTTTGATTATATCTGAGAGAATTACGTTTTCTTTACCGTATTTCTTTCGAAGGTATTTGGCACATTCGACTCCTAGTTGTCCTAGGCCGCCTGCAAATAAATTTGTAGTAAATACAATACAATAGTAGTCATAAACATAGACAGTCGTCATAGGTCAGTGAGCGGTACGGAGCATGGACATAATGGAACGAGTCTGCCTGGCATTTGTAAAAACGAATTGATATTGTAACATACCTACTGAGGTATGTTACAATATCAATTCGTTTTTATTCAGAATATCATAGTTATGTATAAATTTGATATATGGGTATAAGGTATATTATGTTTTAAACGTATACCTACGTAATACTTTTACTATTTATACTTTTACTATACGTAATAATTTTATACAATCTTTTTACGCAATATTTAGTAAATAGTAGGTAAGTCTAAGTAACCAATGCGTGGAAAAATATGTACAGAAAACGCCATCAATCTGGCCTATTAGATATTTAGCTTAGAGGCAAATGGTATAAGTAAATATTTATCATAAATATAGGTATTTTATCTAATGTATGTCGCCTTGAATAGGTACTGGTTCTTATTCACATTGCAGAAACACAGTGCAACACTCTATACCTATGTTATATTACGACAATCATCGCAAGCGTGGTCGCCGGCCAGGCGTGTCTTTGCGTTGATCGGTAATTTTTTAAATGTAGAACAATAGTGAAACGCCTATACCCATAAATATGTGATTCTGATAGATGATGTCTTCCAAAATGATGGCAGGTTTATCCCCCTATCGCCACGCTGAGCTGAGGTCAAAACACATTATGAATTTCAATGCACAGAGCTGTACAGAGCTAATCGATTTTATTCGGAGTTGAGCGAGTATTGTAATAACTGGGTACTTCACATTCAAAATACGGCAAATAAAACTTTCGTGTAGGTACCACATTATATGGAAAAGACTTTTACCAACGTTTATTGGGTTCGAAATATTTTTGGCAAAAGCAAATGAATGGGCTGACAGAACCAATATAGCGACGAATCACATATTAAATTGGTACAGTCTACCGCACATCAGTGGATACACTTTGACCTTGAGCTGGCCTAGCCTATTAGGGAGATTCAATACTACGCGAGACCAGTTTATACTGGTTTTGTTACCACTGATGTGCGGTCGACCGTACATTAGGCTGCAAGTATGCACACCTTTAAGATAAACCATAAAGCTATATAGTGATCTGTCTTGGTACTGCTGCCTTTATAAAAATAAAAGGTCATCCAGCTTAAAGGAGTTGGGAGGTCAACGAGGTCAACACATTTATTAACAGACGTTATGCTCTAAGTGAGTTTTGCACTGACAGGAAAAGTACTAGAGCAATCACGTAGGTACCTACCTACTTATGTTGTCGAATGTACGTATGTATTGCCGAACCCTCGGCGCTCTGCGGTATCCTAGGTATATTATCTATCTCCCTTCTCCTCAGTTGACTTTACAATTGATATTGTATCGAAAAAAATTATGACTATTATCATGAAACGATATCCCCTGGAAACATTTTTAACAGGTACTTATATATCTACATATTTACAAAGACAAAGATTTTTTGTAGTAAGTACCTAGATAAATTCCCTAAGTACCAATTTATATACCTACGTGGTTAAGTACTGTCAGCTACCTACAGGCTCCACTATCTTGTAAACATGAACGCCGGCACACTTTCGCTTTCTTTACAATACAACTCTACACAGGGAAGTTCAAACTTAAACTCACCGGTGATCAAAATCTTCGGAGGTTTTTGAACACCCACACCCGTAGAGTAAGTCCTCAAACTAAATGCAATTGAATTTCTGTAGCAATTTCGTAAAAACATTATTAGCGTTGGCGTGTGAAACACGATAAATCACTGTGTCGAACGAAAGGTAACTGGATTCAAAGGCTTATAGATCTTAGGCGTTATGAAACTGGTTGTGGCTCTACGTCAAGCAGACGCTGTGTGCCGGAGGCCTAGCCATAACTCGTAGCATATGGAGCTCCATAAACTACGTGGCCCGACTACGGGCACTTTTTGTCAGTACTTAAATGTAATTATTTTCACTACCTGTACGTACGTGTCGAGAATATCGTAAACACAATCAACAAGCGATAATATGTGGCTGGCAGTGGCTGGATGCGGAGAACCGAAGGTCCAGTTCACTAAGTGGCGCGCTTGGGTCCAGCGTGAACTCGTGCAGGATGACTATAATTTATCTTAAGTAACTACTGTCATAAGTTGCTTTAAATTTGCCTTGAAGAAAAAATGCTTACACGTAGAGGATGGCACGTAACGATGGTGGCCTTTGTCCAGCAGTGGACGTCTACAGGCTGATATGATGTAGAGGATGGGCAGCAGCGTCCTGTGTATTATGTTATGTCATGTACTGCGATCGCCAACCCGCCTGACAAGCGTGGCGATTACGGCAATTTTTCCCCCCCATAGAAGGTACCAAAGTACATAATGAATAAAAACTGCGTAGTGCAGCCTGTGGCCCCTCCTTCTCCAACACAGCCTTTAAAATTTTAAACAAACAGCAGACCACGTAGTTTCGGGAGGGCCCTTAGCATATTCTCATTATTGTATTTACACAATTGGCGAACAGCACGGTGGGTGTGTCACGTGTTACGTAAATATTCGGTAACGCGACCTTGGACATTTTGTCACGTCCCAATGTAAGGAAAAACAATTCCATTTATAACCAGCGCAGTTCAAAATTTTGCACTATTTCCCTGTTGCCAACCAAGGATTAAGTACCTAGATAAATATAAATATGAATTTAAATTATAGAACGCGAAGTCTCTAGTAGGTACTGGTTATAAGTAGGTATGTATGTAAGATAATAGCTTATAAATCCCTCGATGCGAGGGTTTTTCAACAGCGGATGGATCCTACAAGGTATAACGATGCGCAAAGTCTAAATACCTAGATAATACGACTGGTTGTATAGGTAATACATACTCCTACGGAACTGAACCAAGGATTTTGCTTATAAATACATAATTATAAGGCAGACGTTGTCTAACTGAGCTTAGCGAATCGTTTCTGTAGGAGTATTTTATCATACATTCGCAGACACTATGCGATTTTTTGCCAACTCCTGCCAGTTTCAAGGTAAACCGGATTTCTCAATTGGTACCCGCTACGAATATCACACAAAAACGTAGCGTTTCGGTATGAGCATTTTAGAATATACTATCAAATTAAAGCAGTCAAAATCATAAGTCCGAAAGTAAGTTTGTTTGTAGGTAAGCGGTAAGTACCTACCTAAGTTTGGTTGTTACGCCCAGTTACGCTTTCACGGCTCGACTATTCAGCCCATCTCTATGGAATTTTACATAGATCACACATAACATACGAGTAGCCGATGTAATGGAATTTTTACCATGGGAAAAACTGTTCCAGCAGGACACAAAAACTAATTCCACGCGGACGAAGCTGCGGCAAAAGCTAGTAGGTACAGTCGACCGCACGTCAGTGGAAACACTTTGACCTTGAGCTGGCCTGGCCTATTAGAGAGTTTCAATACTATGCGAGACCAGCTTATACTGGTTTTGTTTCCACTGACTTGCGGTCGACCGTACAATATATATTGTAATTTGGTAATTACGTATATATGTGCGTAGTTTCTTTAATTGTAAAGAAAAAAGTATTTTAAGTAGTTTATGAGCTTTGTCGCAATGCGACTAAGTCGTTTGGTACGGTCGACCGCACGTCAGTGGCAACACTTTGACCTTGAGCTGGCCTAGCCTACTGGGGAGTTTCAATACTATGAGAGACCAGTTTATACTGGTTTTGTTTCCACTGACGTGCGGTCGATCGTACCTACTATATAGGTCAATCCTAATTAGATTTATCTACCCTCTACCAATTATCTCACACAATTTTAGTGCCTTTGCCCGTTTCGCCATCGAAAAAGCCAACGCACTATTAGGTACATCCTTACGTCTAAAAATATCATTGTCATAGTACTTACATACAATGAGACTCATTGCGGACACATTCCATTAAGATCTCGTCTCATCCTCGCTCGATGTCTCTTCTGTGCGCCCTGCAAATAGAATGGTTCATGTAGGTACGGTCGACCGCTCGTCAGTGGAAACAAAACCAGTATAAACTGGCCTCTCGTAGTATTGAAACTCCCTAATAGGCTAGGCCAGCTCAAGGTCAAAGTGTTTCTACAGACGTGCGGTCGACTGTACAACATCTATAGAAGCAAGCAACTACATCCTTTGAGCAAATAGGGTAGTATTTATTCCTGTAATTTGTGCTGTGCTTTGGATACTAACAATGAATGAATGAGGTCGAATTTCCGTAAACTTAACTTTTCATAAATTACTTTACATGTGTTCACAATCACGTTGGTCCAATTCAAATTGAGCTATTAAGCGAAACATGACAATTTTATTGTCCAAGCGCCTACCCTTCCTTGTTACCACATTCGTGAGATTAAATCGAGATATGGCGTCGAGCATTCTTTTTTGCAATTTGGAGTCAAAGAATATTTCATAATTCAGATGTGCCTCTATTAACATACAACCATCAGCGGTGGTTGCCAGGACGCGCGCCTCTGCCTCGCGTGTCTGTTATCTATCACATTCGCTTTGACTCTTTAATCCGGAATATAGCACAGCAATATCTGCATTCAAACTGACTAGGTCAAAAGGTCGCAGACTGCTGACGAGCAGCCGATGCGAGGGAACAAAACGTCTAACCAGGACGTCTAACGTCATCAAGGATCATTCTCTCATAAGGGAAGGCTTCGCTGCTCAGCAGTGGACGTTGGATGGTTGACAAGTGCCATAGGTAACCCAAGCTCTATGACGAATATAACATGTAGATATTATTTACACAAATAGAATACCTACTATGGAATCTCTACTCTACTTTCCCGTCTGCAAAAAGCACACACACCTCGGACACTCAATGCGAACAGATATATATATTACCTATGCACATCTAAGTGCTTCTCTTTTGCCTGCAGCGAGCAGTTTCAGTCGAATAGTGCGCGCTAGTCTTTGTGCTAGGCGTTCGCGGGCGATGATAAACAAAACGGCTCGGTGAGGGGAGTGTCTCTTCTTTAAGTAGTAATAGTATTCTTTGTCGGAAGGTTTGCGAGGCGGCACGCGCCACAATGGTGAAAGATAAGTTACTTGGTGCGCATCGAGGTGTGAACCGAAAGTCTGGTGTTTACATGCGAAATCTACTCCGTCCCAGTCCGTGTTCGGCCACCACGAGCCTCGCTTGTTTGTCCAGGATTGTTTGGAAAGTGAACATTGTTACGCAATTATTTATTTGTTGGTGGTAATTCAAAGGAGTTGCCTTTCTGTTCGAATGTGTCGCCTTTGCAGTGGTAATAGAATTGTTTAGATGCACCTTTTGGTGTTGGTTTTTGTTTTCATTTAACAATGTGGGGTGCACTATAAAAACTTATAGACATGTGATTTTTGGTTGTTTTAAAATACAGTATGGAGGGTAGGTATTCATATTGTTTTACTAACACAGCCCCCGGAAATTGGCGGAAAAACTAAGGCAGTGTTGCCGCGATGGCTCAGGAAGCTAGAGAAGAATTTAATGTGGGTTACGTAGGTAGCAGGTTCAAATCCTGTTCTTAAGATGTAATTAGGTCAACTTTCATACTATTTCGTAAGTATTTGAAATGCAACAGCTTAGATAAGTTTAAAATAGTTTCTTTGTGACAAATCGGAAACAGTATAGATTTTAGTATTTATATCTTGGAAAATACCCGATATTTTTACAATTTTTCTATTTCCTATCAATGTCAGGCATTTACATGTAAGTTCCAAGTTTCAGCTTTGGTTTTAAAAAGGAAGACCATGAAACACTGGACCGCTTGAGCTAAAAGGCTCCGTACTACGAATGAACTGCACCTATGATAAAATAATAATGCAACTTTATAGTATGCATGAGTAAGATTATATCTAGCGCATCGCCCCAGCTTTCAACTTGTTTGACATGCACGACACCAATATCGTGTTTATTGTACTTACCAGTAAATATACTTTAAGTATGTTATACTCTCTACTTACCTCTTGACAATCGCAAGTAACTTCCGATTGTTTCCGGGGTAATAATTCTGTAAAGTTTATGACATTTAGGTAAGTATTCATAGTATAGTAAGGGTTCCATGGTATTACTATAGCCATTGTTATGGTACGATGTTAAAAGACAAGTTTTTGAGTTATATGTAATAAACATTATTGAAAGTAATGTGCATTTGTAACATTTTTTTAAATCACGAGAAATAATTCGCGATAATTCTAAAGATAGATTTATCTCTAATGAGTCGTGAATCTACTTTGATTTAAGTACCTATTACGTATATAATTATAACTTATCAAAAAGGAGTATGTCCTTAGGTACGGATGTAACTTATGTAGGTAGTAGGTTCGGCCCCGACCGTTACAAATCTTTCCAGAATTTACTAGGTTAGGTATTAGTTATTTTATTATGGAATGGTCGGTGTAACAAATTGTAAGTATAGATAAGAAAACCTCAATTGTCGCTCAAAAGTAGGTACTCAAAACAGTACAGTGATAACGCTCGTTTGATTTTCGTATGTACCTACCTAGTTATGTATACGTAAAATGTATGAATTAGGAAAAATAAAACTTTTAGTAACATCTACCTTATCCTGTATACTTACCTCCCAAATTCCGGATCTAGAAAATTGAAATTTCGCAGATAAGTAGTTACGACTTTTCGAAAATTATGCGGGACCATAAAAAGACGGTCAAGTTTTGACGCGAATGAAGTCGTCGGCTAGTCTTTAGTTATACTTACAAGTTGATTTGTTCCTCATTGATATTTATGTCACAGTCAATGCATGACATTTTGTACTATCATCATCAGCCTGGTGACGTCCAATGCTGGCCATCGGTCTAAAAGAGCGCTATCACCCCCAGTCCTCCAACCTCTTCATCCATTACCGAAACTTAGAAAAGTAGGATAAGCTAATTTGTCCCCTCAGGGGTACAGTACAGATCAAGGAGACCTTGAGCTAGCCTAGCCTATTAGGGAGTTTCAATACTATGAGATACCAGTTTATACTGGTATTGTCTCCACTGACGTGCGGTCGACCGTACAAACAAGCAGCGTACCTACCCACCAAGTAATGTGCTCTACACAGCCACGTGTCGGAACGTGCGGGATGACAGTTGGGGACAGTTAGAGAGATAAACGCGTAACTGTACTGTAATGATAACTCGTCTCGTTGGCTGCTTACGTTGATTCACTACTACTTCACCATAATTATTATTATACATAATACCTACTTATATTTACGAAAAAAAAACAGTTTTGTTTTATTTATAGCATAGTTTATAGTCAAATAAAATCGATGCGTGCGTGATGTCTTGGTAAGGTAGGTACACTCAGATTCGGCCGCCTTTGAAACCGAAGTTCTTAACTGGTTTTGAAGGACGAATTAATGATCTTTGTAAGTATGTATGATACATACCGGTTTAATCAACGTATCTACACAAAATGTGAGAAAATTCGAAAATGATTCCAAAAATGTGGGATATCTTGAAAATGGACCCCCTTGGCAGTTTATGGAATACATTACGAGTTCAAAGTAGGTAACCTGTCTGTGGTAGGCTTGTTTCAGAATTAGAGTTAGTTATTTTGTGTAATATTTTATGGTCTGCGTAATCTGCCAGTTGAATCATAGCTTTTAATTGCTCGTGTTTATAACATTAATGATGCCAATTACGAAAGCCACAAAAAATATATTGTGTAAATCTTACAATTTCAAAGGATGTAGAGCAATATGCTAGAAATCAACATGAAATAGGTTCGAGATTGACTCCAAAAGAAGGCAAGCCAAGTGATGACCTACATCAACAGAACCCAAAAACCTCCAAATTAAATCGGGTTGCGCAACCTCTAACACAATGACGCAAAGTACTATACGTTAGATTCCATAAATCGCCAATAAGAACAATAGCCGCAGCAGTGAAAGTGCGACTTAACCACCGGACCGTTGTGCCTGGCCCATTGTTTCCCATTTCATTGTTTTCGATGGTGTAGGTCCTTGACGCAACCGGATTATGATTAGAATTGTCTTTCTGATTTCGCACTGTATTGCCGTAAATTAGTTTTTTTTGAGCTCTGTACAATGTCAACACATTCCTCCTCAAAATAAAATCTGGAGAGAATTCATACGCAAACGAGATTTGAACCTGCGATGATTCGCCCTTATAGCCAAGTACTTAGAGTAACATCATTTACGCGGTTCAATTCCCGTCTAATACTCTTCATAGGTATAATTTTTAGACTAATTCCTGGCGGCCAATCGCACTAATTCTGAACAATATTACCAAATCCAAACCATAACAAAAAACGTTATGCTGCGTGTACACGTTTGGCAAACCTGCAAACGTGTGGAGCTCCCCAGCTCCACACGTTTGGCTTGCGTTTGTAAAGGTTTGCCTAACGTGTACACGCAGCGTAACGTTTTTGGTTATGCGATATATAGCCCGATTGGTAGGTACTTATTTCACGTTTAGTTTCGCTAAGCATGATCCATGTCCAACAGACGACGCTGATAGGTTTAAGAACGGCATCGTATAATAGAACACCTTTGTAAAATAGTATGTTTGTTTTAGGTGCAACGTCGACATAACAATCTCGGTATCGAGCATGCTACAATGAGGAAGAAGAAGTGGAGGAATGGATCTCAAAACGGAAAAGGCTTTCATATGGCTCATTCTCGTGGTCATTGCAGTAGCATCAGGGCAGCCTGCAATATGTCCACTCCCAGAGACGATACTTCCTTGCATATGCACGAATCGAAACGAGGATATACAAATATGGTTAGAAACTAACGATGCATAATATTATATGCAATTAACACAAGGCATCTGTTATTAATAGGTCTATGTCCTGCAAGCAGTGGACGTTGAAGGGATGATTGATAAACTAATTCACAATTACATTTTCGTTTTACAGGTGTACACACAGCGACTTGCCGCAAGTCTTGAAAGGAGTCCAAAAAATTGGAGATTTGGTCAGAAAACCTATAGACGAACTAATTATTGAAAATAACTATCTCCCATCGCTGCCCGGAAAGATTTTTCAAAATGTTAAAATACTAAGGTTGATGCTACGCCATAATGGATTGGAAAGATTGTTCGCAGCATGGTTGGAAACGCAAGAAATGAATTTAGTGGAAATATTTATTGTTGAAAATGACTTAAGAAATCTACCAGGTGAAAGTTTACTGAAATTACGAAACCTTCAAGCTTTGACTATTGAGTCACAAAATCTGAAGAGAATACCAGCATTAATGAATATGCCTAAATTACGATATGTGAATATACAATCGGAAAGTCTAAATGCCGTAAATGAGCATTCATTTGAAAATTTACCAAGCTTAGAAAGGTTGTTTATACAGGGCAGTCCAAATCTTCGAATATTGAAAGAAAATGCATTGTACAATCTACCAAAGCTACGGAAACTACAGATAACGAACTGTGGTATTAATCGGATACATATGAGGGCTCTGTCGTTATTGCCCGTGTTATCTGAGCTATCGTTGAGTAATAATAAAGTTGCCGATGCGACTATGGTCGGCAGAGCGACGAGAGATCTGCCAAACCTGTCTATATTGAATCTTAATCATAACATAATAGACAAATTAAACGAAGGAGCATTCGTTGATCAACCTATGCTGGAAAAACTATATTTATCAGATAATAACATAAACATTATACATCACGGAGCCTTTCACAGAGTTCCAAAATTAAGGGTCGTAGACTTGAATAACAACAAAATAAGTCAAATACACCCTGAATCATTTTTGCAGCAATCAGGTAGTGGAGTCGAAGAGTTAACTCTCATAGGAAATCAAATTATGCATATTTCGGAATTCCGAGCGTTGCTTGACGCATTGCCTCGACTGAGATTTTTGGATTTGAGCGATAATTTATTGCAAGAAATACCCAGAGGTGCTCTAAGAGGGCATCCAAATTTAGAACGATTACATTTGAATAAAAATAGTATAAAATTCATACAAGCCGATGCATTCGTAGCGATGCCTGCACTTAGAGAATTGCATATAAGCAATAATTCATTGAGCGATATGATGGAAGGACCATTTTGGAACCTGCCAGCTTTGAAAGGCTTAGATTTGTCTAGTAATTACTTCCAACGCTTACAACCTAAATTGCTATACAATCTTCCAGCTCTAAGAAGGATTAATTTTAGCAACAACCGATTAGCGATAATAGATCCTATAACTTTTATGGAGACACCATTGCTGGAATATATAAACATTTCTAGAAATGCTCTAGTCTCTGTACATCCAGCAACTTTTAGGAACCTGGCAAATCTTTTTGAAATGGACGCCAGTTCAAACAGATTGGTAGAGTTCGTCCCAGGATTACCCAGAGGTTTAGAGCAACTTTATGTACAGAGAAATCAAATAACTAATCTACCTCTTCCACCTTCACCAGATTTAGACTTGCCCTCATTACGAACCTTGGACATCTCAAATAATGGAATTCAGAAAATTCCTCAAAATTGTATGAAAACTCTCCATAGTTTACGTCGGCTTTATATGAATCGAAATGGTTTAAGGCAGATTGATACACAAACATTCGCCGATTTACAACGATTAGAAGTATTAGATTTAGGAAATAACCAGATACTTTCCATTCACCCTAAGAGCTTTAGCAAACTTGTCCACCTCAAAGAAGTAAATTTACACGGAAATACGATAGAAAACTTTGATTTTATGGTAATACAAGAAAATGCAGCATTATCTACTTTAGATTTTAGTAAGAACAAATTAAAAAGTATTAGTCCTAATAAGGTAAACAAAGCTCTAGATGTGGAAGTCTTGAACATATCCTCAAACAATCTAAATGAATTACCTGTAACATTGAATATGTTGCCCAAGTTAAAATTATTGGACGCCAGTTACAATCACATAAAGCATTTTGATGGAAATGCGATAAATGATATTCAAACACTGAGCGGAATAAAAATGCCACACAATAAGATTGTTGAACTGCGTACTGGAAGTTTCAAAGACCTTAGAGATCTAGGTACTATTGATTTAGAGAACAATCAAATAGAAACAATTCACCCAAAAGCGATAGAAAATCTACCAAACTTGGTATCTGTTTATTTAAGCAGAAATCATATTGTTGATCTACCTGATCGCGTATTTTTAAATCTTCCAAAGTTGAGAATAATTGATTTGCAAGGCAATAGATTGCAATTCATATCAACACGAGCATTTGAAAATATACCCTTGGTACAGTACGTAAACTTGAGCAATAACCAACTTACAAGTATAGATAATTCAGGGCTAAGACAACTGTCGTCATTGGAAGTGTTGGATTTGAGTTTCAATAAACTCATGAAGATAACAAGAGCGTCGTTTCAGTACATGGAATGGCTGGTTGAACTGAATCTAGACAACAATCTAATATGCTACATCGGAGGTCAACCATTTGACTTTATGCCAAGACTCAAAGTACTTTCAATGCGACATAACAAATTGTCTTCGGTATCTGAATCGACATTTGCAAAGTTAAGAAATAATATCGCTATTTTAGACATTGATGGTAAGTGTCCTAAAAATAAATAAATAAAGTTAAGTACATTTACTGACTGCTCTCAAACGGTGAAGGAAAACATCGTGCGTGAGGAAACCTGCATACGCCGAAGAAGAAATTCTTAAGCGCATGTGAAGTCCACCAACTCCCACTGGGTTAGCGTAGTGGACTATTAGCCCTCGTTGAGAGCGTAAGCCTGAGCTCCAGCACTGGGGACATGTTAACAGACTGTTGATTTGAACTAAGTAAAATAAGAGACGCCTCTGGTATGCAACTAAATAATCTGGTATGTTATTTACGGGTCTTTCTTACACACGAAACAATTTTTATTTACGTTTGCCCAATTTTCGACCAGTAACATATACATATAATGTAAAAATAATGTAAATTAATTTTACAGGTAATCCACTAGTTTGTAACTGCATGTTAATCTGGCTAAAGTCGTGGTTATCGGAATCGTCATCTGTCGGACCGAAATGTGCTGACGGAACTTATGTCAAAGGAATGCCATTTTCCAGAGACGATTGTTTGAATGCCCCTATTAGCAGCGAAGACGTTAAATCGTGCGTAACACATGAAAATGAAGCTTTACTTCCTAACTTAGCAACGTCTCAAGTTTTCTCGTCATTGGATAAAATAAAAGATTATGCAACACAAATAAAGAACAACTATCACGTCAATAAAATAAATAATAGACCATCTCCTGAAGAATCAGAATACTTTTACGACGAATATGTGGACTATCCATATAACGAGACTTTGGTTGATGGTCTCAACAACGAACTGAACCTGATACAGAATAGCAACAAATCTCAAGTGTTAACTTTAGGGCTCACTCCTACCCTTTACGCAGGAATGAAAAATACGACTAACAAAAATGCAGCTATTAACGCAAAACCGCCTACCAGTGGCTTTACGTTCTTTGGTATGCCTCTACCTTCTTTAGACATGGGAAAACTGTTAAGTACTGGTCGTAAAGTAGACTGGCAAGATAACAAAAACCAACATCAAGGCAATAGATATCAAGTTTCAGAGCAACCAAAGTTCGAAACTGGTGGGTTTTCACCCATGCTTCCAAATACAGCTACTGGTTTCAGGCCAATAACGAATCCTACTATTAATGTAACACGCATCATCGGTACTAGTGAAGGTGGCGGGAATTACACTATCAAAGGAGGGATGGAGCAAAGTGTTGCAGGAGTTGCAATAATGCCACCAACTAAGACAGTGCAGAGTAACACAACTCACCAAAAGGTTAAAAGCGAAATTCATGAGCTTCAAGCTTACCTTGATGATGATAATAGTACTCATGTAGCATACAACAGGACAAAGAATGTCGAAGAACAAAAGAGTGACCCTATCAACTTGAGTAAGTATAACTTGATGGAATCAAATTTGACTATAACACAGGTTACAGAAAAGGAAGGTATACTAATAACTACAGATACAAGTCATGATATGTCTCTGCAAGCTTGGATGGAGAGCAGTACAGTTTCTTATTCAACACCAGTCACATCTAAACCACCAATTAAGAAACATATAGAGAATCAACATCAACCTACAGCTCTCTCTGCTGTTCTAATACCCAATAATGAGGAATTGGCGAGGAGGAACTATAGTGCGAGGCCAGCTACCATAACCAAAGTAAACATGCCTCATGTCGAGCACTATGATCTTAGGGATAATTATGCGCCTGTTACAAACAGAGAAGCAAAGACAAGATTTACTGAAAACATAGGAAATACTAAGACAAGGGAAGCAGATGGTAAAGACTGGTATTACAAAAACTATAATAATTCTAACTTAGAACCGTACATAGCACCAGGAGTACATGCTGATATTGACCAGGGCAATATTGTTACGTTCAATCATTCCTTATTATTTGTTACATTTTACTTGATATTTACATTGATGTAAGTTGATAGACAGCATAGAAATAAATATATAAATATTTTATGGTCATCTACATAGCTAACTAATATAATAGTTTCACAGAATTTGGTTTTCATGACGCCATAGAATATAAGATTTAATAAGTGATGGATCTAAAAATAAATAAACAAATATAACAATGTCTAAGTTTTATTTAGTTTAATAAGAGTATACTAAATAACATTAGAAACAAAATTTATTTACCATATCCCTCAGTAAAGTATGCTTTTAGTTTGTCTAAAGCTCTGTATCTATGTGATATTCTATTTTTTTCCTCCTTTTCAAGTTCAGCATAAGTTTGGTCATAGCCATCAGGTTGGAAAACACAGTCCCAGCCAAAATCTCTTTTACCTCTGGGAGCAACAATTTTCCCTTTCGTTTTACCTTGGAATATAATCACATCCTCACAAGTGCCTGTACAATATCCAAAGGTGCATACAGCTTCTGCTGATTTGTCCTCCCATCCCGTCAGCAGCCTCTCCAGACCTTCAGGTTCTAATTTCTCTAAGAACCATTTTATGTATGGCCCTGGCAACCCATTCAATGCATTAAAACAAAGACTTGTATCCTCGACAATAACGGGGGTTTTCAGACGCCTAGCTGCTTCTTGACATTTTTTAATCGAAACTTCCTCTATTTCTCCTTGAAGTTCTGGCAAATCTAGGGCGTGATTGACTATTTGTAATGGAAAATTATTTCCAAGGATGGCTCGGAGCTCTTCCAACTTTTTGGCATTGCCCGTGACGAAGGTTAAACTTCTTTGAGACATGTTTATCATCGGTTTCTTCAACCAGCGACCTGTGTTGAGGATTTTGCTAATAGGTGTGATAAAAGTAAGATAACCGCTTTTACTTTTACATATACTTTAAAATTTTTCATTCACAAATTGGAAAAATGTAAACAGACAAAACCTTCACTTTGACATTTACTTACTTCACTATTATCAATAATAATATTTTATTCAATCTGTGTATTGTACTGTCCATGGAACTAGATAGTATCCCTAGACCTGAGCCTAGACCCTATTTAACTGATTTGATTTGGATTTCTGTAGTCTGCAGGAAAAAAAAGCCTGCTGTGCTGATGAATGAACTGATTGAATTGAACTCTGACAAAATCCCGCCAAAAAGCCTGAATTGAATATAAACGAGAACAAACCATGAACTAAGGGCATGAAACATACAAAGCTAGCGAACGCTGCTGGACTAAAGCATTGGCGTTTGGATACACTCATCCATCGTAAACAAAAGCTAAGTTAAATATAATTTTCAAAATGCCATTTGACCCTACCCTACCTCTCAGATTAAATCAAAGCCCTTTGAGTTTGGCCTTTATCAGCATGTCATCTCATTTTTTCACAACAAAAGGTTAGCTTAGCAGCATATAATATACACAAATTTGGTTTCATTTACGTTCTTACCGCACGTCAGGGTGCTATAGTATACCGTGAGATCGCCGACTGGCACTAGTTGTGCCGTTTTTTGTGTGTGAAAGTCGTGCTGTAAAAAACTTTGTTTCCAGGGCCGTAAATCGCACAAAAAAATTCAAGCTCAACCATAGATAAAAAATGATGTGATGACTGTCAAATTTTTAGTTTAGATTTCGTTTCTTTCAATCGATCGAGTTGCGATTGCGATTAAGTGCTTGAATTCGTAGGTAATTGTATAATTTAATTACTAAGCTTTGGAAATAAGCTACGAATAAAAATAATAAATAATAAAAATAAAATAATTATATACTCGTCATTAATTTTACACCAATCTAACAATGCCCAGCCAAGAGGTTGTTACCACAAAAGTGGTGGTTCATCCTTTGGTACTGTTGAGTGTCGTGGACCATTTTAACCGAATGGGCAAAATTGGTAACCAGAAACGCGTCGTCGGAGTCCTTTTGGGCTGCTGGAGGGCCAAGGGCGTACTGGACGTTTCTAACAGTTTTGCAGGTTAGTTGATTATTTTTTCATTGATGAGGTGGTCAGAATCAGGAGAGAAATCGGTGCGACCATCCTACGAAGTAAAGAAAGAAGTAAGACAGAGAACGTCTTGTACTTCTTTTGACTTTCCCTACATTCATTAAGTACCTACTGAAACACCTTATTTCTGCTCATTGTTCTTTCATACAAGTCAAATAATTATATATGTTGTTTAAATATATTTATACTACCAAACTGAAGTGATTTGAATCTGAATAGCATTGTTAATACAATGAAAAATTACATTTCAGTTCCATTCGATGAAGACGACAAAGACAAGTCGGTTTGGTTTCTGGATCACGACTACTTGGAGAACATGTATAGTATGTTTAAAAAAGTCAATGCCCGGGAGAAGGTGGTGGGCTGGTACCACACTGGGCCGAAACTCCACCAGAATGACGTAGCAATTAATGAGTTGGTAAGGCGTTACTCCCCTAACTCTGTACTTGTAATCATTGACGCCAAGCCTAAGGACCTAGGCCTGCCTACTGAGGCGTATCGTGCGGTGGAGGAAGTGCACGATGATGGCAGCCCAACCACCAGGACTTTCGAGCATGTTCCAAGTGAAATTGGCGCTGAAGAGGCTGAAGAAGTGGGAGTAGAACATCTGCTAAGAGACATCAAGGACACAACCGTTGGCAGCCTCTCTCAGCGCATCACTAACCAGTTACTCGGTCTGCGTGGCCTCCATTCTCAACTCAGTGAAATCAGAGATTACTTGAACCAAGTGGGACAAGGATCTCTGCCTATGAACCATCAAATCATCTACCAGCTCCAAGACATCTTCAATCTTCTGCCTGATATTGCTAATGATAACTTTATTGATAATCTGTACATCAAGACTAACGATCAGTCTCTTGTTGTATACTTAGCGGCCCTCGTAAGGTCCATCATTGCTCTCCATAATCTCATTAACAATAAAATTACAAATAGAGATGCCGAGGAAGGCAAGAAAGAGGAGGCAAAGGATAAGAAAGATAAAAAAGATGATAAAGAAGACAAGAAAGTAGAAGATAAAGTGAAAGCTGAGAAAAAGGAAAAAGAAGAGAAAAAGAAGTAATTTAGAATTAACGTTAGATTAAGTTGTTTGTAATGCTGAATTATTTTTAATTAAATTGTATTTACTAATTCGATAAGTACTTTTTAATTTTAAATTACTATTTGAGCTTACCTACCTGTAATTTTTTACCGTATTGTCAGATTAGTCACTTGAATGACACGTCTTGTAGATAATATACTAATCAATATTAAAATTTAATTTCTATAGTCATGATAGCAGAAACTTGATCATATAATATTACTATCTTGAAATATTTATGATAAGACCATATTATCTTAAGATAACACATATTGATAACCGATTGGCAGTCTTACCATGATTGCTACATCGCGTTTACGTATAGCATGTAGTGAAGGAAATTGCAAGTATTTTCAGTGAGGTGAATCTCAAAAGTGATTCAAAATGGTTGATCGGATACAATTGGCCGTAAGTTATTTTCTGTATAATCAAGTGCTTAGATGTAGGTAGTCAGAAGTGTTTTAATACAAATGTCTGTGAAGTTTCCTATCATTATCTCTTACCTTCATAACCCACATTTTTATTGTCACCACATAGAACCTGGTCTGGATAAAGCCAGAAGGGAAGTCGGAATTCGACATTCCACTGGCAGTGAAAGTGCTGAACAGTTCTGGAGACAAGATCCAAGTGCAAGATGACGACGGCAAGGTGTACTCTACGTCCGTCCACAATGTCATTAAGCCGCTACACTCCACCTCTGCTACGGGCGTGGAGGATATGATCACCCTAGGAGAGCTTCAGGAATACACCATTCTGCGCAATCTTCACATACGCTATATGAAGCAGCTGATTTACGTAAGTTTTATATGTAACTAGTTGCCTATATACATTACAAAAATACATGAGTATAAAAATATAGAAGTCTTCACGCTATATCCCTGACGTTGGCAGAAAAGAGCGTATTTACTTTTAGTTGCGCGTTCCTAAATCTTTTATTCCTGACCCTGACCTTATGGAAAATAACAATACCAATATGAACACTACACAAGATCTTAAATAATTTAAACAGTTACGTCTTGTGTAATGCCAAACTATTATACTATTTTCAATGGAAATTTAGAAATAGGATAATTCATAAATAATTACCTATATTTATAAATTACTTGAATCTACATGTTTCTAAATTTCCATATTTTTACAAAGTTGTCTGTAATTGTTGTTTACCCACCCAGTGGGAATCGAACCCACTACCACCCACTACTTCTGGCGCTCGCATTGAACGACCACCCCACTAAGCCGACGCTGTAAAAACATCTTTTTATTATGACAAACAATTGCTCTACAATGAATTAGGTATGTACATACCTACTAGCTTTTGCCCTGAGGTTTTGCCCTCAACTTTTCAAGATTTCCGCGGGAACAGGTTTTCCCGTGGGAAAATTAGCCTATGTCCGAACGGATTCACGTTGATAACATTTTAAGACTGACTATTGTCTGTTTTACATCGGTAAATTGTACACCCTATTATTATATTTGTCTTTCCAAGAATTTGGATAAAGACGGCAGGCAGATAATCCTTAATAAATGCTATCGCATCGCTCTACCATTTGTGTATGGTATCTGCGATGCATCTATTATATTATAGTAGGTAATGACGTATTGATGCCTACGAATAATTTACTGCATTACCACTTTTGCTTCTTGGTTCATTGCCCTATTGATGTTCCTGCCTATACTTAGATATTTTGAACCCATTAGTTATTATGTTTATTTACATACTCTTACGTTATATCTTACAGACTTATACCGGGTCAATGTTAATCGCCATAAATCCCTATGAGATACTTCCAATATACACAAATGATCAGATACATTTCTATCAACAAACGAATATGGGAGACATACCGCCTCACATTTTTGCTATCGGAGAGAATTCATACAGAGAGCTGATGGATACGACGTCGAACCAATGCATAGTCATCAGGTAAAATGTAACTAAATTCATCCTACCACATCAATCAATAGTTAACGTAACAAAACGCCTGTTCAAAACTTTGCTGCTACGAATTATAGTCTTATATTTGCAGTGATTAATTTTTTAATCTTCTTTCAGTGGAGAAAGTGGCGCTGGAAAAACAGAAAGCACCAAGCTGTTACTGCAATACCTAGCAGCCGCCAGTGGTAAGCACTCATGGATCGAACAGCAAATTCAAGAAACAAATCCGATTCTTGAGGCATTCGGTAATGCTAAGACAGTAAGAAACGACAACTCGTCCAGATTCGGCAAGTACATCAACATTTATTTCAGTCGAAAGGGAGTGATAGAGGGAGGAAATATAGAACAATACCTTTTGGAAAAATCGCGCATTATTTTTCAAAATAAAGGAGAACGCAATTATCACATTTTTTATTCCCTTGTAACGGGTTTATCAGCAGATGAGAAAAGAAAGCTTGAGTTAAGTCATCCTGCTGAATATTCATATTTAAATTCCGGTAATATGCTCACCTGTGATGGTCGGAACGATGGATTAGAATTTTCCGACGTTAGATCAGCTTTCAAAGTCCTCAATTTCACTGATGGGGAAGTGTGGGATATATTCAGCCTCCTAGCAGCGATCTTGCATTTGGGGAATTTGAGATTCAAAGCTTTCAATTTCAATAACATTGAATCTTCTGAAGTAGCTGATGCAGTTAATGCAACCAGAATTGCGGCTCTTTTAGGAGTAAATAAATCAAAGCTCTGTGAGGCTCTGACCAGAAAAACTTTGGTCGCGCAAGGTGATAAAGTTGTCTCGACTATAACCCCAACTTCGGCTGTGGAGGGCAGAGATGCGCTTGTTAAAGCCATCTATGGACATATATTTGAATTTATTGTGGAAGTTATCAACAAAACCATGCACAAGGATCAACAGCTATCTAGTGGTTCTGTTGGCATATTAGACATTTTCGGATTCGAAAATTTTGATTCAAATAGTTTTGAACAACTGTGCATCAATTATGCAAATGAAAATTTACAACAATTTTTCGTGAGGCACATATTTAAGCTTGAACAAGAGCAGTATCAGAAAGAAGGCATTACGTGGGACAACATCAATTATATTGACAACCAAGAGAATCTCGACGTGATTGGTTTGAAGCCGATGAATTTACTATCGCTCATTGATGAAGAATCCAAGTTTCCTAAAGGCACTGACATCACATTACTGTCTAAATTGCACAGCAACCACAGCAACAAAGATTGTTACGTCGCTCCAAAATCGACACATGAACATAAATTCGGAGTCAGACATTTTGCTGGAGAAGTGACTTATGAAATCAAAGGTAAACTGGTGACACACTTTTCTTCATTTGCACAAGTGACAAGACTATGATTCATTTATTTATTTACTTAACGAAACACTTTCTTAACTGCTGTTCCAGGTTTCCTAGACAAGAACAGAGACATGTTAACGACTGATATCAAAGAAATGTTAATGGATTCCAATAACTCGTTGCTTAAAACTTTATTTGCTAATGTACCTGTCACAACATCTCAGAGCGGACGAAAAACCGTGTCCTTGAGTTACCAGTTCAAGACTTCACTGGATGCTCTCATGAAAACTCTATATGCGTGCCATCCGTTCTTCGTAAGATGCATCAAACCCAATGAGTTCAAAAAGCCCAAGGTACGTCCAAAAAATTTTATTGTGTCTATCGTAAATGATGTCTTAATTTTCCTTTGTAAATTATATATTTTTTTAGATCCTTGATCGCGGGTTATGCGTCCGTCAACTAAGATATGCTGGATTGATGGAAACAGCTAAAATAAGACAGGCTGGCTTTCCCATACGGTATTCGTATTCCGAGTTTGTACACCGCTACCGTCTTGTGGTGCCTGGTATACCACCGGCGGAAAAAACCGATTGTAAAAATGCTTCTAAGAAGATTTGTACAGAAGTCTTGAAAGATCAAGAATTCCGACTTGGACACACGAAAGTGTTTCTGAAAGACCATCATGACGCACTGCTTGAAGATCTAAGACATAAAATACTGATAACGACTGTGATCAGAGTGCAAGCCAACGTAAGAAGATTCATTCTCCGCAATAAATTCTTGAAATTACGAGCTGCCGCGATCATCATGCAAAAGCATTACCGCGCTCGCGGTTACAGAAACAGGTACCTCACAATGAGGAGAGGATACAAGAGGATGCAAGCGGTCGTCAGATCTAGAGAGCTACGAAAGACTTTCGTGAACTTAAGAATTTTCTTTAGAAAATTACAAGCTCGTTGCAGAGGACATCTTGAAAGAAACTTGATGAAAGAAAAGGGCCACATCATGAAAGCAAAAATTTTAGTGTTCAAAAAAGAGAAAGAAGATCTTATAAAATCAGGTAAAGATGTTAAAGCTGCAGAAGATGATTATGAGAGGAAATATACGGAACTTATGAGATCAATATGGATAGTAAAGGAAGTTACTTTGGAAAGAAATATTCAAAACACAGCTGCTATAGACGATGGATATGTCGACGACGTTTTCGGATTTTTGAAAGATACTGCGACACCGGCTGGCACTGTACGTGGTACTGGATTTGGAGTGGTAAGTGACAACATAATACTAGATTAAGTGATGATTTGACCAATTTCGCATCAATTAAAGATAGTAATAAAATATATTTTACCTTTCAGACATCAACAGCCAGGCCAACGATTTCAAATGCTATTCCACTACCACAAGAACAAGAAGAGGAGTCGTTCGATGAATTCAACTTCAGGAAATTCGCTGCAACCTACTTCTTGGGCAACACAAGTCATCTGTATTCGCGGAAACCGTTGAAACATTCGCTTTTAGACTTGCCATCGCCTGTGGACAAGATAGCTGCTACAGCTTTATGGATCACAATATTGAGGTTCATGGGAGACCTGGCTGAACCCAAATACGTAGATGATAAGATTGACAATGTGCCGGTCATGACGAAACTATCTGATACTATTGGTCGGGCTTTCCAGAAGAGTAAGGAATTTGAGGTGAATATTAAAAATATAATAAAGAATCTGTGAGGTCGGTCGCAGATTAAAAAGCGTTCGCGAAGAATCACTTTATTTAACAGCAATACAATATAGGTACTTCATTGCACAAATAAAATTTAAAACAGCTAAAATTTGCAGATACAATTTAGGCAGTCTTATATCGCTTTAAGTGACAAGACAACCTTTGGGTACAGAAGATGTTATGTTAGAATAAACTAATTATTAACGTTAATTGTAACAATTTTACAGGAACTCTTAGAAAACAATAGTAATGAAAAGAACAGGAGCAAAATGATCCAGCATACCTTGAAACGGCAAACTAAAATGAACGAAGAGTTCATGAAGAATTTAATGAACGACGAAATGACGAACGAAATGTACAACAAATGGCTAAACGCACGACGAAGTACTAATTTAGAAAAACTTCATTTTATAATTGGACATGGACTTATAAGAAAAGAACTGCGGTAATTACGTATTTGACATTAAATGATAATAGTGGCTGTTATCAAAATTATCTCCAACAAATTTTAACTGGCAATCACTTTAATTACTGATATCTAAATACGCTGGGCGAAGCAGCCCGCGTATAAGGTCGACCCTCACTCAGCGGCTTTAGCGCCAACGCCAACTAGTGGTAGGTATTTCTGTCATTTTACGATTTATTTTGTTTCAGAGATGAAATATTCTGCCAGTTGTGCAAGCAGCTCACTAACAACCCTTCAAAGGCATCACATGCTCGTGGCTGGATATTACTGTCGCTATGTGTTGGATGTTTCCCGCCGTCGGAGAGATTTGTCAAATACTTGCGATCTTTCATACGCAGCGGCCCACCCGGATATGCGCCATACTGCGAGGGAAGGCTCGTGCGGACTTTCAAGAATGGTCCCCGAACTCAACCGCCGAGCTGGTTGGAGTTACAAGCCACAAAGACTAAAAAGCCTATACTTTTAACGGTAACGCTCATGGACGAGTCTATGAAAACGGTTCAATCAGATTCAGCGACGACGTCAGAAGAAATCTGTCAACAGATCGCAGAAAACGTGAGTCTGGCGGATATTTTCGGGTTTTCATTGTATATTACTGTTTACGACAAGGTGCTTTCATTGGGAAGCGAAGGAGCACATATTATGGATGCCATCTCACAGTGCGAACAGTTTGCTAGGGAGCAGGGGGCCCCAGAAAAAAATGCTCCTTGGAGATTGTTTTACCGAAAAGAAGTGTTCACTCCCTGGCATAATCCAGCTGAGGATGCAGTGGCTACTAAATTGATTTACCACCAAGTAGTAAAAGGTGTGAAATTCGGCGAGTACCGATGCGATTCAGAAAGAGACTTGGCAATGATTGCAGCACAACAGCATTACATCGAGTTTGGGTCGCGCATAGACCCGAATATTCTGCGAAGAGTCATTGTGAATTATATCCCGAATCAATTCATCCAATCAAATGATGCGGCCTTAACAAAGTGGGAGCATTTAGTCACGAAAGCTTTTGAATCTGCCCATAAGATCCAGTCAAATGTAGATCCACTGAGTTGTAAGGAAGACATTGTTATATTTGCTAAACTCAAGTGGAACATGCTTTTCTCAAGATTCTTTGAGGCCATTAAACTGAAAGGTGACACAATAAACAAAGATCTCGTTATTATTGGTGTGAATTGGAAAGGAATCTACATCATCGATCAACTCGAGCATATTCTTCTGGAAATATCATTCGCTGAAGTAACCTACGTTGCTTACAAGGCAGACGAAGAGCATGAACACGTTGGACAAATTACTATTAGAACTATACAGGACGAAGAATTTATTTTCCAAAGTGTAGATGCTAGTGAAATGAGCACATTGATAATATATCTGATTGACGGCCTGAAGAGACGCTCAATATATGTAATTGCTCAAAGTGATGCTCAAGGCTATAGCGACGCGTCATCTTTTCTGCAATATAAGAAAGGGGATCTTATAACACTCTTACAAGATTGTACGGGAGAAACCTTGATGAGTGCCACTTGGGGCCATGGCGCCTGCAATGGCCAAGAAGGACTGTTCCCTACTGAGCAAGTATACATTGTTCCCACTATGACAGTCCCTTCAAACACCATTCTAGAAGTATTTAAGAAAGGAAACATTAAAAACGACAGAAAAACCAACTCAAAATACAATACAATTCAGAGGAAGAGAATGTACACTCTCGAAAGGTTTGCGCAGGAACATTTCAGGGAGAACTACGATATTAATGCCTCGGTGTCCAGGCACTCGACATTGGCTTCGGCGAAAAAAGTGGTGGCGGGTGATCTGTGGCTTCACACTCGAGATCCACTTCGCAAGCCATTACTAAAGAAGTTGGACGATGAGAAACTGTCCAAGTGCGCAGTTGGCGCCTTCTATGGAATCCTCAAGTACATGGGAGATATGCCATCCCCAAAAGCCAGATCCGTTACCGAATACACGGATGAGATATTTAGATCTGCTGTAGCTAAGCCTGCCTTACGCGACGAAATATATTGTCAGATAATGAAACAATTAACGAACAATAGAATACAGCTCAGCGAAGAAAGGGGATGGGAACTACTGTGGCTTGTGACCGGCATCTTTGCATGCGGGCCAATACTGATGAAAGAGTTCGTAGAATTTCTCAAGACACGACCGCACCCTATTGCTAAGGAGTGCCTGAAACGTGTTTTCAAAATACAAAAGAGCGGATCTAGGATTTATTCCCCGTATGTAGTGGAAGTTGAAGCCATCCAACACCGGAGCATGCAAATATATCACAAAGTTTACTTCCCTGATGATACCGACGAAGCTTTTGAGGTAGATTCGTCTACGCGAGCCAAGGATCTATGTGAACAGATAACAGGGAGATTAAGTTTGAAGAACAGCGATGGATTTAGCCTGTTCGTAAAAATTGCGAATAAAGTATTCTCAGTTCCTGAAAGTTATTACTTCTTTGACTTCATTCATGAGTTAGTTGAGTGGATGAAGCAGACACGACCCCTTCGTGGTGGTAAGTAAATTTTGACGATTTATTGTAACGTTAGATCTATTTTATCGACTTTTCCAATCTGTTAACATTGGGCGTTATTTCCAGCTGGAGCTCAAGTGCAAATGAATTACCAGATATTCTTCATGAAGAAACTTTGGATTAACACTGTTCCTGGCCGAGACAAAAACGCGGATCAGATATTCTATTTCCCACAAGAATTACCCAAATACTTGCGCGGTTACCATAAAACATCTAAGCAGGATCTTATCGATTTGGCTGCTCTCATTTATAGGGCAAGATTTGGAAATGACCAGACGATTCTATCGCAAGTAACTGACATGCTCGCAGATTTCATACCTGAAGATGTGCACAGAATACAATCAAAATCGCAATGGAAATCAACCATATCTGCCGCTTATCTGAAAAATGGCGCTATGACGGACAGCGAAGCTAAGGAACAATTCCTCAAGAAGATCTTTCAATGGCCTACATTTGGCACTGCATTCTTTGAAGTGAAACAGACTTCCGATCCGTCATATCCAGAAATGGTTGTTATAGGTATAAACAGAAATGGCGTCAGTATTATACATCCGGAAAGTCGAGTAAGTATTTTTGGAAACTACCTTGAAACCATCATGAATTCCACTTATTTATGTATTGCCTAAACATGAAAAACCTTGTTGCATTACACCTTAAAGCGACCTATAGCTAGTGAATATGAAATCATCTAAAGCTCTGACTTATTAACGGCTCTTATAAGCAGGCCATAGTTCCATGGTTGCTTCTAGTACATAAAATCCAACAGGAGTATATAGTATGACCACTCCTTTTGCTCATACGCAAAGTTAAGATTGTTAGGTCTACCGCACATCAACCGCGGTCAACCGTACAAGAAAAAAAAAATTGTGATGTTACTACAAATTCACGGTTTTACGGATTTTTTCCTTTACTTGTGCTATAAGACCTTGCTTCTTCCCAAATTTTATGTTTCTAGGTCAACTGGAAGTACCTACCCTAGGACTTAGAAGTTTGATTTTTTCACGGCTCCAAGGGATTGCATACTTGAGTATTGGATATTAATTTTAACTTGATACCTCCACGCGTTCCTGATAAAAAGGGTATTGACAGACAGACAGACAGACGGACAACAAAGTGATTCTATAAGGGTTCTATTTTTCCTTTTGAGGTACGGAACCCTACAAATCGCGGAACTTAATGTGTATCGGGGTGATTCGAATGCCCCTGGGAGTGCTCGAGCTCTGGGTTTCGTCTTGACGCTACTTTCTGTGACACTCGTAGGTATAGCAAATGCAAACAGTACCTACCTACGTTCGCCACTTCCTATTCCCAATCCCTACAACCAAATTAGGTACTTACCTACCTATAAAGCCCCTACACAAATTTAATGTAATCTTTTCTATTTTATCAGGAAGTACTTGTGACGCATCCTTTCTCTCAACTCTCCAACTGGTCTTCAGGCAATACATTCTTCCACATGACGATGGGGAATGTCCTTCGAGGAACAAAGATCCTCTGCGAAACGTCTTTAGGATACAAAATGGATGATCTAATTTCATCATACATTGCAGTGTTACGGCAATCAATGAAGCAGCGACAACGGAATTAATATACTACCTACTTAGTACATACCTAAACTATTCATTTAATTATTTACTGCCTACTCTAAGAACATTATTTAATTCATTTTTGTTTTAAGTATTTATACCCAACTACCCACTTTTATGGTGATTAAAACTTACTACCTACCCTATTACAGTTCGTAAACTAAATACTTAGGTAACAACCTATTTATCTATTTCTAAGTACCTGGTTTATACTAGGTACTTTACTTCCATGCAGTAATCGTTTGTAAAAATACACCGACTGCAATCTGACAAACTACGCGTAGGTTTACTTACTTACTAAATTGTACCTACCTACCTATCTAATAATTTGTAATAAAAATAACTGTATTTAGTAAGTACCTATTAAATGTATTTTATTTCACATTCAATAAATGCGTATGTAAAGTACATAATTACCTTTAACCCTTTAACTTTATTCCGACCTTAGTATGGAGTCCATAATCTAAGATTCCGATACAAATCATCATCTTGGTGATTTTTTAGCGGGATTTTGATAGAGATGGTTGTCTCTTCTGATTAGATTTCCAAAAAAATGTTTGTGGGTTTTGATGTCTAAAGAGAATAGTATCGTTCCAAAATGTCCCTTGTTAAATCTTCATTAAACCTACTATCAGTTTAATGCGGACGTGAACTGCAGTGTGGATCACCGAATGGCACTAGTTGTGCTTTCGTGGAGGCCGTGCTGCGGTTTTATTGAAAATCGCCGACTAATAATAGTCGTGCCCTGTTTTTGTGGAGGCCGTGCTGTAACCGCCGGTTTTTGAAGAAAAACAAAATATGACTTGGCTGTATGGTCAATGACTTTTGCCTGTCCATCATTGGACGAATTCAACAAAAAAAATAATTATTTTCAAACATTTCAAAATAACCATAAAACCTATTTCCCTACTAATTTGGGTTGAATGAATACTCACAACTATTTTATACTATACTCTATTTCCTTACTTCCTTATTTCCTTCTCTACAGAATTAGCTTCGCTATCGTTTGTCGTTTTCTGTTGGTGTTAACATGAATTCCAAATCAAGTTTGGCTTTAGAAGACGGCTTAGATTTGAGGTTCGCATTTTACAAGTTCATACTACCTTTTACCCCCAGCTTCGCCCGCGTTGAACGAGTTTTCTGCGCAGCTTAAAACCTTGCTGAAGAAAGAACCAAGCTTTAATAACAATGAGAACCACATTTGAATCCATACAGTGGTTTTTGAGAAGTGTGTTTCAAGCGCAAATTTTTGTAAGATGTTTAGTGTAGGTACCTACCTAGGTAGCGATTTAAAAAAGTTTTCCTTGAAAATCTGTTTGTATTTTCTAGGAAACTGGTTACCACTGGCTCAATACTCCACATCAATGAGGACTATAATGATACTGACACTCCAACTCTAGACACTGAAAGGCTGAAAGCTGTGGACTTCATTGGGAAACCAGTGAAATCCTTTGATGCACTTGAAAGCAGTATGGTTTCTGTGGATGATGCAGGACTTGTAAAGAAAAAAATTATGGAAGACGGTGGTGGTTTGCATTTACACAAGGGTTGTACTGTTTACATAGCATTTTCTGGATACTGGGAGAATGATCCTGAGCCTTTTGATGTCAAAAAAGCTGATAAACCATTGGTAATTCCATTGAATCTACTTATTTGAATATAACTACACTAGTTACTACAGCAGTGTAGTCTACTATAATCAACAATTCAAGTAAGGTTGAGTCGAAACCTTAGATATGGAGAACCAGGCGTGGTGGTGTTCAGTGGAGAGACCTATGATCAGCAGTGGTTGTTGACAAGCAGTTATTATGAAGATAGTAAGGTCATAATCATGGGCAACCTGTTTGGAGTGTCAAATCCTGTTTCCAATTAGGCAATCCTGCCTTAAATGTCTAAATAATACTGCTGCAACAGACTTCATACTATCATAAAAATGTATTTTGAAAATCGGTATTGGAAATAATTAATAATTTATTAACTTCATAACTGTACATTGTATTCCAGGTCGTAGATCTCAATGACAGTGGTTTGCTACCGGGCTTACATACGGCTGTAGAATCTATGCTAGTAGGAGAAATGTCAGTCTTTCTCCTGTCCTATAACGTTATGTATGGAGAATTTGGAATCCCTCCACGTATCAAACCAAAATCAAACTGCATCTTCTATATTAAACTCCTTAAAAGTATCTTGACTGCTAAAGAAGGGTAAGTCTTTACATTTTATCTATTGTTGGTAAAAAAGTAACAGTTGAAGTTTATCTTGTTGCTGCAATGTTGTTATTATTACTGTATAAAATTGCCTTTTTCAGGAAGCTTGATTTATCTGAACCTAACATGTTTCAAAAGATGTTCCATGAAGTAAAACTGTTGTATGGCTCTGGAGTTACATTGTACAAGACAAACAACTGTCCTGCGGCATTACAGCTGTTTAGAAAAGCTATTTATATGCTGCACAAATGTCGTCTAACTGATGAATACGAAGAAAGGAAACAGGAGAAGATGCTTAAGAAAATATACACTAACCTCGCCATATGTTACAATTTAAATAGACAACCACTGAAGGCATGCATCGCTTGTAACGAACTTAACCGGTTAAACAGTCTGTGGAATAATGGCAAAGTTTTGTTCCAAAACGCAAAAGCATTGAGAATGATCGGACAGTTTGCTGACGCTGAGAAGAAACTTCAAAGAGCTAAGAATTTGTGTCCAGATAGTAAAGAAATAGATGCGGAGTTTGATTTGTTGAGAAGAACGTGGGACTCCTGTAATCAGTCGACACTCGTGACGGAAAATGCAGGCGGACATTCAATGCAACTAGTCAGTGATAATTTTAAACAGGAAGTTGACAAGCTGATAAATAGTTTTAAGATAAATGTTGATTTATGCAAGCTGACCCTCCCACCAGGTCTCAATAGTGAAGAAGTAAGCTACATAAAAGAGGCGTGTGTGCGAGAAAACTTGTTTTTCACTAAAATACAGAAGGATTTTGCTTTAGATAAAGATGAACAAAGTCAAACAAAGACTGAAGATGAGGAGTTACAAAATGATGAATGTGTCCAAATTTCGTAAGGAGTATGACATGAAGACTTATATTACGATTACATAAATTATTATTATATTACAAAATCTACTAAAAATATTATTTTGAAAAACTTGGTTTACAAAATGGAATAAACGGCTGTATGAATCTCACTGATTAATATAAACTGCATTTTGGTATTCTCCAATCAATTAATCACCATCATTGGCTTGTTTATGTAGGTAACTTGGCTCAGTAACTTAGTTTATTGCAAGACCACTGCAAGACCCACAACCGTAAGGGTAAAAGTCGAATGTCCCTTAAATTTAAATAAACCAAAAGTTCAACAAAGTATATTTTAATGCGTAATTACAATTTTTCATAAAACTAATAAATGACTACTGTCTATTGGTGGAACCAGCATTAGTCTCATCAAAATGCAACATACTTAAATATTTAATATATTTTGTGTAAGTAGAACAAAAATGCAGCACGGAACCGAACCCTATCTTACTGTACAATTAATATTAATAGCTTTGAATTAAGCCGATCCTAGAATTTAGTTTTGCGTGGGAAGGTTTAGGAGCACATTTTGTCCTTGGGGTAGGTAGGTGACGTTGCGAGACTTGGAGAGCTGGTACGCGATGTCCTCTGCGGCTTCGATACGACGCAGCTCGACCAGACCCTCGCCGGCGGTGCCGAATGACTTCGCAAGGAGTACGGCCGCCTGCCAAATACAATGGCCAGATTAGATTTGTAGAATAAACGGAGTATGTAGTCAAATGGCACTAAGGATAGACTTCACACCTTTCAAGTCAACAAAGCAAACCAACCTAATAACACAGATATCATCATCATCAACAGCCTATTAACATGTCCCCACTGCTGGGGCTTAGGCCTACCCTCAACGAGGGCGTTCGAGCTAACCACGTCCACCACGCTAGCCCAATGCGGGTTGGTGGACTTCACAGGCGCCTAAGAATTCCTTCTTCGGCGTATGCAGGTTTCCTCACGATGTTTTTCCTTCACCGTTTGAGAGCAGTCAGTAAAATGTACTTAAGTTTCGAGAAAAACCCATTGGTACATGGCCCAGCCGGGGATCGAACTTCGGACCTTTTGATATGATAGGCCGCATCTTATCCCCGACGCCACTGACGCTCTTTAACACAGACATTAATAAATATTCCGTTCATTTATCCATGTGGTCCCTCGTGTGTTAGGGATTGCGCAAACCGTGAAATTTGCCCGCGCATTGTCAAATGAACCATAATATCACTATAACCTAAAGAACAAAATCGTAAAATGACTTCTGCACGTCGGCGTCGCCTCGCGTTCGAGGTCATTCATACGATTTTGTTCTTTAGGTTATACCTAGTTAGGCAAGTACAAACCAGTTACAAGCAAATAATTTTCGGATCTTCAATTTTTCTTAGTTCGTAGTTATGGCACGCCTCGGCTCCGGTCGTGTTTATATCCGAGTTTTGGTTAGCACAGCATAATTAATTCTTTAAGATTAGCACATTCACTTACTATTACTAGGCAACGAGTTCCAAATATAATAGAAGAGGCGACAAAAACAAAGGCATTCATTATTATACCTGGGCGTCGCCCTCCGCCGCGATGACGGCCGCTTTCTTCTGTTGTTCCGCCTTCTCGACGAGGAACCTCGCCTTCTCAGCCTCCTGCTGCGCCACCTGCTTCAGCTCGACGGCCTGCGTGAACTCCTTGCCGAACGTCAAGTGGGTGATGGAAATGTCGTCCAGGATCAGGCCGAACTGGCCTGCTCTCTCAGTCAGACTCTCGCTCACTTTTTGTGACACCACCTACAAGTTTTTAAATTAATAATACCTACTATAATAATAAAGCTGAAGAGTTTGATTTTTTGTTTGAACGCGCTAATCTCTGGAACTACCAGTTGGATTTGAAAAATTCTTTTTGCATTTGATAGCCCAATTCTTGAGGAAAGTTACAGGCTATTTAACATCACGCTACGACCCTTAGGAGCCAAGCAAAAAGAAAAAAAAGTCATAAATAACAAACGCTAGTGACGCGGGAAACAGCTAGTAAAATATATAGGTAGGTAGATACGATACAGAACTAACCGGAAGGCGCGGTCGCGCTTAAAAGTGAAGGCAAAAATACTATGATAAAACAGCATAGTATCATGCAAAATTAAAGTGTGCGACTCGTTTTATTTTTGGATACAATGCGCGGTGTCTCCTCACGCCGGTTACGGTTAGCCTCACGGTTAGTTCTGTATTCATACATTTCATCATCTGCCTGCAATAGTCCACTACTGGACTTGGCATGGCCTTATAACGCGCCCGAGGTTGGTCTTTGTTAGATACTACTGGTTATAAGCTATTACAAGTTTCTTTATAAACTGTTCAGTCGTTATGGCGTGGCTGAGTATCATAAATGCACATTCGCATTGGGCTGTTGATTGCATTCAAAGGTTTATGATTCGTCAAATAATGAAGAGAAAATAAGAAATAGAAGTAACTATCTTAATCTCCCTACAAGTTTGGTAACAAGGAAACGCATACCTCTCTCTGTGTAATCAGTTCTCCAGCATCGAACTGTGCGACAACTGCTTTTAAAACTTCACCTGTGATGGAGGGCAATACCCTCTCATCGTAGTCGACACCGAGGATCGTGTAGATCTTCGGCAACTGGTCGGGCACAGGTCTGAACAGGATACGGAGTGTAATGTTTACGTTCTGGAGATCTGGAAATTTGAATCATATAATAATGTTAATACAAATGGCAAAGAAATAAGATAATTTCAGAAGTTACAATTAATATTTCCAAAATAAATTAAAACAACCTAACCAAACCACAGACCAAACTAGGAAACCACTCAAATTCGACCCCTAGTTGATGTTGATATGTTGTTGCAACTTCTTTAGGAATAAGTTGAATTTCCAGTCAACCTGTACATACATAAAATAAAACACTACAGTACACACCTTTACTGCCTGTGATGGTGGGAACATTTCTGGGTCGTGATCTTATGTCAAAGATGATGGGCCTCTGCACCCAAGGGACAAAGAAGTGGGTACCCTCGCCGACCACCAAGTTCTTGACACCAGCGAATCTGTCGAAGATGACAGCTCTGTGACCGCCATCAACTGGAAATTCAAATAATTTGAATTTAGGACGATGCAAAAAAGTGCTAATAATGTTTTTAGGTTTAAAGAAATTATGAATAACATTAATTATTAATAATATCATTAATAATATCTGATCCCAGTGAGATTGTCACTTTGAGTCTTTATAGATTACACAAAGAATGGTAGTCAAGCCACATCACAACTAAAACTGCTGTTTGCAAATACGAGTATATATTATTTTGATTTTCATGAGATGCAATGCAAAGGTAGATAGGTACATATATGAAAATTACCATTGTATAGAGCGGAGTTGACTACTCCACCCACAAGCGCTACTCCGAGGCCTACTTGGCCGATGCGATTAAAGAGTTGTGCCGCCATTTCTGAAAGTTATTAATATACTGTTACATTAGTTAGAGAGTACTGTCAATAATAACTTTTGCAATCTGGTCTGGGGCTTTTAAGATTCCTGGACGAAAGGGGGCGCAATGGAAAATGACTTAGAAAATTTTCACTTTTTTGGAGTACTGTCGCTCGCTTCGCTCGCTCCAAGGGTCACCAGTAACCTAACGAACCTAACCTTCGGGGTGCTCCGACTGCTAACTGTCACACATTATCATTTTAAAAAAATTTTCCTCAGCGCCCCCTTTTCTCCACTCCAACCAAAATTTTTCCAAGTCTTTCCATTGCGCGCCCTTTTGTCCCATGTTGTCTATACCCGGTAATTTTATAAGAAATCATGGTAGCTATTCAATGTTGCAACATTATCAATGAATTTGGATCATACTTTTTAGATTTCACTCATGTGTAAAACATTACCAATGGAAATTTACTTGAAAAATTTAGACACGCAAAGACATATACACTCAAAACTAAGCGTAGTTACAGGGATGAAATCGTTTTTTAAGCCGCACGGTGATAGCTAACCTAAAAATCGAACATTAGATTATATTATATTGTATTTGTGGACTAGTATTTTATGGATTACCTTTTTAATACTAAGTATTGTTGCCGTTTTGTCAGTCTAAATAATTATAATTTCTTGTGAAAACGACAATAAATTCACCGCAATCCAAATTCCAAAACTTTGGAAAGTAAAATGGATTATAGAACACACAGATAAAAAAGACAGTGACACTGACACTTGGGCCGAGGCTATTTTCACTAAAGATTTGTTTTTAATTTATTTGAAGGCAAAGGAAAGTGATGTTCATACATCCTTCAAAAGCATTAGTTTTTTTCCAGTAGTTTGTCCCAGAGGATAAGAAACGCTACGAAATAAAATTTAATTAATATAGTTTTTCATGTTTTGTTCCAAAATATTTATAATGATGGCATTTTTATCATATAATTTCTTTGTTTCATTATTTATATTAAAAATTCCTCGATTTTAGGGGAAAATACAGCAGGCAACACCAAAATCTTTAGTGAAAATTATTTTGTTTACATTTCGCCATACAAATCTCCATTTGTTATGGCTATTTATACTATAGTAAACTACATATTTCCATGGCAACGTGGGGAAATTGTTGGGGTAGCCCGTCTTAACCAGCAATGATTTCCCAAAAAATTTTGCATGGTTTTTTGGTGACATTTCTATCTCAAAAGTGGCTATTTTCAGTTTCCTTCCTTGTGAATAATGACTATAATGAGGTTTTACTTAGAGAGTTTGCTTGAACTGAGTCGACCTGTGGCTAAATCGCCATAAAATGTTCAATTCTGAGGTTATGGCTCCAACAAGTTGACGATGATGCCAATGTCACGGTGATCGACGAGAGGTGGACGAGATCCTTGGACGTATACCATCTAATTTGTGACGAGAGACCTCATTCATTCCACCGGTTGGTGTGTACACTTGGAAGCACTCCAGCTCCGCCACCGCAGAGGTTCATGCCACACTTGAACCAGTTACTTTACAAGAGAGTTGCACTTGGTGTTTGGACTCGTTGCGGAGCAACAATGCGGCACCGGCACGGGATGCAAGATGCCTAAATACCTGTGTGCCTACCACTGGTTGTAACATTCTTGACAATTGTTTCAGGATTCACGTACCATCTTGGATTCTCCTAGCTACCGCCTTGGATGTCTATCATATTTTTAATAAATTGCATGTAGTGTGGGGAAGCTGCCTTACAATGGATGAAAGCTGCCTTTCTGCAACCTTTTTAACCATAAGGCCAGTGAAATATTAATTAGTACCTATTTGACTTAAGGGAGGTGCAATTTTTAAAAATAAAACACAAATATATAAAAGTACTTAATTCTTTATTAGTTTTCTTTATTGAACCTAGATACCTACCAATCTGCTGGCTATAGGCCACCAACAAAAGGCCAACCGCTACAGAGTGTCACAAGTTGGTGTAGAGGCTTCCATGTCCACTAGAAGGGAAAGAGCATCTATTTACCACACTATGCAACCCTACCTCAATCTATATCAAACCTACAACATCCATCTGCACATCTACCTCAGGATTATGTTATGAGCCTATCCCGGGAGCATGCGGTTAATGCCAGATGCTGGATTGTCGTTCCATTCCGGTGTCACACCAGCCAGCAATTCTGCTGCAAGGACCCAAGGCCCAGTCTTACAGTAGGATGACAGGAGGTAGTATTAATATTTCATTTTATTATGAGGTAACTATACCATATAATACTATACTATATGACTGACCTGTTGGCTCAGTTCGTAGTGACCCTGCCTACTGCGCCAAAGGTCGTGGGTTCGATTCCCACCCGGGGCCAACATTTGTGTGATGAGCATATCTGTTGGTTTTCGGATTCTGGGTGTTTGTATGTATTTAAGTATGTTTATCAGTTGTTGAGTACCCATCCACAAGCTTCGGCTTAATTTGGGACTGAACAACCGTGTGTGAATTTGTCCAAACATTATTATTATTATTATTACTATAGTGACCCATAAACATACAAGTACCTTAGCCTACTTAATATTGATAATTCTTACACTTAAAAATTAATTTGCTAATGGCCCAGCCGGGGATTCGGGACTTTGGACCTTTTGATATGATAGGCCCCGTAATTGTATTAGTCTGTCTCGCTACCCTAAGCAGCGGAACATTACTCCTACTGGCCAAAAGTCGGAACTCAGGAACACATCTTTGTGTTGGGGACTCGGAGTCTAAAAAGCTAAATATGCCGCATACATTTTAGTGTGTCCATGGGAGTAGAAAATAAAACAAAAAAACACTAATTTTAAAGAATTTTGTAAAATAAAAAATATTTTTTGTTGTGAATGAAACCAAGGTTGGACTAAGGCTGATTTATTGTCACTTTACCCACACCTTAATACAATACATTAATTAAACCATAATAAAATTTTCTAAATATAACATTTCATTTCAAATTATCCATTTTTATTTCAAATTATTTGTATTATAAACTCACATTTTACTAATTGATTATGCAACACTTAGTTCTCACTTCCCATACACAATGTAAATTACCTAGTAATTGTATAATTATAGGCTTAGCCCTAGACATAGTACATACAGATCTTGATTGATTAGAAAGCACTAATTTCAGTGATTTTATTATACAAATTATCTGCGTAATGTAAACTACGTCAGCATAGCTAGCACTGCTTAATCGATTGCAACAAGATTGGCAGATGCCATGGAATTTCACTGTGCCCGTCATCGACTCCGATGTCCACTATCCTCGTCCAGCGCTGTCAGCCGCACACCGACGTCATGGGGCCCACGGGGTTGGAGTGGAGAAAAGGGGGCGCTGAAGAAAAAAAAAATCGAAAATATTCTAGCGGACCACCCCAAAGGTTAGGTTCGTTAGGTTACTGGTGCCCCTTGGAGCGACAGTACCTGGAAGGAGGTAACAAGGAAGAGCGATGTGTGTCATAGGGTAATTTTCATTGAGCCCCCTTTTGTCCACACTGACCGCCCACGGGTCTCACCCGGCCGCCCCCAGCAAAAGTCTCACATGCCTCCTGTAACCGCCGTCCTCGTCCAGCGCCACAGCGCGTGCCCCGGTCGCTTCTCTCGCTCTGCGCCACCGCATGTGACCCGGTCTCCAACCGCACCAGGGTCGTCGGGTCCGCGGGCTCGCCCGCTCCCACGACGCCTCGCTGTCATCCTCTCTGCACGTCCCGCAGTGCGGTGCGAGACCACCAGCACCTGTGACGCGCGCGGGCCGCCCGCCGCACCGCACCACGGCGCCGCCGGCTCCACGGGCCCCGCCCGCACCCGACGAACGATTAACATCGCGTCCCACTGCGAGACAGTGCTCAATATCCTTGGACGTATACTATCTAATTTGTGCTCAATACTGTCCGTCCACCGCTTCTAAAAAGATTTTTATTTACAATAGTGCAAAAAATAATTTAAAAAAAAAACACACGATCTATCTATGGTAATAATTCATAGACAAAGTAGACCAACGTTGTCTTTTTTTTCCAATGCCTAGACGTGGAAGAAACGCTTTTAAGTCAGATCTTTCCTATTTATGGAAAGCTGATTTCAGTCACACTATCAATCAGGCGTCAATCGCACTAAGACTGACGAAAAATATCAAAATACTCAGAAATCCATCAGTCCAATCCAACAATCCGTGGGTTAAGGCCGTCACAGAAGTAGCTATAATATATATTATAGCAAGGGTCCGCACACGTAGCGTTAAATATAATTTATATTTGGATACATTTTCATATATTTTGCCTTCATTTCTTTGACGGTCGGCGTAGGAGGTGCACGCACGTTTTCTTTACAATTTTATGACTTTATCTTTATCATGTGTTCCATGTTTAAGTAGGTACAGTAAATTATGGGTCCAACAAGTAAAATGCTAAAACTGATACGCTCAGTAACTATAATTCAATATAGGTATACGTATAGGTATATGTATAGGTAGGTATAGGTATAGTGTAGCGTAGCGTAGCACACTATGCTATGCTATGCAATGCTATGCTACGCTATGCTACGCTATACCTATACCTATATATATACCTATACCTAAACCTATACCTGTACCTATACCTATACCTAAACCTATACCTAAACCTAAACTTATACCTAAACCTATACCTAAACCTAAACATATACCTAGTCAGTACATCTGTGACACGACATCGCGCTTAGCCCGTCGTTTTTTGAACATCATGTATGTCAAAAATATACGAAAACATATCGAAATATATGGAAATATATAGAAATATATGGAAATATATCGAAATATGTCCAGCTATAATTTATATTATAGCTACGTGTGCGGTCACTTGGAGATTTGTATAGAAAATATACGGAAATATACCGAAATATGTTTATATTACGTCTGTGACGGCCTTGATGGATCGGACTAATACAAAATTGACCGCGTAACCGGCGTCAATGAAAGAACGAGGAAAGAACCAGGATTATGGAACGGACTGGATTTGGCTGTATGGTCCTAAATACCTTTACCTAAAAAATGCTTTTATCACACTCAATGCAGGCAACAGACCAAAATGACATTCAATGCAGCCAACAAACCAAAATGACACACAATGCAGCCAACAAACCAAAATGACATTCAATGCAGCCAACAAACCAAAATGACACACAATGCAGCCAACAAACCAAAATGACATTCAATGCAGCCAACAAAACGAACCCAACCGAGCCAATGACCTTTGACCTTTGAATTTGACCTTAGTGAAAATAGCTCTTTCGTGACACTTGCTTTGCTTGATTGTTTTTTTTTGTTGATTTGTCCTCTATTGAGGACGGGCATGGAAAGCTTCGTCCATACAGCCCTGTCTTATTTAAATGTTATTTCTTATATTTATTTAAACCGGCGGTTACAGCACGGCCTCTACAAAAACAGAGCACGACTAGAGTTAGTCGGCGATTTTCAATAACACCGCAGCACGGCCTCCACGAGGGCACAACTAGTGCCATTCGGTGATCCACACTGCAGGTTCATGTCCGCATTAAACCGATAGTAGGTTTAATGAACAAGGGACATTTTGGAACGATCCGGTAGAGTCGTTACACGCTTTTATTTAACTATCCCGCACAATATACACTCTAATAGGCACTTGTTGCATATAAAACTATCTACCTAGCTTAGGTCCATGTAGAGCCGCAGTATGAACTTATATTATTCAACTAAGTACATATGCAAAACGTAGCTAAGTACTCGAATTAACTTCAAATTGTATGAAAAGCACAAGTTCTCGTAATGCACTTGTGAGGACGGACTCGTAGTCACACCAGCTTTCAGCTACATATTAAAACCCCATGGCACATTTATATAATACTTCCTAGGGTAAGTACTATACCTACCTACACGATCTTAGTAAAATCAACAAACATACCGCTAACTAAGTTAGCGGGGAACATACAGACAGATGGTAATTGAACGAAAAATAAACAACAAACAAACACTGGCAATCGCTGACTGCAGAGGGTCGCAGACTCGCTGGTGGGTGGCTCAATTATGCAATAAAACAGCTAATATACGCAATTATCTCGTAAAGAAGCGTTTTATAATGTTCTTTAATGATCATTAGTAGAACTAAACGTTTAGTACAACTTAATCAATAAATCCAATGAACCTAGATTAAGTAAATGTACCTACTTAGACATTAAAATAAACTGTTCGAATTGTTGGTCTCCAATAATACCTACAAGTACTTGTAATTTATTTGTAATATTGAAAAGCAATCTAGCCAGCCCTGGCCCTACTTTGAAACGTGAGCGCGATTCCGGGACTCAGTGCAAACAGACTCAGTGTTGCAAACTGCAAATGACTCGTGTCTTCGAGACTTTGTCAAATTACGAGATTGGACTTTTGAAGCAGGGATTTTATTAACACGAGTCTTTTGTTTTGAGAGTTTGTTTCATACATATTACAAACCGAGAGCTGCCACGCGCATGCATCCGATAAATGGTATACCAGCCTTAACATGTTGAAGGACAATAAGCTAAAGTAAACTTGTTAAATTTTATTATACCAAGTTGTTATATTTATTACATCTAAAAGTCATTGACTTATTGACATTGTTAAAGATGAGAGTTGGTACCTATAGCATTTATCTATTGTACATTACCTACCGAATGTAAACAAGTTTATGTTTATCTCTTTAGTTTATTACTGATTTTACTGTGAGTATTCGTTCGTAGACAGTTTCCATCTCTAAGAAAAATGCAAATGAAAGTGCCAGAAGTGAATAGATGCTGCTTTTGTTGTCCATTGCGATGGGGAATCATTTTATTTGGATACATTAATTTGGTAAGATTATTAGAAGCCGACCAACAACACCATAATGTTATAGTTATGCATAACTATAATATTATGTTGTTGATCGGTCACTCCTACTACCTCCTCGTTCAACTAGTCCATTATTATGTGTATATCCGCGATCATGTATACATAAGTAGAAAATGTTTTCATCATCCTATCAGCCTGTAGACGTCCACTGCTGGACAAAGGCCTCCCCTAGGGATCTCCACGACCACCGGTCCTGCGCTAACCTCATCCAGCTGGATCCCGCGACCTTCACCAAATCGTCGGTCCACCTTGTGGGAGGCCTGTATACGCTGCGTCTTCCGATACGTGGTCGCCACTCAAGAACCTTTCTGCCCCAACGGAGGTCAGTTCTACGAGCGATGTGCCCAGCCCACTGCCACTTCCGTTTCGCAATTATTTGAACTATGTCGGTGTCCTTGGTTCTCCTGCGGATCTCCTCATTTCTGATTCGATCTCGCAGGGAAACTCCGAGCATTAGCTCTCTCCATTGCCCTAAGTAACCTTGAGCCTTCTTATGAGGCCTAACCACGTCTCGGTAAAAGAGGTTTTACTAGAAATTAATTATAAGTACCTACCTACATAAAAAAACATATGTTTTAGGTGTTTTCCATCGTCACGGAGGTATGTCTGCTCATCCAGGCCGATCTGCTGAAATCTATGGTAAATGACTCGTCCCTGGAGCTGGTCACGTCTACGATTCTCTTCGGGATATTAGGGATGGGCGTGATCCTGAATATCCTGCTACTTGCCGCCGGTTACAAGGTATAGTACTATATTTTCCTTTTGAGTTTCACGTATAGAAAAGGTACGGCCACGTTTCATTATTTGTTTTTTTTCTTCTTTTTGCTCGGCTCCTAAGGGTGATGTTATATACAGCTTAAACCTTCTCCAAGAATTGGCCTATTAAATGCAAAAAGATTTTTCAGACCAAAATGCGGTAGTTCCAGAGATTAGTGCATTCAAACAAACTCTTCTAGTATAGATTAGGTGCACTACTACCGTTGAGGTTGATATTTAGACCACTTTTTATTTTTATTATTTATTTATTAATCAAATACATAAGCATAACAGTATATATTTGTCCCCCAAAACCGTCTTGTCGGTTTGACTTTGTGTGGTTGTGCCCTGTATAATACAAACCTCTTACTTCCTACTCCTCTCGTAATAATTTCAGAAGGACCTTATATTACTGCGGCTGTACAACTGCTACGCGCTGGTCACCACACTGGCGGCGATGGTTCCAACCATCATACTTCTGTCACAGATGCAATTTCTAATAGTTGTTGCCACTCTAGTTGCTATAGGTAATGTATAACATGGTTTGCTTTTTTGTTTGCGTTAGCATTGTCTTCGTGAGGTCATCATCATCAGCCTGCACTAGTCCGCTGCTGGACTAGGCCTCCCCTAAGGCGTGCCACTGAGCCCGTTCTTCGGTTCTCCGCATCCAGTGATTGCCAGCCGTCTAACGCAGATTGTCGCTGCAAGGCGTCCCACACGCGTGGTTTCTACTCTAGACTCGTCTACTTGAGCGGTTATCGGTTCTCCGACAGATGTGAGCAGTCCACTGCCACTTCAACGTACTAACGTTTCGACCCGTGTCGAAGGCTTTGGTTCTCTGGCGGATCACTTAGTTTCGAATCTTGTCTCTCAGAGAAACTCCGAGCATGGCGTTTTATCGTAGTGAATTCAATTCTACCTTCATTATATTCCAGTGATGCAATGCTACGTCATTTTACTCGTGAGGAGCGAAATTGCGCTGCTGAGACAGAAACAAACATCGCTCGATGAAGAAAATATAACATCAACAGAGGAATCCGTTGACATACCTGATCGGGACACTTTGCTTTGAGCAACACTTTGATTAGATTTAAGATTGTACAGCCAAGTTTTCTAATACAATTATACTTCATACTTATATTTCGGTCAGAATACCAAAGGCCCCATTTGAAACGACATTATTTGAGTCGCTTCGACTCAAAGGCAAGCAATCTGACTTTCAACTTTCATCTCATTGAACCATGACAAAAACTTTTTTACCTATGTTACCTACCTACCTACCTACTTAAGTATGCATAATTATGTGCTATGTGGTAATCTCTGTGACTACTGTAACCATGAAGCAAAAATCTCTTAGGGGGCGCGGAACCTTCCTGACTGTAACGATTTTAAAAATCTCTTAATGTTTTTTATGTGGTTTTCTTTGTTCGGACATAATATATATAGGCTAAGTAATTTGAATAGCTGATGCGCGCAAAGCGAGTCATATGTTAGTTTATTTTATACCTATTTAAGTAATTTTAAGTCAGTTAGTAATACCTATAAGTTTTGATTGTTGGGATTTTCTATTAAAATCTGTCCTTGTTGTTTTAAAAAATTTTTTTTTTCAATTCTCTCCACGCTTCACTTTGCCGTATAAACGAGCCCAAATTGGTGATCCGACCAACGTGAACGTCTATATTTATTTACGATTTTAACGAATTTGCTCACTCAATAACATAGTAACATGAAGATTCCGAAACCTTACAAAAAGGCCGCCAGCTCACGATCACGCCTGCCGTAATGATGTCAAATTAAAAAAATATGAAAATATGTTGTAATCTTCATGTTTCCACGGATATGGGGGCACAGGTGGGTGCCCTCAGGACGTTCAGTCGTGACTTACTCCCCGACAACCATTGTATGGAATATCCATTGAAATAATATGGAGCATGGCTTAAGTGGGAGCGGCGGACATTGTGCCCCAAATTGGCAATTACGCAATCTTACCGCGGAGTATTTGGCAAGCAAAAAGACATCGGTGTAAGTATATTTTGCGGATATCGAGATAATTATGTTCGCTTTCTGATTTTGCCCTAGTAATTCGTTATCAACAAACCTAAGTCCACTGCTAGACTAGGTACTAAGCACATGGGTTGGTCATCATCATATCAGTCGGAGACGTCCACTATTGGTTAAGGCCTCCCCTAAAAATCTCCATAATGACCGGTCCTGCGTTGTCCGCATCCGTTAGTTCCAGCGACTTTGAGCAGATCGTGAGTCCACCTTGTGGGAGGCCTGTTTATAGTACGTATTGTGGTCGCCACTCGAGAACTTCCCCAACGGCCGTCTGTTCTGCAATGTATGTACCCTGGCGCATTAGCATTTATGTGTGGCAATTCTGCGAGACATGTAGGCTACTTTGACTCTCCTCTCCTAATTCCCGATTCGTGGTTTGGGTGAGTTGTCGTGATCGCAGTACGTACATTAGGAAGGGGCAGCAGTATTCATCATCTGAATTGGTTTCATCAGATTAATTATAATCAGTCTGTTGACGATTAAATTTAATCCGAATATGGCAAGTTAATCACTTAGGTATTTAATGTTGGGGTATTTGAAAGTAAATGTTTACATGACTTTACATAAATAGTCCATCTATAACTTTGTGTGAATGTTTGTGACTTGGGATAATTACTCCTAAACTTCTATTCATACGTATAACTTTGCTGCCAAGGCGGTAAATTCCGCGAAACTTGTGTAGGATCTACCCACAAGAAACTTTATACGCGTATCATACATATAATTTGGTATAGTTTCTGGGCAAAATGGTTATTATTATAATTAGGTAGGTACGTTTATGATAAATATTGACTGACATCGACGCGAGCGAGCGGCAGCTGGTATTCGAGTGAGAAAAGCCTGAAAAGCCACAAACGGGAGTGGGCGGAGTGCACCTGGAACTGTTACGATTTGAAGGACAGACTATAGGTGATTAATTTAGTTAGAGTCGAAATCTGATTTATATTTAGTTCATGTAATTTTTTGAAGTCACATTCCCCAATAGCTACCTCAGTTGGAAAAATGAGCTCTGACTTGTCTCGCAAAGTTTCGAATCTTGCACTGTTGGGTGACGCTGTGAAACTTCTTAGGGGATTGCCGAAAACCATATTATTGTGTTTCTTGTTAATTTTGAATTTCAAGAATTTCCCTTACATTGTTCTGGTAAGTATACCCAGTGGTACCTACTACCATTACCTATGTGTTTTTCTTTTGATTGCCTAAACATTCAAAAAACTGTGTAGGTAACGAAAAGCAAAATTATGACGAACTCAACGTAGGTATTAATATCTATATCTACTTAATTAAAACAGACGGAAATGTTTTAATAAAATGGATATCATTTCTCATTACATATAATTAACTCTTTCTTATTCAATGTTCCCGTAGTTTTTCTCGTATTAATTATCTCAATTGCATAATAGCTACAATTAAACGGTGTTCCAAATGGCACCATGCCTTCCATTTTTGAAAACCTAGGAAGTAGAATGTCTGTAAGAAAAGTCCTGAGCGAAATGCACTTATTAGCCGGCGAGGGCGCGTCGAGAGCTCTGCCTAATGGTTGCCATTCACTGGCTGAATGGTGCACGCTAAATTGCCAACAATTATATACTCTGGCAATGATAACTGGCGGATGCTCTGGGTAGGCAAACTCGGAGATATACATGTTCTAAGTTTCAGTACTCGTGGATTCCTGAATGAGATACTAGTGGAGGGATGAACGTGAAAAGTGTTCTGTGACATAGAATTAAGATTCACCAGATTTATTTCAGATTTTCCACAGGGTACCTAATTCCTTTAGTAAAAAATTGGATTAAATAACGTCTTTGATTTCATTAGAGATCTCCTCATCGTCCTTATTTAAATCGAGTCCACCATTGTTCGGTGTAGGACAAATTCTGGATTGGACAGATTCGTGATTCGGCAGATTCGCTAATTGACAGATTCGTGGATTCGGCAGACTCTTGGATTGGACGGATTAGCTATACGGCAGAAGCACGCAGAAATACAGTTGTAAATAAAATTTCAATTTCAATTTTTCGGTTGTAGTACAGATTCTGGATTGGACAGATTCACAATTCGGCAGATCCGCTACTTTACAGATTCGTTGATTCGGCAAATTCTTGGATTTCACGAATTGAAACATAAAGGTTCCTCATAGCTATAAGAAATCAAACAGAGAGTACTGGCTAGAGATACTGCAATTTTTAATATATTCGGGTGAAAATATCCAGTTTTTGTTTAATTGGGAGTGTATTTTGTTTTTCATTAAATTAATATACCTACTTAGTAATTATTTTCGTGAAATTTCAATCATATCCCCATTTTAAGTTTATTGCTTCCAGCCGTATATCCGTAAAATCCAAGAATCTGCCGAATCCACGAATCTGTCAAGAGAATCTGCCGAGTCACGAATCTGTCCAACACCGAACAAAGGAGTCCATCGTTATCTTATGTGTTTAAATCGATCGATCCTTGTGCTCATACGCACATATTATGACAATAATTATGAAGTAATGTGTACCAAGATAATATTTTTAATTTCAACAAGCCACTTATATGACAGCAGACATTTTCCTAAGGGAAAACAGTTCCAAAATACCCAATCTGATATGTCAGTTGTGCGCGAGGCGAGGCGAGGCGAGGCGAGATGACGTCACAACATGGCCGGCAGGTAGGCAGGACAGCGGAGATAGGATCCGGTCATCCTGCCCATTTCCGGTCTTCACGCGGCCGTGACGCTTCCGGGCATGCGTCGCCGACGGAGCACCCACGATGTACATACGGTCACAGGCTGGATGGGACATGGATGTGGGTATGAAATATACCATTTAGGCGGTCTTAGGCTATACATAAGCGATTTCTTGTAGATAACCTATAGGTATAGAGGAATTGTCCACCCAATGAATAGTCTCCGTTTTGTTTTATTAATAAAAGCTAAACTCAAATCGCAAAAAGTTTTTTGTGTTAAAAAAAATTAAATAAAAAGTAATTAACGATTATGGCATATTTTTAATTCTCATTAAGCCTCGATCAAATTTAGGTATTAAACCCTTGTTACATTATGAATGAGAATATAAATAAAAATCATCTACCACTCGATCGCCGCGTGGCCTCAGATAAAGGATTCCTGTGTAAGAATTAATGTTTAATTTTGATTTTTTGGTTGTTTAATGCGCGTTCTAGTAGATATCATAGTTTTGCCTCAACGTCTGTGGCATGTCGTCACCCGCCGTACGCAAGATGAGTTTTGTGAAATGAATTCGTTCGCGACAATTGAATAACGTTGTCGTAACTGCGGCTATGTGGGTAGATAGGTACAGTGGAACATTAAGTTTATACGATATATACAAAAATACCTATAGGTATTATTATGAACAACAACCTAATACAAAGTAGTCTATGTCTAAGTATGTACCCGTGCCCGATAATTGAGTTTTTCCGTAGGTACTTATATTTATTTAGAGATACAGGACAAACTATTAGTACTTCTTCTACGGCAACTGGTTACGAAACCACAGATTAGATAATAGTTCCTGTTCTATTTTCGAGCTTTCTTACTGTCTTCCCTCTTTTTTGGACCCAAGATAATTCTGCCATGCCACAGATTAGATAATATGACGAAACGTGGTTTCGAATATGGCCGGAAGGGACAGAACGACCATTTTCAGAAAAAGTTGTAGGTACTATGTAAATTATTAAATGTTTTTTTTACAATTTTTCTAATCGATAAGCTTTTAATAGTTTTTAATTTTTTGCCGTTTATAATAATCGTTACACAAACTGCGCGGTCCATTATAGGCTAAAAACAGGGATTCCATAGAACAGACGCTAAAATAATAATAAGAATCAGAGAGGGACACACTTATTACAAAAGTGGTAAGAGTAAGCTAGACAGATATAAGTAATATCTTCTGTCTCTATCTACGTATGCGAATTTTACTGCACCCCAACAACAAGCCATAACTGTCAACAAACAACAACCCGACTAAAATAGATAGTGTTTGTTCAGTTTGACCCCGCCATATAAGAAGCGTCTTCTCAAATTAATGAGGTAAATGACTATTGCTATATCATGCTATACGCTGAGTATGTTTGACAGTGACATTTACTGACATTTGATACTTTAGTGTTGCCTGCAACACGGTGCTATGGGATACCAGTCCTATGATTATAGGTATCTGAAATAACGGTAAACGTCCCTAGCAACGAACTTCATAACAGTAATGTGAGCGCGACACTAAGACGCCCGCCGCCGTCAGACGTTGGGCACAGACCCCATGTTACAATTCCATAACATTGACAGGTGCCCTGAGGCCCACCTGACAGCGGTCATGCCCATATGTCGGCCTCCACCGGCGGTGTAGGGACACACGCGATCTATATGTCGCAGCCATGTAGTTTAATTAGACATTCAATTGAACGCCTAGCCCGTTCATTAAATGCCGGCATTTATTTGGCTAAATCGTTGAGTGCTACTTTTAACGAGATGGCCAAACAACTTAGCGGTTTAGTTACATGAATATATGATGTGTGGTTAGGTCAGCTTAGGTTAGGTTCTAGTTAAGTTAGGTCGATGTGACCCTTGGAGCAAGCGAAGGAAGCGATAGAACCAAAAGTAAAAGGGTTTTTAATCACCCGGCCATTTTTAGGTCAGTTGTTTTCAAATGGCTAGCTTTCAATGCGGGCATTTAATAAACGGGCTAGCCGTTCAATCAACTGGCTGATATGACCAGTTGGCAGCGACATAAAGGTACGCCGACTACCAACTTCCACATCTTTCTTACCTTCCATTGCAGATGTCATAGCAGAAGTCATTGGACATGTTATTTATCAATACGATGCAAGATGAGACACAAATGTTCATATGCATATTTCTGTAAACAAGTGCGTTGTTTAGATGTGTTTGTGCTTCTTGTTTAACTTGCGACTCGCGGATGCCTTTTTTTTAAATTATGCGTTTGTCTGATCTCCGTGTTTCTGTGATCTGAGGTATATACCCATCATCGGTACTACGAAAATGGAAGACGAGACAAAAAATATAAGGTATAAAGTTAAGGGTGTTAGTTATGCCATAGGGAATTCAGTGTGGCGTAAGTGGCGTAACGCGTTCTCCCTAAATAATACTTTATGTTAAATATTAGTGGTTGCTTGTAATTAAAGTAGCGTACCGTTGACGCCCTCCTACATGGTGCTCCCTTTGTGTGCGAAGGTCGCGACATGTGCCAAGTGGGTAGTATAAGTACATATTACTATTATTAAATTAAATTTTTTCTACAGTGAGTGTTAATTGCTATATTAATTAGAACAATTTAAAGATCTTTTTCTATACAACTCACTAGTCCCTACAAGTATACACAGGTAGGAGTCTGAAAACCCACATTTGACAAATACCTACATATTTTATGAAAATATTTTAGCTAGTCCTCTGTGGCCTGGCTTGACATGCGAATCTTGAGCACAGAAGACTATAATAATTATATAGTTATTTACGGGTCTTACACACGAAATAGTGTTATTTACCTTGCCCGACGTTTCGACCAGGTTACACTGGCCGTGGTCAAGAGCTGAATGGAGAGGCGAGCTCTCATTGTTGATCGCTGTGAGTAGTTTCTGAAACTACCCTCTGCTGATCTTGTATTATTGGAAAGTCCCGGCACACAACACTCACGGTATCCGCGGGTGTATTCGACGATAAGTCACGAGATTTAAGTTTATCGATCACTGGATTCCACGACGGTGACAATTTAGAACCATCTTCCCTATTGAAATATCAATGATATGCTATCAGAATATCTACTATATCAACAAGAAAGCCTGTTTTGTTATAATGCGAGTTTATCGTTAGGGGTCTCACCATCTTTATTTTAATTTCCCACAACCGTCAAACAAAAGACTAATTTATTATGAACTTTAAAATAAATAGGCGTGGCGTCGACAGGCGTGACGAAAAACAATATTATTTTGTTTTTACGTCACTCCTACGTGATGTGGCTGACAAAAAGGGTGACGACGCCATTTCGGCGAAACAGACGAGCCGCGACCGAGTCGAATTCGGTATCTTTGACGTTAAAAGATCCCGTGATTTATTAACACACGTAGAACAAAACATGTACAAAATTAGGGCTGAGCCGCATAACTGGAGAGTCTTTATTATATAAAAGGATACCCTGACTAAATCGATCATTCTCAGTAGATCCGACGGCCGGAGCCTGGATGTATCTGAGATATTTTATTTTCTCATTGGATATTTTGGACTGACAACTGTACAATCTTTAAATGTTGCATAGATGATCCTTATATGACGTGGCAAACATTAAAAACGGTTTTACAGGGGGCATAAATACCCTCGGACCAAGTCAAGGGCAACAGCTTGTTTAAGTAAACTGTCGCAAACTTTGGATTTTGATTGTGTAAGTAGCCATCACTTAAAGCTCAATCCAGAATATCAAACGCTGTGCAAAGTGTCCTGGAAAGTGTACCAGGATATATATTTTTTTATCGCTCTCCTCGCGTCGAGCGGTCGATTCTACTGATTTTTATATCGGATATCGAAGGAAAATTAGTAGAATCGACCATGATTACGAAGATCTTACAAACCGTATGTCCTTGTTGTTTTCGACCCATTATATTCCTAGACTTGAATAGGAAAAGTTGTACTATAATTATGCTATTACTACTATGTACTATTCTTTTGTACTCATATTGAAGTGAGAACCAGCTCGGCATGTTACAGCAGTCTCTTGTACATACTACCTACATAAATGATAACTAAATATAGGGCTGCCCCTTCTGAAACTCATTCTGTGGTGAACCCTAATGGACTCTGCGAAGGCAGCTTCATTAATCGACTGATTGAAACCGACATCTGTTGGATATGATAGCCGTCCGATTTCCGTCCCAAACACATCCTTCGAGCCTTCCTAATGTGACGTGGCTGGGATCCTTTGATAGTTAATGAGATTGATGTGGTTTCAATAAATCTTTATTTCAACCTCATATACCACGCGTGTTATATTCATCGATTTGTAATTATGATTAAATGAATTGCGACAGCCTTATTTCTTTGTTCCTTTTAGGTTCTTAATTATATATCTATTAATAGAACAAAGTGTAGTATATGTATAAAGGTATTAGGTGACATTTAAATCAGTTATCTTAGCTTTGGATAATTAATTCTACTTTTATTGTTCTGGACATATTATTTTGAAATATATATTTTTTGGATACTTCATTTACGAAACGTTTAGGTCTGTTCTTTATGGAAGTGTTACTCCAATAGACTGGCCAACAAAGCTATATTTGCGTCTCGTAAACAAAATATCCATATATGTGACAAGAAGTAGGGACAGTAGTGGAAAAAACAAGTATGTTAACCATGAAAACTTTTGCTTCGGAACACCAAATAATTTTATGATTCACAGCAGCTTATTTCAGCAATTACTAAATGCTAGTTTTAAATAAAACACCTATATTTATTTTGTTTCCAAGACACGAGTAGCCGTTGTTGCCACATATGTTGTTATTTAGTATACGTATCTAATATCTACCAAATGGTATAAAGAAAGAAGGGAAATATGTAGTTGTGAGTGCGAAAAAAAAGAACTATGTCATAATACATGGTATTATTGAAATTTTTTGTATCTTTTAATTTAATTTCACGTTCGTTACATTGATGAAATGCTTCCTGGGTCAACTGTAGGCCGTATCACAAATTGCAGCTTTGCACTTTGCAGTTGCAGCCTCTGTGTTCCTGCAACAAACAGAAAAGATGTTTAAAGATAGTTATTCTATTCACCACCTCGACACGAGGGCCTGGACACGCGCGTGCCGAGTTGGCGATACACGCTAAAATTTTTGCTCATGGCCAGGTAGTGAAACATTAAATAAATCATTTTTTGGTATTCGCCAACTGGACACTCAGTTTTTTTTATGAACATTGATTCATGATTACCATAATATGGTAATCATGAATTATCAGCTGCGTCGTATTTTTCTAAGTTAAGGGCTCTGCTTCTCAGGTACAGATATTATGGACTTACTTATTTTTCTATTTGACACAAAATGTCAAATAAATTCAAATTATTATTCTGTAAACACACATCAATTATCGAGGGTACCAAGTCGACTAAACATTCAATCATTATAATTATTGTTGTATAGTATTTTTGGGCACACTGATGCTTTCACATTCTTCAAATAACTTAAGGCAGTTAAAACGTCGGTTTTGGTGAAATAATTTTCGGTCGTGTGTCGTCCTCGCGCGGACTATTAGCGTCGGTAATGGCGCATAATGGTAATGACAATAAATAATCGCCACATTACGCGACCAGCGACGTTTTGGAACGGCGCATGAACGGCGCCTGCGGCGTAGCCGTACCACATCGGTATGTCGACCTTAAAACGTCATCTATCGGCAGCGCACCGGCAATTCCCTTGTTGCAGGCGTCTATAAGCGGAGGTTGTCACTTAAGGTTGGACCAGGTTGGTCAACCATAAGTGTCATATGTGTGCCTGTTTCATAATAAATTATAATTAATTTCTTGTTCATATAATGCGTATTTTATTTTACTTTGTATGGGCTATTGCCTGAAATAATTTATTATTATTATGTTATTTATTATGGAATATTCTTAAGTCTATTATTATCAGGAACCAGTTTAATATTTTCTTTTTTTAAATGCGAACTTAAAGCCAATGATATTCTCTACCAACTGACGTTTGGGATCTACTCTGTGGTTTGGGCCATAAGTGGTAGGCACAACAATGAAAGATTGGTAAGTTGTTTATACTTTTGCGAAACAATATGATACACACCATACTCGTACGTTGATAAATACTGTAAAATAAGTGTTTAATAATATAAAAAATATATATGTATTTATGAATAAGAAACGCGGGCGACTTTGAGTTGTCATATTAACATTGTTTTATAGGAAATTATGTCCATTCTGGTTGCGGAGCCTCGCGTGACGCGGTCGGGCCCGACCGCCTTAAGGTTACGCTTGAGATGACTTTAAATGTAAAATATGCTGGCACATCGTGATCGAATGTCACTGGACTAGTAATTTTGTGTCCATTGAGACGACGCGCCTTTTAATTTTGTCGTCCCTCTGGGCTGAGGGTCGATATATTATGTAACAAGCTGTTGCCCGCGGCTTCGCACGTGTTGAGTAAGATCCTACTAAGTGTGAAACCTTACCGAAGAACCAAGCTACTTATATGAAAGCCTCAAATCAACAGCTTATTAATGTCCATCCCCACTGTTGGGGCTCAGACCTATTCTCAGCGAGGGCGTTAGGACTAGTCCACCACGCTAGCCAATAGTGGGTTGGTGGACTTCGTTGAAAGAATTTCTTCTTCGTGGTAAGAGGTTTCCTCATGATGTTTTCCTTCACCGTTTGACAACAGACAGTAAATGTACATAAGTTTCTAGAAAAAACCATTTTTACATGACCCAGCTTTTTTACATGATCGAACTCAGACCTCTTCACATGACAGTCCGCGTCTTCCCCACGACACACCACTGACGCTTTTGAAAATTTAATAAATATCTCACTAATTGTCTGAAATAAAGATATTTATTTTAACTTTTTGGGTTAATAATTTTCTTATATGAACAGAACAAACATGAAACTAAATGTTTTATTCATGTTAAGGGTATGAATAACAATATAATAATCCCAATTCGATCCTCTAGGAAGCTGCGTTCGCCGGTAGGTATGTGTGAGAGAGGCACCTAAAGCCTATTTTCCCGGTCGTGATTGAAACTGATGGCGATCGTAAAACCGGGTTAGGATTGAGTTTTCTTTAAACGATCGCTTGGTAACGATTTTATCGTTGCTAGATTTACGTCGCGACAACACGTTATAATAGACTATATACGATTGCCTAATTATATTCTTATTGAGAGTTGGATTACCAAATGATCATACTTTTATAGAAACTTCAAAGTGGAAAGCGTAAATAAATTGTTATTAACTGTCAAGAGAATCATCATCATCATAGACTGTAGACGTCCACTGCTGGACAAAGGCCTCCCCCAACGATCTCCACGACGACCGGTCCTGCGCCAACCTCATCCAGCTGGTTCCCGCGACCTTCACCAGATCGTCGGTCCACCTTGTGGGAGGCCTGCCTACACTGCGTCTTCCGATACGTGGTCGCCACTCGAGAACCTTTCTGCCCCAACGGCCGTCAGTTCTACGAGCGATGTGCCCAGCCCACTTCAGCTTCGCAATTTTTTGGGCTAGTCAAGAGAATGCGAAGTCTAAATTTAAGTACCTATTTATTGCATCTCGTTATGATTGAGTAAGGCCTAAGATGAAGCGCGCCTCAAGCGTTTTTATTCGCGACAAGAACAACAGTATCTGTCGATAATGAAAATTGTGATCAATTATGTATTTATAATTCCTCAGTGCGACTCGTGTCGGTCGTCACAAAAGGTGCGTTTAATGAGTGGCCGGAGTGCACAGTCACGTCCCGTAACAAGCGCCCGGCTGTCTGACCGTGCTGGCATGTGCCAAGGGCCAAGCCATGCCAAGCCAGCGCGACCCAATAGCTCTTTCTAGCTTAGCTAACACACCTATGAGCGTAATACTGCGCATAGTGGATTAAAAACGGTCTATTTTATATTTTCATTCATTTGGAAAATGTTTGCCGAAGAACCAACCAGTCCAACAATTAAAACCCCATTCGAATACTTAGGTAAGTACGTACTAAAATCTGAGTATGGTATACTAAGGGCTGTATAAGTATGCCAGTGTAAAATTGCTATAGGTAATATACAGGGTGGAATTTTCAGATGCTATCTGGTGGAAAAGTACCCTAAAATTGAAGATCTTCAGAACTGAAAAGTAATTTTACGAAAAGGAAACATTCCTTTATTTTCAAATTTTAATTAAATCTGCATTCAAAGATTTTTAAGAAACCACCTGTCTGAGTAATCGAACCGGACAAATGTGTAAAAACCGCCTGTAGTTTTATGATACTAATCGATAGAGTCAATCATCAGAATGAATTCCTTCTAAGTACCTAACATAGTATCTTAAATTAAAGGAAGGTCATGAAATTTTACATTTAAATAATTAATTAAATAAATACAGTTTTGTGATTTAATGTAATCCAACGCAATACAATACAATGTAATGTGATGTGATATAACGCGACGCGACGCGATGCGATGCAATTCAATGTAATTTAATGCGCTGCAAGCAATGTTAGCACCTAATTAAATTTGATGGTCTACAATTGGCCTAAAGTAAATAGGTAGGTACAATTTGATTTAATTTTAAACATAAAAGGTTTCTCTGGTATTGAAATATTTCGTATTATCGAAGTACGAAGATTTTCCGTTGTTTACTTTCCCTATTAATAATGATGGGCATATGCAGCGATCTCTAACAGATTGAAGTCGTGGGCTCGCAAGATGCGATACCTATAATTGCGGCTTCTACGCAGGCTGCGCGTGCGTCGGAATCCGCCGTGTCATGCGCTACTCATGCCGCGAGTCGCGACTCCACGCCGCACCGGGATGGCCACAAGTGGTATAAAATAACGGAGGCAAGTGGGCTATTAAGGCTATCTGCCAAGTGTTTTAACCATTTTATGCCCGACAATGTCAAGTCGAAATGATCCATTGTAACCTACTTTATATAACTTATTTGAACATAAAAATAATCTACCTAACTTTTGAAAAAAAAACCATTAAAATACCTATGGAGTATCTATTGGGTTCATTAAATTCGGAAAATCTATGTTGATCAAGCCAGAAAGCAATTAAAACAAATTAGAGGTACCTTACGCTCAAAAACTTGTAAATGTAAATGAAAATCATGTTTTTTCCAAATTAACCACCCGACTATCGAATGCCATCCCATCACAACAGCGTTCGAGCAACATTAATATCGCCAAGAAACAATAAAAAGTCGCCTTTGAATAATAACTGTACATTCGATCCGAGGTGCGAGCGCGCATCGCGTATCGGCGGGCCACATCTCACCGTAACCTGCGCGCGTATCGCATTACACATAAAATATTTATTATTTATTGCGCGTAATTAATAAAAACACACGGGAGCCATAAAAACAAGTAGCCTAACAGGAAGATATAATAACTCAATCGCCGGCGCGCCGCTGCACGCGATTTGTTCCCGTCCAGATTGGATCGCCGTGTCCACGCAGTCCTAGCCCGGGAGGCCAGCGCCCGTAAACAGTAATTATCTACATAAGCCTATACTAGCGTAAAGACAAAAAAAGGTCTCGTTGGCCTGTAGCGATTTTTGCTGTCAATATGACCAGATAACACACAAAATACAACCTTACCACATACATAATACATACCAGCGTGCCCCATTGTGCCCCACCCAGCGTCATATCTTATGGTTTCAGTTAGTTTCATTTTGTAGATCTATTTATTCATGATCATCATCATATCAGCCTGTAGACGTCCACTGCTGGACAAAGGCCTCCCCTAAGGATCTCCACGACGATCGGTCCTGCGCTAACCTCATCCAGCGGGTCCCGAGACCTTCACTAGATCGTCGGTCCACCTTGTGGAAGGCCTGCCTACACTGCGTCTTCCGATACATGGTCGCCACTCGAGAACCTTTCTGCCCCAACGGCCGTCAGTTCTACGAGCGATGTGCCCAGCCCACTGCCACTTCAGCTTGGCAAATCTTTGAGCTATGTCGGTGACCTTAGTGCTCCTGCGATCTATTTATAACCTATGCTAAATTCACTCTTCAGCTCTCATTCTTCATAAACCATGGTCTCGTCAGATGCTGGGCCCAACGCGTTAATGCAAAGCTGGGAAATTTCTACTTTTCTGATAACTTTCTCATTTCATTTATTTCTTTGTGTTCCAAATTTGTAATTCGGTGTTACATACAGAAATTAAGGAAAGTGAGAATGTAATTGGTCTTGCGTGCACGTGAGATTGATATATATGAGGCAATTAATGTTGAACTCCATTAACCTCTTCCGATTGTTTACAGATTTAGCCAACGGGGTTGGTGTGGTGTACACACGGTGTACAATAATCATATATAAACCATGGATCCATAGATATACAAGCTTACAGCGACACATTGTGGTGCTATTCGATGAGATAGGTTATATACGTTAGCCTCCTGGACTAACAATAAACACCAGTTTATTCGCCTACAGTAGCTTAATGTCTTAACATGATACGTCCCGCCTACCGCACTTACGTGGAACTTGCTTTGTTGACCTATTAGTAACAGTCATCGTGGTCAACATCGCAATGCGTTCATTGTCACAAATATTTTTAGGAAATCTTCGAGCTGGTAAGCACGAAAATTGAATGTTAACCCGCCTACTGCAATACTATGCTAGTAAAAAAATAGAGTGAGGTTTTTTCTTATTAGAAATTCATTGCAAGGCAGAATACGGCAATAAAGATCCGCTGCAAATCATTCCCATTTAATTCAACAATCCGATCATATACTATTGTAGTTTGTAACGTCCATGAATTTAGAAAAATATTATGTGAAGTATTGCGCAATGATGGAAAATTATGGAAATTTCTGTAGAAAAAATATTTTGCAAGATATTTTAGCAGAAAAAAATTACGGAACCCGCACATTGTGAATATTCTGCAAACTTTTCAGTTATTTTATAAAAAAAGGCTTTATAATAATATACACCGTACATTTCACGCGAGCCATAATGATTGCAGTTTATTAGCGTGACAGCGCATAAGGCTGCCCTCACGAGACCGGCGCGTGGGCATGCGCTTAAAATACAACGACTGGAAGTATACTTGATAAAGTCCTCATGGCAACGCAACAATTACAAGGTGGTCGCAGTAACTTAATCTAGGGAAAGAGATAGGTAGAGAGAAGTCTAAGTAGTTGACATTGCGCAGTGGAATGTCAATGTGCAGCTTAGAGTAGCAAGAGCAGGGTCTGAATTGTTTTTGTCAAGGAGATTCGAACCTCTTTTGTCGCGCACGCGCTCCCTGTGGAGATCGCATCTTGCAAATTTAGTATGGGAAACGATGAAAAATTCTGTGTCAAAATCAGGGGGGGTGCGGACAAATGAAGCGGATTAGCGGGAGGAAGTTGCTCATACAAATTTATATGAAGTTTGAAAATGAGAATGTGTGAGTGAGTATCAATTTCGATATACATTTGGCACGATTTTGGCACCCCCTAAAATGATTTTGTTACTCATCCATATGGGAGTAGCTTTTTATTTAAATACATGTTTTTTGTATAGTATAACCTCTAAATATCCGCCGGCTTCCCAGGGAGTCAGCACTTCTAGAACTACATAGTACGAGTGACAATGTCAAAGTAACATTAGATGAGTGATCTACAGTGAATTGGAACTTCGTTGGATGAAATTTCAGCCTGCAAGTCTGGTTGACGCCGACAGGGGGACGTCTGTTTTATAGCAAAAAAAACGCTGGGTTTCTAAAGTTATATGAAGCTGACAGCAGACAGCCATCTCAATATGTTGACCGTCATCACCATCTTCTGTAGCCATGGGTACCTGCAACGGTAACCTAGGATCTTAACGTAAAGCAACAGGGAGTGGAGTCGCCATCATCCTCAGTCGTTAATGTCACAAGACAATCAGTACAAGATTGGACATATGCATCAACGACTGCGATCGCTAGTTCACCACTTGTGTTGTGTTGTATCTTTCTTTAATTATAAATATCCTGCGGTAATTTAACTATTTCCTCTTCAAAGGCTCCTTGTTCATATTGATCAGCTACAGCGTGATTGAATAAGAAACAAATACTCACCAAATAGGCTCACCAAAATACCAAATAGGCACCATATCCAATTTTTGAGAATTATACACTTGTAACTTATTTTTGTTTTAAAATTAAGTACTTAGTCCACTTTTGCTCAGAATACAGTATAGTCATGAATGAGTACTATGTAACCTGGAGTGGAGGAACAATAACACGTAAAAAATCACATACCATACAATTTAATTAACAGCACGTTGTGGGTTTCTCGCAAATCGCTGGCTCATTCATTATACAAGGTTCTTGTTACATGATGGTTGAAAATAAGCTTTGAAAATTAGGGAACCTTGTAAGTCGCATAAAAATAACATAAAACCATGTAACATTGAAAATGTTGATGAGGATTTTAAATAGATTCGTTAGACAGAATAATCAAAAATGTAACAGAACCTTTTAATGTGAACTAGCGAGATCAGAAATGAAATCAACAGCCTATTAACATGTCCCCACTGCTGGGGCCCTCTCAACGAGGGCGTTCGGGCTATAGTCCACCACGCTAGCCCAGTGCGGGTTGGAGGGCGTATGCAGGTTTCCTTACGATGTTCTCCTTCATCGTTTGAGAGCACTCAGTAAATATACGGGGAGCGAACTTCGGACTTTTCGATATGATAGGCCGCGTCTTATCTCCGACGCCACTGACGCTCTCTAGCCAGCGAGATGTGTAGTAGTAAGTATGTAGTATTATAATAAATGCTGATCCTATAAGTCTTTGCAATAAAATGTACTATAATTTACAATTTTCGCTTTAATTTGCACCCTTCCTCTCCTACATCGCCCACTCGTCCCATAACTTAGAATAATCATACATAATTATTTTTAAAGGCATGAATACATTTCGCCCGAGCAGCGTCCCGGCCAAGTGCAGTAGCTGTTCAATAAATCTCCTACAATCGACGCCCCCGCAAAAATGAACATAGTAAAGGCTGGATTGCACTGTTTGTGGCACTTGGTGCTGCCGTCATGATCGGTTGTCACGGTGTTAGGAATTGTTAATAATCAATAAATATCTTGGAGATACAAGACAAGACTATATACGATGGTCAGTCCAGCAAGGAACGATGGCTTAATTGATTGCATATCATTTATACTCGTTCGTTTTTACCTGGTCTTTACTGTTTTAGTAGAAAATACCTACGTATAATTTATACTAAGTATAGTTTTCGTTTAGGCAATGTTAAGAGAGTTACCTATCATCTTCCCCTTAGGTTTCATCTAAGGAAATTGGTGCTTAGGTTATAATTTTAAGATGGATGTCTTACTTATTCACAAAGTGGAAAAGCAGTTTTATTATTATTTTAGGATGACATTTATATTCGCGAACCGTGAGATGTGAGTCAAATGCCAATGCTGACGTTAAAGCACCATCCGGGGGCCATATTGGCGAGATAGCTGGGGTCAACTCTTATCTTCTAACTTCTATGTTTACCGCTGACGTGACACTGATTGTCTTTTATTAGTATTCGCGAACCGTGAGATGTGAGTCAATGTTGCCATTATAGCACTATCCGGGGGTCATTTTGGCGAGATAGCTGGGGGTAACTCTTATCTCTAAGTTAAATGTCTACCGAACGTGACACGGATTGTCTTTCATTATGTATTTGAGAGTAGTCGGTGGTCTTCCTAAGTGTGTTTATATGTTTAATTAGGAATTTACGTGACGGGGAATCGAACTCGGAACTTTCGACATAGAAACCGCGTATTCCACACACACACAACCCCACTTGTCGGCACCATGCTCTCAAGTTTAGGTAATGCGTCACATCACGAGGATATACGCAACATTTTGACTTTTGTTATGGTCACAATGTCCTTACACAAATGAAAATCCAAATTAGATGGAACAATGCGAAGTTTAATGAATAGCAACGGTTATAATAGCGTTTTATAACTCATGTAAGCGATCATATTGCACAACCTCTTATAAAAACAGCTTGTGATCTAAATATATTTTGAGGAAAAACAATACGGGGATTGTGACAGGATTTTTACAAAAGTTATTTGGGGCAACAAGCTTTCAGTTTTGGTGAACTTGTGGTAACAATCTTACTCAACTCTAAATTCGCAGCGGAGCAAAAGTTACGATCGTTCTCAAGTTTTGTTATTGATTGCAACATCGCAAACATTATTTTTTTGTTTTTAGCGAGTTACTGAAATTTAGCTACGAAGTATTTGTAAGAGATAGAGAGGGTGTGAGACCGACACTTTTGGAGCAAGCTGCAATGACAAAGGCTAATTAGTAAAAAATATCCTTAAAAAAATATTTTTTAAATTCGGCCACACCATTTTTGACCCTCTTGTCTTTTTTCAATTTTTACTCCTAGCGGGCTAGCTAGTGCTAGTATTGTAAGAAGTTTCAAGACGATAAGGTTTCCCTTACGAGAAGTATCTTTTGGTACGGTTCCGGGACTCAGTGGCTCACATGTCAAAATGTCTAACTCATAAATTGGTCTAATTGTCAAAACGTGTGCGTGGTGTAATGTATAAATGTCATGACGTACGATTGTCGTTACGTACAATTGTCATGGTGTACGCGTGTTAAAACGTAAGACTGTCACGTCGTTCAATTGTCTGACGAACCCCTAAAATATACGACACGACACGATAAAAACAAAACGCAGTAATACCAGTAAACAAAACAAAATACGGCATGATAATAAAAATAAATAAAAAACATTCTCGTGATTTTCTCAGGCTAGCATAAATCTCTTGGTGCGGGCAGTGGGACGGCGATAAATAACCCAGGCTTACCGAGCTACTGCCCTGTTGAGGTCCAAGTGCTTATACCTACATGCGTGCAAACATCTCCATCTACCTATAACATGCTACTAATATTCTATGACATTTGTTTGAAATTAAATATGTATTTGAATGTACATACAGTCAACAATAGAGAAAGGTAAGCAGGCACATTACAGAGCTCTATAACAGCGCTGTACTGTGCCTGCTTACCTTTCTCTTTTGTTGGCTGTACTTTGTCCTTACTATAGTATATCTGGAAAAGTCACAATCAAAATATCCAACTAATATGATAGAGACGATGACGAGACTGTGAATTTTGTTTACTTGTTCATTGCAATTCAAAAATTAAATTAATTTTAAAATAAAATTTTGATGAAAAGTGGTGCTTAATGGTAACATTTACGATATTTAGTCACAGAAACGAAACCGCGGGTATAAGCTGGGCTTCTTTAATTATGTATAAGATACCCTGAATGACTGGATCTCCAATAGATTTAGATTTCTAAACCAAGTACTGGGCTTTCTAACCCGCTCCACAAAACTCAGTCCCCTGCATTCTTACCCAGCTGTTTCCGCCTATCCCTTTCAGTTCTTTGATCTATCTAGGAAGGGGGGGCGGCGATAGCAGATCTTATATCCTATAATAATAAATAGGATACTTTTTAAAGCGGACGAAGTCGCAAGGAGTCAGCTAGTTAGAAATAAATAGAGCTCACCAAATGCATTTACAACATCAAGAATATTCCTCAAACATTGGTCATACGAAACCATACTGGATCGACACTCAAGCTTTGGGAATAAATAAACGTCGGACAATTTACTTAGAATATATTAAACGTTAGAATTTCCTTCCTGTCCAATAAAAACGGCGGCGGCCGGTGTCGCATGTTGCAGGAAACCGGCGGGTCGTAATAAGTTTAACGAATAAAATAATTCCCGAGTGAAATATACTCACTAATGTGACTAATATTATAATATCTTGCGCTCAGGATATCTACTAGTAACCCGGGAAGATTTACGCGGATGCGCTATGTCAGAGGTTGCCAAGAACAAAAATTATTGCTGTCCAAAAATGGAAGAATTATTAGAAGTGCGTGAGGTTGAACCGTATTCAGCTGTAGTGGCGTGAAACATATGTGTGTTAAGATATTTATTTTCATTAAGAATTTTTTACAATTCACTTACATGAAAACATATTTATCCTTAACCTAAGAAGGCAAGTAAAGTAATATTATTGAGCGTACAGATTTTAAAACCTACTATTAAGTAATACTATACACTTTAGGTACACTATTAATTTAAGCTAATACTTTTAAAAAACTATGTGGGTACACAATACAAATACATGGCTGCCAACATCAGCCAGTAGAAGCGATCGCGCGCGCGCGATCGACAAGGCAACAACAAAACACAGATCAAAACAGAGGACTTTTAGTAATTTTTTGAATGTACGCATTGATTTCGAGTCTTTGATGTCGTTTGGCAATTTATTATATAGTTGACCTCCTTCGTATACAATATTCTTTTTTCCGTAATTTGTTCAATTTTGTAGATTCTACATTATGACATAGGATACTTACAGTTTTCGTAATTATGAAGATACACAAATACCTAGGTTACATACACCGACTACAAACAGATCAGTACATAGCACATATTGTAATAATATTTTAGTTAAAATAATACGTAACAGGGTTCTGTCTTTTGGATTAAAATAAAAAAGTTATTTTACGCTTTTTAGTGCATTTTTGTGGTTTTGAAGTCGGATTTATTTTTTGTTAAAAAGTTTTTCTATTTTGCTCTGCTCTTAAAAGTCGTAGAGTGATGTTAAATTAACGCACTCAACCTTCCTCAAGAATTGAGCTATCAAATGCAAAAATAACTTTTCAAATCCGACGGTAGTTCACCTTGTTCTTAAGGTGACTGATCGTCAGTCTGACTGATAGTGTAACCTGGTGCTTCAGTGTATCAGTCCAGACTGACGGACCAGACTGATCGTATAACAGATTAGTGTAGATTAACAATATCTTTATAAGACTGAATGCAGACAAACATAGACAAACAAAATCATTCTTGTTTCAGTGTTGCATGGTGGCGTGGTGCGCGCGCGCAGCAGCCCGGGCCGGCTCGTAAAGCGCGGACCACACGCGGGCGGAGGTGTGAAGGCAGCGCCCGCGCCCCGGGGGCCTGTCCCATAACTCACCCGCCGCGGGGCGCCCGCGCCCGCGCCGCCATTCATGCCTACCTGCCCGATTCGGCTGCGACACATCGACACACACGCAGACACACTGTCTGCCTCGGTTTTGTTTCACGTTACACATGCGAGAGCGGGGGCATATGAATGACAGCCTGTCGCCCATACTTTACTTGCCTCTATACTAAGAATCTTGAATATGGAGACAAAATACTGTTTAACCGCCTGATTTGGTTGTGCATGGGACACTATGCACAAATTTCAATAGCATCATCGTGTTTGCTGCTCAGCGAATTAATTTAGCGTTAGCAGAGGTTTATTGATCTAATGGAATGTTCAGTATTTTAAGTCTTCAACACATAATATAGGTATTATCATTCTCCTAAAAAAGGGTCCCGTAACACGTCAACCACTGAAAATACATACTCTAAAAACCTTCATTTGATGACTATATTTTTTGCTACACAGATTTGTCATTGGAAAGAACTTAATTGAAATACCTACAATGACCTACACTCCACTCTGGAATACGCTCCACTCCCTACAATACCTTCAGGACTAAGATTCTGATGATAAATTTATCGTTTAACATAAGAACATAAATAATAAAAGTCCATCAGGGTGTCAACGATTATTTATAGTTAATGAAACAACAATAAACGGTTTTATTATAGTTTCATTATGGATTTTGCATAATTATTTATGTTTATTGCTTATTTTATAGAACCGATACTAAACACAGAACTCCGTTATTCATAGGCCATAGGTGCTTTTTTAAACATATTTACTTACACATTTTATATGTTCAGTTCCCAAATTGATAACTGGGTGTAATGAATAGAATACGTTACATCCGTTGCATTGAACCGGAACACTAATTTCATATAATCAGCATTGAATAAACTTAAGCAAACACAATTCATGAGCCACGGAGCGGCGACCTAATGACATGTCTCAAGTTAGACCACGCGCGAGGCATCCCACAAATTACCTGTTCTAAATTAGAGACAACCCGTTATTTTAGTATCGGTAGCTAGCGTGCATCGTTATTGTAATTTGATTTCTTTCACGAATGGCTCCGACCGCGCACCATTTGGTCCCTAATAGTACCCATTGCGGGCTTTGTGGCGCATCGTTTAAAACGCCAGCAAATCGACGAAAGAAAAGTTAACCATAACTTGAGTTAACCCGATTTGACTTGGACGTGAGCTTCGTGCAATTGGTTATTGCTCATTATGATAATTCATGGCTTTTAGCCGGTACATTACGTGAGGCTTGAGAGCATTTCGGAAAGCTTAACTTTGGAGATAACAAGAGATCATTAGCTATTAACTTACCGAAATTGTAGCGCATTACATAATAATAAGTACGAGTTATTTGTAAAGAGAATAATAAATTGGTATGATTCTCGTGATGGATACGCGCGTTGGTGGAAGTCGAAAATGGTAACGTTTAATTATAATGCATTTAAAAGAGACAGGGTGTAATTAGATAAACAATAGCGTTTGATTGCACGGTTCAAAGTGGGACGAGCAGAAAGTCAGAAATGCGTAGGTAGCGATGTTTTAAAACAAATTGAAATGAAATAGTGTTTCGGCTCTGGTGTATACAATTTGCACTTTCGGCGCTTACAACACTTATTTGACATTATGCGCTTTTGTCTAATGCGCCTTTAAGTTTACCTAAACTAAACGTTATTTTGATCAATTTCAACAAAAAATAACATTAAAAAATAACATATTGATCATGGCAATCAGTGATCGGTAGGTACCGTTAGCTACCGAATCGAGATACGGCCGGAAGTGACATCGTCGTCCAGCCATGCCATGAACAGGCGACCGTAACACTCCGATCTTGAGTTGGCCTCGCCTATTGAGGAGTTTCAGTACTATGAGAGACCAGTTTATACTGGTTATGCTTCCTCTGACGTGCGGTCGACCGTGCGAGTAGATTAGCTCCGTGCGCTGCGCGTGCGCCGGTATTCGCAGCCCCCTCCCTGCGCCTCGCGTGGGAGCAGCTTCCGCTTCCGTTTCGACATACTTTGTTAGTCAACTTGTACAGTAATTTTGTGAAAATCTGTCTACCATGACAATTACAACATTTTGTTCCTGAGCGCAATAATTTTAGCTTGAAATTAATGAAATAGTGTGAAATTTTGAAAGTAGCTATGTTGTATATACTTTATAAGATTTTTAGGAATTGCTGCTGTTCTAGAACACTTTTCCAATTGCTATAAACCACGTGAGCAATGCCGTGTGTAAAAGAGAGTCGATATATGAAGTAGGTGTAGTTACTTTTAAAACTTTCGTGATTGTAAACCTGGCATTACACGGCCGGAATGTCTCTCTGATTTATTAATATGAATTCAGAGAGACATTTCGGCTGTGTAATGCTAGCCTTAGAATCAAACATTAACTTTTGTTGGATTTCCCTATTCTGGAGGTTGAGTTAGATATGGTCATCTGCAATTACTAAACAAATCAAAGAATTTTGAGTGCTAAGACTACAAAAATGGTTTAATGCTCATATTTGTTACTTGGTGTTTAAATCTAAGCTATTTTATCTTAAAATTAACAAACAGGTTTCAACCCTATTTATAACCCAACAGAGGATTATAATGCGTGACACATACTGGGCGGCGGCGTTGCGAAAGCGTTGCGGCGGCGAGGGTTTGTATGAAGAACGCGCCGCCCGCCGCTTTGATGTAAAGGGCTTTATACTATTTCGAACATTACAGAAAAAAACCGCTACGCTTTCGCAACACCGCCGCTCAGTGTGTGTTACGCTTAATAGTTTCCAGCCTATTTGCCGCTTCAGGCAGTCCGTCCGTCCTACACCTACAACATTAGCTAGGGTTGAAATTTAATAGAATAAACAAAATTATATTAAAAGTATTTGTTTTATAGTCATTGCAGGTGACTAAATCTACACCTGTATATTACGGTTAGGTCCGAAAGGGAACCGCTGCATGGCGCACTTATCCGCGTAGCTCTAACAAAACTAATATGATTCCCAGTTATTCTGACACCTTGATTACTCGTTTGTTCTCTATTTATATATAGTGACCTGATGGTGACCAATATTTTCCTTGTGTGAGACGAGTGTGGTGTGACAATGTTTTGGCGTCACGGGCCGGCGAGCAGGCGTCACGCGGAGCAATGAACCCGCTTAATTGCTCCGGATGTGTGACAGGTAGTATGGCCCGGCGGCGGCCGGCGCGGGCGGCAGGACCGCGGGCCACGGGTCGGAACGGCCACCAGATTTATCGACTGACATCACACAGCTGACACGTACAGCTATGGGAATTTGATAGTAATATGTTACAACAAATAGGAACTTGCGTACAGTCAGGCCAAGAATGGTTCGTCACCTACTTACCATAACTGCTGGTTTCGAGGTAATCATAATGATCTTAATGAGTTGAGTTGAGACCACCGGTTGAGACCCTTTTCACGGCAATAACTAGATTTGAGAGACCTATAAAATGTTATATAGTAATTATCTATAATGTGTCTATGCCAAAACCTAGTATGTCAAATCACAGGTTGTTTGTCTAAAATAAGGAATCTCTTTAATTTTTAAGTAACTATGCGAATTTAAAACTAGATGCGTCAATCTAGTTTTAAATTCGTATAGACTAAGTAATTGGTTTATGAATACGAAGAAAAAGAAATGAAGTATTTAGTTGAAAAACTATTCTGTTACGGTGTTTCTTCTGTAGAGGGCACACGATTTGAGCTGAATTTTGACCACAGATTTAGATTTTAAATCTGTGATTTTGACCAACCGCTTCATAGGCCGGCCGTGGTAAGATTCAATTTACTATGGTAATTTTTGGACAAGAACCAATTTTCGTTAAATAAAATAAACATTGATGATGATGCCTTTGATCAACTGGACCAACGGCTTATGTGAATTGTACTAGTGGACCCACTGGTACAATTCACGAACAATTTTAGCACGAATGATATTTCGCACTAATGACATGTCGCACTATCGTACATCACACACTCGTATTTCGCACTAACGTTACTTCGCACAAATGACACGTCGCACTATCGTACATCGCACACTCGTATTTCGCACTAACGTTACTTCGCACAAATGACACGTAGCACTATCGTACATCGCACACTCGTATTTCGCACTAACGATACTTCGCACTAACGACATGTCGCACTATCGTTCATCGCACATTCGTTTTTCGCAATAACGATACTTCGCACAAATGACATGTTGCACTATCGTACATCGCACATTCGTGGTGGCACTTCTGTAATAATCCCCATGTTCTACTCGTAGTACTTAGGATATAGAACGAACGTTATCATTAAGAATCCTAAGTACGCTTTTTTTTTCAATAAATGTTTATTATTTCACTCGACGAGCGAAGTCAATGCAACCACAAACGAATCTGTTAAGTCGGTTTTACACCGCATGCTCGCCATAAAAAGTCGTAAAACGTTTTTAACATCCATCCGATAATCAATCTAACACGTCATAACTTTGACATCCAGTCGGTTTGGACCTAACCTGTGCTCAAACGTAATTACAAACAAAATTGAATCTTAAATTGTCATCAGTAAAAGTCATTTTATAAAGAAATTGAGGGAATGCAAAAAAAAGTATCGGACAAGACCACTGACCAAATGAGTCTCAATATAAACATGTTAATTCATAATAAAATGTGGTTTCTGATGCATCAAAAGATCATATTTACCTACAAATTGGTAGGCTATATCTAACCGTATTAACGGGTCTATTTTCGGATTGTTTGTTAAAGATAAACTTAGATTTTAACTGTCATAAAAACTAATATCTATCTAATATTAATATCCTTTTTAAGTACATTTGCTTAGACATGGATGAAAAACTTGTTTTGCTAGACCATTCAACAATGTTGGCAGGTGAAAATGTTTTGACTGAACATTTGTAGTTAGCAAATTAATTTATCACAAGTTAATAAAACGGAATTCCATAAATTTCCATAGTGATTGCGAACTATTTTAAAAACTACATATATGAATATGAATTTCCGAAAAAGAGGAAACCAAGAAGCCTAAATTTTAATGAGAACGACACACAAAATTGATCGGGTTGGTGACAGCCCTAACAGCCTCCTGGAGCTCTATTTTTGAATCGCTCGCTTCGCTTCGAGCGGTCGATACTACTGATTTTGTATCGGATGTCGAAGGAAAATCAGTAGAATCGACAGCTCGAAGCGAGGCGAGCTTTTCAAAATAGAGCTCCTGAGCGTACTTCGTGACTAGACAGCCAGCGCAATGTACAGGCACTGGGACACTGTCCATCTTGCCAACAACAAACGCAAAAATACTTTCTTGTATTAGATTTACTAACATAGTTGTTATTAATACTGCTAACACATGGATTCATGTCTGATTTAAAGAATTAAATTAAAATGCTGCATTGTGGCTCGCGGACTCCATGCTCACCGCATTGACCACAACGCGGCAACTTAAAGAAAAATTAGGTGCCTAATATTCAATGATGTTCTATAGGTAGCTAGATTTCTAATGTGCAGTGAAAAATCGGCAAGTACAGGTGAGCTCATGAGGTCAATTACTTATGTACCTAAAGAAAAATAAATCATTTTTATTTTTTATCGTACATTTTTTTACCTTTAAAGTTATTTTTTCAGATTATGAATTCCATATGTATCTGAATCTCCTAAGCTGTCGTCTAAATAATATAAATTATTATATTTTTAGATAAATAACGTGCAGAAATATGGAAAAATCAAGATTACATGTTTATATCTGCGTGCGTACATAGTTTAAGCATGCCAATATAGTATGCTTAATAATTTGCCAGAAAGGTGTTAGTTTATTATTTTACCGATATAGCGTGAAGATATTATTATAAATATATAATCTAGGTATGTAAAGCAGTTTCTGTTGTGATTATAGTATTGTATACTATGAGTACATACGTGCGCAGACGCATCCTACTCAGTTTGATTAATCACTGCAAGACGAATGTTTTGATTTATGGACGCTGACGGCTGGTTCGTCGGTCTGTCAGCCTCGGTCTCATTGGCATACCTGCTCAGCTTTCTGGCTCAGGCTTTACTACAAACAAAGACAGAGTATATTGAAAATGTTTAAATATAGCCATGCTTGTGACAGCTTTTAAAATTAGCACAAATAATGATGTCCCTTAGTTCGCACAGTAAATGGAGCCTTTTAGTTTAGTTTAGAAAATCAAGAGTTCTTAATGCGAATCATAAAACTCGTAGAAAAAAAATATACAGAGATGCCTCACTTCAGTTACTAAATCTATAAAAACTTTTAACAAAAAAATTAAACCGTCGAAAAACGAACTGAAAAGCGAAAAATAATAAAAAGGAACCTTTTAGGCCTCAATAAGCTCCTACACATACAAGTTAATTATTTTATTTTAAGTAATTATGATCTTCTCATTGATGGCTTGTTGGCTGCCATCATTTCACTTACGTAATAACTTTAATTAATTTGCTTGTTTGTTTGTGCGCTTTGGCGCCGACTCAAAATTATTTAGATTTACATTAGTGTAGGAGCTTAGTTAGGCCTAAAAGGTTCTTTTTTATTATTTTTCGCTTTTCAGTTCCTGTTTGACATACATGGTATTTAATAGTATTTAATTTATGATTATTACTTACCGTGAAGATAGCTTGATGTCCGACGCGATAAGGATTCTGTCCAGTCGGCCTAAGTACTGACTGCCAAATAAATCACAAACGCATACTTAACTGTCCCCGAAGCTTCATCTTAATCTGTAAAGTGCAACTATAAAGCAAAACGTTGGCAGTATGCATTACTTACTTGCTATACGATGGTTCTATATGTGTACTACCTAATCCCGCCATAATTTCTTCAGAGAGGTTTTAACGTCTCGAGTTCTAAGAAATTGCATATCTGAGGATGGAACACATACAAATAAATAGCACAAACTTGTACATGTAAGGCTATAGTACAGTAGAGTACTATTTAATAATGTGCCTTGAATAAAAGTTTAGCTATTTGCCACAACTTCGTTCGCTTAAAATTTGTTTGAGAAACCGCCAAGATTGGAGTTTCGAACATCTTTTCTTTGTTCGCCTACTCATTTGAGGTATTTTGCATGGATACTCGTGTATCCATGCAAAATTAAAATAAACGATTATTCGATTATCCTGTTCAGTCAGTCATTCAGGGTATCCTTTATAAATGGATAGGTTGCATTTCCATATCCCGCGAGTTTGTGGTTGCATTAGTACAAACCTGCGGTAGGTTCTAGTTGTACTGTTCCTGTACTGTGCAAATAATCTTATTGAGAGCAATAATACCAGACGGTAGCTCTATCTATCTCGTCACAACTCTCGTCTGTTGTAAATCTTTATTGCGCTCGCGGCGGTCAATCTCAAAGGACGCAATCAATGCTAAATCATAGCGAACTGACACAATATTGATATGTGTCTGATTCCTGTTTCGATTATTGGAAAAAATCGACTGTGTGAGTTGAGAATGTGGAGATCCCGACACTAGATCGCTTTTGCCGACTTTAACCCTTGACTCGGAATACGTAAGCTGAGTCATTTATCAATGACCAGGGTGACCATAATATACGAGAAAAAAGTGCTACGACTAATTTCAAGCTATTACACAGTAGGTATGTAGCTCTATGGGCCAAGTTCTACTTCCCCGGGATTATCTCTGTGTGCTAGTGTAGGTGAACACTGCGCATGTGTGCGTGCGTTTCAGAGCCCTTGTTATGACTTTCCGCACTCTCGTTCACTCTGCTACGGTGCTAAGACATCGCAACTGAGTTTCGAAACCAGTTGCCACGTAAGAATACTTTTGCTTTAGCGACGGTGGTACTTAAAGGATTTTCTTCTTCAAGGGGAATCCCCGCCTGAACAGAACGCGTCGTATCGTATTTAAAGTAAAGGGATAGTCCCGATCGCAAGCTTCGGAAGCATCAACAGTATTCTTAATTGGCATTATCTGATTTGTTGCCATTGCCTGCCTCCTGTTGGCCAGCAAGAGGAAGGATATGATTGAGGTATCTTCGATTTGTGCTGGTCCATAAGGCGTCAAAACCTGGCCAGCCCTAAGTCGTCACAGAATTGGTTTCAAGGATGCGCTAGATTGTACTGCAAGACAATGTCCATATACTTACATAAATAGTTAGTACGGGGCAGCCTATTAAAGAGACTTTGAGCAAAAGTACCTTCAACTCGTTCTTTCCATCAGTAATAGTTGAGAGCTGCTTAAAGAAATAGTTGTCTCGATTTCCCGTTATCCACGGATCTACGAAAGTGATGAACACACGAACATTAATAAATATAAATATCTTCATCTGCTACGTATAACACCTCGTGAGGCTGAGTGATGGCGGCGCGTTTGTGAGGGAATCAGGTGCGCGCGCGCAACGACCGACGCGCATTTGTCACTGTAGCCGGCGATTATTCATCTCATTGAAACATTAACGCTCTTGAGAACTAATCACGCTGACTAATGGAGCCCCCCGTCGACACTTCCAAAGTTTCACACTGCCCCGATGGTCGGTTCGTGTGAAGCATAGGTACGGTCGATCACACCTCAAGATGTAAAGACATTGCAATTTACCCATTATTGCCGCTACATAAGGTCCGATATGTATAGCGGAGGAAGTGTTTAGTCGACATAACGACCGCCGCCGACGCCCTCGTGTCAGCTCTGATTTAGTTGACGAGAACGAATGATCTGTTTTGTTATTAATATGCATATCAATTACTTGGTTGATGAATCTAAGTCCGTACACACGTAAAGGTACCTACTGGGAGCGTAGCGAGCTTTTTCCGTATTCTGTGGGTACCTACATCGACTACGTAGGTATCGAGTTCAAAAGAGCAGTCCTACTTTAGAGTACACATTTGGCTTGCAAGAAACAAGCTAGGTGTGTTGTCTGCATACGACGATACAAAGCGCCACAAATGATTTATTTCGCTAACTAGGACTGCACTATTGAACTTGGTGCTGGTCAAAAAATCTTTGTAGGTACTTACATAATTAATGTGTAAATGTTTTTACTCAAAGCATAGCAAAATACGAGACTTGAGTAAGACGAGGAACATTTTGTCCGTATGTTTCCAAAGCGTTATGACCGGCACCCATCAATATCTATCTCAGTTTGGTTACTTTGTGACTCGCTAGTTGCTAAGCCAAGTTTTCTTTTATTTAGATGTCAATGCTCTAAGTTAAAAGATAAGTTAGTAGAAAGATAGGCAAACGACTGCAACTAAGAAGGAGACCCGTAAGTACCTATATCTATTAAGTACCTAGCTAAAACCTTAAACAAAGACAATGGGACATGTTTGTGTTTAAGATATGTAGTTTTAAGCAAGACTGGTGCTCGAAGTAAATGAAGAGCAAAATGAGTTATTTTGTAGTTGAACAGAATGTTAATAATAAAATTAACATACTCGTAGCACCTACACATTTTAAGAATGCCGATAAAGGCTCAAATGACCATAGTCATGATATGCAAAAACGAAAGTCATTAATACGGTCAAGTAAAGGACATTTCAAAATCCCAGTCAGTCAAGCTAGGTATATATACCTTATTGTCATATGACAAGACGCGTATGTCAGGCATGCAAAAAGTCGTTCAGAAGGGTTTCAATGTGTAATTAAAGTTTCATAATACGATCTATGGGTGCCGGAGAAAATATCAACTAGAATGGCCTTGCCGCTGACATTCATTGTTCTGCGTAAAGGATTCGCTGCATCGAACGCCCCAAAATCTTCCTTAGAAATTAATGTGATATTTTGCATGAAACTTGTTTAGGAGCCAACGTTAGGACCTATACAAGTTACAGTGTGGACTATGGATACAAACACAGATCAGAATGGCTGACGATCTAAAAAGGAAGTTGGCTACAGTTTCTGGAAGAAGAAATATTGGGTCCGGTGGTAGCGATGGCGGCGCGAATCAAGTAGATATGAATAATTAATGTAATTGACAGTTTGTTGATAATGATTTGCTTAGTGGGCCAGGGGAGGGTCCCAAGCCGGTATCTACGTACCGGCTGTGCGGTCTCTGTGGCAAGCGCAAGCGCAAACCTGGCAAAAAAGTACACCATAAACACACCGTTTATGACGGCAAATAAAGCTCGCCTTCTTCTCCGTAGTCCCGTAGTGAATTATTGCTTTATTGCCTCAGAAATATTTCACAAACAGAAAATATTTTATGTTTCTCCAGTTAAGAGCGGCCATATATCATTTTAAGCCATAGATAATAAAATTGGTAAGTCACCAAGAGCGAGACAAAAGTGCAAGACCGTTGAATTAAACACGATATTGTTGAAACGGGAGCTTGGTATGGACGAGCAACTTTACTTAGCAATAGAAGTACTTCTGCGGTTTCCTGAGTGAGTAAATGCAGTATTCTCTCTTCTTTTTTCGACTTTAAAGTTGAAAATTATGAAATGCTGTTTTCTTTCTTCTGAATCCAAGTATAGCGTCCGCCGTTGCTATTGTCACACAGTGGGCCACATGTCCAGATATATAGTATACATACGCGACTTCGATAGCGGTAGTAGTACCTATATTTAAGTTGGTTTACTTACCTATATACAACCTGAGCTGAGCTCGTGGCCAGTCACACAAGTGCGGGATCTTTCGTTCATATTTAATCCAATAATTTTCCGTAATGAGTCGGCAACCCTGCATATGCCAATGCGCCATTTCAGCTAAGTCCATTCCGTAGTTTTACGATTTTGACCCGGAAGTATGAACAAAATAGCTTCGGTAATGAGTTTTCTGTTTTGGAGAACCCTAACACGGCACCGGCGTGAGCAATATCGCGGAGGCACTCCAGAAATTTCGCATTTCGACCGAGAGAAACATAAAATTGGAATAGTTAATGCTCAGACGAATCGTTAACTGAGTGGAGGCTGTAATTGGAAGACATTAAAAATATCCACCGCTGTTATAACTGACTGTTAAACGTTTTACCATAGACATTGGTCGTCCGTATTTACGTGCATTACAATGTATGTCTTATGGGTTATCGCACGTTACCAAAGCCTGCACTGATGCACGCTTATTACGAGTGCTGGCAATTGTCTCCGATGTTATTGTTTACTGCCTTGTTAAGTTGTTAACAGGGTTTGTTTATTGCCCAGGTTATGTAATAAAGTCTGGTGGTTTAGAAAAAAGTCTAAAATAGAGACATTGTTAAAACAAACAGCGTCGTCGCCAAGTTGATTTGGCTCGCTGCGAGAACATTCCCGACGAACAAAAGAAAGTCGCCACGAAGGACGAAGTCCAACAGTTACGGCAACAAAGTTGTAATTGTCGTTATTTTTTTTAAACGAAATAAATGGTGCGTCATGAGTTCTCGGAAGGTCGAAGGACGCGTACATTACGAAGGTGAGCGGCCAGTTGGTAAAAAATTAGTGCAACCATTACAGGGAAGGAGATTTGTCGGTTTTAAACTCATTAGGACTTGATTATTACTTACAGTCGACGGCAAATATTGCTCGTTAATATTGCAATCATCAATCATTATGTTTGATATCAGGTCATGACTTATGTCAATGCATTTTTTTTTAAATTCCTTCTATACTATGAGGGGCAGCTCCAACAGTCTCCTGTGCGTTGTTAGTGACAAAATTGATAACGCTATTATGGGGCACTGGAATAAGACACATAGGAAATATGTAATTAAGATTTTAATGTCTTATTTCTTTTGTGTTACTTTTACTTTTTACTTACTAATCAGTTACTAACATAGTTTTAGGTCTTTTTGTATGTCACTAATATTACCTATGGACAAAGTCTGAATTAAATTATTTGAATTTGATTACGGTACGGCTCTCTCCTGTTTACCCTGTTTTTCGCTCTCCTCGTCCAAAGTAAAGCTGTTTACCGGTCACATTGCGATTTCCGGATAGTCGGTACGTCTAATGCACAGTCGTTGAAAGTGTACATTTTGCATGTACCACCTTAAATTGACCGTATTACAGGTCATACGTATTGACCGTCTTGTCTCTCATCCAATTTTCCATCACACGGAAAAATTGAAGGTCCTTAATAATTCACTTTCCGCGACTGCACCAGCGCCCATCAGCTCAAGTATATTCTATATTAACTCGTATTTAATATGAGAAGCAAATACTAATGAAGTTTCGCTGTATTTATAACGATATCTACTTACTACCGCTACAATACCGCCAGTAAGTATATAAGTACGGTTGACCGCACGTCAGTGGAAATAAAACCAGTATAAACTGGTCTCTCATAGTATTGAAACACTCTAACAGGCTGGGCCAGCTCAAGGTCAGTGTTTCCACTGACGTGGGTTTGACTGTACAAGCTAGACATTTTGAGAATCCAACATTTTGAGAATTCAACATTATGAGAATTCAACATTTTGTTCCTGAGCGGAGCTTGGCTTGCCACTCAATATAATTCCAAAAAAATGACTATTGCGTTGGCGAATTCAGAGGGCATTCGTAATTCCCCGACTGCACTTGTAGGGGGTGTCAGCGTAATTTTTCACCGTTGGCACTGCAATCGGAAGTGCACCGGCGGCGCACCTTTTTGTTTCTGCAGCGGTCGCAACCGTGATGGCTTTCGGAAACGAGGTCCCGTCCACGCCGTTCGGCTATCGACCAATATTTCTCTCTGATTTATTCACGAAACGGCAATTTTATACACATTTGTCTACGTAATACCAGTAGTGTATCGGTTAACTGTTATTATTAGAAACCCAATTAAGTATTAGGTTAAAGATACTCGTTTCATTTACAAATCAACCCCGTTCGTTCTGCGGGTTTTTCTTGTTTTTCCATTCATTCATTCTACATTTGTGTGATGAGCATATCTGTTGGTTTTCGGATTCTGGGTGTTGTATGTTTATCAGTTGTTGAGTAGCCATTTACAGGCTGCTGTTTAGTTTGGGACTAAACAGCCGTGTGTAAATTTGTCCAAACATTATTATTATTCCGTGGAAATGTAAACAAAATTATTTTCAGCATAAGTGTCAATAGGTACGAAATGTATACGTTGAAGTTATCCAGTGGATTATGATTTCTCCTTTTATTACTCGTCTGCAAGAAACATGAAAATAAGCTATAAAATGTTTCATACAATTTCCAAACTATGTACCTACCAAAAGCCGCTATTTTTCGTGGGAAGGACACACTTTCATTCACAATGCTACACAATATCATTACATTATTACACATACGGCCAAAACTCATGCATTATGTACCCCGTGAGAAGCCATTGTCCAATCTGGGCTAGAATATTAATAAGAACGACATGTAAAACACTGAATAGATTATTATGTTGTCTCAAACGTAATTGTTGGTTGCATAGGCTCGGTTACATCGAGTGCTTGATAGTTACTGCTCAATAACAGTTTTGGGGATATATTCACAGAAAACAGAAAAGCTCGCTTCTCTCTATATATTCAGAAATTTTTTGCGAGAAGCAGAACTTAAGAACTGACCATTTAAAGCCACATCATCAGAAAAATGTAGTTCAGTTTGATATTTCTCTTTTTCTTTTCCCAAAGTTGCTAACAAGTTTCAGTATTAGTAGTGCCACATTGCCACAAATACCTATGGGGTATGCATAAGCCAATCAAAAAAAAATACAAGACTACGCGTATATTTTAGTTTAAATTTCCTATCTTACTTTCATATTTTGGCTGTCTGCAAAGCGGATACTTTTACGCATTTTCCGAGTTGATTTTGAAAGCCAAAATTCCAAAACAAAGAACCCCTAAGACGCGAAGAGGTTTGATGATATCAAAAAGTGGACCGACGATGCATCGCCAGAGTTTTTGCTATCCCTGACTTAGCGAACTCTATTTGAGATGCTTTCAAATTAATAAACCTTACTATTTATAACTCATTTAACAACTGTATCATCTTCTACCTGCTAAGTGACCAATTTGTATCTTGTCACGGTAGCTTGTCGTGTGGAGCTCACGAAATATTACCCAATTTAATACCCATAACAGTACCCATAACTCAATTAAAACAAGAGCCCACTTTAAATTATCAACTTAATAACACGCACGGACCGGTGCTACTTTAGCTTTATAAACAAAACCTGACTAGATATGACAATATGAACCAAATTTTATGAAATCTAAGCGTGGTCGGTCTTACAACTATGACGTTCTTTTTTATCCCCGTAAGTTAATTTTTTTAGGTTCCGTCTAAATGGATACACTCGTACATTTTAGACTTTCGCGCTTTGTATTCATAATTATATAATTATTTACGTTTTTTTTTGTTTATTTACTCACAGCGATCAACAATGACAGCTCGCCTCTCCAGTCAGCTCGTGACCACGGCCAGTGTAACCTGGTCGAAACGTCGGGCAAGGTAAATGAAACTATTTCGTGTGTACGACCCGTAAAAAAGTATATATTTATGGATACACTCGTATCGAAACTTTTTTGTCGTGTGTCTGTTTACCTTACAACAACTCGAGAACTACTGGATTCATTGTAAAGAAATTTGGAACTTAAATGTGAAATTGCTTGGCAATGGAGGAAAAACGTGTGTAAAACCAGCACCAGAAAAGAATAACGAAACCTGTCACAAAACGCATCCAATGATGGTCCTTTATGTAATTTTTTTACAAAAACAAAAGAGGAGGAGGTTATCAAGTCGACCCGTATATATATTTTTATTTATTACGTCATTTATGCAGTTTTTTATAGAAAGTTAGATACTGTTGTTGATTTGGAGGGTGCATGTGCAAAAGTTTTGTGCTCTTTTTTTAATTTCAAAAATAAGAAAGAAATGGGATTTTAGAACTGTCAAATTAGTTTATAAACTAATTTGACAGTTCTAAAATTAGCCCTGTTAGACTCAAGAAAATGTACCTGATTGCATTAATGCAATTTAGAACATGGCGATTAAAATTTCCTCCGTCTGGCGGGATTAAACTTATTTACCAGTTCTAAAATTCATGCCATCTCTTTCTTATTTTTAAAGATAAAAAAGAGCAGAACAAATATGTAGTTAAAAAGCGTGCACATCCGAATCGACACGAATATGGGCACTTGAATTGTTTATGAACACTTCCAGTTATATTCTAATTCCTAAAACTTAACAGGTACGATTAAGAGAATCTTACTGGCCACGAATAAGTAATGAAAAATCGTAAATAAGGTGTTTCCGGCCGTCATCGTAAGTCCGACGATTAGTCGTGTAATCCATCACGTTGTCACGTTAAGTTACCGACTATATTACTTCAAGTACGAGATGTAGGTATACGAGTACCTTCAATATAAGTAGGAATACAATTTATTCGTAGCTAAAACCCCCTAGGTTCTTAATGTCCACATGCCAAAATGCCGACTAGTTCAACAGCCCCATTTTCGAATAACGCGCCTCGCTTCGAACGTTGTAATTTTCCTTCAACATCCGATATAGATTCCATACAAAATAAGTAGAATCAAACCCTCGAAGCGAGACGAGCGATTCAAAAATAGAGCTCCAGGAGCTCTCCTCGCTTCGAGCGCTCGATTCTACTGATTTTCCTTCGACATCCGATACAAAAATCAGTAGAATCGACCGCTCGAAGCGAGGAGAGCGATTCAAAAATAGAGCTTCAGGATTTTTGGATCGCTCTCTTCGCTTCGAGTGGTCGATTCTACTAATATTCCTTCGATACAAAAATCAGTAGAATCGACCGCTCGAAGCGAGTTAAGCGATTCAAAATAAAGGTCCTGGCCGTGCTTGAATTTTACGCTCCTACAATATTATTCTACCAACAGTCTATACGATAATTTAACCAGCCCAAACGTAAACATAAGTAGTCGGCTTTGTACTGTGTTACTTGTAGACTGTTAGACTTGTAGACTGTAGTGTTGTTATTTGTTGGTAGAGTTTATTTTAAGGCGCCGGCGCCGCTGGTACGTGACGTACTTACAGCCAGTGATGCAACCGCGAAAAAGTATTTACAGCTAATTAAATCTACCCACCTAGAGTGGCGCAAGCGGCACGCCTCCGTACGGTGCCGCAGATCGGTTTAATTAAGAGAAAGGATCTATGTGATCCGGGTTTTGTATCGCAATAGCTAGAAGGCAAAATAAACGAGCAACGGTATGCTGGAGCTCACTAACCACTTCTGATAGGTAATTGATTTTAGTTCTTAACACCCTCTCATAATACTTATATTGATATGTCCTGATCATCAACAGCCTATTAACATGTCCCCACTGCTGGGGCTCAGGCCTACCCTCTCAACGAGGGCGTTCGGGCTATAGTCCACCACGCTAGCCCATTGCGGGTTGGTGTCTGGATATTAAATAACAATCCGTAATTTATTGAAGCTAAAGGCGCAGAGGTCTTAATGCAATAATGATGGCAGACCATAGGTACGGTAGACACGCCTTACACCCAAGTAGTATGTGAGAAGTCACCTAGGTACTATAATAAAATGAAAATATTGCCCTAAGAGCAATGACACCCGCCATGTAAACAAAACGTTCAGCCTCTGTCCCGCGTCTGCTATAATCGTGAACGTAGTAGGTGTACACTGTTGGACGTAAATAATATAAAAATTTAGAGTGAGCTTTACATCAGACTAGGCGGATTTATCGCTACAAGAAACTTATTTCTTCAGACAACCTCAAAGTTAGATTAGCCTAGCAATCTCGTGCTCCACCCAGGTGGAGCACTAGGAACGACCCCTGCGCTGCTTCGTCTTTGCCAGGGTGTTGGCAGGGGTCTGTAGGAGACTTGGCAATTACGATACAAACATCGCGACATCTCCAAAAAGTGTTGTACGCGACGCGTGTTTCGCTGCGTGCGCGTAACGAGCGCTCGTCGACACCTACCGATAGCATCGCTATGACTGGCTGGAAATTATTCCGAATCGTAATTACGTCGATTATTCACGGCGGCCGGGGGCGGCGGCCATTTTTCAACAGTCACCGTTCTTAATTATGAGCCGCACTGGACGGCTGTCGAAGCTTTGAGCCGAGCCGTCACCTCGGGCCGGCTTCGCTTCGCTATCCGTACACTCCGAACGAAGCGCGGGGTCTATTCTGGAGTTCTAACAAATAATTATCTCATTATGAGGAAAGCGGAGGATTGTGAGCATTGAGGTAGGCCTATGTTTGTAAGACAAACGCTGACAGTCCTAAGAAAGTTTGCCACCATTTAAAAAATAGTTGTCATTGCTAGCGATCCTATCTAACTCGTGTCTAACACATTAGTAAACTAAATAGTACTATTTGAAATAGTCATTGATGCACAGGATCTATATTTTAAACTTGAAAAGTTCTGCTTCAGAGAAAACGTCATTATATCCTAACTTAAATATCGGGCAAATACCAAACCATACCTGCAATAACGAGCGGGACTGTAATGCCATAACGCTCCGCACGATATAAACACGACTGATGTGAGAATAGTTCTCTTCGAACGTTACTCCATATGAGAGCCTCGACTAGTATAGTGTTTATTTATCGTTTTGGAAGGCTTAAGAGAAGACAGATGGAATGTTGTGTTTTTTACACCACGATGAGGTGTAAAGTAGAAATAGCCTTTTTATTTTAATGTAGTGTGTAAACAATGTTTGTGGGACGTTAATTTTGTGACATTGGCTAACTGTAGGACAATAACTGCTTGTCTGACGCCGATTTAAAATATCAACACAACAATTGTTCTATACGCCGAACTCGCCTAACAGCCGAAGGCCTAATTTAACTGGTCCATCAATGCCACATACAGGTGACAGGTAGCAAGCAGCGCTGCTTGCTAGTACCGAGGCCTAGTATTGCGACGAACGACAAGTTTCCCAGCGAAATAAAGCAATCATACATTGGGAAAGTCACACATCCACTTATGTCCTTCCATAATATAATAGTGGACGTCGATCATTGATAAAGCTGTCCTAAAGTATGTATTTTAAAAGTAAACCTGTCAAAAAATACCCAGACTTGTATACCAATTACAGAAAGTGATACTTCGTATTTAGAATTTTAAAGAGTTTCAGAATGTGTTGTATGAAAAATTAAGACGAGGGAGGAAGTAAGTACTAATACTAGACATGCAAAGCAGAATGTATCTAACAATAGCTGATACTGAGATACCTGCATAGATCATGGTGTTTACAATACTATAACCGCATGTGTTATGTTTCTGTTATGGAAAGCGGTATTCTTATTAAAAGTATGATACGAGAATGATTAAAGTACTGGTGCGCTGCCTCGTGGAACGACTTCCAGATAATAATTGAAATCGCCGTCTGGTCACGACCGTGGCACGTGCACTCGCTGACAAAACTGTTTTGAATATTTGTGAACAGTTTTTGCGCCGAAGTTTTATCATGATAAAGTCAAAGTCAAAACATTTAATTGAATGCTATAAAAGCAAGTACTCTGTAATAAGAAATGAATGCTCTAGTTTGTGCTCTTGTTTTAATGAGTACCGAAATTTAAGTATCTGTTTTGTGCTGTGCAATACTTATTACCAAACATTTAATGTTTTTTTAGTTCGAGAAAGCAAATTTAACGTTCAACCAAATACTATGTAACTCGTAACTCCGTCGTTAAAAAAGAAACCTGGGTTACAAAAATCATAAAAATATGGCGTCCAGTTAAGAACAGCGCCTTAGTGCTTACTTATTTTATTTTAATTGAAGGTTGTATGTAATACATGCAATGAACATAAAATAGTATAAAACATTTCAATTCTGAAATCTACCTGGTAATAAGACTCTTTCGTTATCATACAAGCCAAAGAACTCTGTCGTCCCCTCCAAAAAGTACTTTGAAGCTTCTGTGTGCGAGTGTACACGGCTGGTGCCTGGCGTGCTGACGCCAGCGTGTCTAATCGTCGTTTATTGGAGAAAACCGATTACCTACCGGCCACGCCACGGCCGAAACCGTTTCGACATGTCACCAATAGGGTGACTGGAGCACAGAACTTGGGTTCCTTCCTAGAGTGTGCCAAGAACAAGAATCCCTTTACCTATACACTTCTTTAGTTGGAAACGTTTAATATTATTGTTTAAACTGTTGCTATCGGTGGAGACCTATAATTGGCCTCGTATCATGTACTTTTGTTATGTTACATTGTTTTTATAGCTGTTGGTCTTCCATATGAAAATAAATAAATAAAATAAAAAATATTGGCAAAGATAGTAGGTATGGGTTTTCAGGCCAAAGCTCATTTGAAAATAGATCCTAATATGTCGGATTATTAATCCAAATTCAAAATGTATTCTCTCACTAGTGAGGGAAAGGGTGTTTTTCTTACTGTAATCGTTGAAACACATGTCGAGTGGCAATAGTAAACCCATGTCTGATACTTAAAAAATTAATGGAATACATATTCTACAGCCCTTTTATGATTTAAGTCCCTCGACTTAGTGCTTGCGCGATTGTCTAATTTGTCCTATATGCAAAGTTATTCTATTATTGACGTAAACCATTTTCAATCGGCTAAAATCAATTACTTAAATGAGTTTAGTATATTGGAACTAGAACCAATATATAAATGAGAAATCAAATACGAATATTGTAGGTTTATATGTCGGTACCTGGCGCAAGGCAGGGCCGCACTCAACTTGCGGAGTCACGGAGGGCGCTTTTGGGTAAAAACTACAAAAAGTAAATTATATTGATGGAATCGAGGCCGTTTGATTGATGATGAGTGAGCATTTTTTAATTGACCGAGCGAGCGAAGCGAGCGAAGCGTCTACGTTTCGAGACTGGCCAAAAATGCTCTTGTCCGGCTGTCTGTCTGTCTGTCTGTCTGTCTGTCTGTAATTCTCTACAGGTCGCATTTTTCAACCGATTTTGACGAAAATTTGGCATATGTATAAATTAATTAAACCTACAAAATGAGTAGAATAAAATTTTGAAAAACATTTTTTTTAGAGTACCTACCATACTCGCAAAGTGGGAGTGAACTTTTTTTTTCTTGTGAATCCCATAGTGTGGGATATCGTTGGATAGGTCTTTCAAAAATATTGCTGGTGTGTGAATACCATTTTTTCGATTTAGGGATCCGTTGGCGAAATATTAAGCTTTAAAGCGGTAATTTTTGTTAGAGTCACGTGTCCCCCCCCCCTGCCAGCTAAACGGTTGCTTCTGGAAATGTGAAAAAATTCATGGCAGTAGCATATATAACGTAGTTACAAGGAAAACTATTACGGCTAAGTAGGTTCTATTAGTTTTTGAGTAATAGTGGATCGACTTAAGAAAGTTGAAAAAATAAATTATGTTCATAGAACTGCATACGTCACGTGGAAAATTATTTTTTTCCGCGTGATATCCATGGTGTGGGGTATCGTTGGATAGGTCTTTCAAAAATATCGCGGGTGTGTGATAAACATTTTTCGATTCAGGGATCCGTTTGCGAAATATTAAGCTTTAAAGTGCTAATTTTTGTCACTTTAGTAGGTACTTTTTCTGTCTCCAACTACAAAGTTGACTTTTGTTGGTTTCTTTTAGGTTTGGTTTATAAGGGCTGGCGAGGTCTACTGTTCTCACGGAACTACTAGTTTATTTCGAGGATTCGTCGACCGGTCCGCGTCTGCCGAGGTCACATCCACACGATGTTTTTAGAAGCTACTCAACTGTATAAAAATTTTACGAAGAGGATTCCGTACACATTACACTCGTTAAACTCGCTTTAGTATTAATTACCTAGTCAATAAATTAGTGGCTAAAATATATAATAAAAATATTGTCCCAAAAATATCTATTCTAGCCACAGCTCGCGATTTTGCCCCGTTTACATAGGTGATTTTGTGTAATTAGTAATCGATTCATCATCATCATGATAATTGACCGAGCGAGCGAAGCGTCTACGTTTCGAGACTGGCCAAAAATGCTCTTGTCCGGCTGTCTGTCTGTCTGTCTGTCTGTCTGTCTGTAATTCTCTACAGGTCGCATTTTTCAACCGATTTTGACGAAAATTTGGCATATGTATAAATTAATTAAACCTACAAAATGAGTAGAATAAAATTTTGAAAAACATTTTTTTTAGAGTACCTACCATACTCGCAAAGTGGGAGTGAACTTTTTTTTTCTTGTGAATCCCATAGTGTGGGATATCGTTGGATAGGTCTTTCAAAAATATTGCTGGTGTGTGAATACCATTTTTTTGATTTAGGGATCCGTTGGCGAAATATTAAGCTTTAAAGCGGTAATTTTTGTTAGAGTCACGTGTCCCCCCCCCCTGCCAGCTAAACGGTTGCTTCTGGAAATGTGAAAAAATTCATGGCAGTAGCATATATAACGTAGTTACAAGGAAAACTATTACGGCTAAGTAGGTTCTATTAGTTTTTGAGTAATAGTGGATCGACTTAAGAAAGTTGAAAAAATAAATTATGTTCATAGAACTGCATACGTAAAATGGAAAATTATTTTTTTCCGCGTGATATCCATGGTGTGGGGTATCGTTGGATGGGTCTTTCAAAAATATCGCGGGTGTGTGATAAACATTTTTCGATTCAGGGATCCGTTTGCGAAATATTAAGCTTTAAAGTGCTAATTTTTGTCACTTTAGTAGGTACTTTTTCTGTTTCCAAAGTTGACTTTTGTTGGTTTCTTTTAGGTTTGGTTTATAAGGGCTGGCGAGGTCTACTGTTCTCACGGAACTACTAGTATGATGATCATATTATCAGCCTGTAGACGTCCACTGCTGGACAAAGGTCTCCCCCAAGGATCTCCACGAATTCCACGACGACCGGTCCTGCGCTAACCTCATCCGGCCGGGTCCCGCGACCTTCACCAGACCGTCGTCGTCCACCTTGTGTAGATTCGATTATTTATTAAATACAATGTTTCTCTGTAAATACACGCTGTAGTTGTACTTCTATAAATTTGATAGTAGTAGTGGCTTATTAAATACACATTCCTTTTAAACAGAGTGAACCCCGAATCATAAGAAAAAACTCTCAGAGTTTTTGACTTAGGTGTCTATTAATATTAATTGACGTTTGTGAAATTTGGGTATTAATAATAATCTCATCTATCTATGTAGCTATACGTATAACAATGACGTAGCAATGTTGGCGGTGGATTCTATAACGTGTTTCTCGTCGGGTGTTATTTAACTAATACTCGTTATAGTTAATAATACAGTTTTCTCTTTCATACTCTGATTAATTTCACTGAAAGTTGTCTGGCCAATCAATTTTATTTTAACCATTTTGTTTGTGATGTGTATGGTGATTGAGCGGCTCTAAAATGCGAAAGAAAGGAATATTAAAGATTTTTGTTATTTAGGTACTTGTTATGTAGTATCTATATTACACAAGAAGTTTCAAATCTCTTTGGTCGCGCGCGCGCTCCCTGTGGAGATCGCATCTTGCATATTTGGTATCCGAACCTATGTTTCCATTTACAGGGGGGGTGCGGACAAAGGAAGCGGAGTAGCGGGAGGAGGTGGAAGTATCTTTTCACTATTGAATTTGAAAATGAGAATGTGTGAGTGAGTCATAATTTTGTGATTATTTGGACACGATTTTGACACCCATAGAATGTTTTTATTACTCATCCATATGGGAGTGGCAAAATTTTTTGATTCATGATATAACACATGCGTAAGAGTACATTATGATACAACAGCTAGTATTTAATACATCAATGCATTATTTAAAAACTTATAAAATTTACATAACAAACATTTTAATTACCTACATAATATTTTTATTGTGGTTGACTGTCTGAACGAACATACTTAAATATATCGTTGCGAATCATAAATTAACGAAATAATAATACATAGTTTTTAGATAACCACATTATATACATAAAAACCGGAAGTAACTTACTATCACACTGCAATGGGCTCAAGTCCGACAAGTTTGACTAAAGTTTGAAAAGACAACGGAAATAAAATTAAGTCTTTCGCGTAAGAATTTGAAATGGTTAAAAGTTTTCTATTTTTTTGATGTTCAGTTGGAAACAAACTCAATTTAGGTGGGCAGTATAACAAACTATGTACTTGTTAGGTATGTACCGACGTGTTACCGTCAATGTGGACAAACAGACATATATCTGGAACGCACCTGTGCCCACTGACGTCATCGGAGGACGCTGCCTACGTGTGTTTGTCACGAATTTTCATTCCGTACCTATTATAAATTATTTATTTTACACTTTTTAAATAATTTAAGACCTAGGTATCTTGTTTTACATACTTAAGTAATAATAAAAGTAAACCTTATACTGTCATAATACCCATGTAGGTGATAAATTTATGTTTGATTTCAGAAGTTGTCGAGCAAAAGGTGGTAAAGCACGAGATACTAAATTTTTAAATAGGTACAGTCAACCGCACGTCAGTGGATACACTTTGACATTGATCTGGCCTAGCCTATTAGGGAGTTTCAATACTATGTTTTTACTGGTTTTGTTTCCACTGCTTACTTACCATACCAACATTTTCTTTTAAATTAAAATAAACGGATAATAACAAAAAACGGTCACCCACAACGCAGCACGTTAACGGTATTTAACCTCTTGTTTTGAATAGAATTATACATTTGTTACACTCAACTTGACCCTTTTCTATGGGAATTTCGCACAAGTGTGCGAATCTAATTCCTGAATCCCCTCAAATACTTCGCACGTTTACGACATTACTTCGCTCACAATTGTTATCAACAAGCTGTATGTCATTCTATTGACGACTAGTTTTGATTCGAAGTAATTCAGTACTGGTTCCGATGATCTATGAGCGACTCGCCTTTATATTGAAGTTGAGCTGGTTCGTTCCATTCATGGACTTTATGCCAATACAATGATAATAAGTGTTATAGTACATATTATATCTGTACCTACGTAAGCGTATGTGAAAGTTGCAGGTTAAATCAGCTGTGGTCTATTTTTTTTATTGGGTTTTCCCCGTGGACCCACTCCTATGACCGACCACGAGGAATTTATTTTCCCCATGGTCCCACCGCGCTAGAGATGGAATTAAAAAACAAAACTATCGTAGCGCACCAGCTAAAATAAATATGAGACGAAACTTTTACTGCATTAAATTTATATGTATAATTACAAATAATTAATAATTACCGAAATTTATTTCTATATGGTCTAAATTATCATTCCTTAATGTAGTGTAGAAAACTGAATTAGGAGCTGGTCGTCAAAAACTTTGTCTTTGTAGGATATATAGGTCAAAGGAGCCTAAGCAGTGGTAAGTAGGCCGGTTAAACAACTAAGTAGTGGTTAGTAGGACATTTCATTCACCAGTAAAAAGTACACAATGATAGGTATCTACTCCCCGAAAATTTATAGCACCGAGATTTAACATTATTTCTCATATTTGTAAAATGTTATTTTCAAACAATTTGCTGACAAGTTAAGAATTAAACACTGAAAACTTGCGAAATTGACAGCGTAAATTAGTCATATATACGTAGATAATGAATATAATGTTATCGTAAAGAATTTCAATGTGAATGAAATCAAAAACAGATTAAGTAGCTCTTAGATAAATTTTACAACTACAAAGATCAAAGAATCTGGAATAATTATACTTCCATTCCAGCTGCTCTGAAGCATTTACAATAATTAAGACGGCTTCAAGGTTTCATTGCATTGACTTCTACTTTCTTCGTACACCGCCGTAACTTCCTCCACTCATCAAATCACCGTAAAATAAAATAGTGGCCCTAAAAATTGTATAGTACGAGAGCGAAAGTGTAATTTGCATGTAACAATGCACCACCTGTTAGGTCGCGGCGACGGCATGTGGGCGCCTGAGTCCTCTCACAATGGCGCCCATTCTGAACAACAGTTGCAGTGTAAATGAACCTTTTTTATCATTAACAGTCAAGGTCACTCCTTTGTGATATCATATGTTCGACTATTCAGTTTGTGACCTTGCTGAGTTCACTGTACTTTTATCTAGGTATGTGATTGTATTGTTACTATTTTGATATTAGGATTGAGTTTGAGAAGTCATCTCTTCTGATCCATACTTATTTCCTTAGCTGTCTTATGAAAACAAACGTTATTTGCGTCTCGGCCACTTAAGCGAGCAAAGTACTGTAGCAGCAAAACAAGTTTGTATTACCATTTAAACTTTGCGGTCCACTCAAGTACATCATCTATCGTTATTTTGCTTTCAGCCGCAAATGCGAAAAACGGATTATACATTCTTGTAATAATTCGAAACTTAAAGATAACTGAAAAGTTTCTAGTACCCCATACTTAGCAACTAACATAAGTAACTGATTGAACTGTACAAGTTTGAATCTTCAACAGCAGGTGAACTTGACGCGTAAGAAACTAGGGGCGAGCGAGCGCTATCGACGCATCTACAACCTGAGCAACGATTAGCAAGTTAAACAAGCCGCGCTACAAGCTATTAAGTACACCCTTATCTTTAAATCTCCTTCGAATAAATTTAACACATGTGTGTCCACGTGTTACGATAGTTACGATACCAATCTACACGATATTAGTACAGAATGAAGCGCTGGGGGTTGTTCTATACCTAAAATTTACGACCGAAAACATTTTCCACGATGATATAAAAGAATTTGCATATTGTAACTTGGACAATAAGCAGACAAGTGATCGATTGTGCTACATTCGCGAGTGAATGGCTCGTAATCGCAAGGGTGTACCGGTTACTAGACGGACGAGGTTATTAAATTACAATAATTTAACCAAGGAAGCAGCGATACTGGTTTTTGGCAGGGGTTGAGACTGACCGTTAGATGTTTAAGTATAAGAAACTAAAGTATCAGTTGAGTAAAAAATATTTGAAGCTATTTTATTTCATTGCACTTAAAAGGTAGCTGTGTGTTCACGGGCTTAAAGTTACCGATACCAAGTATATAATTTATTTTAAGTAACTTAGATATCTGAATATTTTTATGTACAGGCGTAGTATACATAGTTTAAAAAAGCGCAATGAGAATGAATGAGAAGAGTGCACCGACCGATGCCTATAACTCGAATTTTGTATTTATTAATTTTGTGTTTATTTTATTATTAATTAGGCATTGTTATCATTGAATGTAATTGAATTTAAATTAATGACGTGTATCAAAAAATACGAATAAATATACATATGTCTATGTCTAAACCATAATGGTGAAAATGAAATTTTCCGAGGAAAAATCACGAGAAGTACGCCAAATCCCAATGCAAAAGGAATCCATATAGTCCATAGATACTTAGCTTCGATCAAGTATTCCCGATCGCCGATACTTAGTTTGCACGAAAAAAGGGCACGCGGCGTACATTTCTAGGTATTCCAACTAAATTATTTTTCTAATTTTGATGCTTTTGAGCGAATGGCCGGACAAAACAACTTTCCGCTTTATTTTGACCGAGTCCTAACAAAAAACTAATAACGAAACTTTATGTAATAAGTAGGTACCACATTTTGGAGTTCGGAGGTTTATTTTTCGGTCCGTTCGTTAAATTACGAGATTGTCCGTTCGATCCGTTACTACGTGGTTGTTTTGTTATGAGCGCCCGTAATAGGCTTACCACATTTTAATATTAATACGGGACAACATTTATTATTTAATAGTGATAATTATTGTACATGAGATTTACACGTTAATATTTTTGTTTAGCTTTGCCCGTGTGACTTTTCGACCATTTTACCACTTCGTTAATTTGTAGGTATGGGTACAGAATAGATGTATGGATTGTTTAGATGTATGTCAGGTACATAACATAACACACTAATCATAACACACAAAAAATGGTTAGTGTCGACTTTATTTGACAGCATTACAATGGATTTTCATCAAAAACACGTTTTTTTTGCACAAATAAACAACTTCCTTCACTTCTATCAAATTAACAATGCAGTTAGGAAATTGCAGTGTCTACTGGTCATTCAGTGTAGGTCTGAATACGGAATGTCCCGTGAAATGTGGAATCTTTGGCAACACTGGTCCGTAAGTCCGCGTGTTGTTACTACGGGTACAGTTACGTAATTTTGGGTATTTAATTTTGTGCCGTAGATTTGATTTCACACTTGATTGGTCGTACGATCTGCGCTCAGATTGGAGCGCTAATGAAATTTGCAAGTGGTTTTTGTGAATTGTCATAGCAAAGTTAAATAAAAAGTTAAATAAGTTTAAGTAAAATGTACCTAACTGAGTAATCTGTTGTGGAATTCGTTTTTTCAAAGTGACTGTGCTAGTACAAATCTTAGGCACCTAGGTAGTCGATCCAGTACGTTTTTTTATTACATAAAGTAAAAGCCTTGGGGCTACTTTCACCACTTCCTGATATTGTTACAGGTACTAATCTTAGAGATAAACTAATCTATCAGATAAATCTCTCTGATAGATTATATAAAGTATATGATAAAACATAATATATAGGCAATTAGATATCTGTGAAAAAAAGGCTATCTATCAGATAACCGGCAGATAGGGTATCTGGGACTTTATCAGCAAGTGGTGAAAGCCCTTAAAATTTATACCTCAACGAGAAAGCTGTATTATAATAATCAACACACACAATTTACTGCATCAAAATCAATAATTAAATGCGACATTCCGACACATATTCATTTACAGGGTGGCCACATTATGGGGCGCAGACGCAAGGGGTGAGTGAGGGGGAACGCGGGGCGGGGTGGTTCCCACGGTCAGCAAAAGTGAACAGGAAGAGGTGCGTGCTGCCAAGTATCGCGGTTTGATGCGAGCCCAGAAGTGGTAAATCAAATGAAATGAAAATGAACATCCTATTAATATGTCCTTACTGCTGGGGCTTGGGCCTACCCTCTCAACGAGGGCGTGCGGGCTATAGTCCACCACGCTAGCCCAGTGTGGGTTGGTGGACTTGACATGCGCTTAAGAATTTCGCCTTGCCTTTCGACATTAGCCAAGATTGACATCATGAATTTTATTTGCTAAGTATTTTGTGTGCTAAGTTATTGTTTGAGACTACTAATACTACAATAATAGTTTCTTATAATGTTTTTGTAAATTAGTTTTTATAGAAAAATATTATAAAAAATTTATACTTAAGATTGATTGATTAAAGAGATAATAATACTAATAATAGTTCTAATCGAGACTTAATTAATCTACTAAAGCATCAACAACAAGTTATACCACGCTCTATCCGGCCTCTCCTAAAATAACCTACCAACCAGCCTAAAAATAAATCTAAGAAATATGAATGACTAGCTTTTTCCCGCGGCTTCGCCCGAGTAGGAAAGTTTTTCCCGTGTACATTGTGAAACAGCTCTATGTAGGCGTTTTGTTACTTAGGGGGTAATAGCGGACGCCCCGCGGCTTTGTCCGCGTTAAAAAGTAGCCTATATGTTATTCCAGGACATGCTATCACTGTACCAAGTTTCATCAAAATCTGATCGGTAGTTTTTGCGTGAAACATCCTCACAAACTTTCGCCTAGGATTACGCGTAAATGTAACTAAATCATCATCAATCGTATTGAACACACTTGCAAAGTCAATCTCAATGAATATAATATATCAATAACCATGAGGACATACACTTTAAGCTAACGTGTTCAAGCGGTTCCGGTATGGTATAATAATAATTGCTGCAAAACAGACAGGACGTCCTGTGTCGAATCGTTATATATAGGTATACAATTCATATATACTACTTTCTTACACGAAACTACCGTAAAAAGAAAAACTAATCTTATGTCTTCGATATAAGAATAATTTTAGAATTATTAACGGCAAAGGCAGCTTTGTTCATGCCAATCTATCGAGCATCCCTTACCCGTGACGGGTCAAAATCGCGATTTTATTTATAACATGTTGTATTATAGCAGCTGGGGCCTGTCAAGGCGAAAAAAATATAAGAAAATGAATCTTGGGGACCCCTCGGTAAGTCCCCGAAGGGCGGACCACCCCTCGAACGGGTTCCAGCGCCCATAAATCCCACGTTCGTTGTGAAAAGATGTTTTAAAATGCGTATAAAATTATTCAGGGCAGAAATAATTCGGTGTGCTTCGGTATTTATTTATTATTTCGGACTGTCAGTTGCGAATACCGTGCACGTGTTTTTTAGGTATAAAAAGTGTAACTTTTTATGTTGAATATTAAATGCTTGGTATAAAATACATAGGTGTAATATTATGATCTCGACTCATTATACAGGTAGGTATTGTAGCACACTCCAGAAAATTGTATATATCTTCACTAGGCTCATCAAGCTCTTATACTAATTAGCCGTTTAACATACGAGTAAGTCTTTTAATAATTCTTTGAGCATCTTTTGTCTTTTACAATTCGAAAATAATAATCAATTGATTTTGGAACTGTAAAAGACAAAAGATGCTTGTTCTTGTTCCAAAGATGTAGCTTAAAATATCAAAACAACAAAAACATTACTCTAGAACTGATTGCTGGCCACTCATTCATTACATAAAAGCCAAATTACATTCAATGATCAACATCAATTGTTACAAAAGAGATACCTACAGCAACAATGAGCGACACCCAAACAGGCACGCCCACTCGCCTGGTGACCCAAACACTCCAAACGACGTCTTAATTAACCAACAATGACTAAATAAAATCTCTCAGTATCACCATCTTATGATAATCAGTGACCGATTATAATAGAGGCGCCTCTGAATAACGAATTAAACACGGTTTAGGAATATACTAGTAAGTACAGTCAACAAAAAACACAATAATACACAAGTAGGTATTTGTTAATTTTGCTTTATGCCTATTTATAACACAAAGTCAGTTTATGTTGCAATCATATTTTTAGTATTATTTTACCTTATTGTGTAGAAAGCGTATAATGAATTATGTTTGTATTCAAAATATACTAATCTATGTACTTATACGAGTATATAACGCTTTATTGTGTCACCTGTAGCATGCAGTGTTTCATTTTGTTATGCCTATGATTCGTTTTGTTCACTCGCCAAAAATATGATTGCATTTAAAAAAAATTAACCAAATCTATTTCCGATAAACTCACTATTTTTGCCGGACAACTATAGAAGTTTTAATTGAGACTTCTAAGAGACACCGTGGCATCTGGCTCAACATAATGTTTATCTAAACACTTTACATTTGATACAATGCAATAGCGTATTTGAAAAGATCTCTGTTTTGTGTACAATTGTGTACATAAATACGTTGGGAGTACTGTCAATGACCTAAAAAGTGCATTGTTTCATATTATGCATGAGTCACCTGTTGATTTTTCACGAATTAATAATATTTCCAACACGCTTGATCGTAAAGTGGCTGTTATTGCATCGCTAGTGCAAGCTAGCTAGTGCTTTGCAATCCAGGCTCGAGTGTATAAGTCAGAGTTATTCCCAACGAATCATATGTGATCCGTTCTCATTACTAATAAGCAAGTTAGCTCACTTGTATATCATAATGTACTATTATTTATTAATGTATGCCTACTGTGCCTCATAATCGTAAAATTCCCATAAGTGTAACATATGAGTAAGTAGTAAATGAAACGTAAAATTAAATTACATCAAACACCTTTGTCGTCAACTGTACAAAATATAAAGTTCATTGGCCGCTATTATAAAATGATGATACATTTGAATATCGTCAAGTGAAATATAATTTTGCATATCACATTATAGTGTAAATTTTTATTATAATATTACCGCACGGAAGGCTAGAATACTGACAAATACATATATTAATACATACATTATTTATAGGCAGAGGTGATGACGCGTCGCGTGTGCCTTTTTTTGAAAGAAAATTTACATAAAATTGAACTTATGCTTGGTTTGCCTTTTATTAGTCATATTGACACGAGCTTAGTCTGTCATTGTATTTATTGTTTGTTTGTATTGATACCGCTCGTGTTTAATGGTATATTATGTCGTTTAACAATATGAGTAGCTCCTTCTATAGCGTGGCGGTTTAAACAAACTTAAGAGTGTATAATTTTTATTACGTTTGTTATTTTTAAAGCGGAAGCGGCTGGATGAGGAAGACTGGGCAGCGGTTGTGGTGCAGATCGTATTAGTGGAAACCGGTGTCCTACATTGGACGTCACCAGCTGATACTGATGTGCCATAACAATCATTACAATCAGGGAATCAAGCAACTCCAAATAGTCAGATGACTTAGCTGCTTATAAAAGACATCAACGGGACTCGTAAAGAAATTTTTGGATTATTAATTAACAAAGTGGATGGAATCGAAGTACATAATTAATATTGTAATAATATTCTTTACTGAAGTATCTTCCTATAGGTTTAAGTAGGTTTAAATATAATAATACCACAACGAAAAAAATCACAGATTGGACCTTAAAATCGAACAGACAAATGACAGACAGATAATCTGTCATACAGTTGTACCCGACTGACAGTCGTTGGATTTTAAATGTAGAGACAGAGTAGTGTGGGTGGTTACACTCGCAATAATTAATAGTAGACGAGATGCGAGCGAGATTGCGCTATGTCCGGCGGCTAGCCGTAATATTATACCCGACGCGCACACGAAGGGGAAGTGTGGCTAAAGCGGAACAGTACTCATTTCACTTTGCACTGAATGAGAGTGTACAAGTAAACCGCACGTCAGCGGTAAGACTTTGACCTTGAGCTGGCCTATCCTATTAGGATGTTTCAATACTATGAGAGACCCGCTTATACTGGTTTATTTTCACTGACGAGCGGTCGACCGTACCAAATGACCGTATCACTAAAAGTTATAAAGTTGAAAATTATATAGCTCGATTGAGGAAGAATTAAATTTGTTCTACGGTTCTGGAGATGCCAGGATGTTTTAAAATGTAAATGACAAGAGTATTACGGATGGTTATTCCCACTAGTTCAGTTGACAGTTGACTGAACTAGTGAGATTTTTTACGGTTACTTTATGCTTACGGTCTATCTATCGACATCGACCTGATAGCATATTAATTTGATTGTTGGTTGATACCACCGTATTTAAAAACCAGCTAAACAAGACGGTATAGGTATATGCGTAAACCGTTTTTTTGCAAAATACCTTTTACCTAATAATAGTATTGAATGTAGAAGTAACGATGAATTAACACAAGTAGAATAAAATTAAAACTGTAACCTGGAAATTTGGGGTTTGCTCTTATTGCGCTAAAATAATACTAGATAATAATATTATATTAGGCGATTTGCTTTAGAAATAATAATACTCGTTAATAATATTAGGCGATTAGATGCTGTCCATTTCCCCCATGTTCCTCGGTTGCGCTCAGCAGCGCGTGCAACCGCGTGCGCGCAGGAAGGCGCGTCTCATCTCGCGCAGGATGCGGCGCGCGCGACGCGGTGTGAGCTACCGGCCACCGGCCAGCGGTCACATAGATACACTTTCTGGGCACGTGTAAGTGATCTTTGGTGTGGCATCACCGATTTCTACTAGCTTTACCACTTATACGAGTTAGTCATTCCTGAATATTTCTAAAGGGCTAACCTGCTAGGCTAGCGGACTGGGAAAGGAGGTGAGGGTAGAAGGTAGAAGGATGGAAGCCCAGCCTGGACGCGGCCATGCAGTACGTGTGGTTAGTAAAGAGGGAAAGGTAAGTGCTGTAAGACGAATTGGGGGATTCTAATCGAGTTATTTTGTCTGGGAATTATTAAGTCTTGGACTTTTTAGGGGCTACAAGTAGGTATTTACACAGGCGTGATTTGTAATGGAATTCAAATATCAATGTTACCTTGTACCTATATGACGAGAGAATTACCAGCAGATCTTGCTGAGAGATGTTATGATGATTTGAAGTTCTGCAGGTAAAACATGGATGTAGGTACAATTACTGTTATATTTAACTACAGTTCATAGTTCATTGATACCAATCGATCCAAAACACGACCAGCCCGCCAGCCCAAGTGTTCACACGTGTGTTGGAAAACACAACAAACTGAACCGAAACAGATCATAAATGTGATAAATAATAATAAAATGACACGCACATAATCAGAGTTACGCCATTGTTTTTATCTTCCGTCAGTGTATGCCGGATGCGTGCGTCGCGCGGACGGGCTAATGGGCGCGTTTCCGACGCGACGGCGCGACGACGGCGTCACGCTGACGTGACGCGCGCTCCTTGCGGGCGCATGCGTACGCGCATCTCTCACACGCGCCTCTTGTCAGTGCTGCCTTGATTGATGCAAAAGTTGCTGTTCCAATTGTCATATCCAAAGAAATTTCAATTTCTTTTGTCATATCATATACGTTCATGACTTCATGACGCAAACAACCATAGAGATATGATCTCTTAAGCAAATTTTTTTCATTCAAGCAAACAACAATGAAAAATTAAGACAATGTTACAGTTTATTAAGTATAAATTATCATAATATGTATGTGGTGTAAACTACAACCTATAGCCTTTAACGCCCTCGTTGAGAGCAGGCGTAAGTCTCAACAGTGGAAACATATTAACAGGCTGTTGATTTGGTTTGAGTTTCTCAAACGAGCACCTCTCAGCACAGACAATAATTGTACTGACTATATAGACTTCTAATTAAGCCTATATATGCTTGCAAAATGTAAGTATGATGAAAGTAGATGAGCTAACTCACCGGTAGCATTGAGCGGTTGTGTCGGTCCGGTGAGCCGCGCGGATGCTGCGCGGGCGCGCCGCCGGAAACGGAAGTCACGGGCGCGTTCGCGCACTCATCTGTGGAAAAATGGCCTCATGTCAGAATTGCCAAGTTGGCCACAGTACCGGCTACTATTAATCTTATAATTAATTTTTATAGTGCTAAACTTATCAGCTGTCGGAATTCATTTTAAAAGGAAACACTTAAAATTTGGCAACACTAAAATTAATTTTATCCGTATCAAACAGTTAGAGGAAGATAAAGACAATAGTTATTTGTTATGCAAGGCTGCAAAGTTGGTTATTATTGTGCGAGTACGTATTGAAACCTGAGCAAGCGAAGTATGCTAAGGTAGAACCCTGAGCGTAGCGAGGGTTTCAAAGGTACGAGACGCAAAATAACTTTGCTGCCGAGCGCAATACACAAATTTTCACCTCACTACAGCGAGGAAATTGTGCAGGAGTGAAAGAAAAACAGCATAAATATGTAGTAAATTAGTGTTTATTTTAAATTATTACAATTAGTAATGTTTATAATTATATTTAGTTTATATATTTACATATTAATATTAATTGTCGCTTTGTTGTATAAATGTGTCTAACATACATATTAGGTATGTGCGCTGCGTGAATTGTCACGGTTTCTGATGAACTTAGTTGGTTATGCAGACCCATTAAAGGAATCTTATTAATCTAATTGATTTCAGCCGATCTCCGAAATAAGGACATCATAGCATAGTGATGGCTAGTCGTGTCCGATGTCCGAAACTTTCGTTCCGTGATCGGATGGAAAGTCGGGGCGTGACATTAGAGCGGGGCGTGACCCCGCGGCGTGACCCGCCGCCGCCGCGCCGTGAAATCCGGCAAATCGCCGTGCGCCCGCGCCGATGCGCTCTGTGCACCATGCCCGTGCTTTACGCATACTCGGGGAGTGTTTAGTGCTTACGATTCTTATCGCATTGGGGATTGAACTTACAATATATCTCACAAAATTAATAAATAAAATTAACCTTAATTAAATTCACCCCTAATTCCAGTTGTTCTCTCTCCTATGTGGTTTTGCCCAAAAGAGTTTATAATGATCTACTACTTAAATAAGCTTAACACCTATTGTTATTTACATTATGGTATGCAATAAATTACTTGATTTAAACGGTTGAGCTCACTTGGTATCTACCTAAATGTTAAGTGTGAATTTCTTTCAGTAAAATATATTCATTTTGGTGTAATTCTGAAATAGCAGCCTAAAAAAGTTTATGCTATATTCTGTTAGAACTTCTCAGTCTAAATATTTTTTACAATTACACCAAAGCTCCGTATGTAAGTCTGTTTCAAGATATTTTAATAGGAAGCAATGGTTAAAACATCCATTCATTTGCCATAAACGACAAGTTGTAACAGAAAAGATAACAGCATTTTTTTTATGGCCGTCAATTTCAGATATGCACCAAAAATGTGTGAAACCTGAATGTTGTCCTATCACGCATAAATCAACAACAGTTGATGCGGTCGTGTCGCGACTATGTCGTGGAGTGTAAATGTCCGCTAATGTCACGAAAGTGTCGCTCATGTGTGACCGACCCGCGGGGACACTCGCACGCTCCTAATCGCTCAGGGAATTAGTGGACGACGTACTTTTGCAATAATTACTCAAATAATGTGACGGTAATGTGGTCGAAGAAATTTTTAATGTGTTCATGAAGGGAAATGGCGGCGTACATCTACGGAAGGGAGGAGATTTGTGGACCTACGAACGATGCGTCGTTAAACATCTGCCATTTGAATTGGTTGACTTAATAATCCGTGAAAATTAGACGAAATTTAGAAAAATAGAGGAAAAATACTAGGTAATGTAATGTTATTGTTTGGACAAAACACACGACTGTTTAGTCCCAAACTAAGCCGTAGATTACTTACTCTGTGGCCGTAGCTTGTACGTAAATCAACAACTGATAAACGTACATAAATACTTTTAAATAAATACTTAAATACATACAAACAACCAGAATTCGAAAACCAACAGTTATGCTCATCACACAAATATTGGTCCCGGGTGGGAATCGAACCCACGACCTTTGGCGCAGTAGTCACTACCACTACGCCAACAGGCCAGTCGAGTCGGTCGGTCATAAATTTACTACCATAAATATTATGTCATTTACCCATTGCGAAATTTCCAAGTTTCTAGACATCAGTCAGTCAGACGAGGTATTCTTTTGAATATAAGATTTGATTGATGGTACTAACATTTTTGAACTGGGAATACCAAAAACGGCTATAAATTGATTTTTATGCAGGACGAACGAGATGGAGAATTGATGATAACACCTTGGAAGCGGTGGTACATAAAACATTTACATTGTATAAATGTACCCAGTGTACTTACATGCAATAAAATAGTTTTGACTTTGACGGTTTTAGAATATCTGCTATCGAATGCGGTTTCTGGGGTTTCAGGGTTTAGAGCTTAACAGTAGTATATCAGTTTTGCTCAAAAGTAAAATTACAATTATCTCTACAAAGTCAGTTTGCTATAAAAAGTTACTTAGTTACTAAAATAAAATTCACTAGTGACCGTTACAGAAAGTCATCTATCGGGTTGGGAAAGTGGCGAGACGCGACTCACGCGCACGGCCGCGTCACGACCGGCCATTGTGGCAGTTTGTCACCTTTCCACGCGTCAGCCGACCTCACTGGCAACCTTAGATGTGTCCAAAATTGGTAGATACGTTACTTAATTACACTTACTTAATTACATTTAAAGGTTGTCTGGAAGAAATCGTTCTACCGACGACGGCTTGATTGCATGTCACTTACATTGTATTCGTTATTGATGATTTAGTTAAAAAATACTGTACCTACCTACTTAACAGTGGTGATTGTGCGGTCGACCGCACGTAAGTGGAAACAAATCCAGTAGAAACTGGTCCCTCATAGTATTGAAACTCCCTAAACAAATTTAATAGGCTCCTTGCTCAAGGTGTTTCCATTGACGTACTATACGGGCGACTGTACAACCGCGACAGTTTTCATTTATAAATGCAATGTAAGATAATACCGTATCTTCCTCCTTGCTTTTATCTAAGTTTCTGACAGTTATTTATATATTTTTTAAAGTTATGTAGGAAAGGAAATAAGAACAATGTTTGTAAAACTGTTCTAAAATAATTAAATTCTTTGATTTACAATTTATGAAACATTTAGTGTCTAACAGAGATTTTGAATTGGACGACTGTGTGTCATTTCAACTGGGAGAGCGTTTACTTTGCGTTTGTGGTGTTCAATACCCTCAATACCTATTCAAAACAACCATTTTTTTTTCTGAACTGAAGTTACTTCATTCCACACTTTCTCGGTAAAGTATCTACCTAAATCTTGTAACTACAAAGACGATTTTCCAAAAGTTAAATTAAAAGATTTTTCGGAAAAATATCTGAATACAACCTCGTGTGAAATTGTGAAGGCCTACTTTCTGAAGTGTTCAGAACGAACCAAATGATGAACTTACTTCATATTCATTCATTTATGAAGTTCATTCGTTCATCGACCGAACTCGATCTCTCCCCTTGCTCAAGCCTTTAAAGCATTCATCTGAAATGAAATAAATACCTATTTTACTTATCAATCTAGTACATCAGTTATGGAGCCTCTGCTACCAAAATAATTCCAACGCAATGTTGTCCAAGACCGTGAATAATAATTCACAAAAAATCTGATATAAAAACATGTAGGATAATTACGGCGGGGAGCGGCCCCCATAAGGGTCTTGCCCATAAAGTATTGGATTCCATGTTCACGGCATGAAGCCGAATGAATGCGATACTTGATAGACTGTTTATGTCATGGAAGCGGGTTTGCGCAAGCATTCACAGATTTTGATGGGGTAGTACTGTACAGTTGTGAACGAAAGTATTTTTAATTTGAGTACAATCAGAATGGTAAAGAATTAAAAATGATCGAGTCGACTTTGATTTACGAATACGAAGAGAAAAATATATAGTTGGTAAAAATCGGTTAAGCCGTTGAGTAGTTATGGGCGGACATAGGAACAAACATACATACATACTTACATCAAACACAATATATAGTCAAAGTTCAGGTAGGTTACGTTTCTTGGCAATTAACGTTAACACGACAATTTTTATTATTAATTAAAAGAGCGCGACGCGACGCAAAAATTTAGAGCTCCAAGCTGCCGAAAATCAAAACTTTTAGTTTCTATGACAATCAAAGAATTCAAAAAAAGTGAAATTCTGAAGCATCATCTCTGGGTAATTCCATTGATCCGTTTTCATAACTATTTTTCGTAACTCCGAGAATTTGCTATGAACTAGGTTGAGTTTCATAATGTACGCGAGTGTACAGCACCGGGGCGGGGGCTGGCGGGGCGCGCCGCGGCAGGGAGCGCGCACCTGGCCGCGCCGCAGCTGCGCGCGCGCACAAATCTCACGCGCAGCTTCCTCACCGCGCATGCGTGAACACGCACACACCCGCCCGCCTTTATGTGCGCGTGCATGTGTGCGTGATGTACCGAGCACGTACATAGAGAGCGGTCTCCCGATGCGCAGTAGTTTCACCATTTTGACGCGTAGTTTGTATTTGTAATTCTTGGATTCTACACGATGAAATAAGTATAGATTTCTCATAAACCGAAAGAAATGAAGTTAGGTATCTTTTGAAGTGACATATGTATAAAAAAATCTATGGCAGTTGACTGAATTGATCGAATCGAAACAACCAAATATAACTTTAAAAATCCGGCGTAGAACTAAATCTATACAGTTTAAAAAAATTAGCAATCCGAGGTAACAGTTGGCAGAGGAGTTCAGGAGCGGAGGCCATGTAGACACGGTGGCAGGGTGGGTGTTTCAATTGCTAGAAGGACAAAGAAAAAGCAACAAATAATTGAACCCTAACCCTTAAACGGCAGACAGACATCAATATGAATGCCAAATTAAAATCAAGTGAAAATGACAATATTAAAGTGAGAGAATACAGTCAGATTTACTAAGCACTAATTTACATTTTACCTTTGTCATCTAAAGCTAACAATGAAGCTAAGAAGAGACGGCGTTAGTTTATTGTCGGTCTACACAAAGAAGGAAGGCAAAAGGCACTTCGTTTCGAATATTTTTGTATTAAAACCATCAGAATATTGTGTGGCCTTCGCATTCAATGAACTGAATTCACTTTCATTGAGTTCATTCAATCATTCGGTATCGCAACAGGTTACATTATCATAGCTTTTGCTACAAAACCGACGCATCTAACTGTTTCATGAATGGAGGGATTCCTAAAAAACGTTTCTTACAAGTTGTATTGTCTGTTCACAATAACAGGCGGCGCCTAACAAAGCCAATTTACAAGTGTACAATTCACGCGATAGCTCTTTATGATACAACCGACTTACAGGGACCTATGATGTTCAGTACAATTGCCCCTCGATCGTCTGCTTTTGTTGTTAGAAATAGAGGTGGAGGAGGTCATGTTAGTCCGGATAGGTTCTAAAAGCGTGATATTGTTGTAATATCAATAGTCGCGAACTTTTTTGTCAGCCGTGTGTACTTTTGTGTGGCCGATTAGAGTAATTATGTGTGTAGCAAACACTCGGTCAAACTTACAATAGACGGCATAATAAAGATCGTAATCATAGCACGTCGCAGGTAGCTTTATTAATTGTTTATTATTGTTGCAAAAAAAGCTAAGCATACCGTCTTGGACCAGCCAGTTTCACACACGAAATGTAATGAGGATTATGAGGAACAATAATATACAATTACTGATCTATTAAATTAGAATCTTCCCCCTAAAATTTTATGTTATCATTACCATTACATTTGTTATCTGTTGGTTTTCGTATTCTGGGTGTTTGCATGTATTTATATTAAAAAAAAAGTATATAGATACCTATTTTTGTTTATCAGTTGTTGAGTACCCATTTACAAGCTTAGGCTTAGTTTGGGACTAAACAGCCGTGTGTAAATATGTCCAAATATTATTATTGTTTATTCATTTTTCTGATCCTGACTTTCAGTACTTACCAGAATCTCCTCCTCAAGCTAATTGCAAGTTGAAATTTTATATTGTCTACCAATGTTGTTCCGTTACAAATACATATATAGGTATACTTGGATACAAGCACTACATTATTTACTTGTACCAGCTCCCTCGTATATGTCACTCCCCCCACCGATATTCGGTTACCGGTACTTTTTGCCGTGAGACTGAGAACGACGCCGAAAGGCGGGGTTCGGTTACCAGCTGAAAATCAACACCGAACGCTTGCACGTGCAACGTTGACGGGAAAATGGCCGACGCTTTGTATAGTATGTACTTACTTACATACCTAAGCAGATACTTATACACTTTGAAGGTTAATTTTTAGGATATTATTACCCCACAAAAACGTAGGGGCTAAGTTGAACGCTGTTTTGGTTGCTCTAATAGAGGACACCATTAGATTCTTTGTAGAATAATGTAGCTCATGCAGTGATATTTCGACAGTGTGTAGATTAGGTAGGCATTTCTCAGAATTTGATAAAACGTATAGTTTTCTATAAACAACGTTAATTTGAGAGTTTCATCAAAACGGATCGATACAGGATCTATTTGTCTGTCCATCCACCGCATACCTAACAAAAAAATACTACAGGACCGATTGAATAAGACGCACACTTTGCTGTCTATTTTCTTGAAGATAATTTTATGAAAAACTGTGGAATCACTGGCCGTCTATTGTCGCCTATTGATAAATTTCTGCTTAAAGCAGCGAAACTTGAAAGCCGGATAACTCGAATACGACTAGTAGGAGCCCAATTTTTTGGTCTTAGACAAGTTCCAGCGACGATTTATTTTGGTAATGAATATTTTGTCTTACTCTCCGTCTTACCCGCTTTCATGGAAAAAGGCTTTAGAGGCATTTCCACAACCGAACATTCTGTGCAAGTACCTATTAATTAGTTAACATTGGGTCTACTCAAGGCTAGGTATAACTATTTCCATAGTTAAAATAAGTGTAATCGGGTAAGTGGGAGGGAACGAAGTATTTAACTGACATCAGCAATGCCAAACCTTCGACACAAAAGAGCGGAAACTCTCAAGACCAACCCGTTCCAGGATTTTGTTTCAAAGATTAAAAATAATAAGAGGTTACGTTTTTTCGAATACGTACCTACCCCACTTGAAGTCGGGTGTACGTTTCTGTAACGATAGGAAGTCGACGATTATTGTGTTAGGATTTCCGAACGGATGTAATTCGGATCAGGTAGACGAGATTTGGTAATTGATTTTGAACATGATATCGTTAGTTGCAAGTCGGGGGCCTACTTTGGGTGCCCCGGTTCAAAGGTTCACACTTTAAGGTTGGTTTTAGGTAGGTATAGTGAGCGGCGCCGCCGCCGCTGCGGTGGGCGGCGACGCCGCTGTTGCTCTGTGAGTTTTGACAAGCCAAATATACGCGTAAGTATGTACTTACCTATAAAATTTACCAAGTGTACTGTCGGAAACAAAACCAATAAATGTCTCTCATAGTATTAAAAGCAGGCCAGCTCAAGGTCAAAGTGTTTCCATTGACGTGAGGTCGACTGTACAATGCAACAAAGGGTGACTTTGATATTACCTGAACCTTTATGTATGTAACAGAAGTGTTACCAATTAATAAAAAATAATTCAAAATTTGACACTAGCTAGACTAGATCTACTTCAACTTTTTGAAATAACTGAGAGACTAAACGAATAATAAAGGTGACTTTGAAGATAACCTTTTACAGCGGCTTACTCTTTTTGCTGTCACTTTTTCATCAAACCACTAAGGCAACAATATTAAATTTATATTTAAGTTTATTAAAAATAGGTTGGAGGCACGAGGAAAATTTTTCCACCATCGGGTCCATGGGTACTCGATGGCAAAACGCCGAGTCACCTGCGCAGACGCAGCGGTCCGTCGTGGGGGCGACCGCTTTGATGCGCGCCGACGTTCGACAGCGTCCGATAGCCCACAAAACGACAACCACGCTATTGCTGTGGCCCAAGACACGAGTCTCAGCGGTTGCACAAGTAATTTGTATTTTTAGAAAAAAATAGTTAGAAATTCTCTTAGTGTTTGTGTGTGGTTTATGTTGTGGCTACAACACAAATTTAAAATTAAGGTCTCAACTATTCATTCAAGATTTTTTTTATACTTGGGTAAATGCGTCTATGGGGCAAGTGCGACAAAATGAAGCTACTCAGTGAAGAGACAAATTGTCAAAAATTATAAATCTTTAGAAAAATGCATTATTGTTTTCCGTTCGTAGATGCAAAATAATTACTTATTTTACTTTAGCAGATTTGTGATCCTACTCAAAATACCACTTGTGAATAGTCTCGGCTAACGATCATCGCATAGACTGATGCGTAAAAAACGACGCCGACGTTCCTCCTCCGACACTTGTGAGATGATGGTGTGAATTGACCGCTGAGATGAGTAAGCTCGGCTGATAAACAACTGCACGAGTACAGTAATTGGTCGGATCGTGTCATTTTTACATTCCAACTCCTAATATTCTGACATTTTCAGTATGAACAATTTATTCCAGATCCTGGAGCCCACCTGAGGCCGGTCGCCGCGCCCCATAAGTTTTCTTCAGATGCGAAACAACCTGCGATTTTTGCGGGGACCCAAGACGCACACTCAATAGAATACACCTTCGGAATGATGATGAATAGGGCCACAGATTGCATAGCAATGCTCTTACTGTCATCTTTTACCAGAGTAACTGCTAGGCAACAGATTTGCCCATCGAACAATGACGGTATTACCATACGTACTAGCTAGATCAGTACCCAGATCTGTACGAGCGGCATCACTTAATCACCTATCGGGCCAATTTGATATGGGGAGAGAAGTCGTTATCGACTTAACCTATTAACGCATGTAAAATGTTTATATGTCGATGTATAAGATTATTGATAGGTAAAAGAACATTACAGAAAAAAACAGAACAGAAAAAATTGAATCAATACCCTACAAGTCACACTTCTGAATTCGTATTTTTAAGAAACAGAATCGTTTAAATACTTCATCATCATCATCAACAGCCTATTAATCTCCCCACTGCTGGGGCTCAGGCCTACCCTCTCAACGAGGGCGTGCGGGCTATAGTCCACCACGCCCAGCTGGACTTCACATGCGCCTAAGAATTTCTTCTTCGGCGTATGCAGGTTTCCTCACGATGTTTTCCTTCACCGTTTGAGAGCAGTCAGTACATGTACTTAAGTTTCGAGAAAAAACCCATTGGTACATGGCCCAACCGGGGATCGAACCTTGGACCTTTCGATTTGATAGGTCGCGTTTTATCCCCGAGGCCACTGACGCTCTTTAAATACTTAAGATCGAAAAAAAGTTCGACAATTGTGTTGTTTTTAAGTTACACGATTCAATAATTGTTCTCGAGACTCGAACTATTGCTCGATTTATGTGCGGATGAGATGTTGGGTATACAATTTTAAAAGTATGAGAAGCATGCGAAGGGTAGATAGATACCTATCATTAATTTGTATTTGAACATTCGCCCGAACCTGTACATATAAGAATCAGTTTCAGGGTTATTCATAGCGGCTGTTTTCCTTCGAGGCAATGTTTATAATGCATACAATGACTTATTTGTATTGCCAACCTGTACCCATTTAACACTTGCGTCAATACTATCTACTGATATGCCAACTGCAGTATACGATATATCACGGGATTTTTATACAACATTTTGTATAGACTCGAGTTTATTTAAGTATTTTAATAAGTGCCAACAACTCTTGAATTCAGTTTTATTCACTTTTGAATTGAGGTTTTTCATTGAGGTAAGTATTTCAATTGAATTTCTGTAAATATACACATATTATGTAACTCTTTTCTCCTTACACCTGAATATTAATTAAACTTTTGATTCTTTTAAATTTTACAGTTGTATTACGTATAATTTTAGATCAAGCACGCAATTGTTCGGTTTGTGCACGAAAGAAGAGTGAAATTTTTCCAGTGTTCTCCTTTGTTAGGTTGTAGAAAATATCTGGTTGTGACTCGTAATACGCACACCATATTCTACAATATGACAGCTCGATACTAGGCCCAATATTCATGTAAATAAAAGTATTGGCAAACACTAATAACTTCTCATATAGCCAGGTAAATAGAAAGGCACCCTTGTCTCGGCTAATCTGCAAAAAGCCGAGAGTAATCCTTCCGGCGCAGTGGGGGTAGCTCGGCTTACGGTTTTCGGCAGACCTTGTGACGCCGCCGCGAGCGGCCTGATGGTGAAATTGGTAAACGTTCCGGGGTATGATGAAGTATTTTAAGTGTTGGTAGGGTTGTCAGAATGAAATTTATAAGTTATACATTAAATTGGTTGTTTCTCTTTAGAGTGGGGTAAGTAGGAATTGTCCTTTTTTGGTGACAGAAATGACAAGACGTACGCTCCTATCGTAAGAAGGACAGTACTGAAGCACAACATTATGATTGTTCAACATGCAGTGATTATTTAAAGCTAACGTCTTTAAATTAAAACAATTTGTAAGTTTTTCTTCTAACATTCAACCAATTTTTAAAAGCATAAGATAAGTGAAACATAATTAGCAATTTGTTTTGCCTCATTTTTAGAACAGTATCGACAACCCTGGTCCTAGTTTAAAAATTTCAAGTTATCTTTTGCAGATCGCGTGTTCCGTGCAAGAGGATTACCGAGTTGGCTATTATTGCATTCCACGAAGGTATCACCAGGTAGTCCAACTTTTTTCTATCTCTCTTTGTCCACGAAATTGCTTGCATTTTAACCCAGGAGTTTAATTTTAGGCGATAGTATACGTTAAGTCTTGGTACTACATTTCGTTCCACATTATCGATATTATATTTGCGATTGATGTTAAAATTGGCGTACTAGTTTTCGAATTTATGTTGGTGTACCGTTATTCATGAATGGTATGAGTTATTATTTCATGAATGACGTGTATTAGGTTGGCTAGATAAGGATTGGGTGGTCGTTGTGAACTAACAATTTGGGGCTTACGATTTACTATGCTTACGATTATGTACTTTTATTTGATTATATTTTACGATGGCGGGCAGTTTAACCATATACATATTAGTATTGCTGTATATGGTTAAACTGCCCTCGCGGCTATTAAACAAACCCATAATTTCTATTCTATTTTATACTATATGAAATCAACAGCTTTTTACTTTATTCCCCACAGTTTTCCAAATCACTTACCTATCTGACAAATATAACATTCCAAATAGCTGACTGTCATTTTCAATAGCCAATAGATATTAGCGCTCAATAAGCGTTATATTGACTAAAGATTTTTGAAAAAAAAGTTACCTGCAAATTTTTATTATACAAAGATTTCCGCGGATTAGTGAACTTTACTTACATTTGAATTCATTTTCCAATTCCTCCCGATTTTATTTACCTACAAAAAAGTTTTCTGCACTGTCTATCGAGCATTATCATATTTCATATTCATAAAGTTATGCTGTAGTAACATCATGAATGTGAGGGAAAGAACACGAAAAAGAATTTCTTACTTCCATCAGAAAAGGTTGACCGTTAATACAGCTAAGGTTATTTTCCAACTTAAATGAGATGTACGAATGACACGCCCCCATGCCGATTGAGCCATTGTCTATTAAAATTCCGTTACCCTACACACGTATAATTACATTAGTAGCCGGGTGCGCACGCGCTTAAAATCATACGTCAATCACTCGCGTCCGATGACCGTTCGAAGAAGTGGCGAGCTCCGTCTATATCGAAACCACACGTTGATTCGTAATAAAATGACAGGAAAATAAATGATTGAAAGTCAAATGTATATTGATGAGATCAAGACGGGCAAAGTTGTTCATTAGATTGGTGACTTGCCTATGTGGAGTAAGTACCACGTTTTTTAATGTAGGTAGTCACAACTTGGGTAATACAAAACCATGACAATGTAGCCACTATTACCGCTGCGCAATGTGCCCGTGTGTATAGTTGGATGTGAGACCCACTGTTCTAACGTGCCAAAGACCCACATAAAAACACATTAAAACGAGACAGTCAAAACGAAAATAGTCTAGTATAAGTAGTGCAGCGGAATCAGCTATGAAAACATTATTACATTTTATTTCGCTACTAGATGTGTTCGTTCTGACTAAATAAGTTTTTCGCGCAGCATTGCCGAAGGACTAAACTATCCAACACTGAAAACCCCATTAGAACCCATTCAGTGGCTTTAGAAGAGAAGTGTAACAACGCAAAGAGAAACTTTACTCTCATACTATAATTATTATAGGTAAGTGATGATGATGTAATGAACAGATTATTGCCCTACTTAGAATCAGGAACAATCTGTTTACATTCACCTAACTATTCACTTGCATAGTACCTACTTTAATATGCTACTACCTACGCTACGTAACCTGGCTGAAACCTGAAAGGTTTGGTCATTGGTTAGCGAAATTGACTATAGTAACTATGATTCTAACAATCGTCTGTGCAACCGTGAGAACTGGGTCAAGTCGCACGTATGGAAATCGAACAAGTCATTAGCTACCAATAATTACCAAAACGATTACCGTACGGTAACCATCCCGTTCCCGACGCGTGTTGACGTATTAGGTCCGGCGTCCACTAACGCGGAGGTAGGTGGAGAAGAGAGGCAACATTCGACAGAGACGTCACCGTTCTTTAACTCACTCGTTCCGTTCATTCATTCACTTCAATTGCTCACGGTTTCGTCAAGATCGTGCTAAACTTTCTCGCCATTTCTTTTTTATTGAATTTTTTAAAGTAAGAATGAGTAAACTTTTCTTGAGTAATCTTTTTCTTAGCAAAACTCTATATACTTATGTCTTTGTGAACTACGTTTAACCTCAGTAAGTTAAGATAAGGCCGTCTATGGATCGCGCTAACTTCGAAGATGTCTATTCACGGTTTCTTTTAAAGTTATGAACTAAAAAAAGATGTGAAAGAATTTAATTCATTTAGCCGTACGCATTAAGGATGATATAGCGAACGAAACGCATCGTGCAAATGAATGAGTGTTACATCAACTATACCTACAAGAAGTGAAGGTATTCCGTCTAGCTCGCGCGTAAATGCGAACTATCTTAACTGCTTCTTCCGCCTAAAGTCATCCACTGAAGCTGAGCGGATAGGACATAGAAAAATAACGAAAATATATTAGTTGTTCAATACACGTCCTTAGGTAGACAATATTCTGTCAGTTCTCTTCGCTCATCTCCTTGTTTAAGTGAACGCCGAGCCTTACAGTTAAACGCAAACCGCCCACTACAAAGAGGGTAAAATGGAAAATAAAATAAAATAGGTAATAAGTTACGTAAAGGCGACGTTTGTCATGCGAATCAAGCATTAGTCGTAGATTCTAATTTCCCTTTTGATTTTAAGTAATTTATATGAAATTATGTGGAGAAACTTCGGCTGAAGGGATGCCGAAGGGTGTTTTTGATAAATGTTCGGTTTCTATTCGATTAGGCAGATAAATGTGACTGATATGTGTCGAGAATGAATGATCGATTGCGTCATAATCACATCGGAAATGATATTAGGACACAATCGGATACATACTTATTTTACATTTAAAATCAGTGAGTAATTACTGGAGATAGTGTAAGGAAAATAATGTACACCTACTACAGGTAAATGTAATACCTAGAGATTATTAGGAACATTATCTGAAATACTTAGATATTGTGTTTATATATTGTACCTACACGGATTCTACTTATGGATTCTACGGATTCTACACGTGAACAAAAAAGAAATAATACGTGAACTACTGTTGTTTACCTTTACCTAACGTTTCGACCAGGTTACACTTGCCATAATCTAAACCTAAACATTAATCTAAAACCTGGGCGGTAAAGTCTGACAAAGAAAAATAATTTATGCGTACTCCTGTATTTAATGTATAAAATGTAAACAAAAATATTTTTTAATAAGAAATGTTTTGTAAACATATAGCATGCCATTAAACTTTATAGGCATACCTATCAACTTTCAAAGTTTCAACAATAAAAAACTGTCGACGACCGCGGCTTTCCAAAACAATGATGTCAAACGGAAATCTTACAAAAAAACATTGCGTAGGTTAAAAATCTAAAGTTTTTATTTGTAAATTCAATGTCACAAATTTAACTTCGCACTTTTCAATGACGCATTTCAACGATGCTTATTTCAAAGTCATTAACAAAGTAAACCGCCGGCGATGTCGCTAATAATTTAATTATTCGTGTTCCACTATTTCAAAGCCTTATCGTAAAATCGCATCGCCCCTACAGTTAAGTTATAACGCTGGAACTATGAGCAAAGTTATAATTTCCTTTTCTAGTATGCAAATACACTTCCTTTCTTACAGGTGTTAAATAACCAAAGTGGTTTGTAATTGTAAATAGGCTAAGGAACAGGAAGCTTTCTAAATTGGATTAAGTATACTTAGAGGAGTTATATTAAAGTGGTTAATTTGAAATTATTTTTGGCAAATATTTGAGTAAATATAAGACAATTCGTTCGTAGAATAGCTAAATCCTAATAATTATTATGAATTTGAAAGCAGTTTCTATTTGTAGATAAAGTTTATTTAAAATGCTTTTAAGGCTCGACTATTTAATCGGTATTTGACTATAAAGCAACCCCCAAACTATGGCTGTGCGGTGGCGGTCGCGATGGCGGGCAAGTCGTGGTCTAGGCTTCATACATTTATACCTCACGGGCCGCAGACCGCTCCTTGCCCGCGTCGGGGTGGGGTCCTCCTACGATCCCATATAAGGCAGCTGATCGCCGCCCGCCACCGCCACTGCCATCGCCGTATAACATTTTATTTTTATACGACTGGGAGAAAGTACATGAAGCGTATCCCAGCAGAGCTACCGCTGCCCGCAGCCTCAATGCAAGCGCAGGCCGCGCGTGTCAGAAGTCTCACATACTTACATTGCTGGAATACAACAGGCCGCCACCGCAGGCCGTGTGTGTTTGGGATCCCCTTTATACAAGTCAAAAGAGACTGCACGATGTGTGTACCTATAAGTAGTTGTAGGCACTTCTCATTGTAATAATATTGTAAAATATAATTTGAAAACTTGATGCAACAGCTGTTGGTGAACCTAATATATAAATAAATAGACTAATTATAGACTTGAAACTATCTAAAGATACATAATCTGTAGGTACTGCTCTAATATTACAAACCCCCCTTATTCCTTTATTTAATCGTTAGTAGTTGCGTGAGAAACGCGAACGGTCGGTAGCGAGTTACTTTTAATACTCCCACCAACATACACATTCACCCGGAAATATTATAATCTTATCTTATTATTACGCAACAAAGATTAAAATAGAATAGGGTTTGATTGTCACAATTGTGTTTTAAGTTGGTAAATTTGAGCTAGAGTGGAAATGTGCAAGGAGCATTAATCACAACAGAATTAGCTTTGGCGATCCGCTCCCGAGTGTCCGGCGAGAATTTATATCTGTGGTACACACACACTAAGGCAACGGTTCTTCTTATTATTGGATCAATTCGCCCCTAATAAAACTCGGCAGTGGATTTGACTTTGTATAGGTACTTAAATTAATAATTGTCTAGTTTTTCCTTTCAAATTACACAACATTCTGATGATTATATAGTAGGTAGTATTTTGAGAAGAATGTATGACCCCATGCACCAATATTTTATCCGATATTATTAAGAACAGCGGGGTCGTGTTTTATTTGGGTGGATAATTTACCCAATAATTTGCAAACTGTTTTAATCAGGACCATGAACTGATGAAGATGATGGTAAATATTCGGGTAAAAGTAAGTAAATAAGTTAAAAACTGTTGTAGTCCGTTTTAAACCCTTTTTGTATCATAAAGAGTTTTTTATATTATTTTAAGAATACCATAGTCAACAATTCTCGAATAATTCATTTTTAAATATCTCGTCAGCAAAAAATTTTTAACAGTAAATTATACTAAAATATAGCATTTTACAAATAAAAATCATATAAAACCAAGTTAAAGACCTATGCGCGTGAGGCTGCATCCGTAGTTCGATTCGCGGCAACCGCCTCTGCGCCCGCGCCGCTGGGGATCGCATAAATACTACTTAACGCTCACGACACTCCAAATTTAAAAATAACAAAAAGAAACGGGCATAAAGAAGCCCAGAATCAGGACGTAACTTTTTAATAATTACCGTCGGACGCGGCGAGTAGCGTCACTAATGTGTGAATACGTAACCCTTTTCCAAATAATTTTGTTTTGAAACACGTCTTATAGACTTTGACGTAATTTATTCGTGAGCCAACCCTCTTTAGCGAAGATTCTTTATTTTTGAAATAATATTCATAACTGGACCTAATTTTATTCAACATTTCTTATTTTAAGTTAATGAAATGTGTGAGGATAGAAAACCAACATTTAAAAAGTAGGTATACCAATAGATAGCTATACAAAACTTACATGTGTCCATTTCATCTCTAGAGGGATGATATGAGTAAAAGGTACTTACATGGTTATATTTTACACGTTAGATGAAGTAACTTTGTTTCAATCTTAAGTTTATTTGAGAAAAAGTCTAGAAATCATTAACCTAGCCTCTTTTTGAGGCCTTTGGTATGTATGAGGCAAAAATTTTATGTCATTATAGGCAACGTAGTTTTGTTCGATATCAGTTTTTTGGTGTCCCTTGTATTATTTACTGATTTATCGCCTGGCGACATTTAGCGTTTACACTTATGATACTTGGTCTTCTCTTTGTCACAGTAGACATTTGGTAGTCTATGTCGATATGCATGCACGTTTAAGTAGCATGCACATCGGGTTCAGGCCCGGAATGTGACGCGACACCAAAACGTCACGGCAATTAAGGAATCGGCAAGCTCTAACCTCTCTCGCTGTCAGACGACTGCAATGGGCACGCGGCTGATTGGCACTACACGGCGCTACGACTGCTGGATTAGACATTGAAAGTATAGTAAGAAAATTACAAATTAAGTTGAAATCAAGTAACAAATACTGTATTAATAATTATAGTAATTATATACGGGTCTTAAACACGAACAAGTTTTATTTACCTTTGCCCGGCGTTTCGACCAGATTACTCTAGCCGTGGTCAGCTCGTGTCTAAAATGTACTACAAGTACTGTAGTTTGTATTTGGAATCGGTTGGCTATGGTTTGAATTTGTGCTCACATCAGTTTTTTACGCTGATGTGTCCAGTCAGCATCTGTACTAATACTGCTGTGAAAAGTTTACTGTTCAAATCCTTAATGATTCCGGTATAACACCTGTCAACTCTGATTATAAATGACACTATTCTGTGACTCACGATGGTTTTGCTACTTACTACCTATATAGTGACGCGGTCTATCATCAGTGTTTGGTGTTCAACGACATGCGACTGCATACCTAATAGGTAGACTTTTTAAGTCACTTTAGCTAAAAAGTGGCATTTTGCACCTTGCAGTTTAATGAGTTGCAGTTAAAACGAATTTCAAACTTTAATCGTCTGCCTCTTGAATCAAAAAATCCCCCCCCCCCCCCCCCCCGGTAAATGGCATCATAGGTTCCGATACTAAATATGCAAGATGCGAACTCCACAGGGAGCGCGCGCGCCACCAAAGAGATTTAACCCTTCTTCTGCCTAATCATAAATCACCTGATCTTCCCGTAATCAACAAATTAAAATGTGTTCATCCAGCATTGTTACGCTCCGCGGCAATCGGCATCGCGCTATAGCGCTTGAAGCGAGCAACATTTATCATATTTCATGCCGTTCGACGTGTCTGACGCTTCTCTCCGTGGGTGACAGCGCGTGTTAACTTGCGAGGACTTTATTGTGCTATTTACCTACCGTCAATAATACATTATATTGCCAAACAAGTCGGCAGAGAGAGGCGCCGCCGCACAGATTTGCAACTGTTGTTGCCAATAGATACATACGGCGAATGATTAATCCGCAAACGGTACAACAATGGGCGTTTTTACATTGGCCGATATCGACTCCGACACGATTACCGACATCCAACATGTCGGGCCGACACAGACCAGGCACATGACCCCGGTACTCCACCCCGCCCACTACTCTTCCTCCCCCGCATCTTCCGTCGCCGCCGACATCGGTGTCGGTAACGATAGTTATCGTTGTCGGCGACAACATCGGTATTAGTAACGACATGTTTAGTAGTAAATGTAATGGGCTCCCTAAACGATCATGCGGCATGTCATGTATTACGTGCTGTCACTCATGCATGATCGTCAAGCTGTAGTGATTGACGTGCATGACATGCAAACTACGTGCTGGCCGTTGCTTCACGTACTGATTGATAACAAGCATGATGGTCCATCATGCAGCATGACATTCACGTAAACGTTGCATGTCATGCAAGCATGATCGTTTAGGGACACTTTATGAGATCCCACAACCGCTAATTTCGGTATTGTGTCGGTAACATTATAGGGCGTTTTGCTCTATAAAGGCAGCCTGATATGGAGGGATCGGCTAATATAAAAACACCCAATGCCGAGTACCTATGAAGTTTACATCTAGTTCCTTTGATCAATAAATTTTTGAGGCTGGTTAATTCTATTCTAGACCTCAGATGGAACGACGTGTTGAACGACCTGATCTAGCATTGAGCTAGTTTTAAAGAATCTCTAGTTTATAGCCGCAATTACAGGCACTTCGCACTTGGCACTTTCTAAAGCCCAGCCCGCAAGTCGAACGCGACATTCTGTGACTGGCGGCCGACACACTTGCAATCTGTCCCGTTACGGATTTGTCTCGTGTATGGGCCCTACTATTAGTTTGTATGATGCCAAAAAGTCAGATAGGCTTCTTTAGTTTCAGACTTTGTACCAGGTATCCACGAATCCTCCAGTTTAGTTACACACACGAGTCAGGCAGCTTATAAATAAATAGAGGTCCCCTCGCATACCAGCCGAGGATCTGCAGGAAATAAATATAGTTACCCTTGTTCGATAGAATATAAATCGTAGATGAAACCATGAAGATGAATACTTATAGGGGTTACTTACTGAAAAACCAAGATACTCTCACGCGCACGGAACGACAACGGCGCGTCATGTACGAGTAGATTCGCTCGATATTATACCCAGAACTGGTATTACAATTTCGAATGATACTGGTATTTGTACGAATTCAACTTCGATTTTAGCTGTGTGAGTGTATGCCTAGTTTTCGTTTATGCAATGTAAGATCGTGCCGTATCTTTACTTTCTCCTTTGGTATCATCTTAAGACTTACGTGCATCTTGTAGCAGCTATTTTCCCATTTAAAGTTTATTCAGGATATTTATAACAAGCTTTTAATTAACACATTTGGAGTTTTTGATGTATCTATTCCGTGCCTATTTGAGCAAATAGTAGAGGCAACGAGCGGAGCTGGACCACTGGACGTCGATGCTTTGTCACTCAAGTGACAGTCACAAATGTTTGCCACTTCACAAAAAGAGAGCCCTGCTGTCTCTTCCACACTTACCGCCATTTGCACAAGGACCGTTCTATTTCACTGTATTTCGCCAAATAACTTTGTCACGTGCAAATAATTTATTCGAAAAAAATTAATAACTGCATTAGGACATTGTGGTTTATCGCTTGGAAAATTATTTGTCGTTGTACGTGTCTAATCGGGCAGTAAACCTTGTGAGCTAAGTTTATTTTTTAATGTAATAAAAACATAATTGATCAGCGGAAACAAGTAAAGTCATTTGTTCCGATTGTTGGAAACTGAAGTACGCCGCGCAACAGAGTGGAAAGGCAGCGGTTGGTCCAGTGCAGTCGGTGATGTTTCATCATCATCATCTCAGCCTTTTAGCGTCCACTGCTGGACATAGGCCTTCCCTAACGAACGCCACCACACCCGGTCCTCCGCTCTCCGCATCCAGCCGCTTCCGGCCACCTTCTTTAGGTAGGGCTACCGGGAACTGGGGGCCGTGGTAATTGGTCGTAGTTCACAGGAAGTTTTGCCCATAATGGCCACGCTGGGCAGACGTGTTGGCCATCGCAGTACTAAGCCTCGCACCGGTGGCGCTGCTGCCCGCCGCCGGTCTGTGATATTTATGGCCTAGTATGTTTGAATGGTTATACCGCCATTGTCGGTCGCCAGAGCCTCGTCCGTCAACCAGCAGGGTGTACCACGTGCAGGTGAGGTTGGCATTTGGAGCACCAGGTGTCATTGCGCTCCCTTGCACCCCTTACATCCCGGTGATGTTTGGTCTGGTTCAATTCCTTTATGTATATTAAATCTTGGTCTTGACAAATTCTCGATTAATGGAATATTGGCGAGTGGCTGATCTGAAGAGGCGCGTGTAGGTTAACCATGAGCGTTGTCGATGGACCTTGCAATATCACGGACCTAAAAACGTTTCCCCTATGGAGAAAGCATGATTACGTACGATTGTTACTTGTTAGATACTTACTGGGCTGGGCTCTGTGGGACCCACTCAACACACTATGGAATGACTTAAGGATCACTTTATTTATTTAGTAACGAGAATAACATAAGCCAAATTGACAAATAGAATTACTGATGTAGGTAATCCATATGCCGTAAGATAATTGGAAAATTTGAATCGAATCCGAATTTTTCGATGACACAACATACAAAACACCCGGGGACACCAACTCATTTTTTTTACCTTCATGTTAGAAGAATCGTTTTTAATAATAATAAAAAAGCGCTTAATTTAATAATTAAGGCGTGCCCGGTGTGACCTCGCTGATCGATACGTATATTTCCATAACGTCACTCTCGGTTTTGTATAGAACCATTTTCAGTAAGAAACGTAGCTTTACGTAACGTACCTTCCTCTTTTTGGTTTCGTCTAAGCTTCCATCTAATAAGACTACGATTGTGCGTCCTTGCCACAGAATAGGTAACTGTCCTTGTCGGCTCGTCCACACTTTCTTGCCGGCTGGTCACAGTCACGCAGCGCGTGCGCAGCCCACTTTTTGCCGCGACGCTGTGGGTGCCGCGGCGCGGGCGCGGGGCGCGGCGCGGGCCAGATATTGAAATAATTGCTTTTTCAACGGCACGCCGGCCGCCGCGCCGCCGCCGCCCGTGCAAATGACATTCGAGATGGAGGTCGTTTTTTACAGGCACGGGTAATACGAGAAGGAAAATTGTAGGTTATGAAATGTTTGGTTTGTGATATTGATTTAAAAATGTAACTACTCGTATACACTGGAATATATAGAACGTTGTATTGAGTTAAGAGACATTGTCAACAACAGCATGGCATGCTGCGGTGGCGTTAATGTCGACTTTTTGTATAGGACCATAGCACAGCTCCTAAGGGTCGTAGCGTGATGTTATTTGACCTTCCTCAAGAGTTTCTTAAATCCGACTGGTAGTTCCAGAGATTAACGTGTCCAAACAAACATACAAACAAACATACAAACATACAAACATACAAACATACAAACATACAAACATACAAACAAACAAACAAACAAACAAACAAACAAACAGACAAAAACTCTTCAACTTTGTTATTTAAGTAAAGATTGTGCAGAAAAGCGAATGGGAAAAATTGTGAAGGATATTGCATAGACCAATATTGTGTAATAAATAGAAAACATATGGACCTGTCTTGGAAAAAAATTGAGGTTTCACCATCACTATAATATTGGTAGAATAGGATAGTGACTATACGTCAGTCTGAATGTCTTTTTACACCTATACTATACCTACATTATTTACTAGGAGTAGGTATGTAGTATATCACAATTGTAAGATACGAATCTAATGCAAAATTCATTCATTTTCCTTCATTCCATTACTATAGCTGTGATTATTTTGATTCAGCTCGAACAATGTCGATTTCATTTGCTCTTTTACTACGAGCGTTTTACAATAGGCCATTGAACCTTACGTGTAGGCACAGATACAATAATATTGTATTGTGGATATTATGAATGACCTTTTGTTTGATGACTTCTTTATTGTATTTATGTGTGGCTGTATACTCGTATAGTAAATTGTGACCAGACTACGTCACAGCTTCAAGAACGTAATATTGTTCCATGAAATAATGCGTATTCTTTTAGTTGCATTCACAAACTTTTTATTATGTCGTGTAAAGTCAGGTGGGGTAAGAGGAATCCTATGAAGTATCTACCTAGCGTATTAAATAAAAATTATATTGTAACGTTCGCTATAATGTACCAAAAACAATATTTCAGTACCTACCTACCTAGATTAATTTTAAAAATTAATATTTTATGAATACATATATCTCAAATAATGTCATACTACATTATAAATACATATGTGCTGTTCAGCCTGTTTAGCCTATAACTCGAGAGGGCAGTAAAATGATTAGCGACAAGTCGGCACCTCAGTTATCCGCAACTTAATGAGAGATGTAACACAATGTAGCAGTGGCTAGAAACGCGCTGAGGGTTAGGAAAAAGCGCTTGATTGATTGGTAAAAAGATAACTATGATGACTTATGATAGCGGATATTTTATTTTTATTTTTTATAATAATGTTTGTTCAAATTTGGACAAAAATATAGAAAAGAGTTTATTAACATAACTAATAATAATTATTATTGCTCTTCAATTCCATGAAATAATTTACCGTTTTAAAATTTATTCCTGATCATAATAAATTTATATTCCTTCAACTTTTATCGTCATTATTTGATTTTAAAGTATAAAAAAAGAAAACTTAACACTTGACAACTTTACATTTTCATTTACGGATATTGAGGTAGAAGTTAGACACACTAACAAACTTTTCTTTTTATTCCTAGGTGAAGCACAAAAACGGCTGGAAGTCAAAAAGCCGCGGACGCAGGCGGCTGTGTAGTGTTAAAATTCTAAATTGTTGTGTGATCTTTCACAGGTATTGTCCAGTGGTGCGCCCGCGCCAGTTTTATAGCCACCGACGACGATGCGACGACAAATATTGTTTTTATTCTGATTTAATCAGAATTTCTTTAGTTCTTCTAGTTCTTTCTAGTTCCTCCTTATGTCAATGAGTATCTCCTTTGCGATGGTACGTACTATTACTATATTGCTTTATTTACTTTGTAGATTACAGAAGCCTGTACCATCGTAAATATTTTCCTCGAAAACAAATCTATAAACAGAGTAATCGCTATAAATATTTATAAAATAAAATTTTAATTTATCAAATGCTCAAAATGTGGTCCATTAAGTAGTACAAATTCTCACTCATTATTTTCTCTTCCTTAATATGCAATGATAAGTAAATCGAGAAAAAAAGATATATTATTAAAAGAGTAAAAATTTGTATACTACAGAATGGATATTTTGAGCATTTGATAAATTAAAATTTAATTATTTTAAATAAAATATTAAGTTTCATGATTTTCCTTTCATTTAAGATGCTATGTTATTTAGGAAAAAATATTCCTTATGATTAACCCTTTAGACGGTTATAATACATGTAGTTTTAATAATTAAAAATATATTCCTTATGATTAATTAACCCTTTCGATGAATGTAGTTCTACTTATTATTAAAAATAAAACGATGTCTTCTTTCAGTAAAATATTCTATATTTAATGTACTTTCCCTCCGTGCGGCATATGGCCGTGGGATGCCCTGTATAGTTTCGCAGATAGAAGACAGCATTAATTTTGCAGTTGCGAATCGCATTCAAGAAACAACTGCAAATTCCGACCAACGATGATTCGGCAACCGGTTTTGGTTAAATCAATAGTTATAAATCAAGCGCGCCATTCGCTGGGAAATGCGAAATTCCGGTTTTAGCGAACTGTTCCGTGTGGTATCATCTCTGTGTCGCTTGACACGTCGCAGATGCGTTGCAACGAGCTGAGTTGAAACGAGACGAATCGCCGAGACAAACCCGACGAGACAAAGGCTCAGAGTTTGTCACGCGCTGTAAATATTTTGGACAGGGTTTTACGGGGCCCGTAGTTTTATGAGGCTTTCACGCTGACACCATTGTCTCGCACATCGTCCGGCGACTGATTAGCCATGCCCGAGCCACGGGATGTCTGCTCAAAATTACGAAGTAAGGTGGTAGTTTTTGTGCAGTTCTCTAATTGCATTTGGACAATTCAATGTGTTGAAATGTAAGTGCACCATGGTTATTTATGGGTCATTGTTTGTTTTCTGTGCTTTAGAAATGTGCCTGAAAAATAAACTAATAAATGAGATACTATTTATAGGATATTATTATAATTATTATCTGTAATTTTGTAACTGGAAATTAATTTTAATAAAGAATTAAATTTTCTATCACAACTTTGACTCTTCTTTCTTCATTTCGTACAGGCATTTTCTGTAGATATATGAAGAGGAATACATATACCATTACAGATACATCTATATAATATGTACTTCTTAGTCTTTACTTGTGTAGTACTGTCACAATAAACAACAATAAGATTACCTAGGTACTTAAATTTACCTAAATAACAAAAATATTCAAAATTCTTAAAATGATTAACATTGGATTTTGTTTAATAGAGAAAATTTTAACGAACTGTGTTTTAGAAAAGTATAACTAGTAAAAGTATTCTACTTTACTACATATTTATTACAAAACGAATGCTACCAGTATTGTTAAAATAGCGACGGATCATCCGACTTGCGGTGAGATCTAATAGCCCCTTATTATACAATTCTATGTAATCTCTAAGACATATTATTGTTTATTATTCGTATTCATATAGTATTCTTAATTTTTTGTGAATAACAGTTTTATATCAACACTTGTAGGTACCGGAAGAAGAATGCAATGGATTGTTTCATTGGAGGCTTGAGTAGGTACAGCTGCGATGGAGTATTTGCTTAAAAAACTCTGTTCTGTGCCGGTGCGCAATGTGGGGCGACGGCGGCGGCGTCAAGGCTGCTCTAACCTCGCTGTTTGTGGAGCGTGACGCCGACGTGTCGGCACCCACGGCGTGACGTCACCACCCTCCTCCCGCCCCACGCTACCACAGACCACAGGTGATAAGAAGGCCTCAGATTCATTTTTCAGGATTCTCATATCACCAACAAAAGTAACTGTTGTGACTGTAGCTATAGAATTTTCAAAGAATTCGAATTTTCCTATTTAGAAAAATATTTCTATGTATTTTCTATGTAATAACAGCAGTAAGGGCCCATTACAGTAGGTTTTGCTGTCAGTTTTACCATGGTTTTACCAAAGTCAGATGACTGACTGATGAACGATCGTCTAATGCAGTGACTGATGAAAATCTGCATAGACCAGGTACTTTATTTTTTTGATCATTCAATCATCAGTCATGATTGATGGAATAAAATGACGCTTGCATGACCGTCTAAAGTACGCCTAAGATTAATAAATACAGAAGAAGTTAGAATTAGTAATATAGAATATTACTAATAAATTGTTACGATGATAGGTTAACTGAAAATGGCAGTGAATTAAATGAAATGCAAGGCAATGAACTAACGATTGTTTGCAATGAAATGAAGGGTCGATAATATTTTCTTTGTTTTGTCTTCCACCTTACTAGTTATAACCTGACTAGTAAACACCGCTACAGAACACAACTTACTTAAAAGTATAGGGTATAGATAATATACAAAACACTTATAATCTCAAGATGTTTGTTACCTACTTACATACCTATTATAATCCTCTGTGACATTACTTGGGACATACGAGTAACTGTTAACTTACCACCATTTGTACAAAACTGCTCACAGCATGTCGTTTGTGCCAATCGAGGTGACCTAAAATTACATCAGTTTTTAAAAAAATCAACAAAAAAATTCGTAATAACTTAGAATGAATTTCCCCTCCGAATATCGGGGAAATAATAAGCTAGCTATCGCAGAAGCGCGTGCAAAAAGCCCATTGCTCCCGCATCATTATGAAATTAAAGGTAAACAGGTGTGAAATTAAGCTCACTTTTTGTTCAGCTAATAGATTGCGGCGCACTTTTCCGTCCCGAGGCGCGCCGCTTACGTAATACCCGTTCATTACAGACGTACAAATCACCTAAACGCCTCGTTTAAAACGCTATAATTTCGCACTAAACAGAATGATTTGGGAGTTTCGTCTCGTTAGAAAATTTCTACTTTTGTTTTTTCGCCTCCACCAATTACTGGCGGCTGTGATCCGACAAAGAGTTTTTTGTGGAGATTCGGACGGCTGATTGATGGGCGATTATTTTTGGGCTTGATCCGAAGATGCTTCCGAGTTGTTTTGTTAAACGATACCAACAATCCGGCGTCACGGATCGTTGTTCTCATAACTTTACATTGTTCTTTGCAACTTTTTGTCACTGTAATTGAATCTCGTAAAAGAATGGGCTCGCTGCGTTAATTGCTTAATTTGATGACTCGGACGATTTTGGTAATTTGTTAGTTACAAACAATACAATTGTGGCATTTAATACTATTGTTACGCACGCACCTGATAACATTTGGTCAATTTATATAAACATTTTAGTCCCTTTTGGTAGTAAAAATAACAGTAAGTATGTACATACATACTGTTTTTTCACGACTACCGAAAAAATGAATGATTGCAGAACAAAAGTTGGCTGCATTACTTTAAATAATCAACAGCCTATTAATGTCCCCACTGCTGGGGCTCAGGCCTACCCTCTCAACGAGGGCATGCGGGCTATAGTCCACCACGCTAGGCCAGTGCGGGTTGGTGGACTTCACATGCGCCTAAGAATTTCTTCTTCGGCGTATGCAGGTTTCCTCACGATGTTTTTCTTCACCGTTTGAGAGCAGTCAGTAAATGTACTTAAGTTTCGATAAAAAACCCATTGGTACATGGCCCAACCGGGGATCGAACCTCGGACCTTTCGATATCATAGGTCGCGTCTTATCCCCGAGGCCACGCTCTCTACTTTAAATATTGCCATTTAAATTATAGTCGAAGTTTAAGTTAATACTTTTAGTTTGTTATTACTTTCAGAAACAACTTCTACTTTATTTCTAGGTGCATTTTACACGTTAGTAGGTTCTACTGTTTCCAAGTACTAAAGCGTAACTGCGCCGCCATTTTCAGGGAAATGTTTGCACCCAGCGAAACATTGCGAGGCACCGAGTGCTTTTGTAACCATTTCACGGTGCCGGTGGTGCCAGCCACAAATATAAACCAAGACGAATCTGTATGTTGTTTGCTAACCGTTTGACCCGACTCCACTCGCGGCGCGCCCACTAACCCACTGTTCGATAAGAAAATGAGACAAACAATTAATTTTCACACCTATTCGTGCAGACATAGAGTACAAAGTCGCATCACAATGCCAAGTCACCTCTTTGATGTAATGATGTGTAGTCGGTATCAACTGTTTATTTACCACCTTCTATATACAACTAGAATGTCGTATCTTCAAACATGGTTACACAAAAAGGAATCGTATTTCTTGTCACACTAGATACTTTTTCAAGTAACCGACTAATGGTTTCTAAGGTTATAAAAGGGTGTCAGGCTAGATGATAGTGTGACTACCAGAAGAGTCTTCAGCTGTACCGTTAGGCTGGACCGTTCAATAAATTAATTCGGTAATAGGCGACAGAATAGGAACATTCGTAGGTACATAGATGGCGCTGCTTGCCTGCAGTTATACAAAATACCTACAGGTACAGTACATACCTATAGTGAGGCACCTTATACAAACAAAAGTTGCCATGGTAAATGGCTTCGGCTATAAGAAATATTTTAGCATTATAATGTGAAACTGTTGTGTATATTTGTTCATTAACTATTGTAACTTCTACAATAGCTTTTTTGTAAGTAAGTACCGATGTACTTATACGTACTACATTATTTGCTTTCTGTCTAATGTATGTGTAGAATCAATGGTAACATCGTTCATCGTTTTTAATTTAATTTAATTTAATTTAATTAATTTAAACATACGAGAACTACGTATATACGTATAATATATATATAGAGAATACATGGGCTGTTGAAATTATACCCTTATTTTGGCTTCCGACGATTTTTCTCGTTTTTGTAATGTAAAAATCATCTTTTATAGTGTCACGAAAGGACGTTCTTCGTGAATTAACTACCGAGCAAAGATAGTTTTGTGTTGGAAGAAGGGATTTAGTTCATAATATTTAAGTATGTAAGTAATTGATAAAAAAAACAGACAGATGTATGTGTATGATGTCAGAGAGAGACGATAGAATAATAAAATAAAAATAAATAATGTTATTTGGAAGGCGGTGCAAGTGTGGCGGGCGCCGGCGCGTCTTAGCCGCGTGGTGGAGAGGGCTCCACTACTCACACATAAATTGAACAAACACTCGTGTGTCACATCACGAGTGTGAGGAACTAAGAAATTATTGACTTTTAATTCTGTACCGGTATTTTTGAGGACAGAGTTAGGGATAAATTTGGTGTAAAACATAAAGTAGTACTGACTCGTCAACGTCAAAATATTTTATTGCATATTTTGCAAATTGACAGTGAAAATGAGCACCAATATAATTTCATTAGGCACAATATTAGGCACAATATGAAAATACGGTAATTATAACAAGATAGGTACCTAACACTACAAATAATAATATAGTGAAAATTGTAACCTTCCAAAGTTGAAATAGTCGAGGACTGAAACCACTGACTATAAGCGGATTAATTCGTAAACTAGCCAAAGATGAAACGATACCTGCATTGTACGTTATTGATATCTTTATTGCTCTTTATGGATTCTCGATATGATGATCTCAATGTAATACTGGTGACTGTCTTATACATGGTATAAATACCTAGGTAACTATTATAAAAGGTATAGATATGCCTATCTACAACGAAAATGCAACCACTTAATAGGCATTGTATCAGACGACGGTGTTGTGTTCATGTATTGAATTTATTTTACAAAATAATAATTATTTAATACTGTAATAATCAGCTATAATAATAACCACCCTATCCATAAATTTATCTACCATTTCAACTTTCCAAAAAATCGTAATATCCGTGTAAGCTCGGAAACTACTAAATAAAACAAATGAGCGTTGTGATCGTAATAGATAAGGTAATCCGTGTCGAGTTTATTTGTTTTTAATTATTCAGCGGCGAGTCCGCCCCTGGCTAATGACTCTATCGCGGGCGATTTATGAGCGCCCTCCGGCCTTTTGTTTTTTGTTACTACCCACATGTTTGGTGGTTGTTGAGAACTCTACTAAGTTTTGTTAAAGGCTGTTAATTTTTGGTTCCGATCTCTGTACCACCATAGCATGAACCTTTCGCCGCACTCATACACTGCTGGACAAGACTTTTCCAAGTGTTCGAGATAATATTTTAATAACGCCTAACTTGGTATAGCAGTTAATATTCGAATAGATATAAAAATTATTCGAAACTTTTTTTATCTCAAATCTAAAAAGTTTCTCGTTGTTATTTCTGGGATATAACTTAAATAAAAACACGTAAAGGTGAAACCTGAAGTGCATTTTCCTCATAACTTTTTCCTAGAACAATACCGTTGACCTGCCGCTTAGGCGATTCCGGGAAAAATGTTTACTTAGTCATAATTTTAAAACTGGGCATATACACGTTTATTTTCTCGAATTTCAAGAATTCCCAGGTAAATTGGCAGACACCGGAGTAATCACTGGTGCCATATTGTTATCAGCTTATCTCTCAGCCTTTTAAAGGAAACCTTATCTGAAAGCTTAAAGTTGATTAACCACCGCTTTATATTTCTGCATTTATTTAGCAGTTTGTTTCACATAATCAAAAAATTTCTGCAATATGAAAAACTGTATTTTTTTTGGGAATTATACAAAATTGATACATGATGACTATTTTCAGCTAGTTTTGCTCAGTTAGTTTTACAGTAGATTTACAGATTTGTATTAGATTTACAGTTAGTTTATAAGAGCGTCAGTGGCGTAGGGGATAAGACGCGGCCTATCATATCGAAAGGTCCGGAGTTCGATCCCCGGCTGGGCCATGTACCAATGGGTTTTTTCTCGAAACTTAAGTACATTTACTGACTGCTCTCAAACGGTGAAGGAAAACATCGTGAGGAAACCTGCATACGCTGAAGAAGAAATTCTTAGGCGCATGTGAAGTCCACCAACCCGCACTGGGCTAGCGTGGTGGACTATAGCCCGCACGCCCTCGTTGAGAGGGTAGGCCTGAGCCCCAGCAGTGGGGACATTAATAGGCTGTTGATGATGATGAGTTTTACAGTTAGCCACTGCTTACAGCAATTTCATTTGTTTTTTGGAACCTTTATTATATCCCCATGTATTGGTATATCTACAAAAAAAATTACAAAAATTAAAGTACTTAATCTTATTTTCATCATTGTTTAAAGGCGTCTCTGTAGATATCAAGTTTTATCTAAATCCGTTTTAAGCAGTTATGATTGAACAACATTAAATAAACGTCCACACTATCGCATTTAATATAAGTCTGAATAAGTGTTTATAAAACCTAACATATATGTGAAAATAACTCTTAAATATAGAATACCATGTGTATATTGTATGCCGGAATACCAATCTTAATTACAGTTAGGTACACACTAAACAGATAACTCTTTGGCGGCGATTTTACAACCTTCCAACATCCTTCGAAGGCCCGGTGTAATTGTTTTACGATTTCTCCCCATCTGAGACCCGTCCCATACCGTACCCCTTTACAGCAATAAAACTTTCCCGAAACATTTTTATTATCGCGCTCGTTTTTTTGTCAAACGACTACCGCTTTGTTGATTTTATTTTTCTAAATAGAAAAAGAACCGCAAAGAGATGAAACGAATATTGGCACGTGGTGAACCAAATTATAATTTCGGCAATAATATTACTAGTGCATAGGTAAATGTTATTTATTATACTTGAAAACATTTTAGACGCCTGTCGAACGTACGTAGTGGAATGTAAAGAGTGACAGGTTACAACACTTATGTATGGCGTGCAATACTCACCTATGAAGTCAATTGTTTCGACATTTTCGACAAATAATGCGGTTAGTGTTAGTTAGAAATTGAAATACCTGTGTACAAAGGTAGGTATTTCAATTTCTGACAAATACCACAGACGTCTTCAATTAAATGCCGATACGATTTGTACAGAAACCTGTTAAATTAATCACCGAGCTCAAGAAAGGCACAAGAAAAAAGTTATACGCTAAACTTTACAGGGTAAAATAACCGAAAAGCTGAGAAAATACCCAACAAACCTAAAAATAGAAATAAATACGGGAATAATTTTTAAGTGTTCATAAGGTATTCAAAAATGGTGAAGCAATAAAATAACTAACTTGCGAGAAGTGTACGGAGTGTACCTGTGGGGACGCAGCGCAAGTACCGTTACGGCAACTAACGATTCCAAGAAGGTCATGCGCACTAAACTAAAGCTAAAATTCCATTTAAATTTTTTGCTGCCTCCGCCGCGGCACATTGCTGCATTGGCTCCAACTTCTGACCAAGGCTATGCATTTTTTTAACTTAGGGGTGCTTGCCAACGTTTACCGGAAAGGTTTTATATACATGTATTTGAGACTGTTTTCGTTTGCAAGTACATAATAAAATAGGATTAGTTATACCTATTAATGTTACCAGCTGTAATAAAATAATGTTGCGATTTTATAAAACTTAGTTCTTACTTGCGTGATTTGAGAGATAGATGAGTCGAATCAATCAGTCATGGTAACTAAACGCGTTGTAGTCGTTTTGTGACTTATAGGTATTTTGAGGTTTAGACATTTAGGTATTTGGACTAAGAGCGACCTGGTCACAGACCAAAGAATACTCAATAGACGTGGTCAATTTGCGATCCAGTCACTCTGATACCAACCCATCTAATTACTCGTCTTAAAGGGGGTTAGTATATAAAAATGAACTTTTAAAATAATAGACAATTACACTTTAAAAAGATTAGTTTTACCATGTATTACAAAATTAAACCACACTTTAATTTTAATAGGTACTTAAGTAACTTCCAGTTTTAAAATTTGTCTAGTTGCCATCTTCAAAATTAATATTGCTGGTGACCCAGTCCCAGTCCCAAAAAACAACTTTGACTTGGGGGTTTCGGTATTTATTTACTATGGTAACATTTTTAAAAGATGAATTATTTAATATTTAAAAGTGTGATGTATTATTTTTAAAGTGCATACCACTAATTTTTAAGTACATTTAAATGCAACCCATAATACAGTTTTTAAAAGTAGGTATACTATATTATATCGTTACGATGAACAGGTTTAACAATATAAAATCCATAATACAAAAGGCTTTCTTGTTCTTAACTAAATGTGTTGAGTGCGAGTAACGTTTTGTAAAAAGTATGTTTTTGTACATCCTATCATCCATCAATTTTCTCCGCACAAGAATCGTTTTGGGTAAAAATATTCAGTCGACTCCTCGATGCCCATTTCAAATTTAAATGTAAAAGATCACGAGTCAGAATGGTAATGAGTGCTTATGGTGTTATCTATTCGTAGATCAGCGACGAACGTCTGAACAAGGTTTGTGATCCCACACGTGTCGAGAGCCACCCACTTTCCGCCCGCTGTGTCTTTGACGAATCGGCGGCGTTGGAAACCAACCTCTCGGTGACAAATGAGACCAAATATTGACATGCAACATAAAAACAAAGGGACCGCCGCTCGCTGGGGCGGGCGGTGTCAATCTCAAGTACAAATACACGATTGTTTGACGAACGAATTACGTGACAACTTTAGTTCGGATGTTTACACCGTTGTTTACAATCCACAGGCCGGGAGGAGCTGGGAGGTTTGGAAAATGAATTGCGACATGCCAGAAAAAAAATTGAAGCAGATGTAGGTATAAACCAAGAAGATTCGAACCTCTTTTGTCGCGCGCGCGCTTTCTGTGGAGATCGCATCTTGCAAATTTATTTATAGTATGGGAAACGACGAAAAATTTGGTGTCAAAATCCGGGGGAGTGCGGACAAAGGAAGCGGATTAGCGGGAGGAAGTTGCTAATACAAATTTATATGGAGTTTGAAAATGAGAATGTATGAGTGATTCAAAATTTTGTGATACATTTGACACTATTTTGGCACCCCCTAAAATGCTTTTGTTACTCATCCATATGGAGTAGCTTTTTTTTAAATTCATGGTTTATACGATAGCGAAGGACGAGAAACTAACGAACTGAGACGTTGAACTTGAATGAAGTAGTAAATAAAACAACTGCCCGTAAGTACGTTTAGACATGTTATTAGAAAGTAGTAACAGTGTACAATCATCGGAATGACATGTCGCGAACCGTGAGACAATGCGCCGGCGCGGCGGCCGGCCGTGGGAACTCAGTGATTGCACCCTCGGCCTACGGGTCGCCGGTTCGACTCCCGGGTCGCCGCCGAGCTACGCCGCGGAACGGTGGGGCGCGAAATGATCGTTCTTACATCCGGAACACGCATTCGTTATTAATATTTTAGTTATGTCAAGCGCCCTTTACACAGGCCCATAGCCAGGATTTCCATAAAAATATTTTGGGGCTCATTTTTACCCACAAGTCTTGAACTCACATCGGAATATAAAGGAACCTTCGGTATATGCGTTTGGGGCAAGCCGTGTTTGTGTGTCTGTTAAAATTTATCCGAAACGGCTCAACCAGTTTGAATGCTGCATTTTTGCAAACGTTTGGTATGACTTCGAAGCAGTTCTTAGATAGTATTTATAGCCACAGTATATTCATAACCAGGGGGCGCTGCAATACATGCCACAAAGTCGAAAGATCACAGATTTGTCGGGATTTATGATAAATTGTCAATGATATTAATAGTACATTGTTAACCTAGGTGTGAAAGTAACTTATTTAAGTCCCGAGACGGGGATTGGCGCCCGACGCGTAGCGAGGGCGCCAATAGTTCGAGAGACCTCTAAATAAGTCTTGAACCCGAGGGAAACACTGTGCTTTTCATTAAGAATACACTGAAAGTAAAAACAAAAACATAAAATGAGTGTTAATACAAATCTCTGCTATACAGAAGTATAAACAAAACTCTACAACTCGAAAAAACAAAAGAAGATCGGATTGCCGCTTTCCGGTCTATTTTGTTTTTTTTTCTGTGGCCGGCCAGGTATTCTGCCATTATTTTTCATTTCCATCATTGAAAAAATGATAAATATTTTGCCCAAATCTATGTTATTTTATAGAAATAGTTGACAGTAATAATTATAATAAACTCATTTAAAAATATATATTCTTTAATTATTACATAACTTTATGTTATTTCAATTTTACATCGCGCTGTAATTGAGTGGCTGTATAGACAGTTGGACCATGGTCCAATAGAAATGTCAAAATAGTACTAGTATTTTTTTTAATAATTCGACAGCTGTCAGTTGAAAGCGATTCTCCCTAGGGCTGAGATGTATTACTTTCAACCCGCTACTCAGGCAACTTCAGACCTTCTTTCAGAGTATGAGTAATGAAAAAGACTGACTTATTCCACTTTTAAATCTTCTTCATTCAACATTTGAGCTCATTTCCGTGTTATCGAAAATTCATGACAATGTTGGTAGGACAATTCTGATCATTGATCAAAATGGGTCATTATATACTATTATTGTACATAATTTTCTAGGGCCTTAGGGCATAGGAATAGGACACCCACACTTCTCCCTCTGTCTACGGGCCTGCCTTAATAGATATACGATTACTTCCGAATGTATAGGTATCCATATATAGTTACAGCTTATAGCATAGTAAAAGGGTGAAAATCAAATGTTTATTTAAGAAGTAATTTATAATAATAGAGCCGTGGTAGCCTAGTTTGCCTGTACTGTTTTTCTGAACTAAAATAAGTATTGTATATGTATTTCGAATCAAACACTCCAACTGCAAGGACATGATCCGTAATGACGGATAACTAAGATTACCGACATAGCCGAAAGGATTAGCAAGCTGAAGTGGCAGAGGCAGGTCACATCTGTCGCAGAACCGACGGCCGTTGGGGCAGACGGGTTCTGGAGTGGAGACCGCGGACCGGTACGCGCAGCGTGGGACGCCCCTCCGCCAGGTGGACCGACGACCTGAAGAAGGTGCTGAGAGCGGAGGACCGGGTGTGGTGGCGTTCGTTGGGGAAGGCCTATGTCCAGAGATGGACGATAAAAGACTGAAACGATGACTCCAACTGCACTTACATATACCGCCTCGTTCTTGGTCGTTGGACCCGAGCACCAGAATTCGTGAGTTCGACACCCACTATTGACGGAAAACTTTACTCAGTTGGTAGAAGTCATAATACAGGGAAAGAACGGTCTAAGTCACAAAAACAATAAACTCCATATTCAAATTGCGACTTTAAAAAGTCGATAATTTTGTGACAATGATATTTTTATGACTTACACCGTTCTTTCCCTTGTCCTCTTCATTTATGAATTGTCCTATCCTTTTTTGTCGATATCGGGAGAAAATCTTTGTTTGATTTTACTACGAGTGGGATATGTATGTATTACCTATGTATGAGTATCTATATAGAAGATGTACCTAATTTTGATTTTACTAATTAATTTTTCAACAGTTAGTCGCTCCTCTTACCCACCTCTCACGTCACTCCATGATTCGGCTCGACACACCGCATCACACCCCAAGTGCTAAGTGAAAATAGTGTTTAAATTAATACAGATTAAACACTGGGGCGTTTGGCGGGATTAAGTTGGCTCCGACAGACCCTGGGGACGAAAAAGTGCCCGAATTCTATCGAGTACTCGGAGGGATTTGATTAAATTCTGTTCTCACCCCTTGCGTGGCGTGTCGACAGTAATTGATTGAGATGTGAGCTTCTTCGGGGCTTGAGGTAGTACTTTAGGTGTACAAAATGAACTATTGCAGTGACTTTCAATTTATGGTGGGTACGTAAAGTCGGTTATGCGATTAAGTGTTCGACGCTTGAGCCATGATTTTATTTATTTACCGTATATATATGTATGTATATTCTACATTTCCTTAGCTGTAACTTAACACACTTTATTTGCGTCTCGGCCACGTATGCAAGGTACTGTAGCAGCAAAAACAAGTTTGTATTACCATACACTTTGCGGTAAAAATTCTACATGAGTACCTACCTATCCTTACATAAATTTTGTAGTGTAATATTTAATTATAAGGAATATTTATTTAAAAGTGATAATTTTTATGATAGTTTCTGTAAGTCGTATGTAGCAGGTGATCATTATTCTTCATGGATAACCTCACGCATTTAAATAATCATTCATAAGTCTTATCCAATTAATTTGTAGTACCTAATTAAAACTATCTTCACAAATAATGTTACCAGGCTTTCAGAGAAATAAATACCTAAATTATACTTGCATATCGTGATAAAATAAATTAAATTTAAATTGTGCGTTAAAAGAAAACAAACCTTTATTAAAACGTCTGCCTGGGTAAAAGTCAGCAGCGGATAAGACAACCTAGCTGACCCACTATAATGTTTGGACAAATTTACACACGGCTGTTTAGTAAAATAATAAATTCTATCTATCTATACCTATTTCTATCTTTTTTCTCTTAAACATTATTTTAATTCTTAATTAGCTGTTGCCCCCGTGGAATAAGTTTTTTTCCAGCGTGAACAGTTCACCGCGGTAGAAAGTAGCCTATATGTTATTCCAGGATATAATCTATCAATGTACCAAGTTTCATTAAAATCCGTTCAGCCGATACAGCGTGAAGAAGTAACAATCATCCTCACAAACTTTCGCCTTCACAATATTAGTAGGATGTTAAATTATATTTTTAGAAATAAATATTAAACAAAAATGTTAATAAAAACAATCGTAATCTAATTTTATTAACAGATATTTTTCCGTTTGTATTATACTTCCCTAATTTATAAATTATAAATAAGATTTCGTAAACACTTTTTTGTCAAAATGTCTTTAAGTTCAAGAAAAGGTGCTATCGTACTATTGCGGATTCAGTGTTTAGAGCTTTAATATACGATATTTATATTTATTAAATAAATAAATGTTTAATTACTTGTTAAAGCAGTTTATAAATTTGAACAATATTTTTTTTTTCCTCAGAGGGTAGAACTATAGTAAATAAATATACTTAGATATTAAGTAAGTTTTATTTAAAGAAATTGATTTTTTATAATGAGTTAGTTACTATATAACTCTAAATAACTTTTATTATTAACTTTGTATAATTTTATAAGAATATTAAAATTAATTTCCCAAAAGCAATTTTAATAAAGTGCTGTAGTGTATATCTTGCCTACTTTTTTATATAACCAATCATTGACATACTATGAAATTAGTTTATTAGACTAAAACTATCAAAGTACCTATACATTCAACAAATGTAGTGCCAAAATTTGGTTGGTAAATTATATAGGACACAATACAATAAAATTCAATTGAACAAATTGTATTGTTTTTCGGATTATATAAAAGAAAATTTAAGTAGGGTGCGTTGATGTCTTTTGTATGGTGCTTGCTAAAGCAATGCAAACTCTAACGTGTATATTATTATAATAATATCTATAATTACTAGAGGATATTATTATTCTTGTTTATAAACAAACTAAATTAACTGATACTATTTGTACATGATTTTAATAAGACGACTTTAGTACCCTCCTAAGCTATAGAAGTACTAACAACAAAGTTAACACAAAAAGCGAGTCACTATAAGAAAATTGGTCAAATTTAAATGTGTTAGGTAAGTACCTATTGTTTATTTGAATTGCGTGTTTTAGTGTGTAGGGGGCACTGGACCCAGGGGGAGTTCATGGGGTTCGTAACAAAAAAAGCATAGTACAATTTTAACGCGTCGTTTATTGATAACTTCATTTTTTTCTTCAATATACCTTTGTGTCCACTGACTATATAACACTCACTGTACATTTTCGTATTACAATTAGTCTTTCGCGGATTTATAACTTTCGATTCCATATAACAAATATTTGTACAACGCACGACGTGCGCGAGCGGCGCCGGGGCACCCACGACATAACTATCTTATCTCAAACATTTAAACCGTTCCCAACGAAACAAACGCCAAACGATTTAAATCTTTGCACTGTCTACCTACACTTTATCGACTAACTCCAACTCAACTCTAGCAATAACACTATATTTACAAATTGTTGAAAATCTTTTTGGTATTCAAATTACCGCACCCACGACATCGTCTCTCACGCGAACACCACTCCGTGCGTCCATCCATCCATCCGTCCGCACGACACTCTTACATTATTTTAACTTAAACCATGAAAAAATACAATAATTGTAATATAATACAGGAAAATGTATCAACAACATTAATTGAACTCCGGCCGTCGGCGCTGGGCCGGCGCGGCGGAACACGCTAAAGTAAACAGTTCGCATCGACGCGGCGGCGCGCGGCGGGCGGCGCGCGGCGGGCGGGTACATTATAAAACAAATAAATGGACATACCTAGGCGTATGTACGGGCAGCAGATAACGATCACTGTCTGTCTGTCCTAACGCGACAAGGGGTACGCAACAAAGTCACTGTGGCAGACTGGCTGGCTGGCGCGGCGACCCGACGAGCTCATAGCGGCGGGATGTCGATGTCGCACGCGAAGGGCGCGTCTCAGATGAGCGGCATGGCGCGCTCGCCGGCGGCGGCGTACCGCTGCTCGTCGGGCACGTGGTACATGTTGATGATGTGGCTGAGGTCCTGCTGGCCGTACTCGCGCTTCATGGCCAGCTGCTCGTGCGCCGCGTACTCGCGCTTCATCTGCGGCGGCGGCTCGTGCGGGACGTACTCGCGCTTCATGCCCGGCGGGCCCGGCGACACCGGCTCCGACTTGGCCGACGAGCCGCTCGGCGAGTGCGACGCGCATGACGGCGGCAGCGCGTACCCGCCCGGCGAGCCGGGCCCCAGGCCGTACGCCGACGGCGACGGCGGCTGCGGCAGGTACGGCGAGCCCTGCCCGCCGCCGTAGTAGCCGCCGCCGTAGCCGCCCTGCTGCATCTGCGACACGTCGTAGCGCGGGTAGCCGTACGCCTGCTGCTGGTACGCGCTCGGGTCGTGCATCATGTACCCGTTGGGCATGTACCCGTTGGGCGTCATCTGGTACACATCGCGCGGCTGCTGCGACGACGGAGCCGACGACCGCTGGTCCGCCGCTCCCAATAATCCTCCGCCGCCCAGCGGATACTTTTCCTGCTTTTTGGCGAGAGTCTTCGTTTTCCTCCTGGGTCTGTATTTGTAATCCGGGTGTTCTTTCATATGAACGGCCCGAAGTCTCTTAGCTTCGTCGATGAACGGGCGTTTCTCGGATTCCGAGAGGTCTTTCCACTGTGCACCGAGACGTTTTGATATTTCCGAGTTGTGCATCTTGGGATTGTCCGAGGCCATCTTCCTGCGTTGGCCGCGCGACCACACCATGAACGCGTTCATGGGGCGCTTGACGCGGTCCGTGTTGGAGTTCTTGCTGGTGTTGTTGTTGTTGTTGTTGGGCGGCTGCTGCTGGTGGTGGTGCGGCTGCGCGTGGTGCTGCGGCGGCGGCTGATGGTGCTGGTGCTGCAGCGGCTGGTGCTGGCCCAGCGGCTGCTGCATCATGCCGCCGAGCGCGCCCAGCGACCCGTAGCCGTGCTGCAGCGCGTGGTGCGGGGGCACCGTGGCGTGCAGGCTGCCGCCCTTCAGGTCCGTCTCCATCGTCAGCATGTCGTCTTCCTGCGGCGCGTACAGTTTGCCGATCCTTCGTTCACCGTGCACAACGAGAGAACTGTCGGTCGCTCACATGGACTCGCGGCGGAGCGCGTCAGAGTAACGATCCGCAGTACCGTGCGGCGCGGAGGCTACGTGCGTTGTGAGGAGGCTCGCTCGCCGGGCGCGGCGACTGCCCGTGCTCCCCGCTCGGGTCCCCCCGGAGCCCCGCCTGCCCCGGGGCTCCGCCAATGGGGCCGCCGAGCTCGGCTCCGCCCCGCCCGCGCTCTCCCACCCGCCGCGGCCTGCATTTTTAATCGCGTGGCGAGCGAGGCGAGCGCACGCCTCGCCTCCGCGCCGCGCCACCGCCGCCGCCGCCGCCGCCTCATGCAAATCTCAATTTTGTTTGCCGACGGTGCAAGCACCTCGGCTCGCCTCGGCCATAGATTAGATGTATGTAGGTAAACAAACAGCCTATGCTCTAACAAACCTGCTACGGTTCTCGCATTATTTAGTGTTCAGACTAAATAATTCTACATTAAACATATTCGCTATTTGTTATTGAGTAACTGCTGCAAAAATTTTTCTTGTAGAAAGTTAAATATATTTAGTAAGAAAGTGTTGTATGCGACAAACTTTCAACACTCCCAATGTTCTGTTAGTCACTCACAATATACCTACCTATTTTTACTCCCTCGCGCAGCCATCTTCAGTGGAGTTTGTTCAGCTGTATGTACACAAGGTAGGTAAGTTCAAGGCCCCTGGGACAATGTGCTGTACCCGGCACGCCTGCGCTCAAAAAGAAAGAGCCGCTAGCTAACACAATGATTCGGGTAACATAGTTAATGATCATTCCCATTCTGGGCTCATTGTTAAAGCAACTTAATGTAACCGACTGCAATAATCAATGTTATTCAGTATTATACTGTTTACAAGGCACTTGTGGCAATGAGTTTGTTTACCAGAGCTACCACTGTGCAAGATGGAAATAAAACTGATTTGATCAGCTGCTGAGTATGACAAATAGAATCTGCTGTATAAATATTTTTACCTCTAAATTGTTGCAGGCTATTGTAGCTCTCATAACTTCAAGTAATAAATAACAAATAGCATGCTATTTTTCGATTACCTATGTATTTTATTGACCAATGTAAAAGTTACCAACGCAGCTTACCTTAGCAACATTAGAGCGGTGCGCCTAAACCGTGCGTTTGTATACTCCTTCGTATTACATTCAACTAATTCGAGTTGTTTTAAAATATAGCAAAGTAGGTATAAAAATATACCAGAATCCATGTTTACCTACTAACAAATTGGATCAATTAAATAATGAACTTATAAAACACAAATTTCTTTATATATAAAAACTGAATACCTACACGAAAAAAAACGAACAAAAAAAAATGTTTGTATGTTTGTTCCCTATGCGTTCCGAAACCATTGATCAGATTATGATGAAACTTTAATAGAGTGTTATGGGGAGACCCGCGTTGCAACGCATGCCTGGTACAGCTTGTACAGCAGTTTATTAAAAACGTTTAAATTTTCAATGATATTATAATCAAACAACATTGTAATTGGAGGTATTTTGCAATGTTTAAAGATTAATAGAGACCTATAGTCGAATCGAAGTATGAGTCTTTTGCTCTTCGGTTTTAAACTATTAATTAATATTCTGTGATATACAGGGCACAGCGAGATGGGTCAGTGTAGGGAAGAACAAAAGTAAAAGAGATACAAAAATATGTTCTAAGGAACCATGTCCTCGATTTTAAACATAAGAAAAACTGCAGTCTTAAATTTAAAAACTCATACAGATATCGGGAATCGGATATACAGGTTGACCCTGTTTAAGTTATAAAGTACTTACTTGAAAATTCTAGTCTATAATGAGTAGGTCTTGGCATAGTGATAGCGTCTGTGGCCTCGGAGATAAGACGCGGCCTCCCATATCGAAAGGTCCGAAGATAGATCCCCAGCTGGGCCATGTACCAATGTTTTTTTTTTCGAAACTTAAGTGCACTTACTGACTGCTCTCGAACGGTGAAGGAAAACATCGTGAGGAAACCTGCATAACCAACCCGCACTAGGCTAGCGTGGATAGCCCTAACGCCCTCATTGAGAGGCCCAGCAGTGGGGGCGTGTTAATAGAATATGATGAGTAGGTCTTTGCGCTAGGCGGGTAAGTACCAACTTAGGAATATCTTATTTCTATGCTAACAGAATATTAGCTAATGTTTTCTCATAAATTACTTATCTTCACAAAAACGTTTCTACCTAAAAACTCGGTCTGTAAATAACTGTTTAGACGATTGTAAAATACTTGGACAGAAACAATAGCCAACCCTCCAAGCTAATGCTCAGGTACATTTCACTTCCAGGAACATTTTAATTTCACCCACAGTTGCAGATTAGGCAATTTCTTTTTTTTTTATCATTTTTCTCGGTAACACAGTAGGTACGAGTAGGTAGATATTCGTACCTAGAAGATATATTTTACTGCAGTAGGTTTTTTTTATTTAATTATACTGTTTTACTGTTATCTCCAGCATCTGTAAAGGGTAGCACTTCAAAAAAACTCTTGATAATTTTATATTGGTAACTTTATTTTTTAAACTTTACATTCTAGAATTTTTTAAACATTTCATTTAACTTAGCTACATCTTATACTTACATATTTATTATCTTTTTAGTAATTAAAATCAACGGAATATGTTATATATAATATGTATTAGTCGATAGATATAAGAATAAAAATGTAGAAAATTAAAATCAACGAAAAGTGCAAAATTAGCGAATATACTTAGCTAAAATATAAAAAGGTATCGTAGGTACAAACAAGTGAGTTGCTAATAAAACATATTCAAAGTTCTATAGTTTCACAATATTCAGCTGAAAATGTCAGACAGATTTTATGTTTTATTTATATACTAAAACGATTACAGAGTCATTACAGACATGTCCAAATCTGTAAGAAATAAACATACATTAATTTTAATCTTACACTATTATAGGAAATTAAATACAGGACAATAATAATAAAAATGCATGTTTGCGATCTAAGTATCAGCAAACATGTCATTAGATCCGTTGTATTGAATGTTTTTGAGAGAATAAATTTAGTGTGCTTACATGCAATAAAATATATTTGAATTTTTTGAGAACAGATCCACGGAGAAAAAATATTAATCACATCACTATTTAATCACATTATTAATTTAGCCAACGGATGTACTGAGAATGTTCGCAAAAAAAACACAATATGAAGTTAAATAAACTTAGTTGAATGCGTTACGTTTGAGAATAAATTTCTTAGTAAATATAATAAAACTAGAATACATCATTTTAGGTAGGTACGCTAGATGGCAGATCGCAGATAGGTTAGGTCCATTCTATATTCAGACTACAAAACTGTCAGAGCATGAAACGGTTTCGCGCTGGCGCGACGCGGCGCCATTTTGCTCCAGTTTCAATTTAATGAAACTCGGTTCAGACTGTGTGGCAATACCTAAATGTGCAAACCCCTTGGCATGTCTCAGGAATAACTTTTTATGTATTGGACGCGTCAGTGGCCTCGGGGATAAGACGCGACCTATCATATCGAAAGGTCCGAGGTTCGATCCCCGGCTGGGCCATGTACCAATGGGTTTTTTCTAGGAACTTAAGTACATGTACTGACTGCTCTCAAACGGTGAAGGAAAACATCGTGAGGAAACCTGCATACGCCGAAGAAGAAATTATTAGGCGCATGTGAAGTCCACCAACCCGCACTGGGCTAGCTTGGTGGACTATAGCCCGCACGCCCTCGTTGCGAGAGTAGGCCTGAGCCCCAGCAGTGGGGAGATTAATAGGCTGTTGATGATGATGATGGACCGAGTCGACTAATTTATATCATATTTTCCCTTAATTGGAATCTCTTAGGTACTGTATGTCTTTGTATTTATCATAATTTCTTTAGCAGGTATCTGAAAGAAAATAGTCCAAATAATTGCCGAACTCGGGTAGACGAATGATGAATGTTAACAAATCACTAACTTTTTTAAATCTATTGAATGTAGCATTCCAGTCGAGTATCTTAAAAAAACGTGTTTTAAATTCAATTAATAATCTACATTTATTTGTTAGTTTGTTACTCAAACACGGCCATAACGGCTGAACTTATTTTGATAAAACTTTGTACAGTGATAGCTTAGCACGACACTTTTTAACGCGAACGAAGTTGCCGGTATAAACTACTATTTAATAAATTTCGTATCGTCAATCTATATTAAATGCATAGACTGCCTTACAATAAAAAAAAACATTCCCACAAGCCAAACAAGATGTTCAATATGAAATTAGGATATTTATGAATTCACTACTGCAATGCAACTGTAAACAGAACTACTACCCACTATAAATCTGGTAGCCTGGAAATACTCAACGATCAAACTCTTCACATCCTCTCACACTTCCGCACAACAGTAAACCATTGGGAGTCATCCAATAATTGCCGGAGTAATGCTTGCGTTAAATAAAAAGTGCGCATCAAACACTCTGCGCGTTCTAATTGGCGCGAGGTGTCGCTAATGACACCGCGCCCGCCAGCGAGTGGCGCGACTCTGCGAATTTATTAATTATCGTGGCTGGCAACACCGAGGTGATGCGACGCGGCAATATGGCCGCCGCGCATTGTTGGCACGAACACCGATGTTTTAATTCTTAAATTATCGATATTGCAAGAGTTACTTGTAATAATCGTAATAATGTTAGATATATTTGTACCTACAATTTATGGGTAGATCCTAAAATTACGGAAATAGGTAAGAAGGAATAGTACATTGTGCAATAAGGGCAGTAAGTAGGATATTACTAACGAGAGTCTGTTAGAAGCCCGACGCCGAAGGCGGAGGGATTTTAATGACTCGAGTTTGTAATACCGTTACTGCCCGTGATGCACACAATGTTTTTCATCACATTTGCGAGGAAATAAATACCTACGACACAAGGGAACAAATTTATTTTCTTTGACTTTGCTGATATTATTTAAGTTCATTCAATTAATTTAGTTAAATTTCGTTAAATTTAATTACCTTAATATAACTCAAGTTAACTCAGTTTAACTCAAGTCGAGTCAAATCGAGTACAGTCGAGTACAGTGGAGTACAGTGGAGTACAGTTGAGTACAGTCGAGTACAGTCGAGTACAGGCGAGTACAGTCGAGTACAGTCGAGTTTAGTCGATTTTAGTCGAGATAAGTCAAGTTACCTACTCAATTTATCTTAATTTTTAACTTAATTAATTTAATAAACCAGTTCAGTACAGCCAGCTACACATAACTGCCCTAGGGGTATAATATTGTACTGATTTTCATTATTCTCCCGCGGGTGTATATAGGCCATTGTGTTTCTTTAGGTACGCATATAATCCGACCCTGAATGAGCAAGTGTGATGAAAAAATCTTTAGTACCTACTTTACATAATTCTTTACTTTGCCTCGAACTGATGAGAAAAATTAAAAGTTACACCTACATGCTGATGGTACACCATATCCGTAACCGTTAGGACCTATTATTTAATCTGTGGCGGCACTTGAATCTATCGAGTTTAAATGAGACTCGAATCGTCGTTAGAAAGACTTGCGCTCGACTCGATTCTTCTAGTCTATGAGCGCTCCGAGTCCTGCATGTTCGAGTCTTCAAAATTACGACTCAAAAACCCGAGACTATTGCAACACCAACTGTATATATAGCTATCATTTCTAAAAGCTTTGATTATTAGGTATATGTACACGATTACCTAGTAATTTCATGAATTCTCAGTTGACTACATATGTTAGAGTAGGTACTACATCACGAGTCGGAAATCACAGAGGCAGTGCATCATAATGAAAGCCAGCATTAGGCAGGCACGAGCCCACTGCCCACTGGACACAAACAAGACCGCACGTAAGAGCAAGCTATCATCATCTCTCCTTGAGGGGGGTCTTGCCACCCCCTATTGAATGTTACGTAGACTTCACAAACGATAGAATTGAACGACAGTACAATAATTATAAGTAGTGATTTAGACCGATGCAATTAAGGCAATAGACAATTTGGTAGAAAACTAATGAGTCTGAAGTATGGGTAGATTTCTATTCAAAGTCAAACAATTCAAAAGGTCTATGCTAGGATGTCGTATGCTCACATACTTTGAATTTACAATAAAGAAAGTACATATTACTATGGATTTATACATGATCATAAATTGTTAATACATACGATCAGTCATTTATGTTCTGTTTATAGCACAAGTCTATACAAAATGAAGATTAGGTTTGATTAAGAATAAAATGCTAAATAATTATTGTCAGCAGGATTTATTGCAGTAGATATTATGTTTGAAATTTTTAAAATTATTTTTAATCTCCACATGAGCACTTTCTATAAGTACATACTCTCGTGGTACTCGGCCGTCACATTTGAATAGGGCTAGTATGTGCATGCCAAGGGGGGAGGGTGTCGCCGACCCCCGGCGGGAGGGGGAGGGTCCACTTCCGGCCGCTGTCTCCGACTCATCAGGCCTATCTTGGAAGCGAGCCTCCCGCAAATTAAATAGTAACATGCGGCGGACTGTACCTGTAGCTATGCGTATCTACCACTAGGTGTCCTTTATATATGAATATTGTATTTCAAATGGTAACTGGGTTAGTAGAATGTAAATAAATTGCCAAAATTTGTTTTAATATTTGATTCAGTGCATTTATATATTTGTTCCTTTAAATAACAACGAATCTGTAGAAAAATCTCGATAGATCTGTAAAGATTTAGTTAATTGATCTACTGAAAATGATCGAAATTTCACAAGAGCAAAGCTTTTATGAACGGATACAGGCTCTAATTCGCACCAAGTGACATAAGTTATATGACTATGACGGAAAAGCATCTAATTTATCGACTCGTTCATTTGTTACTAACTTAACAATATGTTCAAATGTAAATTCCACAAAAAAAACTTTTATCTTAGTACCTACTTAAGTATTAAAGTTTTATCCTTCTTAAATTACTTTAATTAATGTAAACGATAATAAATGAGCGAATAGAGGTGTACCTGCACCTCATAAATTTACCAACTGCTACATCAATTGGACATAAAACATAATAATATAGTTTTATGTTATAGACAAGAAAAAGAAAGTATACAGGCACAGTTGCTTAAAAAAAGTTGGAGGCACACATTTTGAGACTTATTATGTTTTTTATTTATTTATTTAATCTTACACAACTTTTAACGGAACAAAAATTCTAGAGTGCAATGTGATCAAGCTTGCAAATAAGTATTCTAAAACGTAACACAGAATTTAAATTTAATTACATTTTTAAATTCTAAAATTACAGTCAAAATTGTGATTAGGTAACAATTATTATAGTAAAAATTTATAAAACCATGTCAAAATTACAGTTTTACATTATACCTACCTACACACATACGAGTACACTATGACATAGGTAAACCTACGAGTAACAGCGAGCGCGCAGCTTTTTGCTCTCATGCATATCTGTAGTAGGCACTCATGTGCAATAACTTAATTTATTGATAAATTGATCCGGCTTCTTTCTTCAGCAATGGAACCTATTATTTGCACATCAAAGATAACCTTCGACTTTTGCCAATTACACTCTTTGTCGAATCTTATTGGATAAAGCTATCAATAGTTGCAAGGTAATGTTGTCTGTAAACAACTCAGTACATAAAATGTCAGTAATGTATTTGTCTATTCGTCGTACACGTTTGTATGGGCTCTGGTTGTGGAATGGTCCGACCGAAATCAAATTATAAGGCTTCGTCCTAATACAACGCGATTGCGCGATTCGCGCGATCATTTTTCGTACGTGCGCGCGATCAAACAAACTGATGTCGAATAGGTGGTGTCCTAAGTGTCATTTGCTCGATTATACGATTTTATTAGGCAACGTTTGATGATCGCATCGCTTAAATTCGCGATGGGCCTAAGTGGGCCTAAGTCCCACTGCTGTACACATTGGCATATGTACCGTGATAGTTTTCATAATTACAAACTATGCACTTTATAGGTATCAAACGACCTGGACCAGTAACAAAATATCTGTTGCCCAAACATTCTACGGCCGAGACTCGAATCCGAGACCAACACAACAGGTCGAACTTTCGTCAGTCAATTTAACCGCATAGGGGGTGGCATACAACGACTTACTTTCCCGAAAGAGTCGTAGGAGGTAAGTACTATATTATTATAATGAGCAGTTGTTTTTTTGTGGTTGAATTTTTTATTTATTAAATTGATTAAATTAAAATGAAATCGTTTAATTTTTAATAGTTTTTAGATTTTTGTCGTTTTTTAATCGTTACTTGTTTACAGTTTTTTGTAGCATTATTCTAAATGTGTAATTTTAATAAAATGGTCATCGGTAACATAATATTATGATCAAGTTCGCACATCGACTGTACAATTTTATTTATAACAAAATAATATTTACTGTACATATATTACACTTCGGTACTTACCTACATATTTTACAATCCCATTTTACATTATTGTAGTGAGTTTCCATGTTTAATGAAAGCAAGACTAATAAGATTTATACATTCTAATAGGATTTTGTTTGAATATGTTCCATCTCTAAATCATTTAAAAGGTTAATAATAATTGTATTAAAAAGCGAACCACAAAACGATATTTTGTATACAGATTCACCGTAATACCTACTTACATACATTATTTATCACTTAAAATCCATTATAAACAGACGCATCCAGTCAATGTTTGTACATATAACAACGCAGTTTCCTACATCACGACCGCGTCAAAGCACACATACATAGCTAACATCCATACAACACGGTCAGCTGACTGGCGGATCTCGCGGGGTCCTCGCCCGGACCGTGCCAGTCCGTGCGACACGCACCAATGCGCGCGCATCGCACAGCACGCGAAAAAGCACAAAACTGACAACATTTCCGCGAGGAAAACTCGTTTTCCGCGACAAAACGTGCGAGCGTCGCGCTCCCAATGCCCAGACTAAACGCGGGCCGTGAAAAAGCACCGCCACAACGGCGACCGACAATGGAAAGCGGTAAAGAATCATAATAATAACAATGACAACAATGTGAGATGCTATAATAAAGAGCCGCGGCATTGTGCTAGCCTCGGCGTTCGTTCGAAGGGTCGCGGGAGATCGATACTCGGCGGATTGTCTGCGGATGGCGTGCGTGAGCCTTTGTCGGGTCGGCCTCCGCCCGGCCGGGCCGCGGGCCGCGAGGGCCGAGCGCCCGCCGCGCGCCGCGCGCCGCCGCAACGCCGCCGCGCCCTCCGCTCGCCATTGCATTCATCAGCGCCGCCCGCGCTAATCAACTCCTACGATCCTAGCGAACGCCAAGACTTTCAGTCGCTCCAAATTCAAAACATTTTTACAAGCTTTGTATTTTATAGTCCTTGTGATAAACTAGGCGACAGATGAGAAACGTCAATGATAGTTTATTGTTAGTGGATAGTACAGTCGACTGCACATCAGTGGAAATACATTGACCTTGAGCGGGCCTAGCCTATTAGGATGTTTCAATACTTTAAGAGACCAGTTTATACTGGTTTTGTTTTCACTGACGTGTGGTCGACCGTATCTATACAGGATTGAATGAATTGACGAAGGAATAAAAGATCATGACTTCTGTGGCGCACGATGATACAATAAACAATATCGAACTTCTGCTTTATTTTCGGCACAGCTACTACATTAATATAGGTAGGAGTACTACAACATTCCACAGTAAAACGATCTTTCAGAAATGCACATACAACTGCCAAACACGCGTGCGAGAATTGACTTATGCAAAAAGTCTTAATTTAGAATCGAAGGTGTTCGTGATACAGCGATCTAAATTTCGGCAGACGGAGGCGTGAAGTGGCGCGAGCCCCGGCCATAAAACATCCGAGTTTAATGTAATAATCCGTTGATCGGACTTATCATTAGTTAGATCGCGCGCACCTCCCGCCGGCGCGCAGATTGCCTGCAACCATTCTCTTAGTGTGGATGTGACCTCACATAATCTGTACGTATAACATTTGGCTTGGTTATTTAAGTGTTTACCTAATAATATATTATTTCTTATTTATTAAACCGACGGTTACAGCACGGCAGTTCACAAAATACGGCTCAACTAGCGCTAAAGTGATAGCGGTTTTAGGAATATCGGTAAGAATCTTACAAGAAAAAGTTCACAATGGTTTATTTAATTTACGTATTTCTGAAACTTTTCTACAATGATCACACTTCGTGTCGTTTTAACACAAAATAGGTATATGCTGCTTCTTCCAAAAAAACTTGAGAAGTTACCGTAATAAGTTTTAATAATGTGGAAAGTGCTTACTTTTAAAACATAAAAATTGGCTTAATTTTTCATGTCTTATAAAATTGTGAAGCAATTTTATTTTGTGAAAATAATAAGAAATAAATATACTGTTATATTTGTAAACTCAAAGTGTGAATATCGGTTTTACCATTATGGCAGACTCCAAAGTAAAACAATGGTCATAGCCATATTCAGTGTATGCGGAACTTTAATTGGTCGGCGCTGGCGCAGAGAGGGCGCCCCGCGGCGCGCGTCCATCACCCAATGCGCGAGAGTTCCACAATTACTATTCCATCAGAATTTTAGGACCTTCGACGCTAAACTACCGTACCCCTCGGGGGTCATATATCTGCTTAAATGAGAGAGGATGGGCAGTTCCCCATGTTTGTGTCGTATATCGAACTATATCGCGCTATCGACTAATCCAATTATGTAACTGCACCTAGCGGTCGTGCAGTTGTCTTTTAATCGATAATTGACTGACAGAGAACTTCTTGACAATTGCCTATTTGTGATTAGATTGCAGGTTCAAGATAGATGCAATAAACTTTCTTATTTTACCACCTCTAGTTCGCAAATTATTGTACGCAACATTGACTTTGAAATGTAAAATGATCAATGTTTTTTTTGTTGTAATGAAGTCACATTTTGGCTATTACATTAATTGTAATTACTATTAAATATTTTCATCTCATATGAATCTGTGCAATCTTATTAACAGTTGTAATTAAAAGATACGGTCACACTGCACAACTTTCTCACTCACTTACTAATTGATTTAACATTTTTTTACTCGAAAATACCGCTGGTGAAATATTTATGTAAGTTTTAGTAGTTTGGTACAACTTTCAAATATGAATTTCATGGTCATATTAATCAATATGCACTATTTCGACATAGTTAATACTAATGATGATAATGGCAATAAACATATATGAATATAAATATACACGATGTTAACATTTTGGCCTCGCCTGATTAATGATCAAAAATGTACGCAATCTCGATTGTCCACTCAAATCAAGCAATAAAGCCAAGTGGTAATGTTGGAACATCGCCTACAATAGACTGGACATGTGAGTACAGATTTGAGTGCCACAATAATGACAAGATGGCGTTTAAAATTTGAAATGTAGCCGTTAATTTACACCGCCATTTTTAATTAAACGCGATGACTAAGTGCGGGGATCCATCACAGTCGGCACTCGGAGCCGATCTATTATTAATTATTATTTTGATCGATCACGCTCCGTCTATTTCATTAAGGATTATTACGTTAAATTTTTCTTCGTGTCTAAATCATTATTTTATGAATTTTGTAATGATGTGTGAGTGAGCTAATGACAAAGGTTTCGTAAAGCTTTATTTTTGTCTAATGACTCAGGCGGCATTGTTTTGAACTTTCTATTAACTGCGCAAAACAACAACACTTGTATAATTCCAACTATTCCAAGCTTGTATTATTAGTTATTCTGTGTACCAAGCTAGGATTCCCTGAAGGTAACTTTGTTAAGCACATTAATCTAAAAACAGACTGAAGTTTTTGAAAACTACAAATCTTTGCTGAAACTACAATGTAGTGTGCGCAACCATGTCCTTTTACAAGAAAAGCACTCATCGCGTCAGCGACACAACAACTGCAACCAATTTCAATCCCAACCTTGTAGGCACTGCGATCAAGGGAAATAGAGGTAATGACTAAGATGATACTGTGTGTATTTTTTATAAAATTCAAATAAACGTGAATATTTCGTAAGTAACAGGACTAAAGCTATACGAGCCCACTTCAGGTAAATTCATCTCGGATAACCGAATATAGGATCGAGATATTTTTGCCGAAATTAAAGGTGAGTTTATCCCTCAACGAGTAATTCGTTCCCGGTTCCCGGACCGTAAGGGAACATTATCCTTACGGCTCAACGACTTTTCCTAGAAATCAATAATCCCAAGCATTTTAAGACGTACCTTGAGAAACAAATATATTGGATCCGAGACCAACGTGGAAATCAAAGAAGCCGCGGATTAGCCAACTATTTTTTCTGTGCGTAAAATTTGAAACTTTTCGATTTAACGAGAGATTTGGCGCATCTCGATATTTGTGGGGCTTTTCGAACAATAGGCTTCCGGGGACTGTTGCCCTTGAGAAATTGCGTTCGAGGATAAGCACAGAATCAAGATTTTCTTGAGAATTTCATAATCCGGTCGGCACTCGCTGTCTTCGGTTATCCAACTTCATCTGCAAGTAGGTATACTAAGTAGGTTTCTGTGAATCTAGCCATAGACTTTCACATCTTATCTCATCATGATTCTACAAATACTTTCCAAATTCGGACTTCCTTATAATATAACGATACGATAGAAGCAATCGGGTATCTTTTGAGGTAAACTATTTCCATATAAGTGAGTGTACAATCAAAATTCCGTAGCGGAAGGAATAGGACGTATTCTGAACATCGCTCGATAACTAACACCTACGTGAGGTCAGCACATTTGGCGGAGCGATCGCGGTGTGATACCGCCGACGTATCGATCGTATCGCCGTGACGAGGCGATATCGGTAATTTGAACAGTCCATGAACTGTCCGGTTCATGAAGAAAGGGAATGCGGTTTTATATCGAACATGTCATTATTTGGTTTATTTTCAAAAAAGGTATTATTTCAAACATGACATCAGCAAGTTTGTTTAGAAACAGAGAGTATGCGATCAAATCGGAGAAAATGACGCCGATGTGTCTGCCAGACAGACTTCGTTTCTAGCGAACAGAATAAGATGAATGTGGGATATGTTTCCGAAAAAAATACAAAGAGAGTAAGTTACATAAATAAATGGGAAGATAATACGTTAAGTCCAACTTGATACTTAATTTTTGATACACTGTGTCGTAAGGCAAGGCGACAACACTCGTCCAGTTCGTCATAAATAAATGATTGGTCTCTCTCCCTACATCTGATAAACAAGAACACACTATAGGTAACTATAACGCTAAGATAAGTAAAGGGCCCTAATTTTTTTTTTTAAGTTTTAGGGCTTCTTTCACCACTCTCTGATAAAGTCCCAGATACCCTATCTGCAGGTTATCCTGACAGCTTCTTTTTTTGTTTCACGGTATCTGATTGCCTATATCTTAGTCATTATTATATATTTTATACAATCTATCAGAGAGATTTATCTGATAGATTAGTTTATATCTAAGATTACTATCTGTAACAATATCAGGAACTGATGAAAGAAGCCCTTAATCTTTATAATCGTAGTTATGGCATAGAATATACTTTAATAGTACCAGTGTCATGGCAAACATATTTTTTTACCAGTGTCGAGAAAAATTAATATAAAATACAATGTCAAAGTCAGAAAATAAAAATGCATATTTTAATTACATGCGTCCAAGAAAAATGCGGATCCCAATAAATAACTGTGTGCATGCATGTTACTTGTCAGGGATCGACGAGTCACGCTCTCGATCCAAAATATTTGAACTATGCCGAACGATGCTATCTTTTTTTATCACATGATGCTACCTGCAAAGTATGTTTGGAATTTGTAGTTGGGGCAACACTTTTACCGCACCCATATTATTTAGATGCGTGAGACGTTACAGAGAGACAAACGCCTCAAGTTTGCATCGCATTTTTAAAATAATTATAGTACTAGTAGTTCCGTGAGAACAGTAGACCTCGCCAGCCCTTATAAACCAAACCTAAAAGAAACCAACAAAAGTCAACTTTGGAAACAGAAAAAGTACCTACTAAAGTGACAAAAATTAGCACTTTAAAGCTTAATATTTCGCAAACGGATCCCTGAATCGAAAACTGTTTATCACACACCCGCGATATTTTTGAAAGACCCATCCAACGATACCCCACACCATGGATATCACGCGGAAAAAAATAATTTTCCATTTTACGTATGCAGTTCTATGAACATAATTTATTTTTTCAACTTTCTTAAGTCGATCCACTATTACTCAAAAACTAATAGAACCTACTTAGCCGTAATAGTTTTCCTTGTAACTACGTTATATATGCTACTGCCATGAATTTTTTCACATTTCCAGAAGCAACCGTTTAGCTGGCAGGGGGGGGGGACACGTGACTCTAACAAAAATTACCGCTTTAAAGCTTAATATTTCGCCAACGGATCCCTAAATCGAAAAAATGGTATTCACACACCAGCAATATTTTTGAAAGACCTATCCAACGATATCCCACACTATGGGATTCACAAGAAAAAAAAAGTTCACTCCCACTTTGCGAGTATGGTAGGTACTCTAAAAAAAATGTTTTTCAAAATTTTATTCTACTCATTTTGTAGGTTTAATTAATTTATACATATGCCAAATTTTCGTCAAAATCGGTTGAAAAATGCGACCTGTAGAGAATTACAGACAGACAGACAGACAGACAGACAGCCGGACAAGAGCATTTTTGGCCAGTCTCGAAACGTAGACGCTTCGCTCGCTTCGCTCGCTCGGTCAATTAGTTTGGTATTATTGCAGGGATACAATAAAAAGGTTCAATTAAAAATGATGTGTACAAAGCGCGAAACCATAGGTAGGTAGGTAACTACTATAATTATCCATGATTTTTCTTTTCGGCTCCATCGTTGTTTGTATGTCATGTCTAGAACTTAAATAACAATTGTAATTTAATTTGTGACATCAAAATTATGTAAGTTACACATATTTACTCATTTACTTTACTTTTGATACTAAGGCCATGGCCAAGTCCACTATGTTACCCTCTAAATCATAGTGACAGGTAAGCAAATAGAACAAAACTCGTCCTTCTTCTAGGAATCCCTAAAAGTCCTTGCCCATAAATCACTAGGCTCCTGACAAATGGATTCTACGACTTTTTTCTCGCCACTCATTTATTAATAGGGCAGGGAATGTTTCGGAAAACCAATAAAATGTGCCCGTCATATACCTGTCCGCCAGCAGACTGCGTGGCATTGTTCCTTTGCCCAGATTTTTTTAAAAATTTTAAACGGTTTCGTACCGGTTTTAAAAGTATCGCTATTCATTGTACTATTATTTGTACTAGGGTGTATATTATTTTAATCACTTACGGCGGCTTCACTAATTTAAAGGATTGAATGAGGTTATTAACAGTTCTTTAAAATCGTGATTAGGATGTGTTAGACTTAATAATCGATAGTTATACCAAGATCATTTCTTAAAGTAATAAATCGATCGATGAAAGTCAAGTAAGTGATATAATTTACACGTTTATTCACTTTGAAATGATGTGCTACCTGTAACTTTAATCAATGAATCAAGGTGACATGATTCAAAGTGTCACCTTACAAGAAAATTTATCACAATCCATGATGGTTTCACATAATTGCTGACGTACAAAACATGGCTGTAATAGTTTTCACATAAAGTTCAAAATAAAAATAAAATTTATTATAATTTACGTCTGTTTTAAATTGTGGCCCCACATAAGGTTTCGCAACTAACCTATTTTTGTGAATGGTCATTTTTTGCCTCAATGTCCCGTGTGCGAGCACAAAGAGTTCCTTCAAGGTATTTTGCGCGTGTGAAAGAGGATCCATTCTCTCCGCCCTTAAGGATTGGAACAAAAATAATTGTCATTTCCTGCGGCGACTGAGACATAAAGACCGCGGAATATTGTTATTCGGATTGCACAGAACCAGACTGTCGCGGGAGTTCGACATTTTCGACACTTTCCCGTCGTCGTTTACTTGCAGCAATTGTAGCCTAAATAACGTAAATGAAAGCGCTCGAGGTGCCAAATAACCCCCAGTCTGTCATTACCGCCGCGTCGTGACATATTTCACAATTTATGAAGGATGCGTACGTTAAAAGTCGACCAATTTGACGGTCCCTCTGGCACTCCAGCATTCTATCCTTTTATAATTAAGAAACTTGTCTGTTGTTACGGTATCGATATTCGTAATGTTCCCTCACATTTTGTAAGGGACCTTGCAACATCAAGTGCTTCTAATGCCAGGTCCTCGTGACGAGTTTCTGGAAACAGAACAATGGCGGTGTAAACTATGTTGACAGGCTGATAATGATTTATTTGATTACATCAAATAGGAAAAATCTCGAAAACACATTGTTTAGAAAACACTCAATAACTATACATAGGTAGGTAGGTACGTATACAAAATAAAATCATGTTCTAGTATCAATTCAGATAAGTGGAGAAACACATCGGAACAAAATGTCGATAATATCGCAACAGCAGAAACCGACACTCACTAATAACAACCGATGTCGGCTGTCAAACTGTACCAAATGGAGTGCCACAAGTAATCACGGAGCAAATGAGAAGTTTTGGGTCACGACGCGTGCGAACTTCCCATCAACTTGCACTTCGATAAATCAAAAGCGAACCTTGTCACAAGGGCAATATCATTTTCACACGTGTAAAGTTATGTTGGCCAGTCGCCAAGACGTGGAGGGTAAGTTTCAGAGGGTAGACGTGGGAGGTCACAGAGCTAATGGCTGCCGGTGACAGGTAACGCGAGATGCCAGACAAAGTGCATCGCATGACGTTGGACGCCTGGCCGCCCTCCTCAGGTTAATGGACCTGCTGTTACTGTCGATACTCACACCGGGAATTTCAATAAGTATGATCTTTGGAGATGTTCGTATGCATAGACGAAACCGAAAAGGGGAAGATACGTTACTTACTGAAGGTTTTGGTCAGTCTAGCACGGAACGATGACGGCTTGATTGTCTCGCTATTACCAGAGTGAACGAGAATGCGGCAACTTCATACATCCGCACACACGCAATATTCATCTACATTAGCACACAGACAAAAGCGCGTCGCCAAACTATGGCCAAGTACTCGTTCCGCGCGCTTATCTCTGCGCTATAGTGTAGGTGAACATTGCGCTTGTGTGCGTGCGTTTCATAGCGCTTGTATGAAGTTGCCGCACTTTCATTCACTCTGTTATTACTGTTCTTAGTGTAAAATACTTTAGATAGATATTTAGGTACGTATAATATACTGATTATTATGCAAGCGCTACTTCGATTTCAGCTGTGTAATTAAGTTATGTGTGCATAAGTTTTATAGTCGTGCGAGCCTTGTTTTGATTCATGCAATTTAAGAGGTCACGGCGTATCTTTATCCTTTGGATTCATCTAAGTTGATATGTCATTGTTCTATGAGAGGAGATAGTTCTCTGCATGTTAAACTTGCCTTGTATTTCATCGATACTGTTGGGTAGCATGCACCAAAAGTGCAAATAGATAACTATTTATACTAGCAGTAAGACCTCTGTTACAGCAGCAGAAAAGCAGCAGTCTTCATTGGTCGGCGGGTTAGGCCTTCGTCAAGTAAAAGATGGAAATATATTCTTTCGAGATGTAAACGATTATTTGTGGAACCTATACCTATATAGCTTGATTTCCCCTACAATCATGTTCAAATTAGTCTATTAACTTCAATTTAGGACGTAGATCTTTCGGCATGCGGGAGTAATATCAGATATAAATAAAGAATGGTGTCACGACAACCGTATAAAAAATCAATGTACATATTTGTTAACAAGATTATACGACAATTTTAAGATGAAGGTCTTTACAGGCGTATTTTTTCGTCTCGTAACCCAAGCCCGCCGGGACACCTGTGTAATCCCTTCATCGGACATAATATGCCCTTAATTCTGGTGATAAGGCATGACATCTAACGCCTTTGTGCTCTTCGAGCCTTTTCGCCGTCAATTAAGGGTTACCTATTGTCTCCTGACGGGAGATGGCACACTTTATACAAAGTTTTTTAAGTAAAGGAGTCACTGTTTTGAATGTAACATGATTTAGTGTGATACGTTTTGTTGTCTTGACGATTTATTGGAGCAAGGCTGTCAAGATTTTGGTGGAGCGGAAAAAATTGAATCTGTAGTTTTGATTAAACTTATTAGAAATTCTTAAAACAGATTACTCGTAATGAAAGGTGTGTTGAAAGATTTTTTAACGCATGCCTCTGGATACTTAAGACGAATTCGTGAATGCATGCATAGTAAGTAGGTACATGATGAATAATTGTGGAGGAACATAATACTGTACTTATCTAGGCTATATTTGCATTAGAAATAGGGTTAAGGTAATTATTTTTTGAATGAGCAACTTTTACTTCATATTAATCTATAAAATTACGTAGATATTAATTGCTAGAAGCAATTAGATATTACCCCTAACAGCCTCGCATGAATCCCCCAGTCAGAGCAGAGGGTCTGACAAAACTGAACTAGAGTTATTTTTGTGTAGGATCAAAAGCGATAGCGGCGGCACGTCAGTGACGTCACTTCCGGCAAGATGGCGGCGGCAGGCTGCGATTGTTTGATGTGCGAGTAATGAAGTGTGCCACCTCTCCCCGCTTCCTGCCTGGCTGTCGGGGTGTCAAGCAAGCAAGATACCAACACTGACAACTCCTGTTTGCATATTAGACGCCAGATACTTTTACTTGTACGGGAAGAATTTGGTTTTATTTCTAAGCTTATGGTGAATTTAAATTTATATTTGGAAAACCACCAAAGTGACACATTTTGCAAACTTAACTTCATAATTGTACCTCTAGTCCTTGTTTAGATTTTAAATATATCTTACCGGGAAAAAACCTGATTCTACACTTTAAACCGTTGAACAGATGCGCTCACATCATCAGAAGCAGATTATTCAATTTCATATCAAGCATATTGAGTTGTTACACATAATCGCGTTACCAACTCCACTAGTAAGGATTACTTGCTTTTTAATAAAGTCGCGCCGCTAGGGGGCGCCGCTGGGGACATTTTTACACAAAGAGGATTACTTCGGCCGAGTTTATCTGCACCTTACAGTGAGGCTCAGCCTCCTAAATACCCTCTGAATGCACACGCGTTTTACGGGTTGACACACCCTGTCTCTTACTCCTGGACTAGTTCCGTATTAAGGCTGAAGTTTTGAGAATCAGTTGCCTTTTATATACCTACGAGACTACGGTTCTATGCATAGCTTCTCTCACGGTTCGCAGTTTTCTGTGTATCCCATTATATCAAGGTCTAAATAATCTTCGACATAGCTCATAAACGACATAGCATAGACTTTTAGGGATGTAGGAGTTTGTAATAGCCCTGGCGTTCCCCTTATCTGAGGAGGCCAGGATGCGATATATAAATTTGCCAAATTTGTTTTAGTTACTAGTGATTTGTAACAATAAAGGTGTCATGGTCTGGTCAAGGTTACATCACCAAACTCTTTACAAATAAATGATTTTAAAAAGCTCATAAAGTTAGGACGTTGAGGCAATGGACGGTTGGTAACCGCTTGGGGTGGATGAGTTTACTAGTGGAGATCACGACTGGGCAGGCGTAGTGTGGGACGCCCCCCAGGTAGATGGGGCGACGATTTGCGTAAGGCGGTGACTGGATGCAGAGAACCGAAGAGAACGTTCAGTGGCGCGTCCTGGTGGAGGCCTATGTCCACAGATTTATAAACTATATAAATCTTTGCCTATGTCGAACACTACATTATATCAATCAAATCAAATGTAAAATAACAGCCGCCTTCACCTGTAGAATTATAATGCAGGTTAAATAATAATAAAAACCGGACAAGTGCGAGTGGAACTTGCGCCCTGAGGGTTCCGTACAAACTTAATTAAACAATTATTTCGAAAATCGTTAATAAAAGAACGAATTGGCGAGCTCCCATACAATTTTCATAACCTCTGACTTGGCTGTATGGACAATTTCCTTTGTCTTTCCCGTAAGGGACAAATAAAGCGAATGAAAAAAAAATTACTCAAGTCCTGTGCAAAAAAGAATTTTTGGCGGGATTTTGTCGGAGACGGTTGTCTATTTTATTTAGTTTTTCTAAAAAATGTATATTGTAAGTTTTGGTGTGTATCTGTGATAGTTTTATATGCAACAAGTGCCTATTAAACTGTATATTGTACGGGATAGTTAAATAAAAGCGTGTAACGACTCTACCGAATTGTTCCAAATTGTCCCTTATTAAATCGACACTAAACCTACTAGTTTCCAACTGGCCGTTAAACCATTAAAAAAAAGATCAAGTCCTGTCATTTATGTCAAATGCTAAAATCACGTTAATGGTCAAAATATGTTATTCATTTTTTAAGTGATTTTATTTCCAGACCTAGATAGATCTTTAGTATAATTTGTAAAATCTTACGAAATTATTTAATATAGATTTGTAATGATGAAATTTCTATTTTCTTCGGTACTAATTACGTCATTATACTAATTTATAAGGGTGGCTTGCTCATACGCAAAGTTAAGTTTGTTGGTACTTTTGTACAAATAAATTTTTGTCATGTAAATACAAATTTATTATTACGGTTTTCGGATTTTTTCCTTTACTTGTGCTATAAGGCCTTACATCTTGCCAAATTTCAAGATTCTAGGTGAACGGGAAGTACCCCATAGGTTTTGGTTACCAAGATACTCAAAAATGCGGCTAAATCGGCAATATCTTTTAACTGCGATGACTTTTAGAAGTCTGATTTTTTCACGACAGCAAGGGACTGCAGACCTGAGTATTTGATATTAATTTCAACTTGATACCTCCACTCGTTCCTGAGAAAAATGGTCTTGACAGACGGACAGACGGACAGACAGACGGACAACCGAGTGATCCTATAAGGGTTCCTTTTTTCCTCTTTTGAGGTTTTGAACCCTAAAAATGCATTTCACTTTTTTAACCTCGCATTCTCGCAGCGCATCCGTTAGCTAATTAGGAGCAATTGATAATTTGTAGCAAAATATAGAAGAGATAATCGCGGGTTAGAAATCTCTTCTACGTTCTTATATTCTGTATATGATCCAAAACTAAAACATTAATACATCCTCCAACACGCGCAATTTGCATGTAATGACACTAGTCATATAGTATTTTGGTGTTCTTTTCAAGCGCAAACGCGCCTTTTAGTTTAACATATTCTATGTAACGAGGACCAAGACGTACCTACCTAACCATTAGCCTCAATCCGTCTGAACGAAACAAGGAGTTGCGCCGACGCCGACGACGGCGGCCTCAGCGCAATTGTTGAATTGGATAACGAGGGTGTAACGACACCAACAATGCGCGGCCGCGGCCGGCAGACGCACCAATCATCTCGTTGTGGACGGCTGCGCGTGCGCTGGGAACCGTACCGGGTGCCGGGGTGCGCGAATGTTGACCTCTACAATGAGCCGCTATCGAAACAGCGATGCAACGTTGAATACACACTGATCGGTTAGGTTCGGTTAGGTCGCATTCATTGAAGAAAGTACATGTCCAACAGTGGACAGTGTTTGCAGGCTGATTATGATTTATATAAGTGAACTTTCAGTTTTCACCTGTCGCTACAGGTAGATATAAGTGTATTTTTATTCCACTTAATCCTACTGGTAGGGATACCTTGGTAGGGGTAGGTGTACCAGCCGGATCGTTTGTGTGAGTTGACGAATAAGTCAGACATTTCTATTGCGAATAGCATGAATTTAAAAAAAAGCTACTCCCATATGGATGAGTAACTAAATCATTTTAGGGGGTGCCAAAATCGTGCCAAATGTATATCGAAATTGATACTCACTCACACATTCTCATTTTCAAACTCCATATAAATTTGTATGAGCAACTTCCTCCCGCTAATCCGCTTCATTTGTCCGCACCCCCCCTGATTTTGACACAGAATTTTTCATCGTTTCCCATACTAAATTTGCAAGATGCGATCTCCACAGGGAGCGCGCGCGCGACAAAAGAGGTTCGAAACTTCTTGGCGAATAGTGTCTAGATACTATAGACAACATGTATATAAGACGACATGTATGTCAGCACGACCCAAAGGTTAACTGGTAGAGAATGCCTCCGGCATTAAGGTCGCCTCTTGTGCAATAAAGTTTAAATAAAAAAATAAAATAAAGTTAAGCTTTCGAGTTTCTAATTGAAATATATAGAATCAATAACCTTTTACGACGTGTCGTCTATAGAAATATCGCGGCCCAGACAGATTTATGGTTAGACCTTAAATGAGAAATAACCTATAATCCAATATCATAATGTAGTAAATTAAATTAAAAGTTAATAAACTGCAAACCCTGTTACAAAAGACGATAAATTCGTATTAACAATTTTACAAAATGAGGTCAGAACTGTCGCAAAGTTAAATATAAAATGTCAACAAACCAGGAAGGTCCCATATGAATATCAATTTGTTTGCCACCGCAACGCAACCAACGTCATTAAATTAGCGTCCAAATTGAATCACAACTGAAAGTTGCCGAGCCGCCGCCGCCGCCGGTGCGACCAAACTTTTCCTCCCATTAATTTACAAAACATCTCCTCCCATTCCTTCCAAGCGAATCTAACTCTTGCCTCTCTTAACCCAAGACTTTTCTTCCTCCGTTGAAAGGACAAGTTTGTTCATTATTTTTACATGTCATTGTGCAAGTGACATGACGGAAAACTGATGGAAATGTGACTCTATGTTACCATTTTAGAGTTGCATTTCCTTTGGTAGTGCATGAGGGTGTATCTGGTGAAATTATGATGCAGTCTTTATTCGTGAGCCGTCGGGAGCGGTTGCAGTAATCACCGCGTATCTCCATCCAGGGGTGGGCTGTGAATAGAGTCTTAATGAACTGGATTTAGGAGTTTTTGTGCCGGCGACTCGTCAGCGGAGGTGCAGCCGAGCAATTATGACGGACTAAACAAACGCGAGTTGGATATACACTACCTTTCAATTAGTGTAGTAAGCACCAAAACTACTGTATACATTGGGGTAATGATTAATTTTGTCCTATTGGTATGTTACCTACATAAATTTAGGATATAAAGGTTACAAATTCCACACGATGTAAGCAACTGCCAATTACAATTAAAGTCTCAATTTTAATTGTGCAGTCTACTTAACAACTTTTTAGACGAATGAAAGAAAGAAATAGGTTGCAATATTTAAAATTTTTACTCTTCCTAAAGAAACAATTTGTCTATATACCTAGTATGTCGTAAAACTTAACTTTGGTTTACGTTATTGAGGAAATGGTTACTATCTATATAAGGTAGTTATCACTTAACTTGAACAGGTATTTATAGCTAAATTGGAGAGTTGTACATTTCACAACTCACATTATTACAACAAACATAGTAATCTGACGTTTAAAGTTATGATGACGTCTAAATAATGATCAGATATCGATCACGAGTTAGTACATTTAAGCGATTGCTCCATGACATAATATATGTCCATAGATTGATGAACAATCCCATAAGCCGTATGTATGCCTTCCTACTCGTATAGACTACTCTATATACCTTGCCATTATAAGGGAGGAGAGGACCGACCTTCCTGGAACATCCAATCGTTCTTAATCTTCTTAGGACGGAGCAAGACGGAATTATTTGAAGTCTAAGCGCCTAATATGCTTAGATAAAAGATTTCGCAATTGTTAGAGAGCTTGTATTTCTCGTTACTTATTATATGTGTGTGCTTTACATAATACCAACTAATACCTACAAAGCAACAACAAATAACAATCCAGGTAGATGAGAATAATTAGTTTCTAATTGGAAAAAAATATCACGGCAATTTTTGATTCAATAGGAAGTCGTTTTTGATTGATATTTAATAAGTATTCTATGACAAACTGTTAAACTAATGCATAGAACATTTTATGCAAACCGGCTGAAAGATGTAGAGGAGTAAAAAAATTTTTAACAAAAAAATAAAACCGACTTCAATAACACAAAAAGGCTCTAAAAAGCGTAAAATAACTTTTTTCGTTTAATTTAAAAGACAGAAGCCTGTTACCTATTCTTTTAACTAAAATATTATTATAATTATGTGCTATGTACTGATATGTTTGAAGTCGGTGCCAAGCCGGTAGTAGGCTAAGTCTCGCGCGCACCATTCCGTTGTTAATTTAGCTGTTCATGTTGCTAAGTTTTATTGTGTGTCCGGGCTTGACACCGACTTCAAACATATCAGTACATAGCACATAATTATAATAATATTTTAGTTAAAAGAATAGGTAACAGGCTTCTGTCTTTTGGATTAAAAAAAAAAGTTATTTTACGCTTTTTAGAGCCTTTTTGTGTTTTTGAAGTCGGTTTTATTTTTTTGTTAAATTTTTTTTATTTTACCATTTTTAGTGTTAATTATAGTGTATTCTTTTGATACAAGAAATTAATTTCTAGGGATGCTTGTAACGAATTTATGTGTTGTAATGTTTGAAATAGTATGAAGCCCTTCACATCAACGCGGCGCGGCGAACGTGCGCTGCGGCGGCGGCGGTGCGAAGGCGAAAGCGACAAAACCGCGCGCACAGATGGATACGTACGCCCCACGCGGCGCGGCGGCGCGTTGTATTCCTTTGTAGTATATGAGAACTGCCACACAGAGCGGCGGCGGCGCGGCGCAGTGCAGATCGTTCTTCATACAAACCGCTTCATACAATTCCTGTCTGCAGGGGTCCGCTTTATATTCGCTTTCCGCAGATTCGCCGCCGCAACGCTTTCGCAACACCGCCGCCCTATCTGTATTGCGCTTTAGCGTTGTAAAGCATTTCATCATCATTACCACTTCATTCGCGGTAAAATACTACACAGACTGCTTCCCTCCCCCCCTCCTCCCCTCCCATCACCCCTATCTCCTCTCCCTGCCCCCCCCCCCCTCACTCCCCCTATCTTCTCTTTTCAATGTCCTCCACTTCCCCCCTCTCCCTGACCCCCTCTCCCCCCTCCCCCCTCCCACCCCCTCCCCCAACCCACCCCCTCCCCTTCCCCTCCTATGCCCTCCACCTACTGTGCCGTAACTCGAACTATGTATGTAAATTTGAGGGTTTTCCTCGATTTCCATCGGATCTCTTCATCAGATCCTAACTTGGTGACAATGGGACCACCTGGGATCAGACCCTCTCAAACAAACAAAAAAAATTTTAAGGAAATCGGTCCACAATTGACGGAGAAATCGGTGAACATACATAAAAGGAAAAAAAAAACATACATACAGCCGAACATAGTACCTCCTCCTTTTTGGAAGTCGGTAAAAAGAAAGAACCATTTAGACTTACGGATTGATATTAACATAATAAGAATTAATACCTTTACTTTGATGAACCTTTACTTGAAAACTATGCTAGAAATAGTATACGTAGAGCGTATCGTACGAACTATACACGAATTTTCAATCCTCTCTCCCTAACACACAACAGTAACTTACATCGATATAGGTCGAAACAAACTTCATCAAGACTCTGAAACTGATACATATTTATGCTACACAGGTACCTATATAACTGACATGCGGCGTCTATTATCTACACACATCAAGAACACACGCATAGTTACCTCCACACACTCACTAACCCCACTCACAATTCTAAAACGAAGCAAGCGTCAAGATCGGCCTCACGAGATAGACGTCTCAGTGAGAAATAGTAGAGGACGTATTCCCAGGCGACTATCAGAGGCGGCTGTAAAAGATGAGTCTGTTCTTATTTATTTACGGCGGTGCGGCGAGCGAAGTGGAGCGAAGATGATATGAATGATAAATGACCCTCTGAACGCCCGCCCCCGGCCGCGTCCGCCTCACCCCCGCGTTCACACGTGAGCTCACGCCACGAGGTATTCTCCTCATTCTGGATACCTACTTAAGTCTGAGCCGTGAATGCCACGAAGTGATAACCGCTTCAATGGCGAAAGAACTCGTGACGAATATTGATATCGTAAACGCGCGGAGTTAATAGAGATCTAAGGTGGGTCTAAGGTAGGTACCGATCATATTATAGACTTTAAGACATTTATTTCGCACTAGCTGTTGCCCGCGACTTCGTCCGCGTGGATTTTGGAAGTAGGTACCTATCTCTGCTATGTACAGACATACATCGTCTAGTTATAATTTTCCAATGGTAAAATGGATCATTCTAAGTACCTTCACCATAATTTAAGGTATACCATACCTTCAGGAACAAACTATGAACACCGTATCCAATTTGGAGAAGACAGATAAAAATTTAAAAAATTGTTGTTTTCACTTCTATTGCTCATAAGACTTCTCATATCAATTTTTATTATACGTGTGTATTTTTTAACTAATACAGTATGGGCAAAACCAAAACCATAGGAGATACAGGGAAACTGTCTTAGGAACCTTTAGGTATTTTTTCGTGATAACAATTTTGACATAGTAATCGGAGCAGCTGGAGTTCGGGTGGCATGCATGAATAAGTAGTAAGTTCCTAAGTACATTGCACAGTCTGTTTTATAAGAAAACATTTTATTAAATTTGACTAACTTTTGCTGCTTGGATTTTTTTCTTCCGATACAATAAAATGATTCTAACATGAAACTAAGTCGATACTCATTTTTTAAAAATAATAAAAATTATTTTTCACTGGCGTGCTATGAGAAAACATTTTATTGAATTTGACTAACTTCTGCTGCTCAGATTTTTTTCTTCCGATATAATGAAGTGATCCCTACATGAAACTGAGTCGAACCGCATTAAAAAAAATATGTGCAAATTGTCTCATTTTTATGGACAACACACGCTTGACCAAAAAATTTCTATGTCATAAGACACTTTCCCTGCATCTCCTATGGTTTCGGACTTGCCTATACTGTCCCAGTTAAAAAAACACTGATATCTCCTATGTCTATGACATCGTCTTGTTACGTTAAATGATTTATCTGTAAATGACGATAACATTTTTCGCTGTCATCCGATTTCAATGAAACAAAGCCTATAAGTTGCGCCAGGCTGTGCTTAATCTACCTGTGAAAACCGCAAGAAAATCCGTTCAGTAGTTTCGGAGATTAGCGATTACAGACAGACAGAAAGACAGAAAGACAGAAAGACAGACAGACAGACAGACAGAAAGACAGAAAGACAAAAAAATTTAAAAACGCTTTTTTGTGTTCTGTTACTCTTTTTTTATCGTCCACACTCATTTTTTTTTAAATTTATTCAAAGTACAGACACACGGTTTCTACAGATTTATTATAAGTATAGATATGATTGCAATCAGTTTTACAGCAATTCGAAAAATTGTGCACAGGAAATAGGTAAGTAGTTTTTTGTGTTTGCTGTCTAGACTGAAATCTGTGCAGCTTTCTTACAATAAACCAGAAGTCCCGCCCGCGTAATAGTGTGTGAAACTACACTGTTTCAGCGCACTATATATTTGACTTCACTGGCAAACGTAAACGCGCATTTCGGGTTTTTCTGTATTTAAAGGTAGCTTTAAATTAAGTTGTATTAGCTATTAAGGTAGGTATGAAACTAATCAGCTCATCTAAAATTTTGGTTACATGTTAGGCATAATTTTAGTGGAAGTAATACACGATAACCTGTCTGAGTGCGATGTCTTAAGTAAATAATCTGAGGTAAATACAAAACTCGGCCGTGCGCATCAATCTCAGCGTCTAGCCGCAGTCATCGGAGCTAAACGGATTTTTTTCAAGCCAATAGCCGCGCATCAACATGCGTGAGGCGCCTCACGATTGGCCGACTCTTTTTGTTCCATTTTCGAATCCTTTGTTTTTATTGGTTGACACTTAGCTAAGACAAAGGGGCGACGCTCTGTGTGAGTGCGATTTAGTTGTGTGGGTTGAGGAGTCGGGGCTTCCTGGCTGAGTGTACCTATACCTTCTATACTTACTTACATAGTGGGCCTACGTGGGACGGCAGATCATGCATGTCGGTAGGACGCACCGTCTCGGTACTATACATCTTAATAATGTTTTGGACAAATCCACACACGGCTGTTTAGTCCCAACTAAGCCGAAGCTTGTAAATGTGTCCTCAACAACTGATAAACATACTTAAATACTTTTAAATAAATACTTAAATACATACAAACACCCAGAATCCGAAAACCAACTGTTATGCTCATCACACAAATGTTGGTCCCGGGTGGGAATCGAACCCACGACCTTTGGCGCAGTAGGCAGGGTTACTACCACTACGCCAACAGGCCAGTCAATACTTGTAACTTGTTGGATGTCACCATCATCTAGAGCAGTCATCACCAACACATTTTACCGGTTACAGGATCCAAATAGCACCATTTTAGATAATTGACCGAGCGAGCGAAGCGTCTACGTTTCGAGACTGGCCAAAAATGCTCTTGTCCGGCTGTCTGTCTGTCTGTCTGTCTGTCTGTCTGTAATTCTCTACAGGTCGCATTTTTCAACCGATTTTGACGAAAATTTGGCATATGTATAAATTAATTAAACCTACAAAATGAGTAGAATAAAATTTTGAAAAACATTTTTTTAGAGTACCTACCATACTCGCAAAGTGGGAGTGAACTTTTTTTTTCTTGTGAATCCCATAGTGTGGGATATCGTTGGATAGGTCTTTCAAAAATATTGCTGGTGTGTGAATACCATTTTTTCGATTTAGGGATCCGTTGGCGAAATATTAAGCTTTAAAGCGGTAATTTTTGTTAGAGTCACGTGTCCCCCCCCCCCCCCCCCCTGCCAGCTAAACGGTTGCTTCTGGAAATGTGAAAAAATTCATGGCAGTAGCATATATAACGTAGTTACAAGGAAAACTATTACGGCTAAGTAGGTTCTATTAGTTTTTGAGTAATAGTGGATCGACTTAAGAAAGTTGAAAAAATAAATTATGTTCATAGAACTGCATACGTAAAATGGAAAATTATTTTTTTCCGCGTGATATCCATGGTGTGGGGTATCGTTGGATGGGTCTTTCAAAAATATCGCGGGTGTGCGATAAACATTTTTCGATTCAGGGATCCGTTTGCGAAATATTAAGCTTTAAAGTGCTAATTTTTGTCACTTTAGTAGGTACTTTTTCTGTTTCCAAAGTTGACTTTTGTTGGTTTCTTTTAGGTTTGGTTTATAAGGGCTGGCGAGGTCTACTGTTCTCACGGAACTACTAGTGGATTATATGATCGAAGAGAACCATAGCATGTAGGTATATTATGTTAGTGTTATTACCCGAACTATGGTAAATTGTAGGATTTACCGGTAAAACCGAAGATTTTACCAAATGGTAAGTCCGAATTGTTCTTTAATAATCAACTTTGTTAGGTCTGTGGCAAGACCTGAGCAACCTCATAAGCGTTATTTTCTCGTCTAAGTACATACCACGACAAAATATTTCTTTTTTTTTCTTTTTTTGTGGTCGGGTTATAGTATTTTAGTAGTTTATAGTTAGTAGTGCTAATGTCGTATCTATCTGTATAGACTGGGAAGAGATATTTCTTTTAGCTGGCTAATAATCACCAGAAGATTCGTACTGTAATCCATCGGCGGTCGATCCAGCAGTCACAAGAAGTGACTGAAAATAATTCAAGTTCACCTCCAGACGGGGGACTATGATTAATGACTAGGATTATTCAATTAACGACTCCGCAGGTGACGGGAGTCTAAGGGGGTGAAGACGCCCCATCGGGTGGGGACAGGAGGGGTGATGGGGGCATCCTTTATCTTGTCGGCTACTGCGGGCTACACACGATACGACTGTGGGACGGCTCTGGTCAGACAATCCTTCCGACCGAGACATATGTGGCATGATGGGCACTCTGCTCTACATACACACCTGAGATCTGTCTGATAGACTATTTTCTTTTTAGAGGTGCCTCAATACGTAAAGGAGGGGGAAGGGGTGTGTTGGGTGCAGGATTATGAGATTTATGAGTACTTTATGAGTATCGTTAAAAAGGTATGTATTTCCAAACAAGGCAGTGTTTTGATACAACAATTGATCATTGTCAAGAAAAGGATTGTGCAGAATTGCTTATAAGGAAAAATTGCGATTGTGTATAGGACATCGCACCGACAAGTCAAGTGTTAAATCAATTACCAATTTAGATTGTGCAAATGTAATAATGTCATGCATGTATGTACTTAAGTACACTGTGCAATGTTTTACACTTTTAGTCTGTCAAGCTTTCTTTTCTCGCCTGAATCGACAGTCAGTGTTACACTAAACAAGTGTTACAAAAACTGAGGTAGGAGATTTATTAGGGAAAAGAATTTGGTTGCTATTTTGGACCCCAGATTTAATAGAAAGATAAGACGAGAATAGAAGTTAAGAGAAAAATGGTTTGGATAATATTTGGATGGTCCCTATTTTAGAGCGCTAGCACAGAATACATAACAGCCAATGAATATACATAATTATGTAGATATCTATTGCCAAAATCCGCCCGACCGATCTCCATCTGACCGGATCTGACGGACCAGGCTTTGCGGTGTGTCGCGTTCTTACCTGATATCTCCGGTGAATTAGCTGAGCCGCTACACGTTACTCGTGATTGGGTGGACGGTGGCCGTTTATTTGTTTGTCTTTTTAAAGTTGACACTCCTCTTTATTGAAGTGAGGTAGATACGAAGTTTGTAGATAAATTTAACAGGCAAATGTTTTCAATAGGTATTTTTGCATTCCCCATTGACTATGACGTACAAGCGGTAATTTTGAAAACAGCGGTGTTGCCGTAGTTTATGGGAAAAATAATATATAAATATAATACTACTAATACTGCTAATGGTTATCGCGGGACTAGCGGTCGTGGCGATCCCTGGGGGAGGCCTTTGTCCAGCAGTGGACGTCTACATGCTGATTTAGACTGAGACATATAACACTAGTAGTTCCGTGAGAACAGTAGACCTCGCCAGCCCTTATAAACCAAACCTAAAAGAAACCAACAAAAGTCAACTTTGTAGTTGGAGACAGAAAAAGTACCTACTAAAGTGACAAAAATTAGCACTTTAAAGCTTAATATTTCGCAAACGGATCCCTTAATCGAAAAATGTTTTTCACACACCCGCGATATTTTTGAAAGACCCATCCAACGATACCCCACAACATGGATATCACGCGGAAAAAAATAATTTTCCATTTTACGTATGCAGTTCTATGAACATAATTTATTTTTTCAACTTTCATAAGTCGATCCACTATTACTCAAAAACTAATAGAACCTACTTAGCCGTAATAGTTTTCCTTGTAACTACGTTATATATGCTACTGCCATGAATTTTTTCACATTACCAGAAGCAACCGTTTAGCTGTTGGGGGGGGGGGACACGTGACTCTAACAAAAATTACCGCTTTAAAGCTTAATATTTCGCCAACGGATCCCTAAATCGAAAAAATGGTATTCACACACCAGCAATATTTTTGAAAGACCTATCCAACGATATCCCACACTATGGGATTCACAAGAAAAAAAAAGTTCACTCCCACTTTGCGAGTATGGTAGGTACTCTAAAAAAAATGTTTTTCAAAATTTTATTCTACTCATTTTGTAGGTTTAATTAATTTATACATATGCCAAATTTTCGTCAAAATCGGTTGAAAAATGCGACCTGTAGAGAATTACAGACAGACAGACAGACAGACAGACAGACAGCCGGACAAGAGCATTTTTGGCCAGTCTCGAAACGTAGACGCTTCGCTCGCTTCGCTCGCTCGGTCAATAAATATTGTAATATGTAGGTATATTTTTTTAACCACTCTTTTTTTCGATACTTCGCGTGCGGTGTCCAATTATTTGATACGAGTTTTTTAAGAAGCATACCTACTCATGGCGGCATGTATATAGGCGGGGCATGAATGTGCAGCGATAGCTCTCGAGAGGTCCAAGGGGCCACGGCGGCGAGGGCCATCCAACGAGCCGAGTGGATGGAGACGTGTCAATGTCGCCACTTTACTGTTCTTGTTAACATACACCTCTAAAACCACGGGGTTAAAATGTGATAGCACCAAATACAGCTCCTTCTTACCTAGTATTGTCAAAAAATTTTTATGTATGCCTTCAATATAGGGCTTAATTTAAGAACATACAAAGAGAGAAGTCATCTTCCATAAATATATGAGTTGATCCCATTTTAAAAAGCTTAGCTTATATTAACGGTTTTCATTACACTTTAATTTTAATTTGTCTGAAATGAAATGAAAATTCGTTTATTCAAAATTGGAATACAATATTCTCCTTTTGACGTCAATTCTGTCACAATTCTGTTGAAAACTACTTTGTTGTCTGTCGGCTGACTGTCTAAGTTGTCTTCATGAAAAATAATTTGCTGGTGACCATGGCGCGAGCGAAGCGAGCGAGAGTTGGGGTTTATGTCAGCGTCTAACTTACTTTTACTTACTTACTTAGGGTTGTTTTCACGTGGTTCCCATATGGGAACCACGTTCCCATATGGGAAATTATTATATAATAATGTGGTATGTATACTACTGCGCCCGAAGAAACTCTATCACAATATTTTTGTACAGTGCTTATCGCATGGTAATGAATGCCTCTGGGCTCACTCGGGGCCAGGGGGCGATAGCTGCGGGGGGTGAGGCTGTGTTCATAATTAATGGTTTTTGAACAAAGTGCGCGAGCACGGCAAAGTGGGACACCCACGGGCGCGCTGAGGTCGATACCGAGGTACCGAGAAAGCACAACACTAAATTCAAAATTCGTTTATTCAAAATTGGAATACAATATTCTTTTTTTGACGTCAATTCTGTCTAAAACTACAAGCTCGCCACTCAATACAAGCGACCTGATTTAATTACCAGGACCTCCTTAAGTTTTAAGGAGGCGCTCTAGTCTGTACACTGCAAGTACCTACACTGTAACTGTATTTTACAATTCGGATTAATGTACACAATGTGTTTATCATATTAAAACTTAAACTACGTACTTAAAGCAACTTTCACAGTATTTTGATTCATGTCAATAATTATTGACCGAGCGAGCGAAGCGAGCGAAGCGTCTACGTTTCGAGACTGGCCAAAAATGCTCTTGTCCGGCTGTCTGTCTGTCTGTCTGTCTGTAATTCTCTACAGGTCGCATTTTTCAACCGATTTTGACGAAAATTTGGCATATGTATAAATTAATTAAACCTACAAAATGAGTAGAATAAAATTTTGAAAAACATTTTTTTTAGAGTACCTACCATACTCGCAAAGTGGGAGTGAACTTTTTTTTTCTTGTGAATCCCATAGTGTGGGATATCGTTGGATAGGTCTTTCAAAAATATTGCTGGTGTGTGAATACCATTTTTTCGATTTAGGGATCCGTTGGCGAAATATTAAGCTTTAAAGCGGTAATTTTTGTTAGAGTCACGTGTCCCCCCCCTGCCAGCTAAACGGTTGCTTCTGGAAATGTTAAAAAATTCATGGCAGTAGCATATATAACGTAGTTACAAGGAAAACTATTACGGCTAAGTAGGTTCTATTAGTTTTTGAGTAATAGTGGATCGACTTAAGAAAGTTGAAAAAATAAATTATGTTCATAGAACTGCATACGTAAAATGGAAAATTATTTTTTTCCGCGTGATATCCATGGTGTGGGGTATCGTTGGATGGGTCTTTCAAAAATATCGCGGGTGTGTGATAAACATTTTTCGATTCAGGGATCCGTTTGCGAAATATTAAGCTTTAAAGTGCTAATTTTTGTCACTTTAGTAGGTACTTTTTCTGTTTCCAAAGTTGACTTTTGTTGGTTTCTTTTAGGTTTGGTTTATAAGGGCTGGCGAGGTCTACTGTTCTCACGGAACTACTAGTTTTAAATATAAATAATAAGAAAGAATTCTCTGATATTTCGTTGGCGTGACCACCCTTCTACGCCATCAAAACAGAACGCTCAAATAATTATGCACATTTCAACACACATTACCACGCATAAAATATCCAATTGAAAAATTATTCCCTTCCGAAAGGTTTACCCAAAAACGTTAGACTGTTTAAAAATGGTTTTTCGCCAAACAAAACGTCCATTAAAAGCGAACTCTCAACCCCATCCCTTCCGCAGGATTATAATAAATGGCGCAATAATGGCACAATACAATATTAACACAAAGTTAAACGCGTTTTTATTTTCCCGCCAAAACTTCAGCGCCGCTCTGGTGAGCATGGCGCGCGATATCATTTCGCCTCTTTACGAGGCGCGTTCTCAAAAAATGCCTCCTGGAATAAAATAAATCGCAAATATTTATCAAAACACAGCCCCGCTTCGGATGCGGGCGAGGCTGAGTGATGCGCTGTGCTATCGACATAAATATCGATAGGCTCCCGTTCCCCTAGGTAGGTAAGTACATTTTGTAAGATATGCTTTTTAAAATTGGGTTTGTTCTAGAAAAATAGTCCTTTTAGGCCCATCGTAGCTTTAAAATAATCATATAAACAAATAAAAAACCGGAGGTTACAGCACGGCCTCCACAAAACGGCATAACTACCACTAACCAGTCGGCGATTTTCTCATGTACCTAATGTTGCAAGTTTTTTATATTATGCGTACTAAAAATCAGTGACATAACGAATCATAGACTATTAAATTGGAATCTAGAAATTAACTATTTTAAGTAGATTATAAATTATTAATTACTATATCTTCGCAAAAAAGATTACGCTTAAATCGTTCTACACACAGCTGGTGAATTCTATCGTTATCGATATGTTACATGTTCATCACATCACTGCAACAAGGGTCGACAAGTTGTATGCCAGCGGACATTTTGTTTTACAGCGCGAGGTCGCGGGTCTCGCGAAATATGGAAATAATTTAACAAATCCCGCGGAAACACTGTTTTACGTATCAAAACATGGTTATAAACGCCTATATTTTGTTTATGGAAATGCAATATAATAAACTATAACTACTGCCAAAGTTTTATCGAGGAGTACATAAAGATTAGGTAGTTGTTTGAGTTATTAGACATAATAAAAGAAAGTCCTCCTGTTGCGTCGTAGGTACTCACATTGTCATATTAAATGCCTATTTCAAAAAAGTTCTTCTCAGCTAACATAATAAGTAAAGATTATTTATTCCTTTTGTCTGTAGATTTTTGGTATCAAGAGACGATTGTATAACAATGTATAGCTAATGAATTGATCGCGTGCAGGAGGGGTGGCGGGCCCGGGTGCATTCGGATGCATTAGCAGCGCTTCCGGGGTCCGCCCTGCCGCGACGAATATTACAGTTTTTTGTTCAAATACAAATATACACTCGCTAAGTATGAGAGTAAATACTGAGTTTTGTTTTGTAAGGGCTGAGAGAGATGTACACGAAAATATGAAAGGAATTTAATATTTTTCGTAAGTGTTAATGGAGATACAGGTAAAAGTCTATCATTTTTGCTCCTGCAAACGCAGTACTATACCTATCTCATTTGACTACAAGGCATTTCTTGTTCTAAAGATTAGTATTGTATACTTCAAGTAGATAGGTATCGAAACCTAAAATCTATAACTTCTACATCGATAACTGTTAGGTACTGCCCTTTGGATAAAACTGTCGTACAAATATTCGTATGATTAAATGAATTTGATACAGGACTTAATAATAAAATGAACTGAAATACGCAACGAAATTATTAATATTAAGGAAGAAAATTCTTCTTTCCAAGAAACCATAATTCGTAACAAGAACTTTAACTTTTAAACAATTTGTCATTACCATACTTCAAGGCCGGGGGCTAAAAATACTTTTTAAAATTCCTACCTCAATCGGAGTGACGCGGGTAGACCTTGCGATAGAAGGGTAGTATTTCCGGTTCCTGTTGGAAGGGCCAGGGGGAAGGAGAAAGGGGAGGGGGGCGTCCTCTTTGTGTTGCGATAACCGGAAGCCGAGGGCTCGAGGACGGAGGGTAATGTCAACTGTGAGGTATTTCTAAGTTTCTTCTCGTACCAGCGTTGATTACTCGACGTTCGTGAGAATTTTTAATGAGATTTCTTGGTGAGCAGTGAATAAGTAATAAAAACTCAACGAACTTGCGTATGTATATTATGTACTATTATTAAAGTTTATTTAGAATTTTATTATTTTGGATTTTTTTTGGCAACACATTATCTTTTGACGTAAAACAGGAGTGATAGGCGTTTTCTATACACGATCTTAAAAACCGTCTAATGCGCCTACCACTAATTTATCTGCATGGCTCAAAGGTCAGCTGGTAGAGAATGCCATTGGCATTAAGTTCGCCTTTTGTACAAATTAGTGCTATAAAGTTTTAAATAAATAAAAAATAAATAATGCGATTGAGGGCAAACGTTGACTGATATACCTACATAGGTAGAAAACCTCTAAAAACAATGAAGTATTTTCAATTTTTCTTTTCTCCAATACTAAGGAAACCTGCATCGGTCACTCTAGCAGCAATCCCCAGCGAAATGGCTACTTTTAGCGTGAACAATAATAATTTTAGTTGGAGCGAGTGCGCCGATAATGGCGACAATTTCCGACGATTAGCCGGCGTTGGCTTTTTTACAGGACACTTGTAAAAGTGGCCCTAATGACGAGCCTTGGAGTGCACCACTTGCGGTAATAGTCTTCAGTAGTTCTATTTCACAGCTGGACTGCCAGGGGTATCTCAAAATGGTGAGTGAAAATAGGTTTTATACGTGTTTGTAATGATTCTGGTCAAAGACATTCATTGTACGTAACCCTAATTTTAAATAAGCACCTATTTGACCAGTATTGTGTCAAGGTAATTTAATTATTTGCGTAATAATCTAAGCGCACATTTCTAAAGCTTTTTATGACTCAATTTTTGTAGGATAAGTTTAATATAGACCAGGTGTATATTATTTGATTTTGTGAAGGCGGAAAGCTTTTTGTTGGCAATGTCGAAGTCGTAAGGCTAAAATACTAATAGTAAATGAAAACTCTTAACGGACATTATTTAACGAATTTGGCCGAAAACCACCACGGTACAGTCACGGGCATAAAGCCACGCCACAGTAAAGAGTTCGTCCAACCGTCGCTCCTGCGATACGGAAGTTCCCTTCACGCAACATGACTTATCCATTTATCTCGCGACCTCCCAGCGCCACAAGGGGTTAGAATGTGCCCAATCTGCGCCAGCTTGCTATCACTAAATTGGAAATTTTGAATTGCTATCAGTATAAGTGGAAGAATAAGTCCCTTTTTCCGATTTTCCTGAAACTTTGAACATACATGTAAAATTGCCTGGTTATGATGAGAAAATTATGTAAATATGTATCAGGGAAAATATTTTCCAAGATATTTCAGGAAAAATAAAGTTTATGAATCTTACTTTTTTTTACTACTTACTTTTTTCGAATAGGGATGGACGATGTACCTAAATAATGATTTTAACCGATAGCTTGGTGTCGATAGAGTTAAAGTGTTTAAATTAAAACTTTTAACAAGAATATCAAACTTTGAAATTTAATTAGTCTTGTTTGCACTATTCTGTTTATTTTGATAAAATATGGACAAAAATATAAATTTTAAATATGCATTATTTTATACATTACGACCATATCCGACATAATTTTCATTGTGGACTAGTCTAGCTGTGTCACCTCACATTTTACTTGCGTTACCATAACGAACGACGTTCATCTATCATCTGTGGCTTTTAAAGGGTGGACCGGGGTTGATGGCGATTGAAGCCTTTCTTATTTATTTCTCTGCCCTCTTGGCACCAAAAATACGGGGAGGTATGACCTTTCAGCGAGGGGAGGCGTGTATGGGTAACGATGACCGATACGACAGGTAAGGTAACTTTAGCTTTAAAGGAAGTAAGGTAGACATATTTTTTTGTTACTTTACTACCAGTAGACGATAGAATGACAAAAAACAAAAACTTTTTTTCAAAAAAAAATTTAAGACAAAAATATTTCCTAACTCTCTAAGCACCTATTATGATAATGATTCCCTTAGTTGCCAAGTTTTTTCACTAACACTTCTCTAATGATGGTTTTTTAGACTTCACTATTTTATGTACTTACCTAAATTAAGTTATTAATATAGCTCATACAAACTCGCCTGTGCATACATAATGCGAGAACTAAAATATGGAAACATTTTAAAAAGTAATCGTGTGTTTCCTGCCAAGTAGATATACTTACTTGCTACCTACTCGTAGTTCTACATAATCTCTGGCAGCTAAGTTCTCTGCACGAGCGGTCCAGCGGCAGTTCGCTATAACCGTATATCTTGTCTTTGTACGCAGCTATTTATGGCCACCCTTATTTTTATTTTAATGCTGATGCGACCGGTGCCACCGTGTCTCGACTACTCTACTAATCTTCTGGTCACCCTGCCAGTTATTAGCTGTTCTATTTCAGTATTAAAAGGCATTCATAACATTCTTTTTGTAGACAGAAGTATAAACGCAGACTTGTGAATCTCAACTAAGGAGTTTTGAAATCAATGTTGATTCTTAAAAGAAAGCTAAGGGTTGCGCCCTCCAGAGCCAAACAATATTTTACGCCTATAAGTTTCCGATACATGAATTTTATTAACTTTCGCACCCTACACCGCCCGCCGCCGGTTGACGGATGGAGTGTTATACTATTTGTTTTACGCGTCATCAATGTGCCACCAACAGTTATTGTGGGGGCCCAAACCCACCACAGAGTATAGAATCGGCGTGATCGATTTCATACAAGAATCAGTCCTACAATGGACTGTGCAGATACATTCCTGAACCAACAATCTGGAGACGGAACCGATGGAAATGCCGCCTGTAATTAACAGCCTATATAAATGTCCCCACTGCTGGGGCCCAGGCCTACACTCTCAACGAGGGCGTTCGGGCTATAGTCCACCACACTAACCACCACACTAGGGTTGGTGGACTTCACATGCGCCTAAGAATTTCTTCTTTGGCGTATGCAGGTTTCCTCGTGATATTCTCCGTCACCGTTTGAGAGCAGTCAGTAAATGTAGGTACTTAAGTTTCGAGAAAAAACCCATTGGTAAGTACATGGCCCAGCCGGTGATCGAACATCGGGCCTTTCGATATGATAGGCCGCGTCTTATCCCCGGCGCCACTGACGCTCTGAAATGACATTGTTTGTGTTTCAATATTATCAATTGCCAGGGTTTGGTTTGTGAACGATCAGGGTATAGATACAGCAAGCAGATGAGGTTGGCATTCCAAGCAATTGGTGTTCTCATGCTGTTAACATTTATTCAATACAGAAAAAAATAATTGCGCCCGGCGTCTAATGAGCAAAACATTTTAAATTCACTGCCAAGAGTTCAATTTTCAAATAAATTATTTATGAATCCCCTCGGGAGGCGTTATTTACTGGAGGGTGACTAGAAGACTTCTAACTTCGCCGAGAGAAATTGGCTAAAAGTTCCTTAGCAAAATAAAATCGAAGAGCAACTTCCGAAAGTTATCGAACTTCCCAACAATCCATTACACCGAGTTTCGCAAAAAATTGACTCTGAACTTATTATTTTGAGTGAAAACGTCTTGGAGTTTCGTCTGCGCTGCGAGAGAGTTTGCCCTTGGTTTCAAAAATGTCACCCTCTCTACATAATCTTAATCAACATAAAATGCTTAACGATTCATTCATCTTGATTTGTTTACTGTTTACTTTACATTAAAATGTTTAGTGATGTTAAATTATTAACTTTTGTAGGAAAAAAGCAAATTCGAAAATTGCTGTATACACGAATATACGAATAAACGAATGTCGCAAAGCATCCTAAAGCGCTAAAATATGTTCTAATTGTTGTATTATAGTTTTCAAGAAATGTGTTCTAATCAATATACAAATATTTGATAACAGGAAATATTTGCTAGATGTAGAATCTGTCGAAACAACAGCGCTTACGTAACCGTTACTCTCGCCGAACCGCCTTGGGCACCTTTGCCGCCGCCATTAGTGTCATTAGCGCACCTCTAAACAGGTTGAGCTAACAGACTTTACGAACACTAAAATTCCACTTTTAGTGCCGAGTGAGCACTAAACAGCAAACAAAGGTAGTGACGGCGGCGAGCGGCGTCCGGCACGCCACAAAGGCTTTGTGCCCGCCATACTGACACGCTTTTTGCGTCGCCGCGGCCGCTATCGCCCGATGACGTCCCGTAGATCGATAAGAGCCTCCCACTCGACGGGAATGTTCCATTGTATTACCGACACTACACTGTCTGAGATGTGGAAAATCGGTGCCCTAAACGCGGCGTGGCGCGTGATAGCGTACCGTTACGTCACGCGGCTGTTGCGTGTCCACAATGCTGGTGTGAATGGGACTTTACAGGCGGTGTCGCGTGTCACACCTCCCTTACTTACTCTGATTAGATTAATTTTTGTCTTGAGTATGAACGGCCATAGCATGCAGGCAATAAAATTTGAGTGTTGTTTTGCAGGGTCTTCCGGTTTCCTCGTCGGGTTCTTAGTATAGCAGAGAAACTGAGCAATGCTACGCGCTCTACATCGTCGTCGTAGCAAACATGAGTTGGACACAATATGAGAAAATCATATATCTACGAATGTTGTCATAGTTTGAAGTAAATTTGATCAATCAACACCTATTTCTAAATGGTTTTGCTAATCATGCCTATTGAGTTTTTAAAAAATTATTTCTGAAGTTATTTTCCAGATGACTTTGCATGTTGATCCAAGAAATTTTACTATATGTAGGTAGGTTATGATTTAGCTGTCGTAAATACAACATACCGAATATAATTTAGCGGTCGAGATCCTACCATGTCGAGAGCAAACCTTAGCATCTACGTGCCGTACATACTTATGGGCTGTCGGAGCGCAATTAACATAAATTAGCGCTTAGTGACGCGTGAAGAACGTGAGTCACATGCCATCAGTATGCGAGAGGACGCAGCTCGGATCACGGACGGCGTCCACGGATAATACTCCACTAACGTCCACAGTGGCATGCCTTGTGATTGTGACGGCCAAGCAGCCACGACTGTATTTTGTGGTAACATTTTCCTTGTTCTAAGAATTTCAAGGAATCATTCATTAGCTACCTAAAGCTTGTAAGAAGAGCACATGAACCTAACTTTCGGCCAAGTAAATCAAATTCACACAAGGTTTAATGATAAAAGAGATATACGTAGGTATTTAAGTAATTGACATGTTCATTGGTTATAAAAACAATCTAATAAATAGGTAAGTAAGTACTATGTTTTCTGATATACTGCTAGATACAGGTTACTTCTAAAGCACGTACTCCATTTAGCACAATGGTTGCTCAGATCACGTTAATTTCTATTTGCCGAATTCGTCGATTCGTTGCCTCAAATTATCACGTTTCTCAAATAGGTATCGCAGGTATAATAGATATTATATAGATTTTTATTTATCTGTTGTTGAAAGTTCGAATGGCCTCTGGATGGAAAGTAGGTATATACCAACTTGCTGATTTTACTCAAGGTATATATTCCAAAATATTTTTTGTTCTGTTTTATATTTTAGACCTAATGTCGATTTACTCCATGTAATTAGATTAATTCATGTTTTGGTTATTTGATTTGTAATTTGTCGGTTCGATTCCCAGCGAAGCAAATGACTTTATAAAAATATTTGAATGCCGTTATACTTATTTTTGAATAAATAAGAGAATGTTTCCTTTCCCTCCGTGTGGCGTAACATTCTATCCTCTTTTTAAAAAAAGATTAAAATTAAAATTAATTTTTAACGTTTCCGTATGACATTAGGGCAGATCATATATTGCAAAAATATTTATCCAGATGTGTTTAATAGTCATTCACATATGTATAGTACCTAGATACTATGTAGGTACATTATTTACCCCATGTGAGAGGTACTATGTGAAACGCGCACGTCCGCCTGAGCGAGGTATAGTCGTCACGTTTGGAAGGCTCTGCCGGTCCACGTAATCGCATCAGGTGAGCCGGCCGTGAGGCCCCTTTCGGCCAGCCTTGCTTGGGTACACCTGTTTTGTCACACATAATAATTGACAGGAATGTACCTATATGTTGTGGAAATCTTGCTATATTAGTAACTTTAGTAAGACTAGCGGATGCCCCGCGACTTCGATCGCATTACAGTTTCCTTTCCCGCTTTTTAAATGTTCCTGCGGGAATTTCGCTAATCGCTCATACCTACCAGTATAATAATATAATACAGTAATACCCATTGGCACGGGAAAAGTCGCTAAAGTATAGAACCCATACAAAATAAACTTTAACAGGTATACACTTCGAAATTCGTATAATTCACTTAGAAATGGTTAAAGCGTTAATTACCTATGTTCATAAACTTTTTAAGTCTTTTGAATCGTTTTAACTCGTGTTTACAAAATTTTTTATTATTATTGTTATATCGTTTGGAGAATGAGTGAATGAAAAAGTTGTGCGGCGTGGCAGTACCTATAATTCACTCTTGTACTTTAAAAATAGACACGATTCTAATGTCCGTAGGTAAGTACCATACATGTAATGAGACAGACGTTGCCACAATGGCCGCACGAATCAGGGTCACGCACCTAATCTCTCCTCTGTAAGTGAACTAGTTGGGAGGTGTACCATTACGGCACGGACCGGTAGGCACCAGTGCTGCTAGATTAGTGTGGATACGATGCCAACTCAATATTTGCAAAAATAAACTTTTTATTTTATTTATTACTAGCGGATGCGCCGCGACTTCGTTCGCGCTCTGTATCCTGTTTATTGTTCTATAGGATATAGGAGTAATGTTTAAAGATTCAATTTGTTTCAATCATTCAAAGGCTTAATTTAATCGCTGACTTGTTGTTCCTAACAATATAATATCTAATAATAAAATCCATTCAAGCTACTTGAGAAGATGAGTGACACTATTGCTCAAAGCCGTGGGAGGGGAGGGAGCGGGGGAGGGGGATGGGGGAAAGGAGGGGAGGAGGGTACGTTTCCGAACTCCCTCACGCACGGCCAGAGGGCGCGCTCGGCGGAACACCAATACGGTCCTAATGTGATGGAGAAATAATTTCCTAAAATGCACTGGATTGAGACGGGGCAGGTACCCGTTTGGGTAAATTTGAGTAGTTTTCACAGGGACGATGTCAATTTAGTTTATTACAGCGAGGGTCACTGGAGAGAGGAAAAATGTTCCCCAAACGGAATCATTGAACACCGGGATTTGAGGATATCCATACCTATTATAATTATATTATTGTTTTTAAAATCTCGATAAACACCATTAGCGAAGCGTGTCCAATTATTATTATTATTATTTATTTAATTTCATGGCATGAAATACATTAGATACTTATCAGATCATTACAAATTAAAATATGCCAATAACGAAATTAACATTACAATTTAAACATTTAAATTATAGAAATAATAGATCAGAAAAACAGAAAAACCAATGTCTGTTATTTCGTCATCTGTCCACTTTAATAACCGGATAATAAAGTGAACGTCGAACAGATTGGCAATATTCGGACAGTAGGTACTACCTACTTTAAACTTTTCTGCAACTTCGTGAAAAATTAAAAAGTATTTGGACCGACATACCTAGCTGTAGTGGCAGTACGTGGGCCACATGACCGCTGAACCGCGAGGAGTGGAGCCGCCATGAACTGAAGAAGTTAGCCGAAAGCGGCTGGATGCGGAGGACCAAGTATAGATGGCGTTCATTGAGGAAGGCATTCATCATTTTAGGTCGAATAGCTGTATTGCGCTTATTTAAGTTTTCTATGGAAATAAATCTATTTAATCGATTCCAAAATCACATAAAAGAAAAATGTGTCTTCAGAACTATTTGCTACCACTAATACCTGTATGACCTCTGGTATACCCGTAAGTATGTATACTCGTAGTGTACCTGCTAGTTATAGACTCTCATGTCTATCTTTATGCACTCAGACTGCTTTATATATCGATACTTAGATAGCTAGCTCCAAATACCTGCTGGTCTGTTTCAGATAGACAAATACACGGGACAGACATGCACTATGAAACGTTCAAGTCCCATTGTTATGCAGCGTCAGTGGTATCCCTGGCAAGCGATATTGCAAGGAGAATGCAGATCGTCTGAGCCTCTCGAACGTCTTATCTGGCCAATAATGATCGGAGAAATATCTAGATCGTCTTAGATTAGAAGCAATTTTGTTTTTACAATGTACTACGACAAGATAGCACAATAATGTTTCTGGTCAGATTATGTTTCAAGAGCGCTCCGTCCGCTGGTTTCGCAAACTAATTTTCAAACTTTAAAACTTAGTATGAGTTATTTCTGAAATTATGTCTGTCTGATCAAGTAACGAACTTCGCTCCAGTTTAAAATATTATACTATAGTACATTACTGCCGCGGCCCGCAACAGAGGCATTGATAGATGAACGTGTGCATGTGGGCCGAGGCGGTAGGCGAGGCACACATACGTGAGTCCATCAATGCCTGGTTGTGGCCAAGGCTTGTATAGTAGTTTTCTCAAACAAATGCGCGGAAATTCAAACTATTACCTATGTACACCATTTCATTTCATACATATACATTCCAAAATCAATGACGAACAACAATAAATTTCCACGCGCCAAAATGTTCATTTGTTTTTTTACACTAAACTGCTTGCAATTTGCAAGGCAATTCGAAATTTTAAAAAACTGTTGTTGTTTTACCTCCGTGGTTGCCATGGTCATGATATGAATTAATATGGTCATTATTTGACCGCTAGGCACTACATATGTATATGGATTTTCATTCAAATTATTTGCCCGTCTGCTCTCATTTATTTGACCACTACAGCAATGACGATTTAACTCGAAGAAGGTTGTCAAAATAATGTTCACATTTCCAAGCATGTTTGAGAAAATAATCTTAATTCCCTAATTTCTCTCCTAATGTCATTTGGGTACTTTGCTTTAAGTGAGCTAGGTTAGCTCGAAAAGTACACAACAAAACACAATGTCGTCTCATAAACTCGCGCACACGAGTCCGAGTGAAGGAGTAGGGGAAGGGGGAAATGGGGGACAATCTAAACACTTTCATTGTGCCGCGACCATTGGCCGTACTCTGATCTCTGCCAAGCGACTATGTAAGATATTGCAGCTTTGACAATCGAAGATTCCCAATAGGTCTTGTATTTTGTACATATTTTCTGCTGTAATCTTTTTTTGGAAAATTTAACGTTTCCTTGATTGTCTGTCGTTTAGGAATGTTGTTTTCTTACTTTTCATAGCGTTTATTATCTTCATGAATAGGAAAAGCCGCGACAATTTACTTACTTAGACCTAAATACATAAAGGTTGTAACATTTGGATGAATCAGTACGGGGAAGTCCGAAACTATACGAAGATCTGTTCTCAGGAACCATGTCATCGAGTTTAGTAAAAAGAAACACTGCATTCATAGATTTAAAATCGACGACATGGTTCCTCAGAGCATATTTTTCTATCTCTTATAGTTTCGGACTTCCCCATACTGACCCATCTAAATGTTACATCCTGTATAGTTCCCAAGGCTTTTGTAATAATTACTGATATTCATTTACTTCTTTTGAAGACTAAAACAAGTATAAATGGCCACATTTAAATGCCTGTTATCCCTATTAAAATGGTGGAACTAGTGTGCAAATAGGGAGGCAAATTACACTTTCCACTGATTACGTACTCGAGGGACTCAGTGCTGAAAGGGTTCGCTTAAATTATCAAACAGAAGCCACTTGAAAACTGCAATGACACATGTTAACATTTCGTCGAGTAATTGCGAAGTTGGGCGACCGGTCGAGCGATTTGGTCGAGATCGATTTCATTCATTCTTTCGTAAAAGCTCGCTGTAACATGCCTTTCATAAGTAATTTCTAACATATTTCTCTTTGCTCGACTCCTTGGGGTCGTAGTGTATATAAAGTTAATAGCCATCCTCAAGAATTGAGCTATCAATTGCAAAAACTTTTTTTTAATTCGACTCGCATTCTAACAAAAAACAAAAAAAAAACATGGCATATTTCCTTCTAGTATCCTGGATTGATAGTTTAAAGTATGCTGGATGAGGTTAGCGCGGGACCGGTCGTCGTGGAGATCCTTGGGGGAGGCCTTTGTCCAGCAGTGGACGTCTACAGGCTGATATGATGATGATCCTGGATTAAACATAATGATATTTTTATCCGGGAAAATTATTTTATTTTTTTATTTTATTTATTATCACAAAATCCACAGCACTTAGAAAATAATAGTTATTAAAGGTTACATTGCTCATACTGCCAATAATAAGGATTTACAATATGCTAATTTTACTCTCAATATACATATTATCATAGACAGTCTGTACGTTTATGAGTGTGTGTGCGTGTGTGTGTGTGCATGTATATGTGTGAGTGTTTGTGGTGATGTTATACGTATGTTATTTAAGATTATAATATATTATATATTTATTTTATTACATATTTTATTAGATATTCGTGCAAAGGTTCATTCGTATTGGTAGTATATTCTTTAACTCTGATATAGTAATTCTGTTACATGTTTCCTAAAAGTGTTTTTTCCACAGTTAAATATTCCGTTCTCACGCTAAGGCTAGGGGGAAAATGTTAGTTGTTAACATACTTTTAATGAAGCAAATGAACTACGAATAAGGTACTCTAATGTAACCCCCACTCAAATTGAAACGCAACAACGAAACGCAAGAACTCTGGAAATAACATTCCATAACTCATTTCCAATCGCCGGCGTCGACGTCACTCCACACGCAAACTCTCGGACGCACGCAAAACGAACATTTTTCCGAACGGAACGCCCTCCCGACGCAAAACTCTATAAAAACGACGAAAAAATAACTGTAACATGGCGTATAATGACAGCTGGTCCACTTGAGAACAAAAGGGGAGAGTCGAGCCTCGCCGAGAAAAAAATACGCGAGGAGTAAAAACAACTGCGCGTGCCGTGCCGTACGTTAGACTACGGCGGCGTACGTAACCCGCGGACCGCCCGCCCGCTAATAAATTTGCAATCGCGTTCGATTCGAGTCGACAATCGCCACATTCACCCTCCTCGAGCACTACACTACATATTACAGCAACTTGCTTCACTTCCCGGCCACGTTCAACCTGGAATTAGGTAGCAGCGTTGAGAAAACTCGTTACGAATATTGCAATACGTCTCGGGGAGAATAGCGCCGTATTCGAGTTTAAAATGCGAATAATAATCGTGCTATTCATAAAATTCTCGTGCGCGGAATGCAAGGAAAGGCCGTGTTTTACACGTTATAATTTTGCGCCGAAAGCATATCCGGGGCTGTGCTAGGCTAGGTAGGTTGTTTTGTGACGACTACGAGTGTAGGCTCGGTTCACATGCCGCGCACGGACCATTAGTTGATGAGCGCACGTGTACGGCCGCCCTACGCAGACGCCTACCGCTGCACCACCGGTAGAGTAACAATTTTCAACCAGAATATGAAAATGTTTTCAGCTTACTGTTAAAAATGTTTCGCTGAAAACTACCGCTTTCACGCACAATGAATTTGCCAAAAGAACTTTGCCGTTCGTACTTTGAGCTGAGAGGTAGTTTTACTGTATTAAACTTTGGATAGATTCGTTAGTTGAACGTATACGCTTACCTATGGATCGAATCAAGCAAACATCTACTAAAACTAGAACTATCTACATTATAGGTAGGTAATGAGAATGAGTAATGGAGTAAAGATCGATTACGATGAGTGATTTCAGTATCTATAAAAGAAACAACTACAATCTTAACCCTTTTATCTCAGTAGATGAAAATAATATCAAACTAAGTACTAATTTCATTACGTTTCAAGCCTTTAGGGAGTCCCTATCTATTTAATCTAACCTATTTAATGTGAAAGTTATCAACGTATTTAAACTGTCGATGTCCGCTTTGATCTGCGGACTTCATTTGCTTGAAACGAATCCGGGGGCTATTCTGTGAACTCTATGTATTTTTGGTATTTAATAACAAGCGATTAGTGCGATTTTACTATGTACATTATATTTGTCTTCCGTGGTATTAGTATCCAGGGATTTTTATGACAACAATTATCTGTGTATATTATTTCTATCTATATTTTCTGACATACAAAATATGTTTATTCTAGAATGTTTTAATTTTTGTGTCAAAAATACGTATTATTTTTCTGACATGGCAGATGATTGTTGTCATAAAAAATCCCTCGATACTAAGACCACGCAAGATTTTTTATTAGAGTATTTATTCGTCCCTACATAGGTACTTTGTTAGACATAAACTGAACTGTAATCTTCTTATTCGATCGACTGAAACCGGCTATCGCTAAATACGTCTTCTAATATCGAGTGCTATGTATTCGGAGCTACACGAAACGATATGTGTGTTTTGTATGAATTAATTCCTCGGTTGACGGAGCCCAAAAGCGTTTTACTCACGGGCCAGATGGCGCGCGGACAGATCAATTTGATGATTGCAAAAAACCCACGGCGGACTTTTTGATGTCGTTCGACTTTATACAGCCGTTCTTCAGGCGTGATTCTTTTCAAACTGTTTTACCGTGGGAGTGGAGGATACGTAACCATTTTAGTTTTGTACTCTAGTGTTTTCTTTCTTTCTTGAATATTTTATATTTTTTGCTTCTTATATCATCCGTTAGGTCATCAACAGGGTGTGCACCATAGACTTCAAAGGTTGCGTGGAAGAAATCGCTCTTAGCGATAAGATCGCCGAGATGTACATTACTGTATCTGTTTTTTTGTCTATAATTTTTTAAATGTACAATAAAGTTTATATTGAATTGAATTGAATTTATCAATACAAGAGAAATCTGTGGTATGTTTTTAAGCTTTGATGATTGGAATAATTGGAGACTTGGTTTTGATAATTTATGCGTAGGGGTAGATGTTACTAGGATGTACTATTATCTATACAAGAAACACACATAATAGTACATCCTAGTAACATAAAACTCTACGCATAAATTATCAAAACTTTTTAAACAGCTTTTCATAAAATTTTTCAATATAAATTTTTGTGGTGCTAAGTACGAATGAATAGGTAGGTAAGCTATTTATTTACCATCAATTTTATCAGGCAGTTGGTGTGAATTGAATACCAAATCATTTACCAACAAAATTATTATATCTGAATCCATAAAATTCTGGTATCATTTTTCAATTCACAAACTTGGTTCACTATCAACATCAGCAACCCCCTACAAATGTTATAGGGTCTACGGTAAACAGTGTACAGGTGAGACTAACTCCTAATTAAAGTATATAAAAAACATTTTATTTAACTTTTCAAGAGTAGGTGTAATAAATCTAATGACGTCAGAGCATCTTTAGGGATCCATGAAAACGAATACCATAGAGAAGATATTTTGTCCGTCTGTCTGTCCGGCGAATAACTCGAAAGCTACTGAACTGTCTGTCTACGATGGAAAATCTATGGAAGTTTCAGGAAAAAATATATTTTCCAAATTATTTATTTTGATGTAAAGTCTATACCTACGGGCGGATATCGGTCGGCGATGAAGGAGGGCTTGGACCCTCTCCCCTGTTCGTTTCTGGTTCAAATGTTATCTGTAGCGATACAGCGCGGCAATACCGCCAGTGTTATGGGCACCTTTGCACCAGCTACGACACTGGGTGGGATAGTTTCGTTAAGTTTAGAAAATGTTACATTAAACAATACATTCAACATTTGTTAAGTATTTTAGTGACCCGTCATTTTCCAAGTTTACGTAGGCCTTCCCCAACGAACGCCACCACACCCGGTCCTCCGCCCTCCGCATCCAGCCGCTCCCGGCCACCTTCTTCAGGCCGTCGGTCCACGCTGCGCGTACCTGTCCGCGGACTCTAAGATCAGGAAAATTCAATTTGACGAATCCCGCACATTGTGTATGAGTAAGTAGGTACGCTTTGCTTATTTTTTTCTATATTGCCCGGCGCCCGCGCCGCCCGCCCGCGCCCGCGGCGCGCCGATTGAGGGTAGATACTGTCAGCGCATTGAGTGACGTGTTTAATAAGCGTTATCTTGTCTTGTCCCGACCGCGGGCCTGACTAGATTATTACGTCATCAACACGTTACTATACGGGCAAATAATTTAATAACAGTATGATGTAGTCGGCTTCTGATTACCTTTTCAGGTCGGTCCATCTGGAACGAGTCTGGATGAGAAACGACCGGGCGTTTGTAGGACATTTTTTTAAATATATTTATTGCATGGTCCATACATTTCATGATTCTCCGACAAAACCCTTCCTAAACTAAACTTTGAATGTGTATAGTTATTGTCAGGAGTCAAGTGACAAGCATGTCAGGTTTATGTAGACCACGGCGGCGGCGTGAGCCGAGTGAGTGTGCCACGGCGCATGTAGCGGCCGGCGAGTGCAAAAAACAAATCCCTAGCATATAAATGTGCATAAAATAATTAGGAACAGAAAAAAATAAACTTGAAAATACAAAGGAAAAAAATGTTGAGGAAAAATAAGAGAGGAAAAAATGTTAATGGAACATACCAGGAAATAAAGATTACGGGAAAGCGATATAACAAACCCAGCTTTTTGGCATAAGTACTTCTTAATGTATTTAAATTTTCTAAAAGAGCAAAGTACACAGACGACTAGAGAATTGTATTCGCAGCATTTTTCACAGACAGCACTATTCTATTGCAGAGATCGTCAAATATAGGTACGATATTAAAAAAGCAATCTAGATCTCGTTGTGTACACATACACAACTAGACAATAACCGCCATATCAAGGTCCGAGCCCTGCGGAACCCCAAGATCAGATATCAGACGACGACGTGCCCTGAATTAATCCCTCTGTATGACGTCATAACAATACGTACCTACATCTACTTTTATAGATAGGTAAACCTTTTAATACAGATAGTTGCGTCTATGCACAGAATGTCTCATTGGAAAAGTTGACGATGAGAACCATTGGTTTACTTAGTACGGATTAGTAACTGCACTTAATTAAATAAAGCCAAAGATAAAATATTTTTAAAAAGTGTTAAGCTCGCATGTTGACTTTGAACTTCACGAGTGAACATTACCACACATAGCCTTTGAAGACTTGCGAAGTACCCGAGCCACTTTCACGTGAAAGTACGAATGGGTTCAAAACTTTTACCTACCTGCCGCTCGAATGTAATTTATCAAAGCCAAATCTACAATCATTAAGTCACGAATTTGTCTTACAAACACTCTAAAAGAACGTTGTGTAATAAATTTCCTCGGAAATAAATCATAACGAACACCGACGTCATTGAAATCATGTTTCACAAGCTCCACGAGAAGGGGGAGGCCGGGACAATCGAAAGCCCCGATGAAAGTCGCTAAGAGAGTCGATAACATCGCACTAGACTGGATGGCATGCGACCACTGCCCCTATCGCCCCCATCGACGCACCAATAATGAGTCTACAAATCGTGACGGAAATTGAAAGAAAAAACTTCCCAAACGGCAGATCTTATCGCCCGTCCTAAACGTTCTCGTAAAAATATTAATAAAACATAACTTTTTTCACTCAAACCCACATTAAACTCCGATCCCATAGGAATTTATTGACAATTACGCGTCAATAAGTGGCAATAAAAGCACAAAGCGGCAATGTCCACAGATTTGAATGTCAATTGTACACAATTGTGTAATTCTATTTTCGTGGAGGCTCATTTTGATTGTGACACTAGTAATACAATTAAATGTTGACTTTTGCCCGTCTCACTTCTTTGTGGCGTCATTTTTATGATAAACATGACGTTGGTCTATTGTGAATCAATTTCCAGCTAGAACTTTATTTCCGTTACCGATATTTCAAGTTCAATGCCAGTAAACTAAATGGTCGTAATTTCGCTCGAAAATGTATTGAGAGGAAATTCACATTTGGAATTTAATCAAGATAAATAAGGGGCAGAACGGATAAGGAGGAGCGATACGGCCATAATAAATTAAAACGAGGCTGCGAATGTCGCGTACAAACCACTAATAAGAAGAGCTCGCTTAACCTTATCTCCGATCGAGGAAGTCTTAAAAAACGGCTGAGGGGTTTGAGGGACGGGGGACTGGCAGGGGGAGGGGGAGGCTCAAGAACAAGAGCCGTCAGTGAAATAGAGATAGATGAACAGTGGGAAATGAAATTCTTTGTGGCATCGCGGTCCCGCAAAAAATGCACAGATTAGATTTTTCCCCTCGCCGAGGGCCGAGGGTAGACGGAGGCAATGATTTTTTACAACACTCGTCGGGATGTATAGGAGTTTTAGTGCTGAGATTTGTTGAAACTGCCTTGCTTGAGAATTTTAATTTCCTTCATTCGAGATCAGGCGACATTATCATGCCATGAAAACGAAACATTAAAAAAACCAATTTAACTGAGCTGTTGTATTAAGCGCGTGTCATATTGGGTAAGTTAAGAACTAATGAAAGGACATTGCAAGACTTTTAAATAAAACCTAAATACCTTATACACATTCATGAAACTTCAAGACTCAACGACCGACTGTGTTTGCCGCGACACTACTTATCCGGGACGCATTAAGTCAGAAAGGCTACATACAATGTCCCGGGGTCCCGAAATTACTTGGCATTAGAGGCGTGCTTACGTCTCGCGGATTACAGCGGACCCTCCGTAAAAAACAAGAGGGAACCGAGGTTTGATTCGAGTGTCGTGTCGTTTACATTGATTTGCTACTTGTGCGGCATCTGTGATGGATTTTATTGCTAATAGTTGCGGATTAGATAGGCCGCTGTAGAAGATTTTTTTTACTTACATATTAATATGTACCTACCTATACCACCTACCTAACCTATTTTGACTGTGTTTTACTCGTAAGCAATGTGCAATTATCTAAAGTATTCGGTGATCGATCCTCGTCAATTTAATAGTATTTTACATATTTTACACACAAAAAAATGACTTCTTTTTAAATATTTTAAACATTTTTGATTCGCACCCATTCCCCACTAATGTGACAGTTATACCTCGTTACATATCAAAATCATGAAAACTGTTTTATCTACTAGTCTATCTGTTTGTCTCAATTCACCAAGCCTCGGCCCGAGTTTCTGACTAAAACAAACCGCTGGCGGATGGCAATCAAACAAATCCTCAATAAATTTTTTTATCTAAATACGTACTGTGTGGGTTTCAATCGATATAATCCAGGCATAGAGGCGGCGGCGTCGCCGTGTGTCATTTGGGGAAAATAAAGCTTCCTCGGAATACCGTCAAGTGCCTTAGCAATTTGTTTGCCCACTTCAAAGCGGGCTTGTGCTCCACTGGCCAGAATTGGGTTTCGTTGATTCGACGACTATATTTGTTGCTATGGGAGATAGATAGGTAGGATGTTTGTTAATTAAGAGGGTAGATATTTATGGAAAATTATGTGTTTTTAACAAGTTATTCGTGAAGATACTCCAATTGTGGGGATGTTAATGTAAATTCCTTTCTTTTGAATGGTCTCAAAGCGTAATGTCTAATACGCATTATATATCGAAATGCTGACATTTGCTACTAAGGGAAAATCGTTTTCCTTTAAGTTTGTTTAACGAATAAATAGTACATTGTTACCCCAGGGGTGAAAGTAACTTATTTAGTCCCGAGGCGGGGTTTGGCGCCCGACGCGTAGCGAGGGCGCCGATAGTTCGAGGGACTCTAAATAAGTCTTGAACCCGAGGGATACACTGTGCGAATTACGAATACAATGAAATTAAAAACAAATACATAAAATGAATGTTAGTATAAATGTCTGCTATACGGATGTATAAACAAAACTCTACAACTCGAAAAAACAAATGAAGATAGGATTGCCGATTTCCCGTCTACTTTGTTTTTTTTCTGCGGCCGACCAGCTATTCTGCCATTATTTCTCATTTCCATCATTAAAAAAATGGTAAATATTTTGCCCAAATCTGTTATTTAAAAGAAATAGTTGACAGTTATAATTATAATAAAGTCATTTATAAAAATATATTCTCTAATTATTATTTATCTTTATGTTATTTCAATTTTACATCGCGCTGTAATTGAGTGGCTGTATAGAAAGTAGGAACATGGTCCAATAGAAATGTCAAAATAGTAGGTACTAGTTTTTTTTTTAATAATTTGACAGCTGTCAGTTGAAAACGATTCTTCCTAGGGCTGAGATGTATTACTTTCAACCCGCTACTCAGGCAACTTCAGACCTACTTTCAGAGTATGAGTAATGAAAAGAATGTTTTATGAATATCTGAAGGTCATAGAGCTAAAGTTTCCAATTTAAAATTTCTCCTGGAAACAAAAAGCTCGAAGTTATATTATAGGTAAGAGTACTCATTTTGGACACATTATTATATTCACAAAAACGACGTTTAATATTATAATAACGTTATAGGATAACTCAGAATCAGGCACAAAAGATATGCAAATAAAAGGTGAAGTGAGCTTAAATGTTTTAACTCGTCAAGCGAAGCGACGAGTCGTACACGGCGACTGTACATTAAAATCAGACTGTCAGAAGTCCACTGCTGGATATAGATCTTTCGTATCACAAACTTCTAACAAAGATGATCTTTTTTTAAGCAACTGCTGTAGTATTTAGACTATAAATTACCTCATTAGTCGTAGACAAGTTGCCTTCTCGGAGAAAGCGGAGGAAGGGAGATCGTTTCCCGAAACTAATTACCAAACACGATAATTAAAAAAACAGATTTCTTCGCCGGCCGAGGAATGGGGGAAATAAAGAAAATGCAAAATGTCCACCCGAAATTTCCATGACAAAAACTTCGTTTTTTCGTGTCGCCCAAAATACCTATTGTCTCGTGAGCATTTCGTCCGTTATTTTTTTTCTTTGACGTGTCTCATTTTCATTTTTATCTGAGACGTCGAGGTTTTTAATAAGATATGCAAATTTTTGTGAGGCGGGGGTGACTTGCCATGCGATAAGAATCGCTCAAAATCTAAAATTAAAATTGTTTATTGTTGTGACTGCCTCCGGAACCGATATACCGGTCGAGGTCAGGGCAGATGAGTTGCAGGAGGTGATCACCTCTGTGGCGCGAAGATGTGCCGGATGCGGCTGGGGTACAGGGGGTCCTCTGCAAAAGACTACTGAGCAAAAGTAATATCGACAAGCTGCTATACTATGTTACGTTAAGACAAAGGTTAGGTATACGTTTTTTATAAGTACCTAGATCTGCATATTACCGAAGGGTACCATTACTGACTGATCTATACTTATTACCACAAAGCTCAAACAGTTTGATCTAGAAACCTAAAGCAAAGTGTTCAGAAATCATTAAAATGAAAGAATGTGAACGTTTCTAATCGAACGCAGGCTCGGGCAACAGCTAGTTCTGTATAAAATAGAGGCATAAAATTAATTAAAATCCCACAACTATAGCACCGTCGATGGCGTCTGTCACTTTCAGCGCGACCCACTTTACATCGAGGGCCGGTGGGGGCCTCGAGGAGGGACCACGCGAGCCAACTTTGCTTATATATTTAGTAGTTGAGATCACATAATCCATACAAGTATAACTTACTAAGTGTTCTACCAAAGAAATGCCTTTCTTCTTGTATTTAAGCCCGAATTTCACTTCACATGAGTCGTATAATATCAAAGACGACAATCTGACTTTCAATGACAGTTGAACTTTCAACCTTCATTTCTTCACCTAAAACTCTTAAACCCAAAACTAATTTTTGGAAAAAAACAACAGATTGCCGCTTTTGATATTATACGACTCCTATATAAAATAAGTAGATAAGTAGATATTTACGCAGGAGGGTAACTCGTACGATTATTGACAATCTGACAATTATATAGAGAGCGTCAGTGGCGTAGGGGATAAGACGCGGCCTATCATATCGAAAGGTCCGGAGTTCCATCCCGGGCTGGGCCATGTACCAATGGGTTTTTTCTCGAAACATAAGTACATTAACTGACTGCTCTCAAACGGTGAAGGAAAACATCGTGAGGAAACCTGCATACGCCGAAGAAGGAATTCTTAGGCGCATGTGAAGTCCACCAACCCGCACTAGGCTAGCGTGGTGGACTATAGCCCGAACGCCCTCGTTGAGAAGGTAGGCCTGAGCCCCAGCAGTGGGGACATATTATTAGCCTGTTGATGATGACAATTATATAGTACTTAAAGGCTATAATATATAGACCAAGAGGTGGTAGTACGATCATAAAACGGCGATATTGGTAAAAAAACTAAGATGCAAAACCCTAATCTAACATAGTCTGAAAATAAAGATGTCACCAATGCAACACTAAACGCGGCGTATTTAAACCCAAATCGCCCCTACAGGGGTCGCTAAATAAATAAATAAGTGGCCCCAATATGGCGGGAGCATAATAACAGAAGGCAAACAGCATCAGAAGCCGTGAGATAAAATCGTATTGCGTTGTCAAAAATAAATGAATCCGGGGATTAGTCGGGACACGGCGGCGGCCGCGCAATATTGTCGCTGGCGCCCAACGTGGGGCGATAATAAGCCGAGCTCCGTGCAGGACACAACACTACCTATACCTACTTACTTATTGGGTGATATGGAATATATAGCAGAGACGTGCAATGCAGCGCGAAAGTACCTAGGCTTATTATTCGTTTGTCCAAATAATTCTTCAGCCGCAGTGCCATCAGCGACCTGTTTCAACCTAGACTGCTGGAAACCAACTTACATAGGCATATCGAGTCTTCATACGGCTTAATTATATTCTCATGGTACATAAATCCTTTTCTCGTTTTCAATATAAAAAGTCATATGGATTCTACCATACGCTTGGAATAGAATAGACGAACAAAGTGTGCGAGTGAGAAAAAACATATGGCACAGAAAGAGAAAACTCAAGGTCATTGTAACCTGTTTTTCAATGACAGGTTATATTATATTAGGGCAAACTGGGACACGCTGCGCTGGTACGTATTAAGTAAGTAAATCATTTTAATATTTACTATAATAGAGCTAGTCTGTCTGTAATTATTGTCATTGTAAATTAAATAAATAAACCTAAATATGATAATGGTTGAGGAATTTAGCAAGCGAACGGATGAGATAAACTACGGCACGCGATTTCGCCGCAAAGAGAGGGCTCAGCTGGCGAGCTCACACTAACCGATGTTTTATTCCGCGCAAATTCACATTGCGGTGAATATACCGGTATCAATCAATCTACGGCTATAACTCTCGTTATGTACAGTCAACAAAAGAGAGAGGTAAGCATAGGTACAGTACAGCGCTATATTAGCTCTGTATGGTGCCTGCTTACCTTTCTCTTTTGTTGACTGTACATAAATACTAGTCAGATATCGTCAGTACTGACTAGTTCTTGAATGGAAAACAAACGAGTAACAGAATATGATAGTCATTATTTTAGTCATTTTCTTAGTTCGTAGCTTTGGCCAACAGATCCGGTCATATCCATAAGTTCGGTCTCTTTCACAACTTTGGTTTGGATTTCTTTTGTCGAAATACATTGCTGAGAAATATTTTTACAGAACATTTTAAAGATATTATATTTTATTTAGATATTTATTAAAGAAACAACACAAAATTCGTAACATCTTTAGCGCTATTAATGTATCATTACTCAAATTACTGTTCTCGAAGACATTAAAAGAACCCTAAAAACGCTATGAAAAATGTATAAAACGAATAAAGAACGTCAAACAAGATAAGGAATTTGAAAAGGTCGCAATTTATCAATAGCGCGTCAAACAGTCGAACGGCCGGGCATCATTTTTATCGTATTTGCGTATAAATAGTGGCGTCGCGACGCTCTCCGAACCGCCGCTAATGATACGGAAAATGACATCTTATTTCGACGCGCAAATCGAAGAAAAAATCGCTCATCTCTCGCCCGTCTGCATGAATATTTTATAGGCGCGTCAACAGCGAAATGACAGGTTTTATCGTTTGAAAATTCAACGAAAATTGCGCGAAATGACGCGTCGATATTTTTTATTTAGTGGGAACATCCTTCCGCCAATCAGGCGCTCTCATTGTGGTCTCACAATGACAGCTCTCCCTCGAGACGTTTCTCGCGTAATTTTTATATAACTGACGAGCGCAACAGTTTATTTGGTAAGGCTTTGATTATAATGTTTTGACTGGATAATAATCGCTCACAAGTCTTATTTACATTACAACCCGTTTGACTAGTTACCGTTTGTGAGTTGCTCTCGAGCAGTTCCAGAGATTACTTACCTCGGTAAGTAATGTATGGAACTGCCTAATTGTCATTAACTTAATTGACTTATTTTAGAGAAATTCCAACGTTAACAACAAATTTACAACTGTGGTCAAAATTGCAGGGTGGAAAACAATAATGAACAAACTTTAACAAGTGAACTAAACAAAAATTATTTCAATAATAGTAAAGCATACATTTTATTTGTCGTACTGTTCCATTAATAATTCAAATATCGCTAAACTGTACATACATAAACGGAGCTCGATATCTTAGAACTGTCAAACAATGATTACAAATCGATTTGTGAGCTTCAACGAGATCAAAGCTTTATTGAAGTATCGAGCCAACATCGCTGAATGGCAAATTGGCAGAATGACGTAAATATCTTTATTAATCTGTTTAATTGCTTATTAGCGTTCCGGAGCGATTACATGTGTATCGGCGCGAATTAATGAGAACTGCCTCGAGGCTTTCACGGAAAGGGTGAGGTTTGACGTGTGTTAAGTACCTATGTACGTACTCGACTCAACAAAATCTAACAAGTCTCGTTCAAACATAGGTAGGTAAGGTACTTTAATAGAAAACATTTCAAAACAAATAAGGATTTACGCAGATTATGCGTAACTTCTTTCCACATTTGTTTTGTTTTAGGGCGACTAAAAAATAAAAAATACCTACCGGTATTGCACAGCAAACTGTATCTCCATTAGAGCTTCATCGTAAACCCGCCATGATCCGCATAAGTCACGAAATATTTCGTAAATTTGTACCTACCTACCCGCGGTGGGAGGGGCGCATCGGAACACCTGCCGTAAAGATAAGCCTCTGATGTCGCGTAATATCCCCCTAAAATAACTTCTTACTGCCTCCGGCGCCATAGCGACGGAGCTATCCCCGGCTTCCTACTCGCGATCGGTTCTTGCGATGTCTATGTACCTACCGCTTATGTAAAATTAGTAGCTAATTTAAGGAAGAGAAAACTGGATAGCTTAGGTATTAATAGTTGGGAGTGTTACTTACCTTATAGAGTGGGTGAAAGCTAGATAGAGCGAACGGTCTGCGTAAGGTGGCTGGCAGTGTCTTGAAGCGGAGAACCGAAGATCAAGTTTTATTGGCGCACCTCGGTGTTCAGTGGACTCGTACAAGCGATGATGATGATGATGACATAGAAAGTTTCCGTTTCGAATCCATTCAAAAGTTATAAACTTTGATATTTTATTGAACTATAAGTAGGTAAGTACTACATGTAGTATGTTGTTTACCTGTGCTTGTAATAGAAACCGAGAGAAAAAAAGAACAATCTATAATCAACAAAATTCTAAAAGTACCTAGTGACAAATAAAATTAAAACTGGGTAAATTGAAAAAAAATACAACATTTGCATTTTTTGCGAGCTAGCAGAGAACCGTGGTAAGTAAACAATACTTTTTGATGTAAAAGTCGTTGTTATGTGTGCATTAAATGGTTCAGTAAATTTCAGATCAACAATAATGGAAAGGGATTTGAAGAAGTGATACGTATTCTGGCGGCTGCCAGGCGCCGCCGCCGCCGCACGGCGCAATATTGCGAATTAATTAAGGAAGTCATTACGCGCCGATAGCGCATTAGCCCCACGCACGTAGGAAATTGCCGACACAAAGGACGTTTCCTGCGTTTTCCCCGATTTAAAGCAATTCACGGATTTTGATTAAGCCCCCGCTGCTACAGCGAGATTATTCCCCTTTCAATGCAAAGAATGGTTTATTTCAGACACCGTGAAAGTGAATTGTATTTCCTTACGCTATTGATTTTATGGGAATGAGTGCCTCGCGTCTAGGGAAAGTATTACTGAGAATTCTCACGACAACGGTTTGATTTGAGTATTATGTGTGATAGTCGATAAGCAAATAAAAGAAGAATTCACTAACCTACAAGTAAATTAAAACGGATTATTTAAACAGTTTTTATTTACTAATATTTATACGCCCGTAAGTCAGGACTAGTGTTCAGAGGACCAATAAATCGTTCATTGATTAAAATTTGGGAGTTAACGACAAGATTAACTGTAGTAATAAGTATTCTCTTCATTGGCCGAGACCACCATTAAACAGATAAAACAGATGGCAACAAAAGCAACCCAATAGAAACTATGTTCATTAGTTATCGCCCGGGAAGTGTGCCGAAGCCGCATCGCAACAGCAACTTTAGATTGCTGCAATAATTATTTATTCCGCTCACTCGCCGTCCGACTCGGTGGAAACTATTCAAGGAAGAAACGCTATTTCTCTCAGGTCAGATAAGACGTTTGATTTTCCCCATTTTCGCCCGGGACTTTAATTATGGCCTCTGGTTTTGTGTAAAATAGTTGGCGGAGTAATTTAATCCCGATATCAGTATGCGGGAAGGCGCGCGCCGACGAGCGACGCGAGCCAATGAGCTTCAACTAGAAAGGAAAACTGCACGGATGGCTGAAATGATTATGTGCTGCTCCGAATTGCTGATTGTTTGTTCGATTGAAATAAGTTGGAGTTTAAAGATGCCTAGAACCTCTTTGTGGCTTTTATTATTCCAAGATATCTCGGAAACAGCCGTTTAAATTTTAAGAATAAATTGTGTTTGGAGTCTTTTTGACGGAATAACTCGTCTATGAGACCAATGGGACGGATAGGGCAGGACCGAATCGGATGCACAATTTGCAACAAAGTGGTCAAGTGAATCGTGTTTTAGAGTTGCCTTTAAACGTATTAATCAACCATCAGATAAACTTCTACCTGACAATAGTGCACAGTACTTGAAACTTAACGGGTAGACCAACTTTTATATGAAAATCGCACCGTGACGAACCCCTGGTCTGAAAGTAAAGTGAAGTTTTCATCGCAAAGCTTTCTCTAAATCAAAACTGTAAACGTGTTTGTTTTTCTCTGAACCACCCTCTCGTTTCTTCAGTCGTTGAACTGCATAACTATACGGGAGAGCGTAACACAATATAGCGCCGTAAAAAATAAGCGCACATCAGAGTCGAGCATGTAATTCTAGCGCACTCTTCCGGCCCGAACAAAGGAGAGAGGGTAAGAACACGAGTTACTCGACACCCGTGCCTTACGCAGATTTGTTTCTTACCGTCCCACCGCCACCCGAACTAAAACACACCCTCCTACTCAAACTGAGGCTCCATTTCAGCTCATAACTAACTAACAACATCTGACGTTTCAAAGCCGCACAAACGCAAGAAATTCGCGATAGTCAAATTGTAGTCTTACTGAGCGTGTTTCTATTAAATCATCAAACTTCCAACTGTGTTACCGTCAAATAAGGCATCGTTTTCATCACCGAGCTCCGGGAAGGGTCCTTGGGACACGGCAGGTACGTCGCATGAGGACTGCAAAAGAAAAATGTACCTTTAACGACGACGTGAGGATTCTGGGAGTCGAGAGAAGAAATAAGCCGTAACAGGATGTCGTTCAGGATAATGCCCCTTTCGTTTCATTTTCTTTTCAGGAGATTTAAAGCACATACTATATAACTACATTTATATACCTGCTCAGGGAAAACTAAATTTGTTAGTATTTTATGTCTTTAGAAAAGTATATGTGGTATGTATGTTTTTATTAAGTTTAAGTACAGTTTCAGAAACGATTAGGGTGTCTCAATGCCATTCTTTTCAACATAATTTGTCCTTGAAGTGCTCACACAAAGCGTCTATCACGTTTTGAGCCCGACACTCTGCCCCATTCATGTTTGTTGATGTAGTCACAAAGGCGCGCGAGGGCCGCGTCTCAAAGCCGATATATTCCAGCCATTACTCCCGCGACTAGCGCGAAGTGATCATCATAGCTAGACACGGCTAGACGCTCCTTGCACTACCCGCTTACAAACACTACACCACGCGCACAAAAACTTGTTCGCAGGTAAAAACTCCTCTCTCTGTGTGTGTCGACACATCTCCTGCACGTGTGTGAGCAACAACACAACTCTACTTTATACACGAGTTTATACGACCCTTCGTCCGTAGCTACTTGTAGGTGAGTAGCTATCGCGACTCCTTTGTTCTAGCAGCTGATTGGAGCCGCGCCCGGAAATGCGTGTCACCTCACCCCCTCATTGGTCCGTTTCATTTTCTTAGCGCGAGAGGGACGCAGCTACTAAAGCGTGTAGTTAAGGATACGGATCTCTGTGTGTACGGTAGGTAGGTGTCACGAGTTGCTTGTTTTGCTCACTATGTTTGTGAGGCGCTTTCGTCTAAGATAAACTATTCGGGTGAGTTGTTGCCTTGGGAGTTCGCAAATTGTTTCGCTCGGAGTTGGTCGTGCGGAATTTAGATTTTATTAAATTGAATTTTGTTCCGTGACGCAGGTAAGGTAAACTTCTATGAATATTAACTCGTGGTATGACGAATTAATGCAGAAAATGATATCTATATTTAGTGCAAAAATCTCTATGTTCGCAGGGATAAAATTCTGAGTGACTCCACAAATGAATTGGTATTATGTTTTAATGAAAACATCACTTATTAGGTAATAAACCTATTTTATATTAGTTTTGAATTCTGTATGCATTGTATTGTATTTAAAATAATGTTTCTGTTAGTGTTAATAAACCTGTTCTCCTAAACATTGTTCAGCCAATGCGCCATGCTAAACCTTATACTGTGCAACGTGACCGTAGGCAGCGACGGGCTAATCGCCACTTTATCGCTCTGCTGTCATCCGCAGCCCTCGACTAACCACCATGTTGTTTATACTACACCATCCTTATACCTATAGGTAAACCAATAGGACAATATAAACAGGGCTCTCAACAGATTTTGGAAATGAAAATACATATTTTGTTATGCAACTACCTACATACGCAAAAAGTTTTAGTACCCACGAAAGTTACTATAATAGGTAAGTACTTACCTACATAAGTGAACTTTTGATCTAGTAATATTAAGGTCAGTGAGGGTAAAAAGAGCACTGAGAAAATAGAACTAGAAGACCAGATCTTACAAACTATAGAGTTAATCTCTGTAAACGTCCACTCTACTCTGGTCGTTCCACTTTTTCCGGTTTTCCCTCTTACGTCACCCGATTTTAAGCTATTCACATTCTCTAAATTCTTCTCTTGATGACAAAAAAAATATGTATACAAGCCCGCGTAGTACGGGGAGATACTAGAAGTATAGCCCATCGCTGAACCTACTATTGAGTTGACCAAATCCATTTGCAATCGATTTGTCTACCGAACCCACGACCTTTGGCGCAGTAGGCAGGGTCACTACCACTGCGCCAACAGGCCAGTCAAGATCGGTACCGTGAATTATAAAAGTATAAAATCTAGCCGTTAAAGTTCCTGCTAGATTTTTTACTATAATGAAAAGGAGCAGATTGGTATACTATAAATAGCCGCAACTTTTTGACGTCTTGAGGGATAGATCGTCCTTGATGACGAAAATCAAGATTCATCATCATCATTAACAGCCTATTAACATATCCCCACCGCTGGGGCTCAGGCCTACCCACTCAACGAGGGCGATCGGGCTATAGTCCACCACGCTAGCACAGTGCGGGTTAGTGGACTTCACATGCGCCTAAGAATTTCTTCTTGGGCGTATGCAGGTTTCCAAGATTCAAGGTTTCAAGATTAGCCAATGTTAAATTTACTTTTTCATGTAAATAAAGCTAGGTAGGTATTGAAAATGACACCAAAATTGCAATAGTTTACTTTCATTTCATACCTGAGATATTTCTCCGGCATATTTTAAAATAGTTGTGAAATCCCAATTTAGCACCTTATACAGCATTAAACTTACAAACAATAAACTAAATTCTCTTCACAAGAGAACATCCCAATGTGAAACATAAATACCTATCCAATTAAAGTAAACAAGACTTATGAATTGAGAAGCATGACCTTTGCCGAACAGATTAACCCCGAAATAGATTTATCCAAAACGAAGCTTACCTAATCAAAAACCTCGTTACGTCATACAGAGCCATCACGTGAACCGGCCGTACAGATTTTAAACTCTTAATTGAGTTTCTTCATTTAGACATTTAGATATATTTGACGCGCTGTCGTCAAAAGGCTAAACAATTACGTGGACTTATAAAACGTTTCGTGTCACAAGTCTTTTAATTTTCAGAAACAAACATTTAAAATTTCAAGAGAAGGGTTTTGTTCAAAAAATTTTACTTTAGGCTCTAAACACTTTTCAGTATTTTGGGCTCAAGGTATTTTGTATTATATTAAATGCAATTCTTCCATTTTTGTGTGTGCGTCATACTTCTTTGTTCTAAATGAAACCCGAATTTGTCTGTAAAGTAGGTAACGTCACTCTACCCACTTTTTACTCACTAAATAAGTACCTATAAACATTCATACATCTTGAAGGGAGTCCACTATTTAGTTTGAATTTGGTTTTTATTCGTTTCGTTTCTCATCTCTATTAAAGGTACCATTTTGCTTTTGTCAAATCGTAACTCCCGGGAGGTCTTTGTGGTTATCGATGAAAATATGCTCTCAATCGACATACGATGTTGATAATCGATATTTGTGCTCGATTGTACATTTACAATACAACCGGTGACTCTCATTGTTCGATATTTGAAAAACAGGTGTCGTATGGCTGAGGATTTAGAAAAAAACTGCTTTTGATATGTTTATCAACCCTTTAGATTTCGGGGCGGGTTTTTGAAAATCGAACAATTGGTGGTTTTGTGAATGGGTTGATGATTATCGTTAAAAAGCCCGAGGTTAGTGACAGGTGAGATGTCAACCGCATGAATAGTATGACGTTGGCTCAATAGTTGAGGGAGTAAGTTGACCCGATAAGGTTATGCTCTTTGTAAGTATGACGGTACCTACAGGTAGGCGGCTAACGCGGTTATTGTTTGTTTGTTTAGTACAAACTTTTTAAAAAATACGTTTTTTAAACCACGTTTAAAAAATAAATTCCATGTTCTGTGGTTACGTTGTACCATTCTAAGGAATTTCTCAAATTCTTGAAAAACCCACATTTTAAAGTGTAACTAGTATTTTTATTCTGAAGGCTTCATTTGAACTTGCCAGCACCGTATAAAACACATTAAAAATGTTTAGAATGTATTATCAAACATAAAAAACTAAACAACACCATAGTATGTTTGAAAATCTCTGCTTCAGTATTAAAAACAAGCAGGGCCTACAAAAGCGATACTCTAAAAAATGCAATGGAAAATACATCGCGAAGTTTCTGTTGAAAGTGAGGTAACGCACGGAGCGTTGCAACTAACCAACCGTGGAGTTAAGGAAGCGGCTCAAGGTAAAAGAAAATAGCGAACACACCACAACAATGTATGTCTGTACTTACCTATACCTTTTCCTTGAATTGTTTCAATAACATAAAATTGTGACATTCCAAGCATCGCAATTCATGTATTCAATCAACACAAAGTATTGTTATGCTACAAATACTTACCTAAAAAATTGTAAGTAATCATTACAGAGAGAGAAAGTTATAATGAAAAGAGTAACATTTATATTCACAAAATAATTAAAGCATGTGAATTTTGTGTCATTTTTAACATCAGCAAAATAATGTTTTAATGATTAAAAAAATAATGCTGTATTTAAAACCTGTCGCTATGACTTGGCGACAAAATTCTGCCCGTGAAAAGAAAGTTCCAACGTTCGATCGCGAGCAGATTATTTACAATTATTCGACTACGCGTCGAAAAACTCAATTTACACAAACAAACAGACACAGTGAATGAGCGCAATAAGTTATTGTGTGAATCCTGAACGTGGTACAAAGACAAAACTCCGCCAACCGCTTACAACTCGACGCACGCGCAGGCTTCAGCGCGCTGAATAGCTGGTGTCGGCAAGGCGAGCGCCTACCGCTGCATATTTATGAAGCGCCTCAAACACTATAAATAGTTGATACACGCCCCGGCCTCGCAGGTAATAGAGCAAATACAACCGGCCTACGACAAGACGGCCTCTTTAATTTGTATATGTATACTGAACGGTGAAAACACTGCGTTTAGTAAGACTATAAAAAGCCGAAAGGTCGTGGGACACCCCGTTGGAACGAAGTTTCTTAGGGAAAGGAACTTCGTTCCAACCGGGTGTCCGGAAATATATAAGTATATATTTAGTATACTTATTATGACCACCGCCTCGACCCGGGAGCCAACAGCGTATCCTTCCGAAGCGAAACATCCTGTAATTTTTCGCGGGGGAATATACAGTGTCGCCACAAAACACACACGTAATAAATCGAGTAACTCAACTTCTCGTACACATTTTGACGCGGCGTATGGCCAGGTGGGTGGTTTTGTAACTTTGACAGAAGGGAACCTCTGAGTATGGCGACTCCCACGACTCCCCCTCAGTGTTGCTTGAAGAGAGCTGCTACGAGATCCCCCTTCAATAGATTTTAATCTTTCCCGTCCTAAAATACCTGCGTAGGTACTTAACTTACCAATTCACTGACCATGGCGGTACAATCAACCTTCATGGTGTGTTAACAATTCTCTTACAACCAAAGCAATCCATTGAACGGCCCGATCTGTACACAAAGCTACTGTATTGTGTAATACTCTCAAAGTTTGACATTTGATTTGGTAAGTAATTGGGTTGTATAACTACTAAGGTAACCCCTTCAAACATGCCGTCGAATAATTTGTTCAGTGCTGCTACTGTTTATTTAACCTATAGTAGTTAGGTAGTAGGTATATGTATTATGTCTGAGGCAAGGCGATGTCTGCTCCAGACGTTTATTATAGCCCCGCAAACTGCGGGGCCGACCGACATGCCGAGCCCACCTCGTCTAAACCGACCGATATAGTTTAGATAAACGCGCACATAACTATGCAAACTACTTCTCCAAACGCTGCCTCCATCCACAACGTTCCATATTGAAAATTTACGCAATAAAAATTAAACTTTATTGCGGCCATTCAAGGCATTGAATGAGGTTGCTCCGCTCAGCGAGATATCACATTCAGGCTGCTGTCCGCAGCCGACCATTAGCTCGGTACATATATGTAAGTGTGGTGGGAACGCGTGGAGAATACAATATCGGGCGTTGTAGTGAGTCTTAAAAATTAAAGCAGCCGCCATCGCCAGTACTTGGAATGCAAAGTAAAGATTTGAATGGTGGGACCGCTCTCCGCAACGCGATGTCGACTTAGTTACGAGTGTGTCACGTCGTCGGTGGGTCACATTTTTTTGGTTCGAAAGTCGAACGTGCTCTGTGACATCCTTTCATTCTGGAGTAGAGTCGATTAATGAGCCCCACTTTGCACAGTCAGTCTCACGATTAATAATATCCAAATAAAACTGACAAAATGTTTGTCCACAAATCTATTTTCGTGTACAGAAAGGCATACGAGGGTGCTCACTAATATCATTTCAGACCAGACAGAGGATCGGAAAGGCATATGCGGTTTCAATACCTTGCTCTGGGTATCAATATTCGAGGGTTATCGTTTTTATTGTCCAATTCTGCTTTGATTGTGTGCCTCATTTCGGGAAGCCGAATTTAGGCTTCAATGTAGGTGGAGCGGTTGTGAACTTTCGCGGGTGTATAGGCATTGTAGTGGAGGGAAACTGGGCATTGGCCGAGCGTGCTAATCTGCGTTGAGTGTCTCGTGTGATTGGGCAGACGGCGGGCGATGTCCAATTTTCCGGTTGCGACGGGCGCGGGCGGGCGGCATTAGTTGAACGGACAACGGCTGTCGCTTCGTAACTGACGTAGGTACAGCACTTCAATACCTCAATGTGATTGGTACACGATATAATGTAAAACAAACTGTGTTCCGCAAGTTACGAGTGGCCAGAGTTGAAAGGCTTATTGCTGAACGATTTTAAATCTTTACATACATGGGCATTATTCTTATAAAGTAGGTAGGTACTCAAATTGTTTCTAGTTCTGTCAAACAGTAAAAATCATGATGATGATTGGGACCAAAATAATGACGTCATGCTGTCCAATTTTTTATGAGTAGGTAGGTATCTTTAGAATCGGGTCTCCTACGATTAACATCTTTTACCAAATCGTTTTGCTTTTATTTTTACTAACATAATAATATGTTCCGATACGTATCGGAAGACGAAGTGTAGGCAGGCCTCCCACAAGGTGGACCGACGATCTGGTGAAGGTCGCGGGAACCGGCTGGATGAGGTTAGCGCAGGACCGGTCGTCGTGGAGATCCTTGGGGGAGGCCTTTGTCCAGCAGTGGACGTCTACAGGCTGATATGATGATGATGATGATGAATAATATGTTTAGTCAACCAAGCATATCGTCAATTCGATAAATGAAAGAAAACCGAACTATGCACCGATAAAGTTTTTTGTGTATTTTAATAGCGACGAGAATAAATCCAATTCAATAATTTATGACTAGTACCTTCAAAATTGTCATGACAGACCATCCAGCACAGGTACCACGATCCATTCATACAAAGTAAGAAATGCCAACATCGGTACATACTTCGGTAGAGCGCGATCAAACATTCACAAGTCCAGTCTAGAACCTCGTCTGGACTCAAACACCTTAATATCAATTTGTATTCGCAAACAAATCCGCTACTTCAAACAGCGCTGCATCGCTGCCGCTCTAGGGGTGTTCTCTAATGATTGTTTACACAGGGGGCGGCTAGTTACCCGCTAATGCAATATTAATGCAATTCATTAAACGTGCAATTCAAGTGTGTGCAACCCCCTCTAGTGCAGTAACCGTTCTATTAGATTTTCTAGGAATGCTTGTAGGAGCTCGAGTTACTAAATGAAATTATTGCTTGCTAATTCTGTTACCAAAGTTTATTTCATAAACAAGAATTTCATGAACAAGTATAAGAAAAATGAATTATGTGTATTTGAGTAACATTGCATTTGGAAATGGTTCCTACGGTTATTATAAATTATTCACGGGTCTTACACACGAATATTTTTTATTAACCAAGGCCTGACTTTCCACCAGGTTGCACAGGCTGGCCTCACGATCTGACTAAGACCCATAAAACCCGTGAATAATAAATTTTGAATACAAAACTCGAAAATCTAAAAGATAATTATTATAGGTCCTGGGTACTTACTCGATAATTTAAAGAAGCGTTCTGATGTACTTTCCAAATGATATTTTGGCGACAGAATCGTAAACTTTCGAACAATGGTCACCATAAAGAATTTAAATATATATTATTTACTAATTTTATTACAAACATTCAATTTCATCTTTTAGCAAATAGCAACACTGTTACAGCTGATGGGAAAATTGAGAAAATCGAATTTATGTTTGTCGAGTGTGAATATATTCCACAATAACCATAAGGGCTTTGTTACTTAATTTGAAGTAATATGTTATTTGTGCCATTTAGCGGGTTCAAAATAAGCTAAATTTTTCATTAAATTAACATATTCAATCAGAATCTTTCGCTAGAAGACTTTTTGAGTAAAACCTCGAGTGATAGAGAAATTACATATTCACTTGGTTTTTCCAAGTTTTGAAGTTTTTCTTCAAAGACGCGTACAAACTGTCCAAAACTCATCAAATCATATTGTCGACAGTTTATTGTATTACCAATCGTTACACCATCAGGGGTGAGCGAAATTAATCTTAGACAAATCGCGACCGCCGGAGGGCCCCATTACGCGATCAAAGCAAAAATATATGAGGCAGAGGAAAGAAACCAAACATATGCCGGGGTAAATATTTGGTCGGCGAATTGCTCCCCCCTATCCCACAGGACTGCTCCCCCCTTCTATTACGTCACATTGTTCTGGCGATCGATTAGCTGGCCTTCCTGTGACTTGGTGTTGTCGCGAACATATTGTATAAGGGCTAAATTTTCCTTGTCCCATAAGTAACTATAGTGTAGGTACATTAAATTATAGAGCATCCATTAAAACCAGTATTGTAACATTTGTCAGTGAAAAGTGGCAGTCGAGTTATTCGATTTTGGAAAAGAAACACCTATGTATCTTATTTTCTTTTAAAGAATTTATCTGATAGATATTATTTAATTCAATAAGTACTCTTTATTACATTTTTTTTAAATTACATAAAAAACAGATACAATAATACAGTAGCATAGTACATCTAGGCGGTCTTATCCTAAGAGAGATTTCTTCCAGACAATCTTTATTATTATAAATATCTTTTTACATCTTCAACTTTTTAGTCAACTATTAAAGACTTACAGAAGAAAAAAATAAAAATTCGCAGTAAAACTTAAACACAGGCGAAGTAATAATTACTTACGTCATGCTACGCCGTAGCAAACCTCTGCAGCTACTATCACCAAACCCAAATTAATTGCTTCATATTCTTATTCTATGCACATATAAGTCAAAAATTAAGAACGGGCAAGGTTTTTCCCAAAACATTCTATTGTGAAACAACTTGGTTGTGTTTCTCCAAGTACGGAAAAAGAATTTTCAAATTAACTTACATTTAGAAACTTTCATCAAATTCATCCGGAAAATTGCGATCCGACTCCGAAAGTCGTAATAATGAAGCCAAAAAGAGTCAAGAAAAATATTTTCACGAATTGTGTGGGTAGAATCCAATTACGAATTAAAAGGTTGTCTTAATTATATCATGGCATTTCAGAAACAACCTCGTTTTTTACATCCGCGTATGAAAATAACTGCCCAAGTTGCAGAAGTTACGGACTTGAAGTTTATATTTCGCCAGCTGTTTAGGAAACTTGCTACATTTCGTCCGAAAGATTCTTAGGGCCTCTTACACCGCTTGCTGATAAAGTCCCAGATACCCTATCTGCAGGTTATCTGACAGATAGCCAGTTTTTTAGGTTTCACAGGTATCTGATTGCCTATATCTTATATATTTTATATAGTCTATCACACAGATTTATCTGATAGATTAGTTTATCACTAAGATTACTATCTGTAACAATATCAGGAAGTGGTGAAAGAAGCCCTTAGAATTGTTACTTAACACAGAAGCCACAAATAGGAAATAACTTTTTCGGGACGATTTGCGACATGGTTTCGATTACGTCGTTCTAAATTCGAACGTTCTTTGCTGAAGCCAAAAAAGAAAAAGTTTTGCTAAACCCAAAAAAAGGAAAAAGGGGTTTTATTTGGACGAATTTAATTAAAACTGTAATATTTAACCCCTTCACTGGGTCGGTTTCGGTGGCGGCCAGCTGTTTACGGAATGGTATGGAGAACCCGCCACTGAAGTGGGCAAGATGTAATTTGTATGGATCCTATATGTAATTGATATAGGACTAGATGTGGACCCATCTTATTTTGTTTCAAAATGTTTCAATAATACTGTGTCGTGAGAAACTCTCACGGAAATGACTCCCTGAACTAGAAAAAAATTACAAAAGAAATAAACTCCAATTGCTGGCCCAGGGGCGTATAATACCGATTGAACTAACCTGTCAGCCCCATGTTAAGTGGTTTTGAGCGAACCATAGAACCATTGTCCGGACATTCGGTAGCGTGTTTTCTTAGTAAATGTTTGTGTTGAGAATATTTACTTCAAATATGTGATTAGGTGTGTGTTTGTGTTAGAAAATTGTGCGGCTTGATCGAATATTGTTATAGGTTACAAAACTCGATAGTAATCCCTTCCTAAAGGTATTTGTTGACATCAAAATGAAACCTAAATATATTTTTACAACATTAGAAAGAATACAGATGTTTCAACAACTTTTGTCCATCCTAATCAGGCGATTGAAATGTCATAATATTTCTTTTTATATCTACACATAGGATATTAAACTCGACTGGCGAATTTGTTCAGAATTTTACCAATACTCTCACAAAAGACTAACCTGTATGCCTCTCCCGCTTTTTTCCGTGACATTGTTTTCGACAAACGGTTGGCAGCATTGGCCCGCCCAAAAGAAACAGCGCGCTACGTAGTAACGATTTCTTATTCTGTGGCACTACTTAGTTTTCGTAGCTACTTTTATACCTTTCCTTGTCTATAGGCACATCATCTTCGAAGCTATAAGCTGAATACGAAAACCAGATAGACATATTTATTTATTTATTTATTTAACACTTTATTGCACAAACGCAGAAAAAACATTTACAAAATAATACAGGGAAAAATAAGTACAAAGGGCGAACTTATCTCTCGAAGAGATTTCTTCCAGCAGACCCGTGAGAGAGAAAATTTAAGTTTAAATGAAGGCAGACACGTGTGTACATACATTAAACTAACTATAAACTAGATACCTAAATGCAAAAAATATATATAATAATAATAAATATATAGGCACTAAATACACTAGTAGTTCCGTGAGAACAGTAGACCTCGCCAGCCCTTATAAACCAAACCTAAAAGAAACCAACAAAAGTCAACTTTGGAAACAGAAAAAGTACCTACTAAAGTGACAAAAATTAGCACTTTAAAGCTTAATATTTCGCAAACGGATCCCTGAATCGAAAAATGTTTATCACACACCCGCGATATTTTTGAAAGACCCATCCAACGATACCCCACACCATGGATATCACGCGGAAAAAAATAATTTTCCATTTTACGTATGCAGTTCTATGAACATAATTTATTTTTTCAACTTTCTTAAGTCGATCCACTATTACTCAAAAACTAATAGAACCTACTTAGCCGTAATAGTTTTCCTTGTAACTACGTTATATATGCTACTGCCATGAATTTTTTCATATTTCCAGAAGCAACCGTTTAGCTGGCAGTGGGGGGGGACACGTGACTCTAACAAAAATTACCGCTTTAAAGCTTAATATTTCGCCAACGGATCCCTAAATCGAAAAAATGGTATTCACACACCAGCAATATTTTTGAAAGACCTATCCAACGATATCCCACACTATGGGATTCACAAGAAAAAAAAAGTTCACTCCCACTTTGCGAGTATGGTAGGTACTCTAAAAAAAATGTTTTTCAAAATTTTATTCTACTCATTTTGTAGGTTTAATTAATTTATACATATGCCAAATTTTCGTCAAAATCGGTTGAAAAATGCGACCTGTAGAGAATTACAGACAGACAGACAGACAGACAGACAGACAGCCGGACAAGAGCATTTTTGGCCAGTCTCGAAACGTAGACGCTTCGCTCGCTTCGCTCGCTCGGTCAATAATAATATGAAATATATATGCAATGTATCATAAATACAAAATGAATTTAATGAATAAATGAATGAAAAAAAGACATAATGAATTTAATTTATAAAGTAAGCTGTGAGGACAGGCGTGACAAGATTCAAAAGCAATATGTGTAGTTTCCATATCAACACCGTAACAATAGCGCAAAGCCATCTTCAACCCACGTGACAAAACAAATAAAACCAATCGATAAATAAGCCGACAACCACATTCATATACAAACACGATCGCATCGGCATAGTACTCTCAATTTCAATCGAGCTGCTCGTACCATGCGATTGAATCGCACATACATAGTCCTTTGTCCGCCGCCGCCACAATGCCGCGCCCGCCGCTGCGTGCTATTCACCCACCACAAAAGTCTGCTTCGCTAAACTCCTTGTATGCTGGCTGTAACATTGACCTATTGAACCAACAGGTGAATCTCGCACTCACAAAGCGTTTGTTTGGGTGTCTCCGCTGGATTAACGCGCTCCACCACGAGCCCAGGCAATAAAGCTACTCAATATCTTTATTTGTGAGGCTTGTGAAATGTTTTATGTTCGTCGCTGCAATATCAAGTATCGATTATCGTCTGAGGATTTGCGTTCGTTAGTGGGTTTCGTCAGATAAATAACTAGTAGTTCCGTGAGAACAGTAGACCTCGCCAGCCCTTATAAACCAAACCTAAAAGAAACCAACAAAAGTCAACTTTGGAAACAGAAAAAGTACCTACTAAAGTGACAAAAATTAGCACTTTAAAGCTTAATATTTCGCAAACGGATCCCTGAATCGAAAAATGTTTATCACACACCCGCGATATTTTTGAAAGACCCATCCAACGATACCCCACACCATGGATATCACGCGGAAAAAAATAATTTTCCATTTTACGTATGCAGTTCTATGAACATAATTTATTTTTTCAACTTTCTTAAGTCGATCCACTATTACTCAAAAACTAATAGAACCTACTTAGCCGTAATAGTTTTCCTTGTAACTACGTTATATATGCTACTGCCATGAATTTTTTCACATTTCCAGAAGCAACCGTTTAGCTGGCAGGGGGGGGGACACGTGACTCTAACAAAAATTACCGCTTTAAAGCTTAATATTTCGCCAACGGATCCCTAAATCGAAAAAATGGTATTCACACACCAGCAATATTTTTGAAAGACCTATGCAACGATATCCCACACTATGGGATTCACAAGAAAAAAAAAAGTTCACTCCCACTTTGCGAGTATGGTAGGTACTCTAAAAAAAATGTTTTTCAAAATTTTATTCTACTCATTTTGTAGGTTTAATTAATTTATACATATGCCAAATTTTCGTCAAAATCGGTTGAAAAATGCGACCTGTAGAGAATTACAGACAGACAGACAGACAGACAGCCGGACAAGAGCATTTTTGGCCAGTCTCGAAACGTAGACGCTTCGCTCGCTTCGCTCGCTCGGTCAATTAACGTTTGCCTTTTTAAGTAGAAGGATAAAGAATTCTTAGGGACGAAGAAAATATAGTCACACAAACGAACTTACGTAAAGTTTCATTATTATAACTTTTAGGGCCTCTTACACCCCTTGCTGATAAAGTCCCAGATACCCTATCTGCAGGTTATCTGACAGATAGCCTGTTTTTTTTTTTGTTTCACAGGTATCTGATTGCCTATATCTTATATATTTTATATAGTCTATCACACAGATCTATCTGATAGATTAGTTTATCACTAAGATTACTATCTGTAACAATATCAGGAAGTGGTGAAAGAAGCCCTTAATTTATTAAAGTTATGCAGTTACCTACTTATCATATCTATCCTGTTCAGGGCTAGGCCTCGAACCGGTGATCTTATCTTCTGGTTAATTCTTAGGGTTAAGGTAGGGGTACGGTTACCTGGTTAGGTACCAAAAAGTCATTGGTACGGGTCAAGATCAGAACCCGCGACCTCATAATTACGAGGCGTGTGCACAACCAACTATAGGCTACCACGGCTCTCGGATCGCTGATCTCGGATGGTGTATGGCATATATCGTCTGCTGACATTTGGAATAATATTAATAATAATGTTTGGACAAATTTACACACGGCTGTTTAGTCCCAAACTAAGCCGAAGCTTGTAAATGGGTACTCAACAACTGATAAACATACATACAAACACCCAGAACCCGAAAACCGACAGATATGCTTATATCACACAAATGTTGGCCCCGGGTGGGAATCGAACCCACGACCTCTGATGCAGTAGACAGGGTCACTACCAACTACGCCAACAGGCCAGTCAATACCGACTTCATGTTTTGTGCGCAAACTACATAATAGTACAGCTATAGGTAACTATACAATAGACCTACACATTATGCCTCCCAATTTGCTATAACATACTCGTACGCACATTACCAATTAATTAATCGCTCTACGCTAATTATACACACAAACGCCTACACGATCGGTCAATGGCACAAAGGGTTCCAATATATTGGCAATGTAGGTAGCACGACTTGTCGGGAAATCGGTGTTTCCCGAATTCTCTCATAAAAATACAAGTTGAAAGAATTTTATTATTGCTTTACCTGTATCTACATGCTATTTTGTTTTTATTAAATTCAAATTCAAAAGTATTTTATTGCATGTAAGTACACTGGGTACATTTATACAACGTCAATTTTTTATCTACCACCGCCTCCAAGGTGTTATATAGAGCTGGGAAGAAGAAGCAGCGCAACAAACTTCCGCAACACATCTTTTAAAATCAAGTTTGTACATAACATTATTTTGTAAAGATTGTGCGAGGCTGAAGTAACATTAACACCAGGCATCTTTGTCATTTAGATAATATTGTTATTATTATTGTTATTAATATTGTAAGAACAAAAACAACAAAAGTTAAATAAATAAATTGTAGGTTTATTTGTAGTTTAATTTTAGTTTTATAATAAGTTATTTTAATCCAAGTATAACATTAATTTGTAGGTAACTATATAACTACTTACCTAATTCCGCTAAAATAAAATTTCAAGACAGCGGCTTGATAGTATAAATCATTTATAGAGGCATTTGTAGTTGTATTAGACTTCAAGTTGAACCTCTATCAGAGCTGGGTGTCGGCGTAAGGAAATCTTGACAAACGAATGTGACTCGAACAAGACTCAAAAATGTTTAAAAGAGACTCGAGCTCTCATGAAACGCATGCTCGAGCCCTGAGACTTCGAGTCTTATTAAAAACTCGAGTCTCGTAATTTGACATCGAGTTATAAGATATCAAGACATACCTACTTGAAGACTCGAGTCTTTTGCAACACTAAACTCGGTAACATTCGCGGTTTTGACGAAACCTGACATTTGCATGACACATACTTGATATTACGCGCCCGCACGTCATGCGTGTTCAAGACATTGATCTTGGTGATTGCTTTGTCCCAACGGCGGCGTCCTGGTCAGAGACTGGTATTCTCAATAGGAGTATTAAAATACATGCAACAAACAGTATTTATGTGACAAAGAGGAGTGGTATTATAATAAACCTTCCAGTGACGTATGTATTTAACATTGATTGTCTAAAAAATTGGCAGGGGACTCCTCTGTGACGAAGGCTTGAAAAAGGCGTCACAGAATAAAATTGTTTTCTATTTCGCCATGTGATGAGGAGTCAAGCCAAGTCGTATTATTTATTCTGGTCATGAGGTGAACTGACGAAGAACTAAAAGTCCAATGCCACAAATCTTTAGGTCAGCATTTTCGCCTAATATTCCGGAGAGTCCTGCCTATTTTACTTGTCAATCATGAATTAAAGTTGTAGGATGGGAGGTATAATACAGTAACAATAATCTAACATAACGATAACTTATTTGATACTCCTTTTTTAACAAAATAACAAATACAATTAATTAAAAGAAAAATATGTAATTGTACGTATAGTCACATGCTTACTTAGTCTGTATTTTCTTATTTTCCGCCGAACCTTCCGGAGCAAGGCTGCGCAGAGATGAGATGACGTAGTATCCTTCTCCACTGTTTCGACGTTTGTATTTCTCTATTGTGAAAGTTGTCTATTGACAACTAACAAGTCTTGATAGTTTCGTTAATTTAACGTTTAGTTTTTAATATAAAATATACAAATACATTACTACATAAAGATTATGTCGAGGGGCATGAGTTCAGTATGGAAAATGCCGCAAAAAAGCATATTGTATACACACAGTAATTACGTTTTTGACCAACGATCGCTAGAAAAAGGTATATGGTACAAGACTATTCAAGATCAGCCTCTGCGAGTACCTTGGTTCGATAAATTTAAGTTAAGTAGGCGTCTATTTAAATTAGCTTGTAGACTGCGTTCTGGTCACTACCCATCAAACAGGTTTGGATATCTCATGAAAAAGAGTGATACTCCGAACTGCGAAGTCTGTGGGGTTATTGAAGATGTCCAACACCTGCTGATGGAGTGTGACAGGTTCAGGAATAATAGGGAGTTAATGATGAGACGACTCAAGCTGAATCCACTTGATGTAGGTTTGGCTCAGTCAATTTTGTCCAAACCTGCATCTGTGGCAGCTAGAGCCTTATATGACATCCTTGAGTAGCCTCGTCAGTAAATCTTGGTTAGGGTACGATGGGACTGATATGTGGATAACAAAAGTCCCAAAATAAAATAAAGATTTTAAAAAAACAGTAATTACGTATGTGAGCATTTGAAAAATTGATCATATCATAGTTAATAATTTAGTCTTAAGACGAAGGAAGAAAGATCTAGCTGTCTAACGTCAACTTCATAAATAGTCAGCAAGTACAGCGTTATTTATTGATAGCATAATAGTTAATCATATTATTATAAGTATCTGTTTGTAAAACGTATTCCTAAAATTATTATTTTTTACTAGAAGCAATATAAAATATCAAATCCCATTCGTCGCTGTACTTGCCCGGTTCGCCCTCAGTTCGTTCGGGCGCAGCGAAAAATAGGCGCATCCGTGGCAGGCTAAACGGGTAATGCCGCTCGTTATTATCATAATAATGTGCACGGAACCAACACGGCAAAAATCGAGAAGCCCGCCATTTTACCTTCGCAGGTTTTATTCATGAAGCGGTAATTTGTCAAGAAACAACCCAACTGTAGGACATATTCGCGAATATATATATATATTTACGAATATTCGCGTCTAAGCTGTGGTACCTACTACCGATGGTGCTACTGGTAGCACCACGGGATTTTTTGGGCGTGGCACCACCGACTGTCTGGTAGTACCACGGTTGTTTTTTTTCTATTCCGCGGGGAACTTGAATAGCTGCGGGCAAAGTCGCAGGGCAAAGTTGGTTATTATATCTTCGACATCGTAGCCTCATATCGGGTGAGATTTAGGTCGAGCGTAACAATAAGGTAAATATTCATGAAATGTGACCCAAAAACACAACTCTAAGGTGATCAATATGAATATTACATTTAGGCGGACAATGTCCCGTTCGCAAAATGTCCCTTCATCATTTCGCAAAAGGTCCCTATCGCAAAATGACCCTTTTGCAAAAGGTCCCCATCGCAAAATAACCCTATACATGTAAAATTATAATTATTGTGCCCTCTTTACTCAGGGCTCACAGACTATTGCTGGTATCAATTTTGAGACTGTAGCTTTTTAAGTCATTCCAACACCAAGGCATGTACCTGAAGTCCTTGATGGTTAAATATAAAATCTACACATGCATAATGAAGCCTTCGAGGCGAACGTCTCGAATCGACGACGTCCCAGCACTTCACGGTACACGATCAAAGCATTCAAGCGGATTAAGAATAATTAGCCAATTTGTCATTTGAATGTCACATGCCATCACGTACCACGGTTGAAACACGACGGAAAGGAAAAAAGATGCATAAATATTTTAATCCAAGTGTATCGTAAAAACTACAAGTCGGCATAACTCATGCGTCTGTGCCTTTTGTGTGGTTAAATTTAAAAAATAAAAAGAAGTTTGAAAAAAGAACATTAGTTTGCGAGACGACGGACCCGTCATCCGCGTGTCATGGCGGGAAACACGTCTCTCATTCAACTAAAATACGTACTTCGATAAATGCCCAACGTATCTAATGACAATTTCATTTTAATGACTAATGCTGGAAAGAATGCTGGCATACAATACGCTTCTTATCAAACTTAATGAATTCCTACTTTCAGCTCATTAACACTATAAAAGTTTAGGCCGATTATTTCTGAGTGGCCTCTTGGCGTAGTGGTAGTGACCCTGCCTACTGCGCCAAAGGTCGTGGGTTCGATTTTCACCCAGGACCAACATTTGTGTGATGAGCATAACTGTTGGTTTTCGGATTCTGGGTGCTTGTATGTATTTATGTATTTATTTTAAAAGTATTTAGGTATGTATGTTCATCAGTTGTTTACAATAATTACTATGCCTACTTTTTGGGCATGATATACCGGTAGCGTGGTCTACGAGTATTTTCGGGGTTTATATGGCCGTCAATGACTGTTCTTGATATAGGAATTATTTAAAGTTAAGATGATGACTTCTCTAGACTTTCTCCCTTTCTCCATATTACTATTGCTGTACCAACGCATTTGTACGAGATTCGATATCTTAGATAGATCAGATCACACATACAGCATACACTATTGCGTTTATACTCTTAACAGTTTGTATTGTACCCTATACTATAATTATTAATTTTCGTATCTTAGCAAACAATCTGATATGATGATTTGGTATTAAAGATGCCACTGTCACCACTACTGTACTCTCATTTTCTGGTTTTTCATCATAGAAATCACCATGTTTCATCTCGACAAGAACCACCCACGAGCGACGGTCCCGCGCCCGCGTCCGGTTCGTCATCCAATGATTAATACTGACTCTCGACTCATTAGCTGAAGGGCTTAGGAACGCCGTGCCGAGGCACTTAATCACTCGAACAAAGCACTACCTACTCGCGCGAGCAGCCGAAAGCATCATTCTTCGTCAGGAATGTGTTTTTGTGGCGTAACTTTCGAGTTTATAGCGATTTTATGATCGTTTACAGGTTAGAACTAAATTGTGCAAATTAGTGAATTTTAGATGCCTCTTTAAAATAATAATGCAGCTTTAAAAAAATGTTACCATAGTAAATTATAAACCACATCATCCAGGGCTGCCCACTGCATGCATATCCTGGATCTCCTGCCGACCCGGATCGATTTTACGTCCTATTACAGCCAATTGGCTCCACGACTAAATGAATGTAGATCTAAGAGTTTTCTTAGAAATTAATTCGTCTATGTATGAATGAACACCATAAAATATCCTTCCTATTGGACAATCCAAATTTAATGCGGGGACGGATTTTCATGGGAGCTTTAAACGAACTAAATATTTAGAACATAATAATAATTATTGCCATTTGCCAACAGATGGTGCTGGCTGATACAGAAAAAATACATAGAAGGCGCTGTATCCTAACAAATGGGCTACTAATAACTTTTCTACACGGGCGAAGCCGCGGGAAGAAGCTAGTAAATAAATAAATTGAACCCGCTATTACCTTACATCTCGAGTCACATCATTAGAAGTGCAGAGAGGACAGGCGCACCGTGCAGGCGTGTACTCGTACTGAGGTCTTTATATACCCGTACCGGTCAACAGATGCATAGCTATGGAACTGCTTGCGAGGTGTTAACGTGCAGACTTAAATCTGTCTCTGATTAAAGTGAAATTTAGGTCTTACTCGCGGACGCGCCACGACTTCGCCCGCATCAAAAAGTTTTCTAAATAAGTATATGTTATTCTGGGATATACCTACGTGTAAGCTATCACTATACCAAGTGTCATCAGAATCTATTCAGCCGATTAAGCGTGATTGAGCAACAAACATTCAAACTCACAAACATAATCTAAACTTTCATATTTATACCGGTGTCATCATCATCATATCAGCCTGTTGACGTCCACTGCTGGACAAAGACCTCCCCCAAGGATCTCCACGACGACCGGTCCTGCGCTAACCTCATCCAGCTGGGTGTAGTCACCTGCAATAATAAAATAATGCAAGAAGTTTCGAGTGCTAAGATCACTAAGAAAATGTATGCCGCCGTCTCGTGCCGTCTGCCCCCCCACCCACGTCCGTCCGCCCCTCCTGCCGTCGCACAATACTAGCTAGGGTAGGGCGACCACGCACTTTCAGACGAAGTCACAAGATGGACCGACGATCTAGTCAAAGTCGCGGGAACTGACTGATGCGGACCGGTCACTATGGACATCTTTGGGGTGGGATTTGGTCCACCTGCATTCAAACAGAGGTTACATTTGCGAAAACATCGTCATTGTAAAGTCAGCGACACACTCAAAGTCCAACGGCATTCGCCTGGTATTTATTAGACCCTAAATCGCGTGGGTATTCACCGCGTCCACACCACTATATCAGTCTGTTTAATTACCATAATTAATTAGATCCCGGTGCGCAGACGTGAGCAGAATAGAGGATTGATGCCGGTAACATATCGACGCCATTAGCCCGGCGAGGTGACGAGTATCGCATCCCATCGCATCGTATATTTTTAAAAGCCGTCATTAGGAGGAAGTGAGTTTTTTGTCCACGCTCTGCGTGCGCGGCTATCACCCGGCGAGCGATCAATCATCCTAAGCTCAACGTACCCACTTGTAAGCCACACCGCGTTCGGCTCGCTTTGTTCCGGGACCGTTACGAATTGTTGCTGTGGCACGGTATGTACATAGCCGTATAAATGTTTTCGAAATATGTGTGTCTACTTTTTAAGAATCTCAGGTCTGACTTACAGTGTTAGGCATACATTTTAAGGAAACCTTTGTGAGCCGGGAATTGAACCGGACCAATGTGGAAATTACATCCCTGTATTTTTATGACATCGATCGAAAGGGATTCGTTTTATGTGACATGAAATTTAACAGTTTGATAAATAACGATATTCCTCAAAAGTCAAGTTTTAGTCATAGCGGAAAATCTACTCAAAGGTATTAAGAAAACTTTTAATTTAATGTTTACTTTACTTCTTAGCCTAGGCTATTTCATTAAACCGCGCTGTTTTGGACGCTAGGTTATACGCACTATTTCCTAAATTTCAAATATCTTCAGCAAAATCAACCTTCACCTTGTCATAGAAAACTTTAAAGAAGACTGAACAAGATCCGTACTTTGATGTAGTATTTCCTTTTACGAAGAGACTCTTACAATAAACTTTGTATGTTAACCGTCAAGCTGTAACAATCGAGAGAAACGGTTCTATTGAAACAACTTGGAGAAAGTTGATGAAATCGGCTGCACAGTTTGTTTAATGACGCGGGTGCAGCCGCAGTCAAAAGCTAGTGTAGTCTTATGAAATGTAAGTAGAAGCAACAATCAATAAGGCAATTAGCAACCGCAGGCGGTGGGCAGGCGGCACGAGGGTCCTCGAGGGCCCGGCGGCCGCCCGCCGCCCGCCGCCCGCCCGCCCTATACGCACCGCTAATTGTAGCCCGCTCAATGGGTTATTAGAACATTTTGCACGGTCTTGCCAATTTTATGTACGATTTGTTTCATGTCGTCACAGGTTAACGTTATAAATTATTGCATATATTTTTGATATAAAGTAATAAAAGAACCAAATGTTTTTAAATAAGAATTTCTGTAAGACAATAATAGTTGTTATTATAAAAGTTAAACGTTGGTTCATACACATTAATAACCAGTATCTACAGTACAGTAGGTAGTAATAACAATGATGATTCAATTAAAATTATATCTAACTTGGTCATAGGCGCTAGATTTTTTCTAGTACTAACAACACATATAAATAGCCTATAACATGTCCCAACTGTTGGGGCACAAGCCTATCGATGAGGGCGTACCATATCCCTATATAGTTTATGGGGCGTACAGGCTATAGTCCACTACGCTATCTCAGTGCGGATTGGTGGACTTCACATGTGTCTAAAAAATTTTTCTGCGTATGCAAGTTTCCTCGCGATCTTTGTTCACCGTTTGGCACTAATAACAAATCGAAGTGTATACTTACTTACCCTTTCGAAGTTAAGTTTGACGAAATCAAGTGTACGATAAGAAAATATCCTAAATTGGAAGGTATTTTGGCGACAAAAACTCAGACCGCGACTGATATTTAATTTCACCTACAAAATGAATGAGGTCTGATTCGCCTTTCAATATTTTAAAACGTTTCAGTGCAAACAGTCGGACGGACAGGCTAATGAAAATGAAGTAATGGAAAGAAAGCCTCGGCCGAAAATGATTAATGTTGTGACGGAAATTGCGAGGCCGGCAGGTGTCGCCAGTCACGCTCTAGGCACGGCGTGACACCGGGGCACGAACATACTCTACCTAAAATACACCTCTAGTGCTCGCAAAGGGGTTAACCTTAGCCGCATAACGAACCAATTCTGTAATTAGTGTTAATTGTGTGTATATTCATAATTTAGTATTTGTTTAGTGTGAGTAGCCAGACGAATACCACCATGCACTGTGTTCGCGATATATTAGTGTAATTCGGAAGTGTACACAACTTAACTAAATTTAGTCTATTTTGCTCTTTTTTATCTGTTGAAACAAGAAAGAGATTGCATGAATTTTAGAACTGTCAAATTAGTTTTGTTCTGTCAGACACAAGAAAATGTACCAGGTTTCTATTGCAACTTAAAACATGGCGATTAAAATTCCTTCTGTCTGACAGTTCCAAAATACAAGCCTCTCTTTCTTATTTCTACAGATAAAAAAAGCACAATAGACTAAATTTAGTTAAGTCGTGTGGACCTCTATATCGTAGAATGTTTTCATAGCGGTTGCAGTGTGTGGCACACCGACAGACCTAGATATACCAGGTCTGTGGGCGCACCTTAAAATGTCGAGAGGTCCCTCGTAGGTAAATGTCTGAATTTTGCGACCGTTCTGTTTTTCCAAGGCGTGGTCGAGAAACTTTTCACACGAAGTTGGTAAAAACAATGACAATATTAAAATGTAAATTGACTCTAAATTTCTAACACAAACTTGTTTGTTTCAGAAATTCTTTGTATGACATAACTTAACATCTCTCTAACTTCTCATCAGCTCTAACTTTGTTTTTCTTCAAGGGTCAAATGAGTGATTCGGTAGGACCCTCATCGCTCCACGAATTTACCGTCGATTAACCGTGGAATGTATTTGTTTAGGGTTCCGGCGGCGTCCACTGCGGACCTTAATGTGTCCAGTGAACAATGACGTTGGGCAGCCCTGGAATTATGTACATACGTAATTCGGAGCCACAGGGTGCGTTCTAAATAAGGAGTTGAAACTGTTTATTTGAAACGTCAATACATAATTTAAATACAATTGTATGTATGTACCTTTTTCTCATACAACATTTGATTTGAGCATAGGTAAGTATGCCATGTACATTTGCGGTCAAATGATAAGCTCCTGTATGTCATAGGACGCGGCTGAGCGCTTTCGTAGTCGACCGCACGTCAGTGGTAACACTTTGACCTTGAGTTGACCTAGCCTATTGGAGTGTTTCAATACTAGGAGAGACCAGTTTATACTGGTTTTGTTTCCACTGACGTGCGGTCGACCGTACATATGGTAGAGTGCCGCACGACGCATCTGTGCGTTTGTACTTTATCTATCGCGTTTCCTATCAAAAGTTGTCTTTTATAAATGTTAGTGTGGTAACTAACGTGTTAGTATAAACTATACGTACAAATAATTGAATTACCTACATAGGAAGGTACTTATAGATGAATTATACCCAAATGCGAAATGGTGACATGGTATAGATTTGCTTGTAGAGATGTTTGTTACTGAAGTACTACGCATCGGGTCAACCGATATTGATAAAGCTTTCAACTATATATTCAATTGAATATTCTGAACTATCAGATATTATTATTTGACTTTATAGGCCGCTCGCTGATAGCGTAAACTTGAACCGTAATATAAACTTTAAAATTTTCATCAAATATATTCTGAGCCGAAGTCTGACATTAGCAAAACGCACCATGCGTTACGCAACTTACGCAGAAGGGCGAGGGCAGGCAGGAGGGGGGAAATGGGGGGGGGGGGGTCGCGGGGCGTTCCGGAAGCGTATTAGTCGCCAGCGGTGGCCGGAAATCGACAATATATTGCGATCGCCGACGCCGGCCGGCGCGTAAATAGCGCTCGTGATAAGGAGCCGTATTTATGCCTTCAGGGGCAGGGAGTACCGCCATGATTTGTGTATTGATATTGGGATATTGTGGTACTCGTATACCTACGACAATCCGTTACTAGCTACAAACTGAAGAGTGAAATTAAATCCGTTATATTCATAGAAGGAATAATTGAATAATAACCGTAGCTTGCCAATTTGTAAGTAGGTTACATCTTCACGTTTCCCAGTTGATGGCCATATGAGTCCACATCAAAATACCATAGAGATAATTCAGAAAGGATGGATTTTGATAACTAGATGTTTTATTATTTAAAATTTTATATTATATTCGTTATAATTAATATTTATGATTTTAATTATACCTGCATAGAGATAGTATGTATTTACTTTGTCGACGGTCGCATTTTTCTTTTCTTTTTCTCTTTAGATATTGTTTAAAGTTTATCGCGGGTAGCGGGAAAAACGGATTTTCATATGGGCGATATTCAAGGGCGGTAATTCACCGGACGAAAACGAGGTTCTTCAAAAACCGACATTTTCGAGAAAAATATTTGTTAAGTGAATGACGTGATGATTGATGAGATGAGCACCGTAAACACTAACAACACACAGAGACAACTAAATTAAAAGCATCATTTTGATAAATCCGTTATAACGCTCAAATTTTTCGTAACATCTCCCTTCAGATCTCAACGACTACAATGTTTACTATAGTATGTTCCCTGTAGGATGTCATTAGCCGGGGCCAGCGATGGACCACGACATTTATTTTACGGCATCCGGCTATAAAAGTGATCCACTGCCTGCATTCTGCAGCGTTGCCCGTTGCCCGGTGACCGTGGATGTAGAATCTGCCACTGGAAGGAATATGAGCGTACTAGCTAGTTGACTTACCTGACTGCTGCAAGTAAAGCAAGAGGTAAATTTTAAAATATGTTTTTTATTTTATAAAAAAACCTCTTAAATTAGGTTCGAAATGTTGCTGGTAAAAACAACAGTGAGTTGGTGACTGATTCGACTATTTGCTGCATTGGTTTACGAAGTGCTTAATGACACGGCAACATAATACATAAGTAGGTATTATTAATATCATAGAGCACAAATATTATTTGAAGAATAAAAATATTTAATAGCATACCTAATAAATCTTTTTACACGTAACTTACAGCTGTTTTTAGCAAAATGTCAACTCTTTTAATTGTTCATTTAGTTCATTTCATTATAATTGAAACTACTTCAAAAAATGAATTGTTAAAAATTTGGTAGGTAGTTGTGTTGTTTTAGAAATCACCGAATCAATTGTGATCATTTCCAGAAAAATTTTACGTCTATGTCAGTTGCCCATACATAGTCCACGTCCCCACGGAAGTGATAAAGCTTTTTGGCAAAAAAAAGCATTTGGGTGGCGATCGCGCGGAAGCAAAGTGGAAATTTCCAACCATAGACTAGATAATCTTGAGACGGTTTAGTAGGGTTCTGTTGACTTTTGTTCCGCCGAGTGGAACGATAAGATTTTTTATAGCGTGATCTCTACAAATGACCTCTGACCCTAGTGTTGGAGATAGATTTATCTTGGTCATTCAAACCTAAATATAGAAAGACTGTAACATTGCAAGTAAAATTCGTTAATAATTTCCAACAATAATTTCCAATGTTAGTTGATCCAATGTAATAAAAATGTCGGTTGGTAATTTAATACTTTTTAACAAAGAAGAAAGATTTGATTTAAATACCTATTAATAATAAAATTCTTTATTCCAGCAAGTATGGATTGCTAACAATAAATAACCTTAATTTTAAATACTCTTTAAAATCTATTAACCCACATACAACCCGGATTTTTCAAATGGCTAACGAAAGATTAAACTCTTAGGCAGTAGGCGATAACTAACAATGTATCTTTTATTAGTTTCGTTCGAAGTACCGAGCCAAGGAGTCAGCAATAACACGGTTTGACGAGAATACCCAGCTTTCTGACGTCATTACTTGCAATGAGATCCAAACAGTGAAAATAATACCAATAGATAAACGTAACATCTTCGACATACATTAAGTAATATACCTACTAGACTTAAAAAGTTTTCTAATAAGTTATCACTACCAAGTTTCATCAAAAGCCATTCAGCTGTTATAGCGTAATTGAGCAATAAACATCCAAACTCACAAGCATTCAAACTTTCGACATTTATATATAGGTAGTGGAAGGGGATAAGCTTTCCGAGGACTCGTTTCACGCACAGTAATGTGATGTTTTCAAAATAGGTTGTTTCTAGCCGGGAGCGTCCCACATACGCTTGCCCATGCGTGGTCTCCGCTCGAGAACTCGTCTACCCCAGCGGTTATCGGTCTCCAGCAGGTGTGACTGCCACTTCAATAGGTACTAACTCTTTGGGCTATGTCGAAGACTTTAGCCCTGGCTAATCACCTCCGACCGAGCTTAGCTCTTGTCATAGTCCGCTGAGCGACTTTGAGACACTACCATCAGGTGGACCTATCTGCTTGTTTACCCTTCCAAAAATGATCTAACTTACTAGCTTATTATCATTATATGACCCTCAAGTACACAGCAATACACAAATTAAGCGGGTCAATGTGGCCGGTGCACGAAAAGTACTCGACAAATGAACAACTACGAGTAGAAAGGAAATGAATCTGATTCACCGGAAATAGGGCTTTGATTCAATTGAGGACGGGCCATTGTTGGCAGCGAACCGTGGCACAGTAATTTTAAAATACCTGCTGTTTTTTTTATAATTTGCGACAGATTTTAACTTTTTTTGTTTTGTAGGATTTGGCACTACTACGATATGTTTTGATCTAGGTTCTATCACAATCGTGAGTGCGGGCTTAAATTTTATAATAATATAAAATCACTGTAAAACCAGAGGAGAAAGACACGGTACTCTCTTGCATTGTGCAAACTAAAATTAGACTTGGTGCACGACTATATGCACACACACTCACACAGCTGAAATCAAAGTTGCGTTCGTACACTAAAAACTGTAGTAATGAGCGAATGTATATGTAAATGGCAGCCGTCGTCGTTCCGTGCTGAACTGATAAACTTGTAGGACCATTTGCAGTTAGTTACGAATCTTCCTATTTTGATTTCATCTACGGTGTACACAAATAAAACATAGTAATAGATGTTTAGATAGATTAAGTTATGGAAGCTAATGTTATAACTGTTCTAGTACCATGACTCATAGTATAATTTTTTAACTTACTTAATGAACTCGTTTCTCCATGTAGAAATTGGCAACTGTAAAGAAAAATAACATAATTTAATATTTCTTATACTTATTTAGGTAAAAAAATATGTTTCAGAATTCCCTAAAAATAAATAAAAATAATTTTAAAAATTAACCTACGTGTATTTAATAATTAATTACAGAATTTTGTCAGTACAAATGTTGTTTACGGGACAATCGGACGAGACATAAGCCTATCCGAAAATTTTCACCATAGTGGCTTTTTAATACAGCATTACTACTACTAGTAGTTGTTGTTATAAAACATCAATATGAAGAAACGCTGGGTCAAAGACTATCAATGAAACATATTTTTTCGGTTATCAAATCCCATCTAATTCAGTGTTGATTTACTCCAATAACTTTCGGCAAAACAAAAATTAATCAAAGCCCAGTAGCTCAAGCTCCCCCTATTAGAAAATGATTTAGTCCGGGAGTCCATCGGCCCCACTGTGCAATTAGTTGCGCTCGGAACAATGTGCAGTGATTTTTAAATGATCGCCCCCAGCGCCATCTGTCGTGTCGTGCTCGGTCAATGCTCGGGTACTCACTAACTAATATCAGTAATTGCTTCTCGTCGTGTTCTCGTCATGCGCACATCGGTACCATTCCGAAAATCAAATGCTGCCAATGCCATATTAATTTTCTTTTTTTGTGTGTGTTTATGTTACGCGATATCTTCGCCGATTGCAATGTGCACCGATTTGAATAAGTACTTAATTCTTTTTTTATTGAATAGGCTTTATTTCGAGGGTGGTACCATTTCAATAGAACTTTTTTTACCTCTAATGGTGAAAATTTTAAAAACATAGGGAATGAATAGTCGTCGGTGTACAAAAATCATAAAATTTTGTAGTCTCTTTTTTTTAAAAAAACCCTTTGTATTTTTATTTTACTTTAAGTACGAATAGATACCAACGTAATTTTAAGAAAAAAAAAAATATTTGTTTGCCCTATACTATAAAGCAACATAAATCAACATTTAAAGGTTGATCATGAAAATAGAGAAAACATTAAATTTATTTATAAAAGATATTCAAATTTCAAATGCATTGAAATTCAACTTCAATATTTTAGTAAAAGAGCCCACGGGAAATACCTTATATTATTAGCTAACATTCCTAGCTTCTATGAAGGTGACATAAACGAAATTGCTTCGTAGATAATTAAAATTTCCAACAAATAATATTAAAGGCACTCAGCTTAATTTGCCGGTATTACGTGCGCTCGGCTGTTTATTGGCGTCGAGAAATTAATATTTCGCGCCGATATCAAAAGTTCACGCTCAACTAGCCACCCCAGGGCCCACAGCCGACTAGTGTTGCCAGGTGTCCCGATTTACGCAGGAAGTCCTGATTTTAAGGTCTCGTCCAGTGGAACCACTGTGCGGCTATTCCAAAGTCTCAATTTATCTTAGTGCACGACGTGAAAATTATAATGCTTCTGTGGGTCAATTTAGAATGTATTATCGAACTTTTATCTAATCTGTGGCACTATTACCTAATTTGTGTCTGTGGTATATGAAGGCATTTGCGATTATGCTTGTCATATTCCAAAAGGAATGATAGAATCTCAGAAATAACTCTTTATTTATAAACTGTTGCTTAAAAGTCCCGTAAGCGTTCGTCCCGCTATTTACCATATCTATCCCGCAGTCTGGTACATTGGACCTGGCAACACTACTCCGGGCGGATCTCAGGTGAGCAAATGCGCTTACATTATTATTTTTTACCTTCTATTACTGGGATCAAACGTTGTCAAGACGGGGGCGAGCGGGGATTATCGCGAATTATTCACGTGCCATAACGCGCAAATTATATCGACAACACGTGTCGTGCGGACGTGGGCAATATTGAGATGCCGTTTGGAGTAGGTAGGGATTTGCGCTACTTTCGTCAATGAGTAAATAGTATAATACTAAGGGCCTCTTACACCGCTTGCTGATGAAGTCTCAGATACCCTATCTGCATGTTATCTGACAGATAGCCTATTTTTTTTGTTTCACAGGTATCTTATTGCCTATATATTTTATATAGTCTATCACACAGATTTATCTGATAGATTAGTTTATCTCTAAGATTACTATCTGTAACAATATCAGGAAGTGGTGAAAGAAGCCCTAAATACTGTAAAGTCAAATGAACACATAAAGATGGTTAAAAATGGCCCCATTTGTTTGAGTTTTTATTCCATTGTGCGAAATATTGCGTTTGACAAGAAAATACAAGGTCTCCGTTCTTCTAGCGTACACTTAATGAATTTCAGGGTAAGTTTTAGTGTGATTAAATAGTGCGTAATTCAAATAAATAGTTCCCGTGTGGTTTAAAAAATATACATAATTGTTACTAAGGAACGATGGCGCAGCGATTCCGCTAGCTTACGCTGACCGTCGAAAACGGCTTATGTATATCACAGCAACAAAACACATAAAAATAGTGCTGGACACATGAACAAGTATTTGTTGGAGAACCGCATGCAATTCTGCATTAATAAGCAAATAGTCACACCACACATTACAGCGTTGGAACGCGGAATGTTTTCCGGGAAACAATTAATTCGGCGTCGCTAAACAAATAGCGTCATTGGGGTTCGACTGGCGTGGCGTTACGTACGGCGTTCATTCGAGCACCTATTAAATTCTGAATGCGAGGTTAATCCGCAATTACCGCCTAGTTATCGCCGGAAGACGCCGGAGATAGTTAGGGCCCGGAAAATATTCCGTTCACTAATTATTCCGCGTAATTAAACGCGAGCATTATCGTGCGACGCCGCCGCCACCTGGCGGCATTGTGCGGGCGTGATTTACTGCGATCCCGCGCGCGATCCCGCACCGGATCCCGGCTCTTTTTGCACCAATTAATTGTCGAATTGCTCGTATTTAATAATTGCTGTGAAATTAATGCGAAGAGCTTCGATCGATGAGCTACTGCTCTTAGCACTTTACCGGTTTATTAGCTCTCATACAAAGTTCTTCTGTTTTTTAATAGATTCTTGTTTCTAGTACTAACAAATCAGAACATTTATTTTTATATATCATGCATTTATACTAAAAGAATTACAGGGTCAATAAAGACATGTCGTAATCGATACTGTAAGCAAAAAAGAATAATCGGAATAACATGGCAACCTCTTGACTGCTAGTAGGTCTACCAGTCGCTAAAAGTAAGCAAATAACCTATGCATGATTGGCAGTGAGTTTACAACATATGTAGCGTATGTAATGTATGTAACCTAACGTAAATAAAGTCTCTCGAAAATTGTAATCACTTATTGTAACTTGGGCAAAGATAGGTGAGGGTCTGTAATGTATCAACGGTATTGATTGACTAGGCTGATTACCTAAACAGTAATAACAGAAAGACAGTACCCAAAACGAGGTGTTCCGCCTGAAGTGAACCAAAGCTTTTGACATAGCTCAAAAAGTTAGACATCTTTCAGAGAGCCGATAACTGCTGTTGTAGACGGGTTCTCGAGTAGAGACCACGAATGGACAAGCGTAATGTGGGACGCCCCCCGGCTAGATGGAGCGGTGATCTGCGTAAGGAGGCTGGCGTCTGGATGCTGAGAACCGACTGAAGTGTGTGAAGTGAAGAAGCGCCTTGGGGCGGAGGGCTATGTCCATCTGTGGACTAGTGTAGGTTGGATAATGAAGATGTGACCTAAACAGTAGACTTATATTATTACAAAAAAGTCGGAGCATACACATATTTTACCGACAACCCTACGGACGTTTACGTAAGACAGAACAATTTTACTCCAAGCTCGGCAAGATGGAGAAATAATATACACCTAAGTATGTATACAACAATAAGTAGGTGGGTGATATCAGGACGCAGTCCACTCGTATTAAGGAACTGTGTCCGCTCTTAATTTGTTTTCGGGAATTTCCTCTTATTTATCCGTCGTCACCTTGCAGAAGGCAACTTTTCCTGGAAATGAAATTCCAAATATAAATTTCCGCGTTAAAAGTGTTCTATAATATTACTTTAGAGTAGAAACTATCATTGTTTGATTTTCTTGGGTTTGTAATTATATAGATACCAAGGTAGGTGAATATGTGTAGCACCTATATTTGATATTAATGCTGTTTTTATATCCCTACGACAAACACGTACAAAAAGGTAGGAAGCACTAAGGAAAGTTATAATAATTAGTTGTGTATATGACAGACCTCGAGACAAATTAAACTCTTTTTAATACGTTTTTTTGTCATTCGTCACTTACTTCCACTTAGTCGGGGGTTTTTCAAAATTTTATTTCATCCTTTTTTTTCATTTTTCATGAAAATCTGGTCCGTAGGTACTTAAGTATCAGCTAAGTTTATATTATATACTTAAATAATGTGGTATAGGTACATTAGTTTCGAGTAATTCATTGATTGACGGATGAATGATGACGAAAAACCTTAGGTTCCCAACACATAATAATATTATTTATATTTTCCTGCTAGGTACGTACATACTTGCAGTTAAGTATGAACTCATTAGTAATTACGAAGGGCTGCTGGTGCGGACGCTAAATATTTCTGGAGGCGTCGCCGCCGCCCCCGCCGCCCGCCCCGCCGCCCGCCGTCGCCCGCCCTGGCCAAGCAATTAAAATAACGGAGGTCTGAGGGCCCTCGGCCAGATCGGACATTTATATTATCCGAGGATATTTTTCTACGGAAAATTGTAAGACGTTTTTTAAGCTGTGTTTATTGCCTTAGATGAAACCAAAGGAGAAAGATTGAGAGACTATACTAATACTTATATGTTACATTGCATATATGAAAACTAAGGCTCGTGGCACGACTACAATTACCAACACCATCACTACGGCACACAATACAAACGAACAGAATTCCCTGCTACTACTATAAAGGTGCATCAACCAGGGGGGCAATCGCGCTAATGTGTCGAGCATGGGTTTGGCTTGCGTTTGTAAAGGTTCGCCAAACATGAACATGCAGCATAACGTTTTTGGTTATGGTTTGGATTTGGTAATATCGTTCAGAATTAGCGCGATTGGCTGTTCGCACACGTTTGTGTGTGCGTACATGTAGGGCTATCAGTAGCGATAGCCGAACGCAGCCGAATCACAAGCGCACGCAGCGAATAGCGGCATCGAGAAATTGTGCGTTATCCATCGTGTAGGCAGTAATATGTATTTGCGACGGAGGCGAGTATCGCTTCACAGTTAGTATTCTTTGACCAAGCCATCAGAATTAATGACACCCATGAGAACTGGAGATGAGTTATTTTGAGAGGAAAAGGCGCGACAAGTGGCGCGGGTGTGTCGCACACGTTTTGTTCGAACTAACGAGGCCAAGTAGAGCACGGTCCACGTCGCGCGAAGACAGTAACAAGTCGCTGTTTGTTGGTTTAGTTGTTTTCATAAAATGGTTAAAGTAATACCACATTTTAGACTTTAACGCTTTGTATTCATATTATCCAGCAGAGGGTAGTTTCAGAAACTACTCACAGCGGTAAACACTGACAGCTCGCCTGTCCAGTCAGCTCGTGACCACGGCCAGTGTAACCTGGTGGATTCGTCGGGCAAAGGTAAATAAAACTTGTTCGTGTGGAAGACCCGTAAATAATTATATAATTAAAAGTAATACCATTCGTTGGGGTTTGTTAGATTTTTTATTTGTCCTTCTTTTCGGATCTTTACCTCCGTAAAACTTTTGTTCACTATTCGTGAAGACTAATAAGTCGTGTTGGCGGTTAATAAACAGTCATCATCATCATATCAGCCTGTAGACGTCCACTGCTGGACAAAGGCCTCCCCCAAGGATCTCCACGACGACCGGTCCTGCTCTAACCTCATCCAGCTGGGTCCCGCGACCTTCACCAGATCGTCGGTCCACCTCGTGGGAGGCCTGCCTACACTGCGTCTTCCGATACGTGGTCGCCTCTCGAGAACCTTTCTGCCCAGTGAAATAACAATATTATTCTTACATTTGGTTTGTTTATTTTATTGCAAAATATAGAAGTAACCACTTTAAGTTCGATATTTTGTAAATAAAATTGAAAATTTAGTTCTTTTTTTTTCTAAACTGTAGGTTCGGTATATGGGTAGGTGGAGAAGGAGGGTAGTTTATCAGCGGAGTTATAACAGACCGTGCATATAGAGCCGACCTCTATATGAATCTCGGAATAATGAAAAGTCAGGGAAGCCACGTCCTAGTCCAACGGGTGAATGTAATCTTGGCTACGTATCCGCAGAGTCAACACTCTGAGGTAGGTACTATACACCTTACAATAACTGTCAGTTTACAGAATGGATTTTTAAGACGGGACAGTAAGGGCAGGTACCTAAACCGTTATAGTTACGAGAAAACGTTCCTAGGAGACTATCCATAACTTTTTGAATGCTGAACTGCATTGACCGATTTTTTTTAAATGTACGGTCAGCAAGGAAATTGGCAATTTACACAAATGCCAATCGATCCCGTTTCTTATAAAGTTATAGAAACTCTACGGGAACAACTGAGATTAAAGTACTAGAAAAATCAGAAATCGCAAAAAAACTTCTCCCATACATTTTGCAGAAAATGAGGAGACTCAAACTTACTTTTATGCCCAACAAAACTTTTAAGGATGAATAAGCTGGCCGCTACAAAGATTACCTGCCACCAATAAAAATAAAAAAATTTAATTCTAAAAACAAAAAATTTAATTTCAAAATTTTTATTTTACTGCGTTTTATGGACTGCACGCCAGTCTTGGCGAACCGACATATACGTGTTTGTTTAGTTCTACTGTACTAAGGAGTATGGAGAGCAGTTAATATACCTATACCTACTAAATATATCTACGAATGATTTTTAAATACTTTTGATTCCCACGAAGAACAAGCGATTTCTTTATCAACAGGAACCCGATACTTAAGCTTCGAGTTTTCCGTCAGATTCACGCGAAACATCAAAACTCCCATGCTCCATATCGCGTATCGCGCCCGCACAATACAGCTCGACTTTCGTGGTAAAAAAATTAAAAATATAGCACTAAGTATAAGGTTGATCAGAAGCACCGATAGCGCTTGAGCTACCGTTTACGCGTCCTTTGTTCGGGACAATAATAAAAACTCAAACAATGAGGGCAGACAGGCCGAGTTGCCCGACTTGCCTCAGCCAACACACACTTGAGCGAGACATAAAAAATTTGTGTATTGAACTTGTTTTACTTATTATTTTCCCAGGCACATCATGCATTTGTTTTTTTATGTATTTTTGAGTATAAAATAAATTCCAAAAAACAACAGGTAAGTCTACACTCTACAGTTTATTAGACAATCCCAAAATATTTATGATTGATTTATTAATAATAAATCATTTTATTAGCAGTAAAATAGTGACCCATAAACACACCTTAGCCTAGGAATACATATGATCTTGGCTATCTTTACCTTTACCAATATAAAATATTACTATAAATGGGAAATAACGCTATCTGTCGGTTTGTTACCTTTTCACGCCTAAGCCGCTAAAACTTAACTGACATTTTAAGGTATCAGATAAGTTAACACAAAAAGAAGAAATAGTCTAATTAGTGTAGTCATTGAGTAAATTTAGACCATTTCTTCTTTAAAAACGTTTTGTGATTTTCCAAAAACCACCTGGCCACAATAACATAAGTAATTAAAATTTAGCTATTCAATAAAGTGACAATGCATGTTTACCCATACTAATAAAAATTCACAGGTACCTAATCGGTGTAGGAATAATTTAATTGCCAAGCGCACGTGTTATTTTCTACCCTTGCAGCGGATTGTTACGTGAGTAAAAATCACATGGAACGACCTAATGAAGGTACAATCGCGAACAGAATAGTTAACCTGCAGCCCTTTGAGTCGCTCGCCTCGCTTCGAACGGCCGATTCAACTACCTGGGGCTCTATTTTTGAATCGCTCTGCTCGCTTCCACCGGTCGATTCCATAGATTTTTGTATCGGATGTCGAAGGAAAATTAGTAGAATCGACCGCTCGAAGCGAGGAGAGAGATTCAAAAATAGGGTTCCTGGGGTTGTGATGCCTTGACTTAGACTTTGCTAACACCGGATTTCCATTAGGTTGCCTAAAAATTTCTCTATTGCAGGCGAATTTTTTTGGCGACGTAAAACTTATAAATCAGTAAGACCAATATTTATTTAATTGAGCCTATCACTAGTACGCGACAATATGTGCAGTAGTAATATTAGTAGTAATACGTATTATATTACTTAGATAGCATCGATGATCATTATTAAAGTAATATTGCAAAATTTTACAAGTTAAATTAAATATTTCGTGCTTACTTCAATTTGTATGTTAATCATTCAAAACATACTCCATTACGACTGGTCATTCATATTAACTTCCGCCAGTGCGCGTCCACGCCCAAAAACGTACTAATTCAAAAACTTTTGGCCACCGACTGTACCGGCGCGCACCTGGGTCGCCGGGGGCTCTTATTCAAATGCAAATCAAACGTTCCATTTTTAAAATCTACCATCTCGGCACTCCTTGCTTCCGGAATGACTTATGTCCAATCGCTACCAACACGACGCTCCAACGACAATGTTATTCGAATCTTATTTCATAAGCGACTGAATCAACATTTCAAACACATGCGTTGACACTTAAGCCGTTTTGGAGTTGGGTCAGTGTGTCGTATGGGACCTTTTAGGGCAAATTTCGAGTACCCAGGTGTGCTCCCGATCCGGTTAAGGGAAGCGTCCTTGTTAGGGATTCTAGTATAAAATGGTTTAATGGTTTGTTTTTAATTCCATTTTTACATTCGTCGACATAGTGTTGTAAATTATTGATAATAAAATAGTGGAGTTTTATTGGGACTTGGGACTGTTTGTATTTCGATCAGTTTGGGGAGCTTACAATAGCCACTAGTTTGGGAGGTCGCGGGTGGAGCACTTTAAACTTTATCACGATATTATGTGAATGGGATCAAATCGTCAGTAAGTTATAAAGTACTTATTCTGAATTCTCAGACCAAGTGTCAATTAGTTTATTGTGATTGTTAGATATTATATTTCAAACCAGAGTTTTATATGCGTGATTTCATTATGAAAAGGTCTTACTGTTCCAATAAACATACACATTATAAAGACTGGAGACTATTTCACATTTCTAAATACTACAACCTAATCTCTTTAAAATAATTATTTTAATAGTACATAGTTAAAACAAATTCAATAAAATAGCACAGAGGATTATAATAGTTACTACGTGATAGTGCCTAAAAGTTTATCAGATCCGATGAAAATATGAAATGCTGAATTCCTTTTCTGTCCTGTCCAACAGTCAATATTATTGTTTTAAGAAAATAAGTGTGCTAATAAAAAAGATAATAATCTGTCTCACTTGAAAACTACTGGATTTCAAAACTTTACATTTTAATGACGACATTACATAGTCAATGTAGATACGAGTAATTTTATTCTAACTTAAATTGATTTTGATTTTAGTCTGCTGAATTATAGTAGGTAACTACGTATTGCAATTTAAATTCGCTTATGATCATAATCGTCTAAAAAGCAAAATGCCTAAAATAAAAAAGACCAAAATATTAAAATGCCTCAAACTCAAATTACCTAAGTTGTAAAACGTCTAAAAATAAATTTGCCAAAATACGGTTTATTCCACGGAGATAACAATTCATCTTAAATTAATTAATCTACAAAAAGAACATGCCTAAATAAACGTTTTCGGTAAATCCTAGGACTATTTACTTACTTATATTATTTGCCGGTAATAAATACCTAAGATAAATCTTAAACTTATATCCTTACTTATCTTTCTCGGTAAACCAAGTGATATTGTGAACGTCCGAATTGATCGTTAATTTCGGATTTTTATCGGCAAATCTTAGGTTTTAGCACAGTCATGATAAATCCTAGGATTTACCGCAGGTCGGACTTTTACAGTGACTATTTACTTAGGTACGTAATTTTAAGTATGATTATTTAACGCCACGGAAAAGACGAAAAATAGAAATAAGTAGGTAGGTACTTACTTCATTATTTTGTTAAGTTATTGTTTATAGATGTTTACACAATTTTTAAAATTATAGAAATTCTTATGTATACATTTATTACATACTTACTTAATTTGGATTACGAATAAAAGATGTATACAAAATTCCTCGAGGTCTTAGGTTGCCTTTTTTCGTTTAAAATTCTCAACTTTAGGAGTTTAACAAAAAACTACGGCGGACTCATAACGACTGCCATATAAATTCTAAACTGGTTTGCAATAAAAAATGAACCTGAACCCTCATAATCGATCACTGGCTGGACCTCACACGGCACGAGCAGACTGCCTGGCACCGCGATCACCATATCTGTTCTATCTCAACTAAACTATGGGTCATGTAAGTACTGGCTCCACTATTTGTGCCAAGTACAGGGATATTAAATAACTGGACAGTTTTGAAACAAAATGCCTTGCAGCGTCCGCAAAGGTTAGTACAGCATAATATTGTGTGCTGCGATGTTAGCCTGATTTTACTATTACAGGATTTACCGATAAAAGTCCGAAATTAACTATCAATTCGGATTTAAATATCTATATTAAATCTATATAAAAAAACCGGACAAGTGCGAGTCTGACTCGCGCACCGAGGGTTCCGTACAAACTTGTAGGTACGGTCGACCGCACGTCAGTGGAAACAAAACCAGTATAAACTGGTCTCTCCTAGTATTAAAACTCCCTAATAGGCTAGGCCAGCTCAATGTCAATGTGTTACCACTGACGTGCGGTCGATTGTACCTATGTAAATTAGTTCGTCGTTCAGGGGAATCGAGTCAATGTCAAAATATTTTATTGCATTATGAGTAATTTATGCACGTTATATTGTATCTAAAAAATTAACATCATCACTTGATAGATTCTAGGATTTACCGTAGTTAGGGTATTTCCAGGAACATAATAGAATACATGTATGTTATTATGTTTCATGAATAAAATCGCACCTCCAGTACCTACAACGTCAGTACTGTCATTTTGAAAATACATGAGAGCGTTTTAACGATCTTAATATTGTTCAGAGTAGTTCAGACCAAGTTCTGGCATTGTTAAACTCAATTTGTAAAATTATTCAATTTATTGCATATTTTGTGATCATTCGTAGTTTTCTTATAGACCCAATATTTGAACCGCATGCAATCCCAATCTCGACCTCCCATAAAGTTAATAGCAATCATAAATAATATCCTAAATGAGACAAAAACTTGGTTACTTTTCACATACCATTGGATTAATGGCCATTGGTTTAAAGGAGTGGACGTGTTAATTTACAAAATAACAGATTTATTTATTGATTTTTTTTAGGTACGTTATTTTATGACTAAATAGTTTATGATAATGACTCATACAACATCATAACTCATTTTATGGATTATTAGGGTTACTTAAATTAACTTTGAAAATCAATAAGACTTACGTTTATTTGAATGAATGATCAAGATAGTTGTGATGGCCAATGTGGCTTATAATATTCTCTTTCATGGAAAAAGCCTTTCTTCATATCCAATGGACATTACAGGCATAGTTGATAAAAGTTCTAGCTATGTCAACTAAAGTCGTAAAGAAAACTTAGAAAATCAAGAAGCCCTTTACTCTATTTACGTCGTAGGTATTATACTTATAACAAAATATTTTCCCATAACTCAAAAGTAGATTAAACATTCATCTTTTGCCACGGGAATCACAGAAACCGAAAGTATCCCAATAAAAAAAAGTATCGTTCAAGTTTGTCCGCCGCGGAGCAGACGGCTCGGGCCATACAAAGGGCCCTCATAGTTCGCCAATAATAATAGCTAATAGTTTTCTCAAGATCTATACAAAAATGATTTAGTGTCCTCCAAAGTAAGGCAGTAAATCAAATAGCTATATCTCGGCGAATCGTCCAATACTCGATGCAATAATAATCCCGGAGGACACGTGCTCTCTCATTATTTGAAGTTATTCCAGGTTCGTTTCTGATTTAAAATAAATAAATTTTATTGCGCCATCTGTCATAAGGGAGATAAAACTTGTAATGGTGTCCGGCGGGCGGGAGTCGGTGCTCGCCCGCTCGGGACGGACGTCGCGGCGTCCGTCGTTGCCGCGCTGACATTTATAGGTGCCCTGTCGATGCGAGTTGCGAGTAAGTTACTGTTAATGCCGTGAGCAATGGTGCTTTCCTCATTACAGCCTCGACACGTCCGATTTATTACTCGTCAAAATTTAACATAATGATATTATCATACCTTCCATCTGTCCATAAATATTTGAACGACAATAATGATCCCGTAAAGGTAGGAACTGGAAATTAGACTTGTTTTGAATTATCTGACCTTTAGCTACACAGATAGACGTTAGGAATTTAGCATCGATCATTATTCAGAAATCCTAACTTCTTAATTCTGAATTCAGGTTGGTGTACACTTAAGTGCGTAAGGACGGTTAGCTTCCTATGCTGACTCTCTCTAAATCCTTAATGGATTTCCGGAATAACACATATTTGATGCTTTAGGAACACTCCACGTTATTTGGCATCATTCACATTGTCAATAGTTCGACTTCTAATGCAGTGTGACGATGTGCGCACACGCACCGACCGCGACCTTGCCTTGCCGCAGTCGTTCCGCATCACAGACGGGTCTTTATGAAATACCCTTGTTAAATCGATGGTTACTTCTGTATGTATATGTATGTTTTCATTTTAGTTATTGGAATGGAATGTTCATCCGCTCCACGAGAACTCTTGTCTTCCCTGAACTTTTTTAAAAGAAGAGATCATGCTTCAAAACCCCACTCGACAAGTTCAATACCATATCCCACAAAATAACAAAACGGAGCCCACCACTCGAAACTCCATCCAGTCAAATTAAATTCATACAAGAAAAGAATAACATTGGGCATCAAAAAGGCTCGACTGTCCGAACGGGGCTTTCCTTTTAATTAGGCCCTAAGTACTCGTTAAAAAACAAGATCTTCCGAGCAGACAAAGCGGCCAGTTCTAACAAACAGTGCGAATGTAAAAACGTTGGATAAATAAGTGGAAAAATACAGGTAGGTAAGTCCAAGAGGGGTTTTTGTACGGTCCGGCCGGCCACTTAGGTCATCCGGCGAAATAAAAGCCCAAGTTTTTTATATCGCTTTTAAATGCGAGGCCCGTACGTCCAGGCAGACCCGCCTCATCCCCTTCTACGATAATTTGAAAAGAAACAAACGAAAGAAAATGTTTCCGAGCGCGCCTCGTTCACTTTTATTGAAAGGTTTGTTGGTAGTTTTCGATTGCAAATAGCCCGTGTAATTCAGTTAGCTCACTCGGTCTTAAGCCTCTATCACACTAACATAGTTGCTTCTATTCAGAAATCGCTTCGTGTTATTCACACTACTTAAATCGAGTCGCCGCCGCCGCCATTCACAATGATGGTTACAATCAGAAACTGATCTCTTCTAGTACACTTATGAAGTGATGACGATGAGCTGCGACTAATCAGTCGTTTTGTAATCATCGCTGTGTATCTTTCCATAATGTGGTAGAAGGAGTACCGACCAGATACTTGCGACTTACATCGTTTGGTGTTTTCTTGAAATATCTCCCAAAACATTCTTTTCCCTCTTTCTAGGTTTCCCAATTAGCTGCCAATTTTACGTATTTGTTCCTTTCAACTGAATCTTTCTAGTCGTATTTTATTTGAGGTTCCAGAGAAATACAAACAAAAGGCAGACATACAAAAAGCTTCCTAAATAAAGACTTAAGTATCTAGATGAAAATATCCACATATACCTGTTTGGCGGCTTTCTAACAAATTGTAATATCGAAATATGCAAACCAAGTACAGCCCAAATAGAATAAATTTAATATAATTTAATTTAATTGAAGTCTCATCGGAAGTTCTATCTTGTCTATTTTAGTCACGAATTTTAGTCACTTTACTTACTAAACATCATCAAATGAAATACAAACTGACCTCTGTGTGGCTACGTATAAGTAATTAGCTATACCTACTAAAAGTATATCTAGCAGGATCTTGCGGTTATATGCAGACTACGCACGCACGATGCGATTGTAGAACAGATTTGGTCAGATAACACACCAGGAGCTCTATTGTTGAATCGTTCGCCTCGCTTCGAGCGGTCGATTCTACTGATTTTTGTATCGGATGTCGAAGGGAAATTTGTAGAAGCGACTGCTCTTAGCGAGGAGAGCGAATCAAAAATTTGTAGCTTGTGACACGATCTGACAAAATCGTTATGAAAACTGTTTGTAGGTCTGCGGTCTCTGTAAACAAGACGACCGATATCGAATGGTTTTAATATTCGATGGTGCAAAAGAACGTTGGAACAAACCCATCAGACCAAATCCATCTGACCGGGTCTGTCACTGTCAGAGCGGGTCTCGTGGTGTGTAGCGCCCATTAGGTAGACAACCCTTCGTGTGCTCACTCGGGTAAAACAGAACCCATTTATTTTTCCTTCCATTAGCCACGAGGATATTGGCTGTTGTTTGTTTTTCTTCTTTATTGCAATGATGAGAAATTATTTTATTAATGAATTTCTTGTCAGGCTTTTTTCGAAAATATGGTCGGCTAGTCTTTCACGTATGTCTTTGTAAGATTAAGTATATGAGAAAATCTAAAGAGTATATAGAAAATTCACAGCTTACCCCTGCTACTGTTGCACTGGAGGACTTGGTAAGAACGTGTCAGAATGGAAAATTAGGTTGCAGTTTCAACTCCTACTCGTATAGCTTAATATAATTATAGCTACTCTATGTAATACACACAGTAAAATCAATACAATACATTAGTTATATATGTACGTATACATTTTAAATGGGATGAACAGCAGTGCGCGCGGGCGCACTAATAGTAGATAACTATTTTTAGATCAAAAATATTATGTAAACAAACATCGATCTAAGATAAGGTAGATAGATACCGCTATATTGGCTATTCTTGTTGATTTCAAGAAAAAACGCCATTTATTAATTATCGTAAATCGTTCATAGTTTTAGAACTACATATTATTTTAAGTTATAATTTATAATATAACCAACTGCTGCCAACTACCATAACTTGAAGAAGTTTCTTGTTATTCTAAGTGCCTCAATTAAAACATAACAAGACGACTCTTCGCCGAAGCCTACGACCTACGAGTAACGAACGAAACCTTGCAAACAATGTCTGAAACTCACGACGGATTCTGTAATAATTGACCTTTTGAGGACTTATAATAAAATATACGGGTCGAATTGAGAACCTCCTCCTTTTTTTCGTCGGTTAATAACAAATGTCAACAATTGCTACCACAATATTAGGGCATAATTTATAACGATAGAGAAGCTTTTAGAATTGAAATCCCGATAGATCAGAGAGAATCCCGATAGAGAAGTTTCGGTTTCGGCCGAAACTGGGATCGAGGCCGAAGGTTCGGTTACGGTTTCGGTTTCGACTGAAATTCCTGTTCCTGACACTAGATGAATGACACATATTTAAAACTATTTATTTTTAAGTAAAATTGTGTTACCGCGTAAGTGACAATTGTCTTTGTGATAATAAAGTTCTTTAAGCCTTGAACCTTAGATTCTTCTTTACAAACACTTATAAATAATTTGCTGTGTGGGGAAGATAGGTATTCTGATAAATGGCCACACTTTTTACAAATACCCAAAAACAGTATATTTTGACACTGAATAGTATTTACAAAAGCTGTTAAGTTCTCGATAGAAACTAAGAATTATTCCAAGACATGAAGTTTTAAAAAAACCTCCCGTAAGTTTTTATACCTTCTACTTCTACATTACCGTCAGACACACGTCTCTTTCCTTGAAAACAGCAGTGTCTTGTTTATGTAAGTAATTATAGTCTCTATTACAGTGGCAATGAGTGGTAATTAGGTTAAACGTCCGGGCAGTTGCGAGAGAACTGCAAATTCCCATTGTCATGTTATCGCTGGCCCCCAGTCGCTAGTCGCCAACCGGCCGCGAAGGTTACTCCCATCCGGATCCCAGCTTTTTCACAAATTACTCTCACTAAAAAAGAAATAGGCAAATGTTGTTAGTTAAGATATGTTGTAATAAACATAAATAAAACTAATGTTTTAACTTTAAACTGATTTTATAATTAAAAGATGATGAGACGTGCTGTTCGTATTAAGGCTTGAGCGAGAGAGAGAGAGATCGAGTTCAGTCGATGAACGAATGAACTTCATAATGAATGAATGAGTATAAAAATAAAATACATAATTTGGTTCGTTCTTGTCGCGGATAGGGTCAGACACGTGGATAAACATAAAAAACTTTATCATGTAGGTACCAGAATAATAATCCATTTTGCAATCGGTTTTAATGGCGATTTATACATTTTCTCGTAATTCATTTTATTTTTCTGTGTAAAAAGTGTTATTTAAGATATCAAGCAAGCAAGAAACAAACATCCACACTATCGCATTTGTAATGTTAGTTTATTCCTTATGTTATAATAATAATTCAGCCGGTAGATAGTCAATCATCAAAAACAGAAGCTATGAAGATTATGTTCAGATGAAAGTTTTAGTGTAAACAGGAATACACTGTCTGTAGAAATGTCGACAAGCAACTTTAATTCCCTTTTAGTGCTTTTACTGGAAGAATTTTTAATTTGTTTCACAATTTTCTTCTGATCTGAGCTTGTAGTAATCATAATAACAAGTAATTCTTTCACTTTTTGCTAGTTAAAGGGCAATTACAGTGAATTCATACCAAGACCAATGCTTATTCATTTTAAATTTGTTGCTGGACCATCCTATCCAACACACGCCTTGGACGTCGAATACTTTCCGACACCGATTTAAAATTATCTGAGTACTTAGGTACGTATATATTTATCGAAAGTTTTGTCAGAGTGAACTAGGTGAACACTGAGCTTGTGTGCGTGCGTTTTAGAGCACTTATTCGGAGTTTCCGCACTCTCGTTCACTCTGGTTTTGTGCACTAAACTAATCTATATAATACTTTCCATGTTGTACCATAAGAATTGTAGGTATCACTTTGCAATGTCCCAGCCACACAGCTAGGGCTGACACCGTTTACCGTCGCAGAGTGCGATAATGCGGCACGTGCGCCCGCATACTCCATCGACTCGCAATACGTACCCAATCAGGATTATACAAATCCCCCGCGGCCGTGGGGACGGGGAAATAATTACGATCGCCCTGAGTTAATCAAGTGCCTTCGAGAAATTGAGGAAAAATACAATCTATAATCTACCTACCTACCTACTCGCGAAATTCTACGATTTGGTTGGGTGGAATTTCTTTGCCTACAAGACATTTACGTGAACGGTAAGCTGCGCAAAGAAATGACCCCTCCTAGTTAAAATAAATTTTGGTAATTTCTTACTGTACTTCTCCATCTATATTATAAGCTGTTAAAACTAGTGAGTTTGCAGGACAGTTTCTTCGGAGGTATCAGATATTAGTGGATAGACTGCTATAGTTCGTAAGCTTTATGTATATAGAAAAACTTGCTAATATCCAATTAATAATATCCAATTAAGTTTAAATAATATCCATTTATAAAAAAGATTTTTTGGAGTGGATTCCGTTGTTTCGTATATTATTACCTCGTGTCAGTTCACAAACTTCACCTCTTTATCTTATGTATTAGCGTGTATTAGAATAATATTTTCAAATCAAACTTGTGTATTATATTTAATTCTTCGATCATATATTATATCCCAGATACCGCATCACTGTTCAAAGAATGGCACGAGCAAACAGTGCTTAAATGTTCTCTAAGTTTTGTAATCAGTGTGTTGTGTGAGTATTGTGTCATAGTAATTATAGGTTAGTTAATCTGCTCTATACAAATTGATACCTATATGTTCGAAATGAATTACAATGCTTTGGATTACAGTTGTATTTTAAGTGCAATAATTGTGTAATATTCATGAAACATTTTTTAGTTGAATTTGTATAAAGTGCTTTATCTAGGAGTGTTTTATATGATCGAAATATAAATGGCCTAAAGGCTAATGTTCACCGAGACGTGATGAAGCGTTACTCGACACATCAATGAGCTCTATGACCGAGCCAATGCACCATTGCACACCCCCCATCGACTTTCAATACGAATCGCGTTCGATGGAATCGAAAAATGTATAATTATTGTACTTTTCTTTCTAACATGTACAGATTTTTAGGGTCTCATAAGTTATTTACTTTAATTTAAAGTGTCTTTAGACATCTCGCATGCATGGTTTAATTTCGGCATACATTTTTGAATGAAGTGAAGAACTACAAGTTTTTTTTATTGATCACTGTACTTAATATTTATTAGGTTTTGTACTTACGTATGTAATACAAATACATACATGCATATTAGCCCTTCAACGTCCACTGTTGGACATAGGACATTGCTGTAATTGCGAACATAAAGAAGTAAATAAAGTCTGTTGATTTTGTTGATCGACGTCTTAAAATTCCAACTCTACATAAACAATGGACGTATAAATCAAGCTTACTTAATAATGAACTAGCTGACCCGACAGACGTCGTTCTGTCAAAAGCTAATACCCCCTCATCCCCCTCCCCTCCCTTTTAAAATGTGAAAATCCAAAAATCCATCATTATTTATTTGTTTCATCAAAATCCGTTCAGCCGTTCGTGAGTTTTATATGGTGCAACTAACACGACTTTGTTTTATATATTTAGAGATGACCAAGTGTAGTTGACAAAATGGACGCAATAAGAAGTCGATGACATCCCTAAGCGCGTCTATAGCCAGCCAACCAATTACGCTGAAAGGCCCCATATAACTCGGAGGTATTTCAATTTGGCTTATTGGCCCATGTGCGCTTGGGTTTTGACAACTTTTCCTTATCCGCAACTCATTTATTTCCATTTCATTAATCGGCTATTTCTTACGAACAAATTACTTTCTGAGTGGTATTTATTATTCGGCTATTTTAAGTAAGCGTGAAATTGGAACGGATACGAGCTATATTTTAATTAAATTAAATTGGTGTAACAAAAATTGAAATGCTTGAAGTTGTGCTATTATTTTGAATCGAATAATACAGTCATGTTGTACAGTATAACCCAATTACTTATAAAAAAACGCACTTATTTTCTTTGTCGGATTTTCTCATTGCGAATCAAAAGAAAAACTTCAAAGAAACAATTAGCATATATCACTCTCCATAGCTCACTGAGCGACATTAAACTGGTGGATTTCCCACCGTCAGTGACCAGATTTCACAATATTTTTCACAGCAACCTAATTCCGGGTGCATCGCGAAGTAAAGCGGAGTGCACACAGGTCACGCTATCGCCGTTCTAGTTCATTAGGCGGCGGGCGGCGGGCGGCGGTGCAGCGAGCGACCGGGCCTACTATCGCGACCCAACCATTTTTCACGCACCCGAAGCTTTAGTGATTTTATAATGCTTCCCAATTTAATAGATGTGACAACAGACTGCACAAATAAATTGTTAAACAACACAAAAAGGACTGTCCAGTTTGTCGGTTTGTATTTATGGAAGCTGAAATTATTATGTTGTTTCACACCTTGTATATCTATTTTTAAACACATCCCACTAGCAAGTAAGCATTTTCGCTGAAATTATTTCAAACACATTTATATTTTCAAAGTGTGGGTCTGTAGCGTAGGTATATTAGTCGTCGTAAGCTCATAACAAAGCCCATCAAAATAATGGTACTTCCTACCTACACCCACTCGCGTATTATTGATACCTACCTGCACCTAGCGATTTAATTTGCACTACCCCCCGCCAATCGGGGACAATATTCAAATAAGGCTTCATCTATTAACGGACCCCGTCGCGACATGTTCCATTATCTATCACTTTCATCTGCAAAGACCCTCCCGAATCGGCTACCCCTCGCGTTCTGCACGCCGCTTTATATCGTAAGACTTTTAAGTCGTATATGAATAGGTCAATCACGGACAATATGTTTATTTTCAAGGTATTGAGAATCTTCTGATTGATATATTATTTCATCTCTCTGTTTTTCAGAAATCATCATCATGATTAGGTACGGATTTATAGGTAATAATTACTTATTACATATCCATCATAGGATATTTATCATTTAATAGTTTCATCTTTTTTCAGAGTCGTGAAAAGCACATTTATTATGCATTCGGAGTCCGGACTGAGCATTTCCTTAATTGTGGCCAGCCTTATAGACAAGAGCAATAGAGAGAAGAATTATAAACAGCAAAACAAACTGCACATAATAATTACTTATATGTATTTATATTTATTCACCTAAAAGCACAATGGAATCATATAAGTAGGTGTACCTACAGTGTACCTCCGCAGCAGTCGAAACGTCTGGTGAAAACTGCAAGGATATCCCACTTCGTAATTAGGATTCAATTACTAAGTAGGATAGTGTAGTTGTGTCGTATTCGTATCGTATCGTGTAGTGTAAAAGTGCGTCCGCCCCAAGCTGCGGTGAGACAAGGCGGGTCGGTCGGTGGCTCGCCGGCGTGCGGCGGTGCGCGCATAGTTTTTTCAATAACCCTTCGAACATCCCGCTGGGATTCTCAAATACTGGCCGTGTCAATCAGCTGGTATGAATGAATATTATATTCATTCTGGTTACGACAGCGCTATGATTTCTTTAGCTGTGAATTTTCTAAAATTCTTGTTACGATGGGAATAGTGGACCGGTGCGATGGTTCCGGAGGCCTTTTACAAACTAGGAAAACCTTTACTAGGTACCTAATTGGCTTTTGTTTATTTACATTAATATTAAATATTTTGCAAACATTAACCTGTTGGTTTTATGTAGGTAGGTATAATACCTAATAAATAAATACTGAAATATGTAATTATATAAAATGCACATTTATTAACAAAAAAATCCATTCATTAATCAAATAATCACTTAATTCTTGTTAAATATACATATATATTTATTATAAACATGAATTGTCAAATTTCAAATTCAAATTCAAAATTCAAATTGCACTATAATTAATTAAATTGTTCAATACTATTTTATTCAAAATTCAAACGAATTCATTAACGATTTCAATCAAAACTATGGCATCAAACTCTCTTAGCTGTGCACATCAATAATCGGAAACGGCTATTTTAATTTCAGTCGATTTTTTTCAGTGCAGGGGTGCTATAGATGGGGTCGCAACGTGATTTGATGGGCGCGGGCCGCGCTTTGTGCCGCGAAAATAATATCACACGAAGCACGGACCATTGGAGACTGCACTTTAAAGTATTTTCATCTGTTGAGCCCGTATAATGTCGACAATATTATTACTCTATATTTAAAATACCGATTGCATCATAGAGTTAGTATACTAGCTATAGAGCGCGCGCATCGCTCATTGCCCATTGTGCCAAGTGTAAGCAGTTGTTCTATGGACGCTACTATTTAGATTTTTTGTAGATCGTTCTTTTCCGTGAATCGTGTTTACAGCTTGGCACTGCACATTTTACCATGATTACTCCAAATCTAAATAAATATCAGCGAGAGCAACAATCAGCGCTACTGACGTGTTGTGACTAGTAGCGTCGCCCCGAACATTTCGAGACTGTTCAGACCCGTGCATACAGTTCAGACTTGCTAACGCACGCTCTATGTATACTAACAACTCTCTGGATTGCATGGAAATTTCACTTTGATGAGACTTGATATTATAATTAAATTCTGATAAATAGATGAAACTCAATACAAAAATAACGAAATGTACTTAAACTCAACGGTATTATTATGTAGAAGGAATTTACAAACAACCTAACAATTACTCATAATATCATAATTATGTTACGGTACCTCATCTTAGCAATATTTTAAAGTTGGTATGTATTTATTTTATTTAATTTTCGGAAGTTTCCAATTCCACGCGTAAAAGTTATAATGGAATCTTCAAAACTTTTTCGTAAACATGTGGCAACATTGATATTTACTTATTACGGCAAATTCTATACAAACGTACAGTTAATAAACTAAGTTAGACGGTGAATCAACCTGACACAACGAGGGTGAAAACGAAACAATGGCGCATCAACGCAACTCACCCCTCGGCTGGAAACCACAAGAGAATATCATAAACGTCGGCTTAAACACGCGTCTCGGCGGATATTAAATAAATAAAAACATAATATAATAATAACTCGCCGCAACATATGGCCGAAGACAGAAATGCGGATGATGCGATTGATTTGTCAACGAAATGGCGAATTTTTGGTAAGCAATCAGAACACATTGTTGGGCTGAGCAGACTTAAATTGGGTCAAAAGTGTTTTACAAAAAACAACACTTGAAATAAAGACGTAGTATTGGAAGATCTGGCTGTAGCTGACTGCAACTGAAAATCAAAGAATAAACCGGTGCGGACTCCTTGTCACACCGTTTTGTATTTGCCACACTGGTGGGTCCACGAGGTTTCTTCTAAACAGATTGTTCCTAACAACATAAATTACTAGGTGTTAACAAATAAGTAGGTAGGTACTTAATATTTTTGTATTATAGTCAAGCAGCATTATTGCTGATAATGTCGGTAGGTATTTCATAGTGTTGTACAAAATGTTTATAAGTAAGTAATTATTTTATTTCAGAACAATTAGCAGTAATTTGACATGAGAACCTAGCTGATATTACTAATAACTAAAATTATACATTTTTAGGTTTCATAAATCTACTTGTTGTTGCCGTGAAATAGACTCAGCTTGTGCAGCGGACTGCACACATGTCAGCAGCGCTGGTTTTCTGTTGAATGGAATATGTAGTAAAACATGATATATTTTTAAAAGTAATTAAATTTTATTTTAAAATCTAATTTGTATCTCAAGCATCTTATTGTCAATAACAGTTGGCTCAACAGTGACCTCTCTATGCAGCCACTCGCTCGATCGAATCGAATCGAAAGCCACTGAGCGCCACACTCGGTGTAATGCCGCGCCCCGCGATGCATCGAGAGCTGTATCGAGATCGAGACTCGAGCAATAATCGAACCCGAGCCGATCTCCCGCGGCTAGGAGCGCCATCCGTCCGATTATTATAGGATTTATCCATGTACTTTTATTTGTTACCCTTATATTAAGGTACTTCTCATGTATTAAAACAGATTTTGTTTTGGTTTTGTATGAAAAGTGTCGTAGTACTTGATACTCAGGTTATCGTAAGTGATGAAGCAAACTTTTGAATGGATACGAGTATCCAAAGCAAGAAAAGGTAAAAATATTTTTTAATTAAAATGAACAAGATAATATACATGTAAGTTTCGATACTAGTCCCCACCACACAAACCTCTGTGACGGGGAAGTTATATAGCATTTCGTTTGAAGTATTGGGCACCTGCATAATTTGTACACCCAGGCATACATAAAATATTAAGGCATAGTGACAGTATTATAATCCAATAGGAAAGCTCTTAGTCACGTAGGTGTTAATTTCATTTTGGCGTTCTTCTAAAAAATTTAATAATGTTTGTTACGTATTTGTCCCAGGCTAGACTTAATTGATAGTAACCCTACCTGCGTTAAATCTTTTGGGATTTGTATCTACAAAGGCATACCCTCAAGTTACCGCTCTTTCGTCAATTGATATTAGAAAATAGACTTTGTGGTAGAGAAATAGAGTATTACATAGAGTTTTTGAATAGACAAACTTATGTCAGTAGGGATACTGTATGTTGGGGCGACAATCCAAAGAATTGCAGACAGTTATTGAATTTCGCCTTACTTATTTGATTTGTCTTCGTTTGGTTGCTCAATCACGATTTCAGTTAACAAAATCAGAAAATATCTATGCAGTAGAATGTTAGTTTCTCTTAATTTCTAACTCCAGGAAAAACACAATGTGTTGCCTTTGCCAACACAGCACTGGAAAATTTTAAGTCGATGGAAATGCTATATTTTTTAACTAATGCGGTACCCAGTCTCCTATGTAAGTGAATCATTTGATTCTTTATGTGCGAACCATGAGTTGTAAGGGGCGACTGTTCGATCGCACATCCTATGGGGGAATATCCACACGCATTGATGCACAAGCGGTTGTGCATACAGAGTATAAATTCTGTTACTTATTTTAGCTTCTTGTACGTACATGAATATTGTGATTGCTTCGAGAACATTTGACTGGCCTGTTGGCCTAGTTGATAGTGACTCTGCCTACTACGCCATAAGTCGTCGGTTTAATTTCCGGATCCAACAATTTTATGTGATGAGCATATCTGTTAGTTTTCGGATTGTATGTATATAAATATTTATTTAAAAGTATAATTATAATATATGTTTATCAGTTGTTATTAAGTATCCTATCTACTCATCCACAAACTTTGCCTTTTTTGGGACTAAACGGCCGTTCAGTCCAAAAAAAGGGTGTGTGTGAATTTGTCCAATACAAAATTATTATTATTTTAAAAAATCATTATCGGAATCAGACTTTACAAAATGCTTTTAAAATAACTTTAAACACACTTTCAATGGCCATATATAATGTAAAAGGATAAATAAAACTCAATGTTTTAAATACTAAGCCATTTTCATTTTAAACTGCCAAATAGCATTTCAATCTGAAGCTTACATCTGTCATGCTAAGTCCTCACTTTCAATTACGACGGCGAGCGGTCGAAATTAATTCCGTCATATCTCGACTGCGATACAACTAGCGGATTATTCGGCGATTTGCTAGTGCGGCAATCGCATCAATGTTGTCCGATCAGCGGCAAAGACTAACATATCTTTCAGATAGGTTATTCCCCATATTCGATGATGGATACCTACGAGTATAGGTACCTATTATTATAACTTACTTAAAACCGACAGCCTCTAATACGAGTATTGAATAGATAATCATAAATTATTAATTTGCAAAAAAATAAAACCAACTTTGTAATAATGTACCTATCATTTTTGTACACCGATGACTTAGATTAAATAATTATTAGATTTTTCTTTAATTGAAATGGGTTCACCATGGGAATAATAGCCTATTCAATAAAAAAAGGAATCATTTAAATCAGCAGAGATATCGCGTAACATAAGTACACCCAAAAAAAATACAGTCGAATTGAGAACCTCTTCTTTGATGTCGGTTGAAAATAGGTACCTAAGTACATAATTTATTTCATAGAGCATCATTGTTCTTTGCCAGTATTTTGGCAGTTCGGCTTCGGAGGCGGCGCGGCGGCGGCGGCGGTCTCCCGGTAATGGAGTGCGGCGGCGCGTGCGCCGGCCGGCCGCGCCGCACGTGCCGCCCCGCACCCCGCCGCCCGCCCGCCGCCCGCCGCCCGCCGCCGCCTGCCCGCCGCGTGCGCACACTCCCACCGATTATGTGCTACTGTGACGTGAGAATATTTCAAGAACTAGGTTGGTACCTATTTAAGCCTCATAGGGATATATCAGAAATTTGCCAAAAAGACCTTTATTTATAAGTATGAAACATGGGTAGGTTATGTGGGTTCTGCTATTCTCACATACGCAAAGATTTTTTCTATATTCCTACTTTTTCAGGGGCTTGAAGATTGGGGAGTTATGGAGACATCCTCATCTGCAACAGATAAGTTACAGAACATAGGATAACACGCGAGACGACTTATTCGTATCTTTAAGCAGAAATCATATGAAAATTTTCGCGCTAAGAAACCATGTACGACAAATACACTCCCCCACAACATATCACATGTATGCTCCGTAAATACCTATTCATTCATAATAACCTCGGAAAAATTCACTACCAAGTGTCATGGCAATAAACTTGAAGAGCTCTCGCGAGCTAACCGCAAAATGCCTGTATAGCGAGCGAACAGGCGGTACGAGCGAACGCGCCGAGCGAAAAGTAATATTTAGGTGTCAACTGCAGGCGATAATCGCGGGGTAAAAAATAGCTCCCAGACCTCGCGCTGGCGAACTATTTCCACCCTTGCCGGTGGTATCTCGCCGTTTATCGGCCGATAGTATCTGAGTGAGACATCGCTGGTGACGTTTGAAATATGATCGGAGCGGTCCCCGGGCGCGGGGGCCACGTGCGGCGCATATTCAAATCAGAATCGCACGCGACGGACCCCCGTGTTGGCTAAATACACCCGCCGCGCCGCCGCCCGCGCCGCCACCGCCGCCCGGCCCACCCACTTACCGAGGGTCGGCCCTATGTAATCGAATTTGAAAATTATTCTAAAACACTGAATAATGTATTTGGAGGGACGGCGCGCCGGAGGCGGCGCGGGCCGCGCTGATTTTTAAAATAAATTAAACTTAATCAAGTGGGTTCGTGCACCTAAACGGATTAACTTGGCGCTGATTTGACTTCAACTGTTTGTTCAGCACATGAGGGGTGACGGCTTAAAGGTTATTTGAAACAGTATCGGGCTAACATCGTTTAGGTACACACATCCATTGTGTTGGGAGCTTATAAACAAGATACATTTTCGTTATCAGCAATAAATTTAATATCCAAATGTCCACGAGGAGTACGGTATCAAGATTCCTTGTGCATGTACCGCCATTGAGGGTCCTTGTAGGTATATAAGTGCAGATGCTACCGAAATCATTGCAACATAGAAATTCATGTAGTACCGTAAACATTAATGGTAAACTTTCTTTGGTACTCTACTCATCTCGTCTACCCAAAGGTTCTCTGGAAGAAATCGCTTTTAGCGAAAAGACCGCCGAGATGCACTGTATTATTGCATGTTTTTTTAAAGTTATTGTGCAATAGAGTATTATATCGAATTGACATTAGAAAACCATTAAGGTTTGTCCCGATGTTGAATTCAGGTGCAAACTGTGTTTTCAACAGATTTTAAAAAAGAAGGAGGTTCTCAAATCGACACGTATGGTTTTTTTTGTAATTGCGCACTTACTTGTTAAGTAGTGCGAGTATTGTAAAGCATAGACAAGGAGCTCTATTTTTGAATCGCTCGCCTCGCTTCGAGCGGTCGATTCTACTAATTTTTGTATCGGATGTCGAAGGAAAATTAGTAGAGTCTACCGATCAGAGCGAAGCGAGCGATTCAAATTTAGAGCTCAAGGCCTCCTGAAGAGTTTCCTGAAGGCTTACACTTCTTCATAATTTTACTGTGGGCACAATAATACTGTGAATTTAAGGTGAATTCATTCATTTGAAAAAACAGATAGGTATTCTTACACAACTCTGTGTAGAGTGTACGGGACTTGTGTCTCCACTCCGCAACTGTCTCGCTTGTGTATTTACTTAATCGGTATATCTATCTTTAAAAACATGAAACTCCTTCCCTATTCCTGCACCTTATTAAAATTTATGAATCGCAAAAATTGCCTAAATTTATATTTCAAACTTAAATATTGAATAAGACAATATTAGTTCACCCGCTACATTAAGTTTTATTACGGCATGAATATATTCTGTGCGATTCGGCACGCAGGGCTGCGGCTGTGGCCCCGCCATTAGCGCTCGATATGAAATTAAAATTAAAATATATAAAAAACCTAAGAGAAGTACTCTCGACAGACCGCTAAGGGGCAGCCCTAAAGATTTAATATCATAGAAATGCATAGAGAAGCGTGGTTTTAAAATTCACCAGGATCTGCCTAACGACCGACATACATCAGTGAATCTCTCAAATTACAATTATCAATTCTTACTGAACATTCGAAAGATTACTCAGAATTAGTTTGATAGAGAGATACTTACGCAGATAACAGTTCGAAGTGATTAAGATGAGATTCATTCATTCAGATGAGGTTTTAGAACCTTTTATACAGAACCATTACTCCTAAACCTTTCATCAAATACTAAATTACATTACTTCAAGCAAAAATCTACTACCTGTTGTAGTGTAGAGCTAAAGTTAGTCTACGTTTCGATGGTGTATTTTTTACATTTTTCCAATAGACAGTAAATTAAATTAAAAAATCGGTTTAGTTACTTAGTTTCTAGGAGAAAACTGCTAAAACCAAAACCCTCCTTCTGGCTTCGTTGTAGTCAGGTAAAAAGGGCGACGCGGATTACAATTTCAGTGTGTAAAGCAACTGGATTCTGCAAACATCTGATCCTGGAATAAGACTTTAATTAGTATAAAATATGTATAATATTACCATGGGCGACTCTACAGCATTCGCTGTCAACTATCATGTAGCGGCGTACAGCAGGGGTGCCACTCGATGATTTGGTTTTTCAATTCGTTACGCAGTCGAACTACCCTCGGCTTGGCAGTACCCCTTGAATGCGTTCCCTCGCTCGCCTTGAATATTATTTATACGTTTGTTAAGTGGAGTTGTACGCGGCCGAGAGGATTACTGCCTCGGAAGCTCAGCACTTCAACAAACATCGGTATGATTTCTAATATCGATAGCGGAATTTGAAAGATTCTCTGTTTCATCACACACAAACACACTCAAACACACACACGCTCGCACTCAGTCCACTCATTTTCCACTGGGGGCCTGGTGACCTGTAGAACAGGAGTCCTAATATAGGCACCAGTCTCACACAAAGACCGGTCTCCGGTTAATTTCATTTCCGGTATTTATCAAACTGCATATATCTTTGTGTGAGAAAAATAAATAAAATTTGAATTTGAATTAAAGCTTACTCCATTTTAGCTGTTGAAGATGATAAATTTATTTCTCATACTTAGGTATCACACGGCTTTTTTTAAGCATCAACGAATAGACCTGTACAAAGTCTTAGCCGCATGTAAGCCACAAGAAAATTACCGATAAAACCACATTTCGCTTACGGTATGTCAGTCGTACGGTAAGGGCTCAAAATGGTAGTAAATTTCCATTAGGTTAAAATAACGCATACCTATATGTACAGATAGAAGTATACATAATTATTAGGACAGATTCTGTAACACGCATTTAGGTAATATACGAAAGTACAAGTAGTAGTTTCGTCTTTATTTTCTTACTATTGTTTAACATAGATACAAATAATTTATAAGTTGCGTCAAATTATAAATTACTATTTGTAGCATCTAAGGAAGTGCAACGAGCCTGTACCCAAGAAATCATTAGAGAATTCACAACGAAAGTATCTCCGAAACATGTTATCGCATAGCGCTCACGATTTCTTGTAGGGATTGGTGGATATTTATAGAGACGCTGAGAAAGCATGTCGACGAAAACAAGCACATAGCCGTGCCAAGCTTACAACAGCTATGGCTAGGTATGACAGCCAAGCAAACATATTTTCTGTTGAGACTAGAGCGGTGAGCAAACAGTGGGCAACGAGCGAAGGTTGGGCTATGTTTACCCACGCGGCGTCGCCTGCCCTCATATATTAAACATGGTCTACCTCCGTACCTACCTGCTACACTGCTTCAGCCTCTGGAACCGTACGACATAATGCAACCTGGAGGCTTAGTTTAATATTAAATATGGTACTTAAAGTACTGCTACACAATAAATATTATATTGTTACAGACTTCATAGCATTATTTATTTGACTGAATATCATACAATAAATGAAGTATTTAATACAAATGTGTTGTGCAATGGATTTGTGTTATAATAGAAAATACAAATGTAATATTACAAAATAATGCCACTTTTACTCTACTCGTACAATCAGAGTAATGAATCCGTTTTCCAACAATTTTACATCGGCATAAAAATAAGGTCGCGGCAGTTACCGCGTTTATCGGGCGCTCATTAAAGCTGAGGGCGATCTTGCTTCGGAGTCGTTAAGCGCGCAATAGTTCGCGAGATCCTCGTAAAAAATATCTCGCAACCAACTTTATGAGCGCCCTTTGTGAATGCATCATTAAATTTCCATCTAAATTTAAATTACGAACGGCGCGATTCGACGCTCTCTCCACGTGTTTCTGTTTTCCTAGTCGGTGGAAATGGAAATGTTATATTAATTGCAGCACAGAGAACGTGACGGAGTCGGGAATTTGAAAAAAGATGACGTCGGTCGGAATTATCTTCAGCGCAGCGCAATTGAAACGGCTTTGCGACGGGGCTTAGTGAAAAAGTTGGCGTTCGTTTTAATAATTCCCAGCTCCGGCGCCTCGTCAGAATGCCGTTGTCACTTCGCGGATTAAGCTGCGACACGGTTGAGTTGCAATTTGAGAGTTATTTTAATTTGCACTTTTCTTAAATCTTAAAGTTTTATAACTCCCGTGCGATCCACATAGTAGTCCACGCAGTCTTTCTGTGAATTGTTGTACAATGAGTCTGGCTAGGTTCTGATCATAAACCTCCCATTATATTAAGACCGATCTGGTCCAGGAGAAGACTATTATTATAGGTTGTTGTTGTAAGATTAAAAACTACAACGCTTCTCTAAAATTTGTGACGTGTTGGCGCTTAAAAACTTTACGAGTGTCAGATGTACGGCGAAGAGGGTTCCAGGTCGTTTGTATGCGGCGGCGTGCTTCCCCAGGAAAGGCATAAAGTCAGCAGGTGAGGAGCGGGTATCGCGCGGTCACGCCATTTAGATAAGGGCACTCTCGTGACCTCTCCCCCGCCCCGCCCTCCACGATAAGGCCCTTAAGTGTGTTCGGCAATATTTTTGTTGCAATTCTTTTACCTTCTGCGCGACTGGAGAGTTTTAAAATTACACTGCCAAGATAGCAGATTTTCTTGACAACAAAATGGAAAGAAAAACAAATAATTAGGTAAGTAAGCACCTCAAACAAACAAGGTCATTCGATTAAGCGGAATGATTTGCAAATCACTTAAAAATCCAAAAGGCACCGTTCGCCGACTTCCCTCCCGACTTCAGGCGTTGGAATGGCGAATAAAACCGAGTAAGAATAAATTGTACGACTGGATAAAGCAATATTTGTTCATCTACCCCCGCATTACGACGGCAGCGGCCATTAGCGGGATGCAAATAACGTCTTGTCATTTTTACTTCTTTATTTTCCCTCGTTGGCCGGAGATTCGTGCTATTTGGCCCCCTCCCACGGATGTCGCAGGCGATATGGAAATAAGATTCGCTTAAGGTTTTGTGTATTCCGATTATTAGGATACCATGTTGGGCATAAGATTGGAACCAACTACACATACCTAAGGTTACACTGTACACATGCTTGTGGTGGTGGGAAACCCGTAGCTATTTAACAATTCAGTATTGAACCTTCCTAAAAATGTGGAAGGTTTTTAAGGAGAGTAGTTCAACGTTTATAGACCCTTGGCATGGAAAATCGCAGACAATTATGGGGGTTAACGGTTTTTAAAGCCTTCTGTAGATGGACCCAGCTTATCATGGCTATTTCGCGACCTAAATCTTGCCTTCCATATATTAATAGAGATTGCCAGTAAACCTCAAGCGTAGGTTTCCCTAACCGCACTATCCCTTTCATACCTTCTCGATCCTCCCCACAAGCATAAGCCAAAATGGCGACGACATTCGAACATCCGAGTGCGTTTTAGCCCCACTTAAAACGTGGTTTATTTGCAAACCAGATTGCTAAGCGTTATTTATAGTTGGGGGATACGTTATTAAATTTTTGTCGAGATTGTGGCTTTATGATTTAATACCTTGTACACAAAACATGGTTTTATTAGAAAAAGTTTTGTGATGAATAAAAAAATATATCCAAACAATTAACTTGGTCTAATGTATGGTCTTAAATAAATTCGATCGATGCTACTGCAAAGAACATGTAGCATGATATTTATGGAGGCATAAAGATGTCGTCGCTACTGCAGAAGCCTGTGGCATTGTACGCCAGCCTGTTTTAAAGATTTAATATGTAAGTAGGTACGTACATTAAACATACAGCCTTAAAACAAGTTTCTTTAATTTGTCGTCTTGTTTTTTGCTTTAAGGAATCCGCATAAAATTAAAACAATACAGCACCAATACCATTGAACACAATACTTTTTGGGGAGCCTGCCAAACATTTTTCAATTTTTGAAAAGCCACTGAACATGTGGTTTTTCTGTAAATTAGATACCCTCTATATGGTTGACGTGATGAAGTCCTAGACCTTTATTTCCTGAGGTGATATAGGTACAAACGCTGATTTCCTTATAATTAACATAACAAATAGATGATATTGAATGGACCATTCATCCTGCACCGGTGCGGGTTGTGAGTAGGGTTGCCAGCTCAGTGGATCAGGGAGGAAAATCATACATTTTAATGACATCCACACTTACATAAAGTAAAAAAATCTCAACTATTCTTCATTTTAAGAAAGAAATTAAATGAATTTTGAGTTGAAACTTGTATATTAAATTTTTTTTAATACCGTTACCACAGTCATTCTTTATTACGACCGAAGCAACCATTTTGCGTGAAATAAAAACTTTTTAACAAAAACCGTCGAAAAAAAGGAACTGAAAAGCGAAACATAATAACAAGTTACCTTGTTAGTCTATAACTATATACGCTCCTACACTAATGTAAACCTAAGTAATTTTGAGTCGGCGCCAAACACACATACAAATTAATTCTTTTATTTTTAGTACCTAATTTGATGATCTTCTAATTGATTGCTTGTATCATTCCACTTTACGTAAACTTAGCTGCCATCATTTTACTTTACGTAATAACTTTAAAAATATATATATACGGGTCGAATTGAGAACCTCCGCCTTGTTTTCGTCGGTTGATAAGTCTGAGAGATATCTGTGCTCCTGGAGATTGTATTTTAGACTATGAGTCTTTTTCCGTGAGAGAGGCAACCCTAGACGCGCGGCGCAGGGGCAGGCGCCCGCGGTGCGCGCGCGCGTGGGCGGCGGGCGCGGCGGGCGCGGCGGCCATAACTCGCGCCACAACAAGACGCGTGCACGCACCGCTAACTACCGTCGCGACACTGCACAGGCTGATAGTAAAGTTGAGGCTGATTTGAAGATGGAATTGCCGTTATAAATTTAACATTTGTAATTGACCGAGCGAGCGAAGCGTCTATGTTTCGAGATTGGCCAAAAATGCTATTGTCCGTCTGTCCTTCTGTCTTTCTGTCCTTCTGTCTTTCTGTCTGTAATTCTCTACAGGTCGCATTTTTCAACCGATTTTGACGAAAATTTGGCATGGGTATAAATTAATCAAGCCGACAATATGAGTAGAATAAAATCTTGAAAAACATTTTTTTTAGAGTACGTATGTACCATACTCGCAAAGTGGGAGTGAACTTTTTGTTTTCTTGTGAATCCTATAGTGTGGGGTATCGTTGGATAGGTCTTTCAAAAATATTGCTGGTGTGTGAATACCATTTTTTCGATTTAGGGATCCGTTGGCGAAATATTAAGCTTTGTAGCGATAATTTTTGTTAGAGTCACGTGTCCCTGCCCCTGCCAGCTAAACGGTTACTTCTGGAAATGTGAAAAAATTCACGGCAGTAGCATATATAACGTAGTTAATAGGAAAACTATAACAGGTAAGTAGGTTCTATTAGTTTTTGAGTAATAGTCGATTAACTTAAGAAAGTCGAAAAATTAAATTATGTTCATAGAACTGCATACGTAAAATGGGAATGCCTTTTTTTCGCGTGAATTCTATTATGTAGGGTATCGTTGGATAGGTCTTTCAAAAATATCGCGGGTGTATGGAAAACATTTTTCGATTTCGGAATCCGTTTGCGAAATATTAAGCTTTATAGTGCTAATTTTTGTCACTTTATACTTAATCTCCAACTGCAAAGTTGACTTCTGTTCGTTTCTTTTAGGTTTGGTTTATAAGGGCTGGCGAGGTCTACTGTTCTCACAGAACCACAAGTATTATGAAATTGCTGAACTTCTGAAAAATGTCCAATCTGAAAAACGTTCAATTGTGAAAAGCATCTGAAACATTCTTTAATAAAAATAATTGTGTACTTGAAACTTACTAAACGAATAGAAAATCATGATTACGTTTTAATATTAATTGTTTAGTTAACCATTTAGACATTATACATTTAGTTTCGTTAGTATGCAATTTGTACCTACTTTATTCAGTTTTTACATTATTCAGTTTCGACACTATTATCGGAAATCAAATGGACTTGGCGTTATTTGCCAGGCTCATTGTTGTAACGCATATGAAGAAAAATCCCTTCAATATGTTTATAATTGAATATTCTAGAAATACAAATACCATGTTCTAGTCCAATTATAGGTACCTACGTATGTAAAAAAATTTAAGATTTGGAAACGGTCTAAAAAGAACACCTTGTATTTCGTTGCACTGCAAATTCATATCATAACTATATCTATCTGCGACAGGTAGTGCCCGCCACTGGATCACTCTTTATGGCCTATAAATGTGTAATTCACGCCACCTTAATCCGAGCCTGTTCCAATAAATCTGGATTAGCCGGGCCCGGGCCCGCTGCGATTGTGCCAGGTATCTCCTGATTATGCAGTTAACAATTGTAATTGAAAAATAAAATATTTAAAAACCGGGCTGTACGAACTTTGAGGCCTGCTAAAATATAGACACAATTTATCGATGTGTGAATACGTAATGCTGAATTATTATGAGTAACTGCTTTCCCTTTAATCCACCTTCGTAACTATTTTCGTAACCAGTTTCGAAAATGGACGATTGTCTCCGTGTTCGATTGGATCAGGATTAATTATGTCCACTATCTAAACTGGTTACGAATTAAGATTAATTGGGTACCATCTCCAGCTTCGTTACTGGTAACGAAATTGGATATTTGTCTCCGTTTTCGAGACTGGCTTTGGAGACTGGATACTGGACAAAACATATTCAGTTTAAAAACTGGTTAAGAAAATTGACAAAACATAATAAAATTATCCAGTTTAGATAGGCCATCAACAGCCTATTTATGTCCCCACTGCTGGGGCTCAAGCCTACCCTCTTAACGAGGGCGTTCGGGTTATAGTCCACCACGCTAGCCCAGTGCGGGTTGGTGGACTTCACATGCGCCTAAGAATTTCTTCTTCGGCGTATGCAGGTTTCCTCACGATGTTTTCCTTCACCGTTTGAGAGCAGTCAGTAAATGTACTTAAATTTCGAGAAAAATCCATTGGTACATGGCCCAGCTGGGGATCGAACTCCGGACCTTTCGATATGATAGGCCGCGTCTTATCCCCTACGCCACTGACGCTCTAGATAGGTACTGGTTACGAATAACATTACGAATGTGGACTAAAGAAAGACAGAGAGATATACATAGTTTTTACGTAGTCGCTAGCGAATATTGGCAACTCATGGGTAGGCGTACAGGAGCGGAGAACCCTTGAGTAAGTTACGGAGAGTATTTATCACAGTTCACACGCGGGATCGGCTCACGAACACCGAATGCTCGGAAGTGACTACACGCTTGGCACTACAAGTACACAGTGCTGGAAATAACAAGGACTGTTGGAAACAACAAGGACTGCTGGAAATAACAAGGACTGCTGGAAACACATAACGTCGACTAAGCATTTAAACCTGCTAAGTATATTAACAACTTTACACTACTTATATCCAACTTTCAACATGTCATTGAACTTTTGCGATACGACTCTATTATCCCATAATGGGCTCCCTAAACGATGATGCGGCATGACATGACATGCATTACGTGCTGTCACTCATGCATGACCGTTTAGTTGTAGTGATTGACGTGCATGACATGCACACTACGTGCATTACATGCAAACTACGTGCTGGCCGTTGCTTCACTGTACTGATTGATAGCAAGCATGATGGTCCATCATGCAGCATAATAATTCACGTAAACGTTGCATGTCATGCAAGCATGATCGTTTAGGGACCACTTGAGATTCATACTGCTTAGCTAATTCATGTTTTTATTTTTACTTTCCTTGTATTCGTAATGAAAAGCACAGTGTTTACCTCAGGTTCAAGACTTATTTAGCCCTCGAACTAATTGGCGCCTTCGCCACGCATCAGGCGCCAAACCCTGTCTCGGGCCTAATAAGTTACTTTCACCCCTTGGATAACAATGTACATGTAAATTGATTCTAAAATCATATTCAGTAGAGAAGAAATGGTGACTGAAAAGGTTACGGAGCTGATTGAGACTTTCGCACTTTGCCGACTCTTCGATTCAAGATTTCAACTGGAGAATTCAACTGGATCCAACTAAGGTCAACATCTTCACAAATATTTACGCGCCTAGGAATCGATGCAGATCTGAGGGACTAATACTTATTCTTAACTTAACAGAGAGTCTCTTCTAGTCAACTTTGCATCCGCCTTCCCACACTCACCTTCCCGGGGTGGCTGCGCCTTGTCGACGTGGCCCATAAATTACGTAAAACAAGCGGCAGATGCCGGCGGGCGGTGGGAGAGTTGGGGGGGGGGGGGGCTCCCCCGTCCGGTAATGGCAGCATTAGCAGCACTAATGGCTATGGATAGTGACGTTTACACATAAATTCCCGTCAAATTTAGGCCGCGCTGTCTAGTTTACGCAGATGTGTAGACCTACCTTTATCTTGTATTTTGCTCGGATATAAGTTTGATTGATACGAAAGGTCCCTTGACGGGGTCGAAATAATATATTTAAATGTTGTTTATTCACGCGAGTTATTTGCGTAAAAATTAAACATAAAATTAAAATGTAAAAGATTAATTATGAAACATTAGTAGATTAATTTGGAAACATTCTCACATCACTCCCATAAACTTTGACAATCCTTCAAATAATCATTCCGAAAAAGTGTACAAAAAAACAATCACTATAATAAATCAATATGCATCCCAGTCCCAGTTTCGTGAGAAAACTATCCCCCAAGCGGCGGCGCCGCTCGCTGCTCCCCTAAAACAAAGTTATGCCGCTCGGTGGGGCACTAAAAATTCCTCATAATTGAATGAATCAATTCTATCGCCATTAAATCGAGTTACCGAGCATATTGGGTGAGCAAATTTATTTAGCTAATAACCCCTGCTCCAGCCGAGCGGGGATTATCCCCTATCTCCTCGTACCTGATGCGATTTAGAAAGGCATTTCGGAAGCAATTGTTTTTGAAAGTATGATATTTATTACCAAGAACACTAGAGAAAACTTGATTCAGTCTAGGGACGTAACTCACATTTGCTTCCACATTATTGGTATAGAGTGAAAACTACGCAATACTACGCTATTTGCTCATAGCGAACACCCAAAACTTCGAAAATAATAATCGACGATTCTACATTTAACACATTCAGACACAAGAAGTTATTGACAGCTCAACTGTTAGCCACTCTTGAAACTCGAATAAATATACAATGCTACCAAAGGAACCGTCACCGCCACGACTACAAACTTGCATCCATCGGGGGCGGAACCCGGCAACTTGCGCGGCGCCAACTACGTAAATTAATACCTGACATAAATTTGCCATAACACAGCGAAGTTTGCGAGTCGTAGGCTGGCTCAAGACAGTCGCACAAACTACGTACAAATCGCGGAGCCGGATGCGACTCCGCCTAATGGCCGCATAAACCAGCGGGAACCGTAATGCGACCCTCCTCTCCTCGGGTACTTGATCTTATCAATTTGCAGGACAAGATGCTCGAGATAGCGACTGCTTCAACAATTGCTTGCGGGGTTAAGAGGCGTAGATCCCGTGCCTGTAGGTGCGATAATAGTGTGTGTACCTATGTATTGTATTATTTATTATAGTTAGGGTTTATCTAGGTCCTGTATCTCTGTAACATTTATTGATTTTGAAATAATTTCTGACACAAAATAGTAGACGACTGAATATATAAAAAGCGACTGAGGAAATATGAAAAAAAAACCAAGTGTTCATTTAATGAACAAAATATTATGATTCGAAATAAAAATTTGAATTTGCACAAAGGGAATATAATTATTAAATTTATCTTTAGAATATAGAATTTCTAGAAAGATAGTTTTGATAGAATATTTTTCCACTTCATACGTAATATTCATGGATAGGTATAGTAAGTGGAAATAAAGCTCATTCAAAACTACCTTTCTAAAAATTCCACCCATGCACTGGAGCTAAACGAAACCCTTTTACCAAACATATAGCATTAGTGGCACGTCGCCTTGTTCTCATCGGTAGCTGGGTCACGTGCCGGGGCCGAGTGGCTGGCGGCCAATCACTTCGCACTAAACTAATCAGTCGGAAGGAAGCGCCGGCGCATACAGAGTGCAATGGATGCATATGAATCGGACACGGAATTGGAGGATGCGTGGAATGAATCAGGAATCCTGTTATTTCTATTACACAACAATGAGCTGTTTCATTGGCACTTCATTGTCATATTTTTAACAATAATAAGGTAATAACTTTAATTACTGACTGCTCTCAAACGGTGAAGGAAAACATCGCGAGGACACCTGCATGTGAAGTCCACCAACCCGCACTGGGCTAGCGTGGTGGACTATAGCCCGAACAACCTCGTTGAGAGGGTAGGCCTGAGCCCCAGCAGTGGGGACATGTTAAGGCTGTTGATGAAGGTTATAAATGCTACACTTTAAATCAGATAGAAATATTCGAATAGCCTCAATCGCTCTTACAGTTAACCTATAAATATTACAACCATGAAAAAATCTAACGAAAAGCATCTTCCAACGCGGAAACGGAACTAAAACAGAAAATACTCTGAAGCGAAAATATTATCAACATCCTCGAAAGGATGGTCATCCATCGTGAGAGTGGAGTCAATTTATCACTGGGAAAAATGAAAAGTCCGCTCGAGTCCATTAAAAATAGTCGCACATAGTGACCCATAAAACGAGAGAGCAACGTGAAAAGGAAACAACTAGGAAAAAATAGTCGGCACCTCGTCAGCCGAGGTAGCGGCGCCCAAAAAAGAAAACCAATTTGCCCACGTGAAAAGGTTCAATCCAGTGCCGGACTTGCGAATATCGGCTCCCTTGGGTTTTAGGCGCTATTGAATTTGTAAAGAGTCAACGTGCTTTGCTTGTGACGAGCATGTTCATAACGCTCTTCCGAATACCTATTTGGAACAGTTTTAGAAGTTAGAAGTAGTCATCATACCTAACTACCTACATTAATGTTTATTTTATGCAATTAGGCTAGGAAAATAAACGGGGCGGACGGTCATACTGCACAATGTTCTCACTCACTCACAATCATAGACCACCCAATCGACGCATTTTATTATTTAGGTATACTTAACAAACAAAAAATCGATTTAATTAATTCGTGTGGAAAACGAAATTAATTAGTGCATCTGTCGAAATTGTAAACATGTACAATTTGTAGGCATCAAAAATTTGATGAAACAGAATTAACATGATATTAATAAAATTTCAATACTGAATTCACCTACACCTCTACTTTTGTTATAATTCTTGTTTGATGTGAAAGTTTTGTAAATAAAACATTTAAATAAAGTTAACTTTTGTTCCAACAATAAACTGGGATCGACCCAGTATTATTCCACTAAGTAGGGTCCTGTACCAATCCAATCGCACCCATGCCGTATCGAGTCATTTGATATTTCTCTCGTCGAAGAACAAATTACAAACTGTCGATTTAGCTATTTATTTTTCTGTCACCTGTCGATTCCTTAGTGGTCTTATGGAAATAGCGTTCGTGCCATTCAAGTTTTCCTATTAACGCCTCGGAAAACTCCTGTAAGGTTATTGTATTAAAATACATGATTGCCAATAAAGTGTTGTGGCAGCTTTCTAACATTTCACGAAGCGGTTTTACAATGGACATGTCAATTAGGTTTGAGAGGAAAATCTAAGAGTCAATTTTCGTTTCAGGGTTCTATATCTCGTATAGCAAAGCATTTTCGCTTTATCACTTTCTTTTGTCCGAGAAGCGAACCGGGTGTGGTAGCCGTTTCTTTCCAATAGTGTTATTGTTAATGAAGGAAAAATTAGCTATGTCTTATCGTAACTATATAAAACACTCGAATACTAGGTATGTAGTTTTATTATTTTATTTAAGCCCAGATAGTCTGCGTGGTTTATGTCGGTACTCGATGACTACTAAACTAGTAATAGTAAAACTAGTACAATCGTAAGTTGAGGATTGTTAATGAATTAATATGTAGGTATGTGTTTCTTGACATATTTTTGCGTCTGAATTACAAAGGCTTTCTAAAAGCAATACTGTAGCTAGAAACACGGAGCATAAGGCTAATGGACAAATGTATTTCACTTCCACCCGCATTTTGCTACGAACCGCCATAAAATTGCCTCACATTATTCTCATTTCCGAAAAATAATATCCACGCATTCGTAAGCGGGTAGGTATCATAAATATTATGTATTTACAATACCCACAATACCATACTGACAAAGCCTCCCCTCCGTTGCCATGGCGACCGCATCCTCCTCTTCTCTGATCGTTAAAATAAAACGCAACGTTGTAACATCCCGCCGCCGCCGGACCAATCAATTAAACTCAACATTGGCAGTTTGAATTGTGAAGCGATTCTTCACTGGGTGACATTTTTACCTGTTGGGTAGAGTTAATGAGGGCGGCCATATTTTAACGACACCGGTCGATAAATCATATCAACAAGATTGATGCGACGGTCGGCGAAGGGAAGCGGTTTTGATTTGTGAGCGCTGACGGGCGCGCGACAATGGCGTGACGTCACGCGCCTCGCTCCTCGTCCGAAGTATACTATTGTTTACTTTATAGGCCACGCTGTATTGTATCTCTAATTTTATAAAAACGCATCCGCTTGTCAGCTGATGTACCTACTTAAATAAGCGGGGGTATGAGATACCCGTAATGGCCTTGCTTGGCACATGTTTTGTTGCAAAACCGAGGTTATTTGACCAGTCAAAGCCTCGTTCGTAAGCTGGCAGTATACATGTCGATTTTGGATAACTTGCTGTTGTTGCGCCCCCAAAACCCCAAAACCGAGTGCCTGAACACAGACTTTCGTCCTACAACCACCATGTCTCGGATTGTTCCAACTCGGTCGTAAATACACTGTAGGTATCTAAATGTTTCAGAACTTAAATTCATTACTGGCATTGCTAAGGCTTCACTTCGTAAACATTTGTAAAAAATATTTTTCCGAAGCCCTTGGATCACGAAACTTCTGCGCTTTCACGTTTTAATCGCATGAAAGAGAAAGGCAAGTGTACCTAAGTGTTTAAAACTTTAAACTCTCCTCTAGACTTGTAGTCTCAATTTAAATCTTTTATCTTTTTCTTTTAAATACATAAAACAAAGTCGTGTTAGTTACACCATTTATAACTCAAGAACGGCTGAACGGATTTTGATGAAACTTGGTACAGAGATAGCTTATTTTCTGGAATAACATATAGGTTACTTTTACGGGGGTAAAAAGTTGCTTTATTTTTTCTGTTCCCGTCATTAAATCTTCCGAATTACATCCTTTGTCCGCAGACAAACTGCCACAGTCAAATAGCTTTTGGTAGAATGACGTCTGTCGGGTCTACCAGCTCTGTGTAAGTACGGTCGACCGCATATCAGTGGTAACAAAACCAGTATAAACTGGTCTCGCGTAGTATTAAAACTCCCTGATAGGCTAGGCCAGCTCAAGGTCAAAGTGTTTCCACTGATGTGCGGTAGACTGTACTAGTTCTACATACTTAGTTTTATTTTAATTAAATATAATCGACCATATTTAATTTGAAACTATATCTACGATGGAGTTCTATCAAGCACCCAATCTAGGTATAAAGATATAAACTGTATAAAATTTATGTAATTCCTTGTTCACGTAGCGAGGGTCTCTGCCAGATAAACTGATGACCTGAGAAAGGCAGACGGAAGCAACATCCAGTTGCACGAGGATTGGGAAGGATTATGCATAATAGGGAAGACCATTTTATTGTCCAACGGACAATCACATGAAAATGAAAAATAACAATATCGTTAACAAGAGTGTAAACAAGAAAAATGAGAAAATGATTTCTTGGAATTTCATTAAAATTCCGCGTCGTCAAGTCCGAGGGCCGTTTTCAGGGCCGCCACAAAAGAATAAATAATGTACCAAACAACCTAAGCTACCATTTTTTTATTGACACAATTTTTATTATTATTTAATCATTAAAATGACTTATTTTATTATTATACACATTACCAATGGACTTTTCTCGAAACTTAAGTGACTGAGTCTGATCTCAAACGGTGAAAGAAAACATCGATCGTGAAGAAACCTGCTACGCCGAACAAGGAATTCTTAGGCGCAAGTGAACCAACCCGCACCGGGCTAAATGTGGTGGACTAGGCCCTATGCCCTTGTTGAGGGTAGGCCCGAGCCCCAACAGTATGGACATCTTATTATTAGGCTGTTGATTTGATTTGTGGCAACAATATTATTATTTAGTCTAATAAATAAAGATTTCATATAATATTCACAAAGTATATATGCCTCTGCCTACAGCAAATAATTTATGGATTCTATTTTACTTAGCTCAGCCCTGGAAGGCAAGAAGGGCCTTAGGTGCGGGCGAGGGGGCGCGGAGGGCGGATTTGCCGTGGCCCGGAAACGGCAGGGAATTCATTTGGGCGTAATAGGTTTCCTGCGCCCGCGTCCGGCCCGCGTCCGGCGCGTCCGGGGCCGGATCAGCGGGTCCGGCACGCAACGGAAGACACGCACCTACGATACGACCTTATGAGATAATATTACAATCATTACAATCCAATCTAATCTCTACAGGTTGGGACAGAACCACCCTCTTTCCCGAAAGAGTCGTATCTATTAGTCTATATTTTGTTTTCAATTGTAATAGTTTTGAATTATTTTTTTTTGTAGTTTTTGACCCCGAAGAGCTGGTTTAATATTTTTTTACATTAAATATCTTGAACTTTGACGAGTTGTAACTTGAATACGGTTAAAAATATTAACAAAGTTCCTTTGGGAAAAATTTAGTACAAAGGCAACACCATCACAGAATACATAATAGACACCATCCGAAAATTTCAGGAAAGTGCGTCTTTATATCCGACCCTATTTAGTACGGTCGAAAACCAGTATAAACTGGTCGCTCATAGTAATGAAACTCCCTATATGATAGGCCAGCTCAAGGTCAAAGTGTTTCCACAGACGTGCGGTCGACTATACAAGGAGCACACTAACCTACGTAGGTACATGTAAAAATCGTCTAGACACCTTTTTATGTGCATATACTTAGAATGTAAATACGAGAGTCTATATAAGACGCGGCCTATCATATCGAAAGGTCCGGAGTTCGATCCCCAGCTGGGCCATGTACCAATGGGTTTTTTCTCGAAACTTAAGTACATTTACTGACTGCTCTCAAACGGTGAAGGAAAACATCGTGAGGATACCTGCATACGCCGAAGAAGAAATTCTTAGGCGCATGTGAAGTCCACCAACCCGCACTGGGCTAGCGTGGTGTACTATAGCCCGAACGCCCTCGTTAAGAGGGTAGGCCTGAGCCCTAGCAGTGGGGACATTAATAGGCTGTTGATGATGATAATACGAGAAGTACAAATATCTGTGTCACAATCAGTACACTACCTAATAAACACTATCTAATAAACATTTCTAAACCATTTTGTTTGGACAGTGGATTTGTTTGGAGTTTTGATATATCATTAAAGAAATCCAAACAACTTTATAGGGGTATTTACCCTAGAATAAAATTAAATTCAAAGAAATTTCATTTCTTAAATTTAACTGTAACTATGAAACCATCGAACCCCTTAAATTCTTGAAACGTCTTCACAGAAAATGGCGCTCGAAAATAATTCTTAATTTCCCCCGACGAACTTCGCAGACGAGAGCCGGTTTCATTAAAACTTGTGTGACGTGTCATTAAGTCGCAATGCCTTAATTATTAATATTCAAATCATAATTCCAGCCAGAAGAACAAAAAGTGTTGCTAGACATGAAAAATATCTGCAAAGCGATTGAAGATTATCTTTATTTTTTAAGTTTCTGACTTTTTTAAGAATTCATTATTTGGGTATTACGTATTTTGTTGCAAATTAAAATAAACTTATCCTAAATTGTAGTAGATACATTATTAAGTATATGGTATTATTTATTAGTATTCTTTATCTATTTGTTATTTGTATTCTTGTTGTTATTACTAATTAAGTTTGATTAGTTTAAAAAATTCATTTACTTGTGCACTTACCTTATATGAAATCTCTTTTCGTGTATCTTTACAAACTTGTAAAGCCTATTCTGAATGACAGCGGATTTTTCGGAATAGTCGAATTAGCCAGATAATTTCCAAGCTTCACATTGTATAGAGAAAATAATAAAATCGCCTGGCAACACTGAAACGAAAGCGCAAACGCGTGTTCGCTTATGAATACGTTGAGGTGAAACTTTTCCATTATGACTTCGTTTGTTTAACATCGCGGCTCACGTGTGCGGCTTCGAATGTTGTCGCTTGAAATATTTTAGCAGCTAATACGTAATATCTTGGTGCGGGGAATCCTCGTGGAGTCAACTACACTGCTATAGACAGTGTTTTGAAGGGTATAAGAGCACTGACATTTACAATCTTACGTTAAGTAGGTACTCTAATTGTTTAAATACTTGGGTTTAAAATGTAAGAACAGATAAATAATAACCTAAAAGGTAAATCGTACATTTTATATTTACTACTTCCGTAAAAATTTCCAGGGGGGTTATTTGATCAGTTGGACATCTAATAGCGATCTAAGAGTCCTCCATCTACTCTCTCGATGACCGTCAACAGATCACGCCCCGATCAAGCCTTCACGGAGATCCATGGCTTCAAAGTGACCCCGATTGTATGAAAATCTTGCCCTGTTTCTAATTACCGGTCCACCTATGTATATGTATGTACTCATTTAGTTTAGAGTACCTATGTAGATTTTAATGTAGCTATTGCATTTTATTCCTTTACCTCTCTGATATTCATCTCCTCTGCCCAAAGGTTGAGTGGAAGAAATCGCGGTTAGCGATAACAACGCCTAGATGTACTTATGTAAGCTACTGCATTATTGTATCTGAGTTTTATTTTTATTGTGCATTAATGAGTGAATGAATTAATTTCTATATGTTTCTAGGTTTATGTTAGGAAGAGTAAAAGTTATTAAAACATAGCAACGTGAATTGTTTGTTAACATATTCAATTCCCATGCACCGACGCGTTCTCTACAAACTCTGTACCTATACTTAGGACAAAACGCAACAACTCGTGAACCGGCTGAAAAATAAAAACAAACACGATTTGCGTTCAAGAGAGCGAAAAATAAAATAACCCGCAGTAGGCGCGGTTTCGTGCCTCGCGGCGAGCGGGGGGGAAGGGGGTGTAATTTCTCTAGATATTTCATATTTTGCCCGTAGACGGCGACGCCCGCGGGGTTACTACGGCGACGTAGACCCTCGTAGCACTGCTACGCCGTAGACTCGTGATGATATTACACTGTTTCCACTAACTCTTGCGATGTAGTTACGTAAATCTAGAATCTTATATTGTTGAAAGGTCTCTTGTGTTTGTACATTTTCCTTTAAATTCTTAATGCATTTTCCTTCTGTTCGAAAAGCATATTTGTTGTTTGGGGGAAAGCTTTTCCTCCCTGTAGCTAAATGCCTAGTGAGACATGTCCCATTTCTCTCCCATATTTTACAGCCCAATATTTCATACGCAATTTAGGTATCTACTAATCGAATAGAATGCAATGTACTCGTCTTTATTGGTTAACCATAACAGCGCAGAAAAATAGGTCTTAAATATGTGCCCATACTTGAGAACTATTTTTCTACATAAGCAATGTGTCGTAAATATAAATACATTATACACTTACTAACGGACGCCGTCGACTTTGTTCGCCTTAAAAATATCACATATGTTATTCCTGGATATGAGCTATCACTGTACCAAGTTTCATTGCAATCCGTGCAGCCGTATTAGCGTGATTGAGCAAGAAATATCTAAACTCACAGACATTCAAACTTTATAAATGGGATTTGCTCGAGCGTATTATAACGTATTATAAGCTCGAGGCGAAATCCCGACAACGTGACACATGTAACGTTCGTGTAAACGCTTACCTGGAACACTCTACTTCGACATTCCATTTTCAATCTACCTCATTGGGGGAGATATAAGTATAAACGATAACTGTAACGTTCTCTACGTTACAGGAACTGTAACGTTCTCTACGTTACAGGAACTGTAACGTTCTCTATGTTACAGGAACTGTAACGTTCTCTACGTTACAGTAACTGTAACGTTCTCTACGTCACAGTTGCGGTTCAACAGTTACAAATAGTTGCTACTGAAACTGAAATTTTTTGTAGGTAGGATCGTAGTTTGTCGTAAAATTAATACAGAATTATTATTTTTAACTTGGTAATCTCTACACATAATTATCATAGAGTTAGGATCTCTTTGGTGGGCGCCCGCGCCCCCTAGTATTTTTTTCCTTTATGTTAATTATGATGTCTACAGGAAGCTAAAATAAATAAATAAATAATCTCTACATAATGACATTAATGATTAAACCAATTACGTAACAAAACAAATCATGACCTTTATATTAAAGTACCTAAGAACATGCTTAAATATACATTCTTGTAAAGTATCTAAATATTTCAGCAGAGTCAGGCATGCCTATATTAAATACCTTGATTGACCATTTTTACAAACCTCTCAACTAATCTCCAATGTAACACGTAATCGTCTCATGCAAACCAACACAGCGCCATAATCCAGCGCTCCCCATTAAAATTGTAAAGTTACATCAGCATTATTCACAACAAAATTCATCGCAGCGAGTTAAAGCCAGATATTAATCTCTCGGCGGCATCCGAGCGCTGGATTCGCCATTTTGCGCCTAAATATGATAAACTTTCCCCAAATTTCTTCGCGTCCCCCCCCCCCTCGTTTCTTGAAGAAAGCCCCCGCAAGTCAGGGGGCGATCCCCCCCGTTCCCCTCCCAGTCTTACGGCCCTGCTTTTAAACTAAGCTCGTTAATTAATTACAGCCAAGTCGACTGCCGAGGGTACTGCCTTATAGCGCTATGTGCCAATTTAATATTGCACTGGCGTTATGTAACGTTCAATGTACGAATATTAAGTCACTTTTTTATCGTCTATTTATTGCCTTATTATTTACAGTTTCTTACTCTACTAAGGGCTTCTTCCACCGCTTGCTGATAAAGTACCCCTATCTGCAGATTATCTGACAGATACCCAAATTTGATAGTTTCACAGGTATCCAGTTGCCTTATCTGTCAGATAAACTAACAGCAAGATCATGCGGCTGTTATTTTTTGTCTGTCAGATATTATAATAAAGACTAGGGGTGTGCAACACGAAAATATTATCAGACAGATTTATCTGATAGATTTTAGCTGTCAGCTTACTATCTGTAACAATATCAGCAAGTGGTGAAAGAGGCCCTTAATATCTAAAATCACCGTATGTGAAGAGAATGATGAGACTGAGCGAAACGCAAGAGATGTGTCAGGATTGCGATAGGTATCTGTGGCATACAGACAAATAATAAATAGTCGGGGTAACTTGCCCGCTCCCGGCATTGCATAGAATAAATATCATAACTGGCAACATTGCCGCAATGTACTATATAAGCTGGGGCATTGGCAGCATTGGCTGACAGCGATGAGCGGTGGAGTTGCACGCGCAAACCCTTCAGTAATATCGTTTTATTTGAAGTCCCAATTTGTTAGCCCCATACACTGGCACCACAGTATCTCTTGGCTCTTTCTGCCTACCCCATCAGGGACTTAGCGTAGGGATAAAATATGTATTATGTGCCTGTGTATCAAAACAACGGCCTATTAATATGTCCCCACTGTTGGGGCACAGGCCCACCCTCTCGACGTAAGCTAGTAGTCCACACCACGCTAGCCCAGTGAGGGTTAGTGGACTAAGAATGCGCCTAAGAATTTCTTTTTCTTACGATGTTTGATTACTACATGGCACGGCCTGGGATCGAATTCGGACCTTTCGATATGACAAGGCCGCGTTTTCTCCACTACGCCACCGACGATAACATAATATCTAACGAAGTCTGTTGAATCTTGAACATTACAACGCAATATTGAAACAATAAGTGAAATACCAAGAATTTGAATCTACTTTCCATATTTTACTGCGAGCAAAGTCCTATTCATTCGTAATTATTAAAAGTTAAGTTACTTTAACGTTGCTCTAGCTACGAAACTTAATAATTAATTAGACCTAAAACGGACTTGGAACAACGAATTATATAAAGCTGATCTAGAACTCGACAACTGAACTATCAACAACTAAATACCACTAGCGCTCGCGCCGTCTAAACCTAAATCATCTAAATGCCAACCCCACCTACTAAATCATAAAATTATCCCTAATATATTAATTACAAACCCACGGGTCGAGCAATAGCCAGAATACTTCCTCGGTTCTATAATTAATTGCTACTAAATTCGCTCCAATTTGAATCCGGTTACCAAGTCCGCGAAGAAACTTACGAGGTACATAAGACTTAAGGGCAGGGCCGGCCGGAAGGAGGGGAAAATGGCGGCGGAGGGCGCGACCCTCCCGGCGGGAGGCGCGGGGGGCGGGGGGGGGGGGGGGGCGGGGGCGGAGGAAGGACGTGAGATTTACTCTAAGTAATTGCAGTAATAAACACGCAAATATATCACGGCGGGTAATGAGAGGAAGCGCCAGAAATTGCCGGCGCAAATTGCGTGTGTGAGATAAGCTCATTTTTTTTGTTAAATAAACGAAGAATTTTTGACTGGGGCGCATTGTTTTTGTTGAAATTTCATTTAATTTCAATACCCTTATAAGAGTTCCGAAGCTTATTTTATCTTTCACAATTCACATAAGACCTACTAATTAAATATCATAGATTCTAAAACTCGGTTAGATGCTAGAGTAGACTGGATCACTAAGAGTTTAACCCTATATACTTTGTTAGATATGGTCTTCTAGTTGATTTTTCCCGGTGTCCGTTTGTTGTAACATCACCTTACAAACTAACTGTAGGATAGGTACTTGTAAAGTGCTCAAACTGCAATAGTATGAGAACTGATCCCGAATATTTATGGTTCATTGATGTTACGATAAATACAAACACTGTAGATGAACCACTTGATATGAAACACTCAAATAACATCCACACAGCATTACAATAAAAGGCACAAAGTTCCCGGCAAACTCTCCACTATCTGGCGTCAACTTATTTTAATGTTAGTTTCGTGTTCGGACGGCCCGGACACAGACACCGACGCTCAGTTTGTTATAAGTTAGTCCCCAAGTTTTCACCACAACACGGTTGTCGCGGCCAGCCGATCGTTTTTATAAAGCGTCTATCAAATATCATAGATCACTACTTCTGGGTAATTGCTAACCCTTTTTGTTTTGTTTCTGTTAAAGGAAAGAGGCCCAATCCTAAAGTGCCCAGGAACGCCACATGGCTAGAGACGGTCCTGGCAACATCTCCTATCGGCCAATATCTATTCGCCGATGAAAGGTCGGCAACCTGCCCGGAAATTGTGTTCAAGGAAATTCGCGGGTGAAAACAATTTGCCTGCAACCCGTTCGCACCAGCCAGTTCCGAACAAAACAAGTCGCGACATGAGAAGCGATACCGCATTAATTATTCGGCCGAGACAAGAAAGGGGCCGCCCCATTTCCAATATTTATGTGTTGTCGATGACTACGCGAAAATATCGGGCGTCGACTCCTTTTTAAAACGCGAAGAAAGGGCCGAGAAAGGCCGAAGGGAAACGGGTCTTTCTTAATGCACAAACACCACTCTGCCTCACCTGCCCGCCTTGATTTATTGGGCGGCTTTGTTCGCCGCTCGTTACAAGCTTGTTGTTGCGTTTTTAATTTATTTCCTTGGCGCAATTTTGCGCGTTAATATTTAGTTAGATAATAACGCGCTCGTAATGGAAGGAACCGCCTCGCTTCGTGGCCAATGACGGCCAATATTGGGCGTTTGTAAGACTTTAGACACTTCATCATCAACAGCCTATTAATCTCCCCACTGCTGGGGCTCAGGCCTACCCTCTCAACGAGGGCGTTCGGGCTATAGTCCACCATGCTAGCCCAGTGCGGGTTGGTGGACTTCACATGCGCCTAAGAACTTTTTCGGCGTATGCAGGTATCCTCACGATGTTTTCCTTCACCGTTTGAGAGCAGTCAGTAAATGTACTTAAGTTTTGAGAAAAACCCATTGGTACATGGCGCAGCCGGGGATCGAACTTCGGACCTTTCGATATGATAGGCCGCGTCTTATCCACGACGCCATTGACGCTCTTACTTTTTTACTTTAGACACTTATGCAACATTTATTTTTTAATTTACTTTATTGGCAACAAGTCTATAACTAAAACTGGAGTAAAATAAAATAGACCCAACAGTTTGAAACAAATTTATATTTCTTCTGCTCTATTTAAAAAGGTTTTATTTGCAAAACCTTACGAGCGATATGCCGAGGCCGAATATGCAGCTATTTTTTTCCTTTTTTCGTCTGTATATCTGTTTAAACGTCATCATGCAAAAACCACTGAAGGGAATTTGAGGAAACTTTCACGTCACGCCTAAATCTGAAATAAACCAAACCAACTGACAATGAATCTAGACGTTTTAAACTGAAAAACGTATTCTGTTTAGTGCTATCTCAATATCTACATACCTTACAAATCTACAGCGTGTCCTAAATTCAAATGACATGGGTGCCGCAAGGGCCGGCCGGCGGGCGCCGCGACAGGCCGGGAGCCTGCAGCCACCGGCAATGGTCCGTGAATGAATGCGAATTGCCGTCGCCGCAAACGGCCGCGCCCGATTGTCGACGCCACGACTCATTGCCGATTCAACGGCGTGCTCGCAAATTCACCACCCACTGTATATATTTGCGGCCAATCTCCGACTGCACCTTGCTCTAAACTATTAAACTCTCTCTGTGTGAAGGTTAACCCAAATACACCGTCGCGTCGTCGTCGCCGGCTTCGCAACAAACAGATGTGCCCAGTGTATTTAATACTCTGTACCCTTAGGAATACTTGGTTTAGTTTTAATCTGTCTATACTGAACATATTTCTAAACAAAATTAGATAGGGTAACCACTATACGAATATAGGTATAACTACATATATTGTGAACATTTATAAGGTTTCTAAGAATTTCAATTAACCAAAAAAAACATTAAACCATTAAGAACATTAGGCACAGTAAATAGTAGTTTACAGAAAAATAAACAATTTCAGCCAAATTTATTATTATTATTTTTGTTTAAACTATTTTCAAATTCTTTGACACTTTTTAGAGGACCCAATTTTTTTTGTTTTGTTTGTTATGTATGAGATAAACTCTCCATGATGCTAGGTTTTTGCATCAAAGAATGTTGTAATATTAAACTTTTGTTTTATCTTTTTTTTTTGAGACTTGTTTTAACTATATTAAGTCAATGCCATTGCAGCCTCGTAAGGAAACTCTGTTCGCCAAGTATTTATTACTTAATGTATATTACTTTATATACTACGTAACAAAGTTATCTCCGAGTAAAACATCAGCTAATCACCCTCACTACCAGCACATATGAACAATGCACATCCCTCCCGCTGCCCGCCCAAGAAGCGGTCAGGGCGGAAGCACATTTGCATCGGCGGGCGCGCTTAGCATCACAAAGCTGCACTCCCGATATTTGTGAGCCCATTTGATTGGCTCACATTTGTTGCTCTCAATTGGATGTTAGAAACAAGAATGGACCATTTTAGGTAACAAATTGTAGACAACATGAAATGGCGATTGTTCAACTTCAAGTAGATAAACTCGGCTGCATTCGGGTCAACCTTTTTCATACAAACGAGGTCACTTTGGGCGTTTAGATCTCCGCCAGGAAACGGAGTACCGATGGAGAGGTCCAGAGAGCCATACACACGTAACTGATCAGGGAAGCCGTTTTCAGCATGGACTAGTCATAGATTGATATCCATAGATTTTTATTGCATTATTTTTCTAACGACATGCGACATCTTAGTAAATTGTCGACATCTTAGTGGACAATAAAATTAAGGAAACATAAAATTTTGAAGAGTGGTAATTCCAGGTAAGTGTCATTGCAGTAGAGTATTTTTTTAATTATCCAAGTCTAACAACTTACACAAATGAAAAGTAAGACGAAAAAAAATAGAATATTAACAATTATTAAATTGACATCACACCTGCACCACAAAACATTAATAAACCATAAACCCCGTGTCCAACATTTAAGCGACATGCAAAATTATTAACACAGGGGTGGTGAGATGGTGACAGGGTGTGATCGGGCGATCTTCACCCTTCCCTCATCAGTCATAGCGGCCGTCAGACGGCTAAGCGGCCTCATTCAAATTGCCATCCGATGACGACGTGCTTTCACGACCCCTGGCGACAACTATGGCCGAGCGGCATAGAGTAGCTTCCTAAAATAATTGTGACTTTGTGCCTACAGTTGGACGTCTTTGGACGACAGATAGATGTGTAAAGACCCGTTTCCGTCGATGCTCATTGCAGCGTCCGCCCTCACCAAGCGAACGTACTCGATAGTCGAATGGTTGTTGGCGAATTCTCCCGGTGACTTATAATTAGTACATAAATGATAAAAGCTTTTCTTTCTATCAATGAAGATCTGATATAAGAGAACAATATAAAAGTATTAACTAAAATTTATGTTCTGCTGCTATATAAGGTTATTATTATAACATTAAAAATAAGTAGAAGTTGTAGATTGATAGTTCAATTCAATTCAATACTCTTTATTGCACATAATAATAAAAAGACAGAACAAAATAATACAGTAGACTAAGAAGGTACATCTAGGCGGTCTTATCGCTAAAAGCGATTTCTTCCAGACAACCTTATAGTTGTAGGGGTACACAAAGTAGGTACCTTTGTACCCTAAATCTACACATTAAGCTTTATACAATAGTAGCCTTACTGCGATCAAAATAAAGTTGACATTGCTACAAAACTGTAAAGCTTGACTTAAGTTTGGCTGTACCTATTTATCTACACCGAATAACATCAAAGGGTTGTATCATCTGCTCGCAAGCCCTTTGCTCTGGATATCGTCCTCGGCCGGCATTACACAGCGGGGACATACTTTTTACGTCATTAGACATCGGGCGGATCACGGGAGCTGTGGTGGTTATGGCGGTTATACTGAATCGATTAACAGCTGCCGCGAGGGTCGCCAGTGTGGAGGCGCCTCGTGACTTGGGAAAACGCCTGAATGGTCTGCTTCCCGTCATTGAATATTGACTTTAAACATTAACTTGAAGTTTGAAACGAACTTTATATTCAAGTTATGTTACAGGTTTCAGGTTTTCATTTACTTCACACAATTTCCGGTAGCGTGGCCCATGTCTAATGAGTTTTCTAAATCTAATTAGAATCTAGATTGTTGATCTAATGGATAGGATTTATAAATGTCTAACAGAAAATGACATTTCATTGACTGAAGATTTCACTTACAAAAATATGTCGTTAAACGCCTTTTTAACTAAATACCTATTTACCTTGTAAAGAGTTTCAGAAGGTAGAGTTTAAAAATACCTAAGTTTAAAATAAGTCTTACTAAAAAGTAGAAAGTATAATCATACAAACAGTAAAACTTGCAAAGGAATCCGTACAAACAATAAAGTATGTATGTAGGTAGTACCAAACGTAAAGAACTACATAAAGTATATAAACAAGGGCGCTCTCATACATACGCATACAACAAATACATCATTGAAACGAAACGGAAACGCGGCAATGAACATTCATTTCGAAATTAAACACATCCACCTGCATGTTTACAATCACGGAATCACTAAATGAATAAAACAGCCAGGAGCCCAAGCCCGTAAATTCGTATTCGACGAATATCAATTTGGCAGAGGGGAGCGCGGGGAGAGACGGCCCGATAAATAAAAAATATATAAAAATATACACAGTACATGAAAGCGGTGAATGGCACTTGTGAAAAATGGACTTGCCGCACTTCCAGGGAAGCAATCATTCAAACTGGCTGTTGTCTGTTTGCGCCTTTGCTCTTTTTCGCCTAGCGACGGATATTTTTTGCCATTTTTTTCGGCAATGTCATTCGCAGAGCTCAGGTGTGGGGACACGTGGTCCGGGACAAAGAAAACAAATATTAATAACCGAAATTTTTTAAAGTCCTCGGCATAGGGCAATCGCTTATTGTTGTCAATATTTCCTAAATGATTCGGGTATGATGGTGCGTTTTTTGGCGAGCTACCTTGCGAGCTCGCTTTGTTGCGGAGTGGGTGGAGCAACGCAGCTACATTTTGTACTTTGTTTATTTATTTATGGCCTAATGGACAGGTAGCAGTAAAGCTGAAAATTTATATTGAATGTAAATCGTTAAAACTGTTAATCATACTCGTCATTCAATTATTAACTTATGTCATACTTCTATGTAACGACTTGTAAGTTTTATGTTTTAAATGTAATGTTTGGTACACCAAAGTATACTATTGGCGACGATATGAAGATGTGAATTGAGTGTCCTTTTCTTGACAGATATACATTTTATGAAAATATTTTAAATCATTGCATTAGTCAGTAACTATTATGTACGTACATCAACCAGTCAAATTAAGTTATCGTAAAATAGGCGTGTAGGTACAACAAGACTAATCAAGGGTCATTACTTCAGCCAACATGCCTACGCGTCCACCTACCGCCCACATACAATCCCATTTAAAATCTCCCCCACGAGCCCCTAGGTGGGAGCTCCGCATTTTTCCTAATTAAAATAATGCCTATTTCCCCATTCTCCCCATTCATTAGCCCAATGTGCTGTAGATAAACGCTATTTGCCCGAGCGGTTCCTACAAATATGTCGGTTTCTCCCGTTTACCTACACCTGGGGAAGGGACATTTTAATCGTTCGTTTTTCAGACACTGTTTTTTCACACAAATTACTTTGCAATTTTTTTGACCTGTACCTACTACGGAATTAAGACAAGGATAGAACTTTCACAAATAAATACCCACCCAGAGTTTCGGTCTGTCCTTAGATTTTAGTTATTTTACGAAGTTTAGTTGTTTCCATTTGTTAGGTTTAAAAAAAAAAGAATTCATAAAGTACCTTTGCCAACTTTCATTACGCTAGATTCATATTGATATAGGTATTACATTCTGTTTTCCGCTAAGAAAGTTGAATCAAGAAACTATTTTCCAAGACGAAAATAACTATAGTTTCTGATTTGATTTCTATGAGAAAAAAGTTTAAAAAACATTGTAAAAATATTCCTGATTCGTTTTCTCGACGACAAGAAGTCGAGCGCATATTTAACCCGAATTCCGACAAACTGCATAATTTCGCCACTAATGAGAAGAGAGTCGGCTCCGTCTAATTAGCGCGCAGTAGTCGGTAAGACGCCTACTAAATAGAGTAGTGAAACGGGTGGCCATACACATGACCATTTCAGGACTTTTCCATACCGCTTTAGCTACCCTATTGTAAACAATTGGTCTATTGTAGTGCAGTGTCAACAAATCCCAAAAATCTGTTGAGTGTAGCCTACTGATCCGCAAAAGAAACACCCTTCTGCGCAACTATTCACTTCAACCTGACGTAGTAAAACAAATCAGTGCCAAAAGCATGCTGAAGTTCCTAACAGATGCAAAGCTTAGCACTGAACTAAGTAAGGCGGCGATCACAATAGATCAGCAATGGTCGCAGTGATACAAGCCTAGATAAGCCTTGAAGAGCCCCACCACAAATAATAATAATAGCCAGCAAGTATGCCGTGGATCGAAGAGAATCGCAGGGAGCGACTAAAGAACGTCCGTCGCTCACTAATTAAGGTTTTGGTATAACATGCGTGTTCGCTAACATATCACTGGTAGCCGCAAAATCCTACTAATATTAATAAACGTGAATATTGTAAAGATGTTTGGATGTTTTTGAGTCTGGATATTTGTTACTCTTTCACGCTAAAACTGCCGAATAGATTTTGTTGAAACTCAACAGTAATATAGATTAATTTTACATCAGAATAACTGCCGCGGGAAAAAAATTATACGCACGCTAAGCTGCGGGATACAGCTGTATCATTGTAACTAGCTAGTTATTAATAAACTGAAAAACGTGACATACACAAACACTTGGCATATACTTACTGTCCCACAAATCACAAAAGCCTGGCGAGCGCACTTTAGCGAGCAAGGAATGCTGCGGATCGAAGAGAAGCGCAGCGAAGCGCAGGGAGCGGCGAAGAGCGTCGCTCACCTAATGAAGTGTTTCGCTTTGACACGCGTGTTCGTTAGCAGACCACTTGAGCGGTCGCAGCGGGCTGCGCTGCGCTGCGCTCAGGTGGCAGCTTCCTCGAATTTACCACTTAAGTGCCGTGCAACGCCACGCACTTGTTAGTTAGTTCAGTCAGTTACTTGTCTCGTATTCTTCTTCTGTTCCCATTCCTTATTGACTGGCCAGTGGGCGTAGTTGGTAGTGACCCTGCCTACTGCGCCAGAGGTCGTGGGTTATTCCCATCCGGGATCAACATTTGTGTGATTAACATATCTGTTGGTTTTCGGATTCTTTTACTGTATGTATTTTAAGTATTTATTTAAAATTATTTAAGTATGTTTATCAGTTGAGTACCTATTTATAAGCTTCGGCTTAGTTTTGAACTAAACAGCCGTAAATTTGTCTAAACATTATTATTATTATTGGATAGTCGTTGTTTCTAGACATCCAATAAGAATTTATCAACTGTAAAAAGAAGTAGCTTCTAACAACATCACAACAAAGTCTACCAATATGTCCCAACTGTTGGGGCGCAGGTCCACCCTCTGATCTGAACTAGGGTATGGGCTGTCCACCGCGCTAGCCCATTGCGGGTTGGTGGATTGTGAAATTAACTAACCCGCATGTGAATGCGCCTGTAAGAATTTCTTCTTCGACGTATGTAAGTTTCATCACGATGTTTCCTTTCTCCGTTCGAGAGCAGTCAGTATACTTAGATACACATAGACCTCTCACATGACAGGCCAGCCGCGTCTTCCCCACTACGACGCCACCAACGTTCCACCAACATACTTCTTGTTACCACCTCTGTTTCATATGGCGGTGGCAGCAAATCCGTAGAGTAATACAATCTAGCAGCCATAAACTCTGTCTAATACATAATTGCGTCCTATGTCCGTGGCACAATGGTGCGCGTAATCAGCCCGCGGGCGTCCAACAATATAAGCCTGGGCTAGCGCGCAGGGCTGCCACTACTTACAGACTTTTTATTCGGAAGAAATAATTACATGGTGAAATGACTCCACCTGTTAACACGTTTCAGCTGTTATATACGTGACTGAGTGAGTTATTGTAAGAAGTTTCTATAGAAAGATGGGACTTTTTGGAAGTATCGATAGTTTCAGTAGAATTTTCAACGACTGATCACAACTTGAGAAGGTATTCTTATTCTTAGAGGGGGTGGAATCCCTGCAGCTATAAGTACTCTACGAAAACTTTTATGCAATTCCCCGAAGCCATTCCCTCAGCCAACGAGGAAAATGGTAGCAAAACCGGGTGTGGCGCGTATTGAGTAAAGGTATTTAATAATAAAGGTATGTAATTTATCAGTGACGTTAAGTAGGTTCATGATGAATGGTGTTCAATGTTCAGAAGGATGAACTTGGATCACGAATTGGATGTAGTTTGCAAAAACCTTTTTTACGACTTTCCTAAAGCGTGGCAGCCCTAGTGCTACCCTCGCAGGTCGCGTAATCCAACTATTCAATTTTCAGCCAAAAAGGATTGTCCGCGTCTTACGTTTTTTTATCTCTTCCCGTTGATCCGGTACAAGCGGTTATTGCCAACATTGTCGGCACGAAACTCAGCATTAAGGTCTTAATTAGATTTTGTATGTGCCTACATACAAATATGTATAATATATGCTTACCAAAAGATTTCGCTAGAAGAAAACACTTAGCTATGACAAAGAATATGTACATATTTAAACAAAGGATAATAATATCCTTGAAAAGTACGAGTATATTGTACTTGATAGAAGATTATTTTTGCTGATCAATTGGCTCGCTCGGACGCTCCTCAAGCCTCCTAAAGAAGGTGGCCGGAAGAGCGACTGGATGCGGAGGGCGGAGGATCCGGGCTGGTGGCCTATGTCCAGCAGTGGGCGTCGAAGGGCTGATATGATGAGGATAATAATAATGAGTGCTGCTATACGCTTATTGGTAACGCCGTTCTTGTATTAGCTCCTCAATATGTACCCGAATTTACAGAATCTGTAACAAACATCTGATGTTTCACGTCAAAAAAAGGCAAACAAAGTCCAGAAACCTACTTTTCTTATTTCTCTAAACGGTTGCTTTCTCACTGAATACCTCAGAGTAACTTTAAAGCAGTCAATTCGTTTTAAACATTGTACCAACTTTCCTAATTGTAGCGAGATTTACGCCAGCGGAAAACTTGAAACTTGGCAGAGGAAAAAAGCAATTATCCTTTCTGTTTTACGGAGGTGAGGAAGCATATTAAAAAACTTGAAAGCGTTGTCAGCCCTCGAGAGTGGAGCAGACAGTGATGGCTATTAATTAGAAGGGTTGGATGAAGATATTTCATTTTTTTCACTCTTTGTAGAGCCCGCCGAGAACTTTCGCGTTTTTGCTACGCGCTCGTAAGTTTGAAAACAGAACGTTGAAAGTACGCAGCTTACATTTGCTACTAAACATACATTATTTTGGTTTCGCTATACATGTCCTAATACAGGGTTTTAGGACAAACGAAAACATTGATGGTACTAGTTATACAAAGTTGTGTCACTTGTACCATCAATGGTATTACTCAATGGTACAACTGACACTACGCGAAATTTTTCACCCTATTGTGTAAAAGTACTTACCATTGTTGTAATATCATTACTTATTCTGTGGTAATAGGTACCTATGTAGTTTTATTTTTACGTTTTATTAATCAAATCTTTATTATTTACTAAATAATTGTATCACCACTTAAAATTTATAAACAAAAACTTATTTAATAACACAATTAATAATTTTTAATGTACCTAACGCAAAGTTCAAAGTTTTATCTATACACAATATTTTTGGATTCATACACACGCCAAAATTTATATTTTTCAAGTACGAATACAAAGTAGAATCTACCCATATCTTCGTTGTCTCTACTTGTGAAAGCTCTCTACTATTCGTAGGTATACCTACATTGAAACAACAGCGAGAATAGAAGTGCAATTACAAAAGGGGTGCAAGAATGGTGCAAGACAGGTTATTTCTCCGACTATCACAGCGCAATAACAAACAGAACAGCCCAGGACACGCACTTTATCAAGCAATCTCATAATCAAACGCTGCAGTTTGTTAACAACGTGCTAACTCTAGAATTTATGTAAACTGTTCTGAGCCCGCTCCACTTATCTGAGATTAAAATCTGCCTCTGGCGTAGGCAGCCGCCGGTGTACTGCCGACAATCACTCCTCAGGGAGGTGGCTTTATTTGCGGAGTCTTATCGTCACTTAACATATCTGCATATTCATTAAGAGATCAATCAAATTATTGTCTTGAACGCGAGATACCACCCTGTTGTTGAGTTGCGAGCATAAATCTCTAGACTAGAACGTATGGGGTAGGATTAAAAGATTCTCGTAAGCCACGAATATAAGCGGGTGCTACAAAGAAAATATATCTACTACCTACCAGAATTAAAGTGGAAGCAACGTTTCTAAATCATAGAAACCTTAAGACTTGCATAATTTACATAAAAGCTTTTGTATACGTATTTTGCAATAGAATATCACTGTACATACATACATATATTCACGCTATGTCCCTGGGGTATAGGCAGAAATAACGGTATTGCGATCCTGACACACCTCTTTCGCTTCACTCAGTCTTATCATTATCTTCTTTCTCTCATACACGCTCAAGTAACATCATTGTAATAATTGTAGGAAATATTAGGCACCTAGCCTAATATTTCCTAAATGCCCCTGGACATCTTAGTAGGTTCGACGTATTTAAAACCATTCATGCTTTGCATGTAAACCGTTCAAGCAATGAGAGGCCGGTCTCATGCATCAATCCATTCCATTGTCGTACTCAATAATTCACCTGACATCCTGCACGCCGCCCACCCAGCAGGCCTTCGCAAAAAGTTTTCTGTTCCACCCATTCACAAAATTCGATCATTGATTGTTTTAAAACTTTAAACAGACTCCGTGACGCCGACTGTAGCGTTTCAAATGGATGTAGCATAGGTTTTCTGGTATTGTACGAAAATCGCGCTTGCGACGGGACCTCTATCAATCAGTACCCCAGGCTGGGACCCCCGCGGGCCGTTTCCGACCAGGTGTCCTTTTGGAATTTGCGACGAAAAACTGCGCTTTACCTCGGATTTTAGAGAAAAAAATGACGTGCATTGTTATAGTTCTGAGTAGTGCGCTCGCGGCGCTAGCTGCAAGCCCCAGGTAGGTGGACGGGAGGCTTGCGCTGTGCAGTATTGCACTCGATTTATGGGTTAGTTTTAAATTACGCCTACTTAGCAGAACTATTACATAAATCGAGGGACAATCCTGGAAATTCAGATGCGCTGAAAGGCACAAAACATTTTTTAAAATTATGTTGCTCAATACCTAAGGCCGTAATGTTTAGTACGTCTAATGACGTCTTAGGGGCCGTTCACGTAAGGACGATTTTGACCTCTTTCCCATTTCGTACACAAGATTTCAAATTAGAGTTTCCCTAGCGTTATGTTAGGTATATGTCATTAGGAAAAAAACAGTTTTACACTAAATCACAAATCAAGGTTTAGTTTATTTATTAAAATTGTGTTTAGTTTTCTATTATTAGTTTAGTTTTAGAATAATTTAGTTTTATAATATGTGTTAGTTTTCATCAAATTATAATAAAAAAGATTTCGACTCATACTAAAATATTATGTACGAAATATCTTATAATCACATTTCACCTTCGATCTTCGTTAATTTGCTACTATTTTCAAAAGCTTAAAGTACGTCTTTTTATTTACCACCACGCAGCCCCAATAAACTTTTACCTAAAATTAAAGTCGACGCGCCTTGACAAAGCCTATAATATACGGCCTGTCGTAAAATTCTGTAAAATACGATGGGCATCGAGTGCCGACAATTGTGTAGCAATTGTCGAAAGAACTGCAGGACTTTCCGACTTCACAACGTTATAGATACACCTCAGAAATAATAATTTAACTTTTATAGTTTTGGCAATAAGGGCGATCTCAACGTGAATTAAGTTTTAAGATGTTATAAATCAGTCATTTATAGGCAGGTAAGTGATGCAGTGTCTTTGTCATAGAGCGTGATGTATGAATGAGTTTTGGGAATTAAATGGAACTAGGCTCGAGTTTTGTAGCTTTCGGAAATACCCTAGACTCCAAGAATAAAATGAATAACGATATCAAATAGGATACTAAATAAATATCAATATATATAACAAAAAATTAATTAAGTCGTATTTATCCCATTGTAAGAAATAATCGATTGATTACATTACTCCCTATACATATATTGAAAGTTTTTTACATCTATAAAGAATTACTATATAGATATAATTATGAAAAATGATTTGTTTAAAAAAACGATTTCTTAATATTAAATATTTTGTTTGAAAATATTGTGCTCTATAGGATAATTTTGTCTCTGTATTATTGTATGCCTGATTCTATCTAGAAGATCTGTAGTTCTAACAATAAATAATTTCTGCTAATAGATATAATGCTATAAGATGTTACCCGCCTTAGGTACAGTCAACAATAGAGACAGGTAAGCAGGCACATTACAGAGTTCTATAGTAGCGCTGTACTGTGCCTGCTTACCTGTCTCTATTGTTGACTCTACCTACCTACCTATTGATATCATCAGAGAAATGTATGACAAGAAAGTAAGTCCTACACGTCCTACAGTCATCGTCCCACATTCTATTCCAGAGACAGGTGTCAGCTATGCCCATAGGCTATCGGTGTCGTATCGTTCGCTCAACAACTACAATGGAAATATTCCTTAAATCAATGCACGGCAGAGATCCAACAATGGGTCTGTCGGACTCCTTTTTAGTTGCCATTCTCTTTGGCCACGTGGGACAGGTGAGCTATGCGCACGCGCACATCTGCCCGCACAAAAACGCTTGTCGGCTTGTGCAAGATTTTAATCGATTTTTTATCTCGAAACGATGACAGTTCTCTAGGTATTTCGCACCAACGTAACGGCTTCCCGCGGCTATGGCAGCTGCGGTTTTTTTTATTCACACCTTTTATCTATAATCTTATCAACTAAAATAATAAAAAAACGCATTGGGGAGGCCTATGTCCAGCAGTGAACTAGTGCAGGCTGATGATGATGATGAAAGCTTGCCTAGCTTATTAGGGAGTTTCAATACTGTGCGAGACCAGTTTATACTGGCTTTGTTTCCACTACTTGCTGTCGACCTTATTAGCAAGCTTTTAATTTAGCTATTAAAGCCCATCATTGTACTTACCTTTTATTTTTAATAACACGCCAAATTTAAACCCACGCCGACCTCGAGCGAACGCGGCTCTCGCAAAATTTTCCATTACCAAATTAACTTCACATTTTCCGTAACAACGTGACTTCCAACCCCATTCTTCGCTCAACACATGTTCCTTAAAACTCCATTTATGTAATAAACGCATGAAGTACTCCACCGGCTTCAAGTACCCACTGTAGGGTATACGTGACAGTTGTGTAACCCCATTAGAATAGGTACGCGAGAGGAATACGCGCGGTCGCGATTGCCTCGCATCGGATCTCACACAATGCGGTAGTACTTACAATACGCGCCACTACAAAACGATTACCCTCTCTGTGTGAAAGACTCGCACGCCAGGGACAGACTAAAATTGCAGGTGTGGAGTGACATTTTCACTTTATGCTTCTCTAACTTACCATAAAATGAAAATCATCTGACGAATATGTATCGAACATACTAGATAAAAAACAAACAAACTATCAAAAGTTCGGTAGTGCCAAAAAATAATGATATGTATACTTAAAGTTTTTTTTTTTTTTTTTTTTTTTTTTTTTTTTTTTTTTTTTTTTTTTTTTTTTTTTTTTTTTTTTTTTGCGGGTAGGCGCGAAAGTGCAAGCACATGTATTTTGTAGCTCTGTTTTAATTTATCTAAAAAATTATAAATCTTTAATTTTTCGTCACTATTACTTGATGAATACAATATATATGTGATAAATACCTACCAGCATTTTGTTACCAGGATTTTGTTAAGAAATCTCTCAACGAACTGTCTGATGAGCTTCGCACAAGAATGACAGCATTTGAGGATAAGCAAAAGGCGAATCCTGATGCAGCTGCATCTACATCATCGCTGGCTTCAGATTTTGCAGCCTTCAAAGTGTTTGTGTCCGAGTCGCTGAGCAGCCTGCAGCAACAGATAGACCTGTTGGCCCATGATGTGGACAGGCAGGAGATGCGGAGCCGCCGCAACATGCTTCTGGTGCACGGCGTCAAAGAAGGGAAGGACGAGGACACAACAGAGGCTGTTGTACGTGTTGCGGTTGATCGACTCGTGCTCGCAGATGTGTGCAAGACCAACATCAGCAGCTGCCATCGGATGGGTCGTGCAGGTGGGGACAAGCCGAGGCCCATCCTAGTCCGGTTCTCCGACACGGCAGTCCGCGACGAAGTGTGGTTTTCCAAAACCAAACTGAAAGGCACTGGGGTGACGGTGTCTGAGTTCCTCACAAGGGCACGTCACGAGCTATTTATGGAGGCGCGTCACCGCTGCGGAGTGACCAAGTGCTGGACGCGGGAGGGCAATGTGTTTGTGGTGAGGCCCGACGGGTCGCGCAAGCCGGTCGCCAGCCTGGCCGACCTCGATGCCCTGCAGCCCGCCTCCAGGGCGGGTGCGGGTAGCTCAGGCTCGAGTGCTGCTGCGGCTGCTCCCGTAAACCCAGTCCAGGACAGACCGAAGAGGCGCGTGCCGGCAAAGAAGTGATCACTTCTCATGCTGTTGGTGTCCGTGTTTAGTTGTTTTATTTGTTGTTTCATTCTACTGGGTACCTAATATGTTTGTGTGTAGTGCACTATATTATTTCAGTTCAGCCGTCTGTTTACATCCACTTTATCCAATTATTTTTCTTGTTACCTACTTTGTCATTAACATATTTTCACTATTCACTCATTTGTCAAGTCACAATATCTTTAATATGTCAACGTCAATCTTACATAACCAGCTGTCACTTTTCCGTTGAAAGACAATGGGTATCTAGATTATACAGCCTAGTATGACATCATATTTTTATAATTTTATTTGTTTGTGCTGATATGTCATTTTTCGTTGTTGTAAAATATCAATTATATTCGTATAATTGCCAACAATAGTTGGAACTTTAGCTAGTTTGTTCGTACATTAATATTAAATAGTTTTATATTCCTTCCCACACTGCTGGCTGGTAGATATTGAGTATAGCCTTATAAAGTATATCGTAATATATTGTATCTCTATTATATATTTTTATTTATTTAGAGTTTATTATTTATAATTGTAACAAATGTATGATGACGACCAAAGGGAACACTATCTGTCCTTCTCCTCATCCTCCGAGAATTTGAGCAGTGACGACAGCTTTCAAAGTATTCCTTCTCTTGAAGATTCTCTTGCTTCTGAATTATCTGATGTCTCCAAAAATTTCAATGTAATCCATATTAATGCCCAGAGTATTCATGCTCATTACCCTGCTATGTTGGCAACCTTCGTTAATAAGAATATACATGCAATTCTTGTGTCTGAATCCTTCCTACAGCCGTGTATGCCTTCCACTTCTTACTCTCTTCCTGGTTTCGTTCTAATCCGCAATGATCGCACCAACTCTTCATATGGTGGAGTCGCTATCTACCTCCGTAGCCACATTCCCTTCTCCATCGTTAGCAAGTCGGCGCAGCCTCCTCCTAGTAATACTCCAGAACACCTCTTCTTGGAGGTCACTCTATCCCACTCAAAAATCCTTCTTGGTGTATACTATAGCCCCAATCTCCAAATTAATTACTTCTCCTCTTTTGAAAAGCTCATAGAAGATCTATCTCCTTCATACGAGCATACTATAATTATGGGTGACTTTAACACTTGCTTGCTCAAAAAAGATTCGCGCTCCTACAGTCTAAATTCTCTAATCAATGCATGTAATTTGCATATTCTTCCCCTCAATGCCACCCATTTCTCCCCAAACTGTACTCCTTCTCTTCTTGATCTAATTATCGTTTCTTCTCTCAATCATGTTGCTAAACATGGCCAGTTCACCGCGGATGCCTTTTCGTACCATGATTTGATTTATCTTTCCTACAAAATCCGCCCACCTAAAGCCAAACCAAAAATTCTTATGCAGCGTAATTTTGGTGGTATTGACCTGGATCGCCTGCAGGCGGACGCCCAAGCCATTAACTGGTCGGCCATTGACGCAGCCAATACAGTTGATGAAAAAATTGATATTTTTAACCACTTATTGACACAACTGTATGACATCCATGCACCTATTCGCCCCGTCAAAGTTAAGCATCTTCCTGCTCCCTGGTTGACTGATGACATTAAGTCTCTGATGAAGAAGAGGGATCGTGCCAAAGCCAAGTACAAACTGGCCTCTTCAGAAAAAAATCGCGACAAATACCATCTTCTAAGGAATCGCTGCAATACAGTATGCAGGGACGCACAACGCCGCCACATCCATCAATCTGTTGAAAACGGGGATCCAGCTAAGGTCTGGAAGTTCCTTAAATCAATGGGAGTTGGTAAACTTCGCAACAATATTATTCCTAAGGACTTAAATCTCGATCAGCTTAATATGCATTTTTCTACTTCTCCTACTATTGATAACAATACTAAAGTAAATACCCTGTCTCAGCTTTCAACATTGCCAACTCCCGACTTCTCACCTTTCGTTTTTAGTCAATTTGCTGATTGTGATGTTAAGAAGAATATTCTCTCCATTGCTTCTAATGCCGTCGGAATTGACTGCGTCAGCCGTAAGATGATCATTCCTCTAATTGATGTCCTTTCTCCTATTATCACCAAGATCCTTAATAGCTCTATCTATCCCTTAGCACCTTTCCTACCACTTGGAAGAACGCTCAAATCATACCTTTGCCGAAAAAATCTAATCCTGCCTCGTTTTCCGATTACCGTCCTATTTCTATACTACCTTTCCTATCCAAAGTCCTTGAGCGTCTCGTCCACCGGCAACTTAACCAATTTCTAACACGAAACAACCTTCTAAATCCATTCCAATCTGGTTTTCGTCCTGGTCATAGTACGGCTACAGCGCTAGCCAAAATATCCGACGACATTCGTTTTGGTATGGAAAATCAACGGATGACAGTTCTTGTGTTACTAGATTTCAGTAACGCTTTTAATACTGTTGATTTTGACATACTGCTAGGTGTGCTACTTTCTCTTAACATATCTCCGACAGTGATTGACTGGTTTCGTAGTTATCTGTATGGGCGTCGGCAGCGCATACGAATTGAAGACTCCTTCTCTTCGTGGTGTGATACTGTCGCTGGCGTACCGCAGGGTGGCGTATTATCTCCTCTCTTATTTTCGATATTCATCAACAGCATAACTCACCAACTGTCTTCCTCCTACCATCTGTATGCAGACGATCTCCAAATTTATTCACAAGCTAGTCCAGGCGATCTACCAATAGCTATCAGCACAATAAATACGGACCTGGCTCAAATCATTGATTGGTGCTACTCCTTTGGCCTCAAAGTCAACCCCAATAAAACGCAGGTCATAGTTATTGGTAGCTCGCACTATATTTCCAGGACAGATTGTTCACTTCTGCCGCCTGTCGTATTTGATGGTATTAGCCTACCGTTTAGTACGACGGTCAAGAATCTTGGCATTTACTTCGACGAAACACTGTCCTGGAACAAACAGATTACTGAGGTCAGTAGGAAGATGTTTGCAGCTTCGGGGTCGCTTAAACGACTGCGTAATTTCCTGCCCACTGCTACCAAAATTTCACTTGCACAATCCTTACTTTTACCCATCCTAGACTACGCCGACGCTTGCTACCCTGATATCACGGTGGATCAGCTCAACAAACTTGAGCGTCTCCAAAACTTTGCCATTAGATTTATTTTCGGTCTGCGCAAGTATGATCACGTTTCCGACTTTCGTAACCAGCTGATGTGGCTACCAATTCGTCGTCGCAGGGATGCTCATATTCTTTCTCTTCTCTATTCTGTCCTTTTCAATCCAACAACTCCTAGCTATCTTAAAGAACGTTTTCAATTCCTTTCTTCTACTCACGACCGTCCTCTTCGTTCCGCAGAAAACCTTCGCCTTCATGTCCCTCCTCACTCCTCTAAATTCTATGATCACTCCTTCACACTTCACGCGATCCGTCTTTGGAACTCCTTACCTGTCCCGATCAGACACGCGAAATGTCTAAATGTGTTCAAGAGACAAGTTAAGCAACTGTTTCTCGCTACCTGATCATTCCACTCCCTTTTTCCATTACATATTATTTAGAACCTTTGTTCAGTTGTCATCGTTATTGTTATTATGTATTTATGTATATATTATAGTGTATAGAGTTTTTAAAATACATAATTATATATATATTTTATCTAGCTGCACAACCTACCTTTCTCTTCTTTAATATCCTGTAACCAAAGGTTGTCTGGAAGAAATCGCTTTTAGCGATAAGACCGCCTGGATGTACCTTCTTAGTCTACTGTATTATTTTGTTCTGTTTTTTGTTATTATGTGCAATAAAGAGTATTGAATTGAATTGAATTGAATTGAAAGTTTTCTAAGAAAGGTCATACAATTCTATATGTATAAATTAACATATAAATTGTTTTACAATCCTTCCTACTAATATTAAAAAGGCGAAAGTTTGTAAGGATGTGAGAATGTTAAGATGTGAGGATGGATGTTTATTACACTTTCACGAAAAAACTACTGAACAGATTTTGATGAAACTTGCTACAGTGATAGCGTATATCCTGTAATAACATATAGGCTACTTTTTAACGCGGACAAAGTCGCGGGGCGTCCACTAATACCCCCTAAGTAAAAAAACGCCTACATAGAGGGCGCTATTCACAATGTACACGGGAAATACTTTATACGCGGGCGAAACCACGGGAAAAAGCTAGTAATCAAAATTTCAAGTCACTGTATTACTAACTTGAAATTTGTTAACAGATTAATTTTCTTGTCTCGATGACTTTTCTATCAACATCGACGATCAATTCCTTCAATAACGTCTTGACATGCACCTGTGTGTGAAGTGCGAATAAGTGGTTTCGTGGAAATATTTCAAATCAGTGGCAGTCCGGGCAATGGCGGCGTATACAGGCAATAACGATTGACGTGACACGCATGCCGCCCGCGAGCAGACTACCAATGTGTCGCTGAAAGGGCCGCGCATTGGGCCTTTCACCCTATTTATTGGGTCTGTGTTTTTCAAAAGGTATAGAAGCGTTAGGTGGCGAATACGTAATGTGTTACCCTATTGAAGGCCCACCGAGTAGACAAGGGTTTTTAGTGGTCCAAAGTACTTACCTACCAGTCATATCCAAATAGAAAGATGCATTACTTCATTAGTAATGGAATTGAATTGACATAGTGAGCTAATAATTAATTATTTTAATATTTTAAATGTTACTAACACTAGTCAAATCAAATCAAAATTCGTTTATTCAAAATTTTAATACAATATTCCCTTTTAAAATAATTCTGTCTAAAACTAAAACTACTCTGTTAAGTTCAGTTAAACTACTGTCAAGTAAGTATTATATTTTACTAACAAAAAATGGATCTTTATTATCTGAATAAATGAATTTTATTATTATTATTAGGCACTAAAAATGCATACAAACTCAATTATTATTTCAGCTATGTGAGTCTGTCTGTACGGCATGTAGTCGTGCACCGAGTTTTCGTTTATGCAATTTAAGCCTTATCTTCCTCTTTTAGTTACATCTCAGGTCATATCTAATATTTCTAAGTACGTAATAACAATTCTAGTGCTGCCTCACAACTCACTCAACACTCCGCTGACTAGAAATGGCCACATACCTATTGACATACTAATGTAGATAGGTATCCAACTGGCGATCGAACGAGGTAACGCCGCCAGCATTTTAGGCACACTGCTTTGGAAAAAATATTTTATTTGTAAAATTGACATTTATTTTATTTTATTTTGACATTGTAATATTTATTATTTACTAAGATTTAATTAAATATGATAGGTATTGTTACTAAACAATATGCTGAATTACGGCCAGACCAACGTTGGTAACGCGAACTCGTCTTCTACAGATAAACCTATCTAGGTTTCCGCTAGAGGACTGTATGTACAATTCATGTATTACCTATTATGTAATGATCAATAATAAAAAATAAAATAATAATAAATAAATAAAATACCACAGCTGGTGATGGACCAATGATGCCTTGTACTGTGACGCCTACAAATTATTAAATTTTGATGTGGAATTACAAATAAACTCATAAACTTTTATGGTAAAAACGGGAGTTGTGAAAGTTTTCAAACTTTGTCTTAAGAATTTCTTGAATTCGTAAAACAGTGGGTACCTAAGTCGCTTTAGTAATTGAAATGTTATCCAAATAATAAAAGTAGGTAAGAGTAATTTAAGTATACCTACTAGATATCTGGTTATTACAAATGGTCGGTTTTAAGTGGTCCCATTTTTAGGCTTAAGATGGTGTCTCTATTATTGATATCGACAAAGAAATCGGAATAGCATAGAAGGAACCCTAAAAGTTGAATTCAGTAACATGCATAGGTTTCGTTCCATATAATTGTATTTTAAGAAGGTGGGAATGAGATAAATAATGCACTCTTCGTTTTATTTTTTTTGCATGTCATTAAATGAACTGTCACTTGGTTATTTTGGTCGACTTTCCTATCCGATAAAATTCGGTAACACTTTAATCTGTAAATCTTGTAGCTACTTTAATGGCTATTTGCCTTAGTCGCGTATTAATTGTCTCTGCGTTTGTTTTGATTTCGTAAAATCACGGTGATATTTTATGTATTTTATTGATATTTCTGTGTGTAGATTAACTGAATTATTTGTATATCTACAAGTAGTGGTTTAATGAAGTCTGTGCAACAATGGCTTGTGTTATACCAGGCTGCAAGTCCCACTCATCAAGAAAAGAAAATGAACAAGAACTATTGACCTTCCATAAGTAAGTTTTGCAAAATTATTTGTCGAACGTGAGCCGATTATGCGAATACAAATGCTTTACTAATGTTGGTGAATCACTTTATAGTGAAAACATGACCTTTAAACTGTTTCAGAGGAAGTTTAAACGATTATTTGATAACTGGTTTGAGGTTACGTTGATCATGCGTAGTGACGTAAATAATGTTGTCGATACTTTTATTTTACAGATAAGCCACAAAAGCATAGTCATATTTGCTCCAAACATTTTACTTTAGATTCATTTACTTCTTGTAAAACTATGAAATGGAGACGACTTCATGAAAATGCTGTTCCTACATTATTTATTATGGATGAATCACATGACATGGTTATTCAAATTAAATTATCATTAAGGTTTTTTTTGCATTATAGAGAATGCCTCTGGGGGTACCTAAGAGAGGGTCGTTCTCCAGCAGTGGAGACTAAAATAACCTGATGATAATGATATGTTACCTGTCACTTTAATACTATGTTAGTAGGGATGTAGTTGTCCGAAATTTTTATTATTATTATAAAACAAAAACTAATTTCAGGATTGTATACCAACGGAAGTGACAGAAACAGGACCCTGTACATCTTTCCCTATTACTGATTTGTCACAACCTTTAATATCTATTGAAAACGTACAACACCATCGTCAGGTATAATTTATAAAAATTTCAAAAATGTACTTTTTAATAAATAATATTTAATTTTTTTTATAATTTGACTACCTAGTAGCTATGTCTTATTTAAGCCGTGGGCTGCGGGTTCAAATTACCTACGTAGGAAACACTTTATTTATTTTTATACTTACAAAAAAATATAATTTCAGGTACCAGTACCAATGGAAGTTTGCGAAACGCCAAAACCCACTACCTCTTTCCACATTACCAGTAGTCAGCAGGTAAAATATTGTATTATTACTGTCAAACTTAAAATGGCTATAACTCAGAAACTAGTGATCCTAGACTACTAGTTTCTAAAGTGGAATGATAGATCTCGTCGAGATCTTCATTTCGGATGACAGCTGTCAAACTTAAAACCGCTGTTACTCGGAAACTAGTGATCCTAGACTACTAGTTTGTAAAGAAGAATGGTAGATCTCGTTGAGATCTTCATTTCGGATGACAACTGTCAAACTTAAAACTGTAGGATAGGAGATTTTATGTTCGGTTTATATTTTAACAACTAATGATTTCGCAGCAACTCGTACGTAATGTCAGGGTTTATGTACCTATTTAATGAAATATAATACAGTATTGTAAAAAACATTTATTTTAAATAAATACCATTATTTGCAATCTGTATCTTTATTTTAAAATAATACTAGCTGTGCTGTTAAAAACCAAAAAGACAGTGGCAGTTTGTCTACGTACAAAGGAAGGAATAGATTTAACAGACCTACATACAGAAATGTAGTCTATCTATACAAAATAATAAATTAGAATGGGAACAGTTTACCGCCGTAAAAAGTGTCCTTTAAGTTCTTCCAGGAGCTGTCACTGTACTAAGTTGCATTAAAATCCGTTGATCCGTTCTTGAGTTATAAATGTTGTAATTAACAAGACTTTGTTTTTAAAATATAAAGAATATATAATTATATAGAATAGATATAGATTTCGCAAGTACTTTTTATTTATCGACACTAGTGTCGACACCATAACATCTCTAGCATTAAAAATGTCAGTGACTATCTAGTGACAACCTTCTAAATTACGAAAGTACTAAGGTATACGCATCACTTTCTAACACCTTTACGACGCTGTATGTGAAAAGAGTACAAAATGATATATTCTGTTCCTTTTTTAGGACTATTTCTATGCTATTCCGATTTCTTTGGATATCGATAATTTAATAACTGACATTGTTATCATCGAGTGACAGGTATTAAGAGTGGGGTAACCACACTTCGGGACTTTAATTATTTGTTTTATTACAAAATTAACGATAATTAAAGCTAGCTAATTTTCAACTGAGTTAATGTAACTATTTGTCATTAACTGAGCCACAATCAAGTGTTTTGTATTACCAATTTGAAGTCACCCTTTATACTAACAACGAAATTAAATAACAAAACCCCATTAAATTAATTTATCCATTTAGAATGTCATTAGAGGACAAGAGTGTTCGGAATGCGCTCGGGCACTATTCCGCGAATGCACGTGCCGACCGAATATCCCAAAATCCCGAATCCCGAAAAGCCGAATGTCCCCGCCCGGTGACATATTGGAATGCGACTCCATTTATTCCCGCTTCCTATTGGAATCCGGAGTGACGTGGCAAATTGGAAATTGCGGTTCCTATTTTTGGTGTTATATTATTCATAGATAATAATGCCACTTGTAACGCGGTATGGAAACGTCGCGAGTAATGCTCAGAAAATTTATCACAAAAAGTTTTTAAAGTGTAGGTGTAAGAAGAATATCAACATTGTAGAATTGATTATTTAGGTAAAATGAAACTACAATATAAAAGAGCGTCGGTGCAGTGGCGAAGACGTGTCCTGCATGGCATGTTGAGAGGTCCCAGTTCGATCCCCGGTCGTGCCAAGTACTACTGATGTATGTTTTACTGACTGCTCTCGAACGGTGAAGGAAAACATCATGAGGAAACCTGCACACGCCGAAGAAGAAAACTGGTTTTGGTTATTTTCGTCATTTAAAATTTGAAACGAAAGTTGTAATTCAAGGGTAAGCAAGCATGCAAAAAAATAAGCACACCAACCATGAAAACCATTAATTTTTACATTGACTAAAACCGAACCCTCTGACCGAATTCGGCGCGCTCCGTTCGGACAACCGCCGCACGCATCACACGTCAAAGCGCAGTCCGAGTCGACCCCATATTAAATCACATTTTGACAAGCGTACCGTGAAAAATTAATCGAGTGTCGTCGAGTGAGCGTGGAACGGAAAAAATGGAAACATGGTGGCATTTTGGTCCCCGGAGGCAGAAAGGTCAGCGGGCAGCCGCTCGTGAAAATGTCTCGCCCTCTGGCCAGCGCTGCCACTGCACTCGCACCGGCGCCGCACAGTGGGCTGAAAATGAAGCTCCATAGACTTAGCGTCGCTCAAAAATTAAGTACCTCATTTTGAAAAAAGAAACATGCCATCGTATTCCTCTACTAAATAGCAATATTTTATGTCATGTAACATTTTTTGATAAAGCTATTATTTAGTAAGTTATTTACGGTTTCTTTTTTTTTGTATGGAGCTGAACAGTTTAATGGATTTTAGTCATTATTCTTAAACTTCCTTAAGAAACCGCAAATAACTTACTAAATAATAGCTTTATCAAAAAATGTTACATGACATAAAATATTGCTATTTAGTAGAGGAATACGATGGCACGTTTCTTTTTTCAAAATTAGGTACTTGGTTTTTGAGCGACCAGCCACGTTATTACGTGGGGAAACAATTGACGAGCTGGGTAACGAAATAATAGAAAATTAAACCAGACTAATCCCATATTGCTAATGCAAACATGTGTTTATTTATTTGCTGTAATTTATGTGGCTGAACGCATTTTAATCAATCCTAGAATACACTAGGCACGATTCTGAAGAAGGCACAAAGTTAAAATTTGACGGCACTAAAAATATTTCCATCACTATGAAGATAGGGATGAAGGTACTTTTTAGTGCTGAAAAGAAACAGATCTAAAACTGCATCAAAATGTATGGATGCTGATTGAACGGCGTGAAAACGGCTTGCCTGATCAGCGAGGTGTGACGGCCTCTTCCGTCCGTACTCCGGACAGATCAGATCTCACCCAGATCGTTCTCTGATGGAGATTCAAGGGCTCAAAATGTCCTCGAATGTATGTTAAAGACCTCGACCTAATTTGTTTTGAGTAGGTAGAAGGTCGGAGTTTCCCTGCGAGATCGAATCAGAAATGAGGAGATCCGCAGGAGAACCAAGATCACCGACATAGGTCAAAGAATTGCGAAGCTGAAGTGGCAGTGGGCTGGGCACATCGCCCGCAGAACTGACGGCCGTTGGGGCAGAAAGGTTCTCGAGTGGCGACCACGTATCGGAAGACGCAGTGTAGGCAGGCCTCCCACAAGGTGGACCGACGATCTGGTGAAGGTCGCGGGACCCGGCTGGATGAGGTTAGCGCAAGACCGGTCGTTGTGGAGATCCTTGGGGGAGGCCTTTGTCCAGCAGTGGACGTCTACAGGCTGATATGATGATGATGATGATGAGGTAGAAGGTAAGTATGTTTGTATTGTTTAATTAATAACAACACTTCATCGATAACAATAATGAGTGCAATAACAACTCATTGCCAGTGCTATGATAAACGAGACTCTATAATTAAACAGAAGGGTGCCGACGTTCATCCCTAGATAGTTCCCATTAATACTTATCTAACACGATACAATGCAATTAATCTCGCGCGATACATTTTATGACGCAATCGTGAGAAACGCGCACTTGTTCGCGGCGTGCGTAAAAAACAAGAACTGTGGGAGATATTAGTGGGTAGGTATCAGTGGGCGATCCATCACACGCGTCAGATTAATGTTTTGATGTATGTGTTACATCATAGTGAATACACACTGTGACGTCACTTGCATCTATTTATACTTTAAGACGCATTTCAATTTATTGTAAAGTGTTCAAAGAAGAGTGACGAAAATCAATCAACAATCAATCATTTTATACATGAATCAAAAAATTTTGCCACTCCCATATGGATGAGTAATAAAAGCATGCTATGGGTGTCAAAATCGAGTCGAATGAATGACAATACTTATACTCACTCACACATTCTCATTTTCAAAACTCCATAAAAATTTGTATTAGCACCTCCTCCCGCTACTCCGCTTCCTTTGTCCGCACCCCCCTGTAAGTGGCACCATCCGTTCCCATAATAAATATGTAAGATGCAATCTCCAAAGAAAGCGCGCGCGCCACTAAAGAGATTGAAAACTTCTTGATTTTATACAAGAAGCAATGTACATTGTATGAGAATTTTCAGTTATTTGACATAACTGAATTTTTTGAAGTAAGTAACAAAAAATGATAAAATGAATCAAAAATGTGTATAATTACAGACATACTCAGATATTAAAATATATAAACTAAATACTTAACTTAATATAAACTAAAATATAATCAAATTAGAATAACTATAATACATAATATATATTAATAACTAAACATAAATATCAAAAAACTATTAGTAAGTTACTAAATCTAAATTAATAGTACCTAATTTAAAATCGTTCTTCAATATCTTTCTATCTAAGGAAAAGACTACAGATTATCTCTTACCTCACCTACCTGATTATCTCCTACCTGACCTCATCCAGACATAAAATTCTGTCAAGCAAATACACCTGCGGCAGATCTACGACCACATAATACCTACCGAAAAATATTCAATATTATGATTGTTTTTAATAATTGATCTAAACAGAGGTTACAGAGGTCTTTTAGATTCAGTCAGCCTAATCGTAACGTTTTGAATAGAAAAATATTAATTTACGAATGCACGTCACTACGTATTGCGGTATTGCCTATTAGACCGACACACGATATCAAAGGAGGGGTGCTGTTATCCCCCTCATTAAGAGTAACCCACCAAGCGGCCCGGCCACACAACAATTTCCACACCAACGACCTTATAACAATATCCGACACTAATAAAGGCCTCAATCCTTCCCGTGTGGAATATTGTGTAGCTTAATTGGCATTAAAATCCGCCGAAAGAAGTGAGGCTACCCCAAACAAGCGCTTATCAACACATCAGCGAACTAAAACCCGTGGGCCCACCGCCAGCCCCCGGCCTGCATCTAATGAGCATTATACAGGCCTCCAGGTATTATAAGTTTACTGCTTCAAAGCGATCACCACGAATTTGGTACAGATTTATCCTCGTAAGGCACAAGCCTATTTTTAATTTTGTGTCCTGTGCCTTCTTAAAGGACCAATAATTAATAATAGATTTGATCATAAAAAAGGTAGACCTAATTGGATCGAATAGGACGCATAAACTCAATTGTAGGTCAAAAATTTGCTCGGATCTGAGCGACTACAGAACTTTAATCCTATTAAAATCCTAGGAGGCTATATTGTTGACCACTGATTCTGTATTATAATGACATTGTACAGAAAAAATTAAGAACGTCAAAAGTCAGAATTTCACATGTTAAAACCAAAGTACCCATTGCTAAGAAAAATTAAAAGATGTAAGGACAACTTGCGACGATTAGGCGCCCCTCTTTGGAAGCTGCCTCAGAAGAGTCGACACTAAATTGAGAATTTACAAGAATGTATGTAGTTCTTGCTGTAACTTCACTTCGGGATTTCGTGGCTTGTAGGGGAGAACGGAGTTGCATCACAAAAAGTTGGTCGTTCGTTACAGTTAAAGCTCGGGTAAGACATGATTGAAGTTGCAACGTTATGCTACAATCATTTTTTATAGACCTATTTGTAATTCTCCCGGCCATCCAAGCAACGGAAAACAATGTATGGATTATACTTTGTGTCAAATATTAGAGATTTTTCTGTATCTGAAGTATCTGTGCTACAAAAACAATACCAAGCCTCCTGTTCCCTAAACTCTCGTAACATTGTTCCAATTCAAGTGGCGTCCGAAAACCGACGCACTTGCATATCGCAGTTATAGATGGTGATCCGTAGTCGACTGCAAAGTTGAAGTGGTAAGTAACAAACTGGGAAAAGCCACTAATTGTTTCCGAGACTACGTAATATACGAGACTTAGGTACCTACGTCGTTTTCCGAGAGTACGTATATCAATACTTTCTATGTATGGTAACTACCTGAGCTTTTTCTGTGTTCTGTGGTACCAACTACGGACAGCACGAATGGTGGTGTTGGGACAAACCAATACACTGGTTTAACAACACCACAATACCAATTGTTATTTCAATATACAATGTTTAATAGCTTAAATAAATAAATAATAAACTTACATTCTATTTTTACCGACTTCCAAAAAAGGAGGAGGTACTATTGTTCGGCTGTATGTATGTTTTTTTTTTTTTCAATTTTAGATATTAAAATTTTTAAAACAATTGTTACAAAATATATTCAGCAAGATTTATTTATTTATTTATTTCATATACAATATATAAGGCATTACAGACAGATTCCAAAGCGCCTTGCAATTCAAAACTAACAGGACATAAACACAACAGACGTGCTAAGTGTGTGTCCAAATGGATTTTTTATTAACTTTATTTGATTACAAACCCAACACAATGCTTACCTAACTCCTTTTTAAAATTAAATATTTTAGTTCCTCATTCAAAATATTACCAAATCAACGTCAACAACACAAACTGAAGGGTGAGAGCCCTCAAGGGACGCGCCATGTTATACCCGAGCATAATATCTGCGTCGTCACTCAAGCGCAATAAATACCCAAATAAAGCGCAAATAATACCCAAATCGCTCATCAGCGCGGCGCGGGCGGCGGCGGGTAGGGGGGGGGGGGGGGGGGGGACACCCTGCCTGCCGCCCCCAACTATAATCATCTATAATCAGAACATACCCCGTCTATAATCAGTGTTGGGCCCATCGCAATGATTACGATTACTATGATTTGCGTACGGCGAGTGCGTGACTACTGATCACCCCGAGCGGAATGAAGAGCGACTTTCGTTTGTTTTTATAATTGGACCCCTCCGATTGTTTCGTTAGATTTGATTTACAGCGCGAAAAATACACGGAAACCGAACCCACATTTTCGGCCATAAATTTTTTCAGCACATAAATTACTCGCAACAGAGGGCCGCAGTGACCCCGACCTCCAGTCGATTAAGCATCACTAGGTCTTCCTTCAATTTCATATTTATATACGGGGTTTACGCAAAAATGCCAGTGTAATGGATCACCTCCAGGACTTAGGCCGGGGCGGGCTGTTGACGGACACAGGGGGGGTGGGGAAGGCAAATTTGAGAGGGAGGGGGGTGCAGCAAGGGTCTGATCGTCGGACTCATCCATCACGCGGCTCACGCATGTGAATTGGGGCGTTTTATCTGAAGATAGCCGCGGATGGATACCTATTTAAATATTTCGTCGTTTAGCCGGGCGAGGCCGCCGCTCGAGGTAACACGACGGGGCGGCTAATGGTGCCGCTAGTGCTGCAAAAGAATCGAGTCTCATTCTATTAAGACTCGATGTCAAATTACGAGACTCTACTTTTTAACGAAACTCGAGTCTTGGAGCAGGACTCGAGCGCGCCCTTCCTACTTACTATGAGCAGAACTTTTCAACGAATTCTTTTCTTTTGAGTCTTGCTCGAGTCTCATCGTTTGTCAAGTCTTGCTTACGACGACAACGAAACCAGCAGATTTTCTGTTTTTCGAACAGAACAAAAAAAATAATTCATATAAGTAGGTACCTATAAGATAAGTTTCTTCTTCATTAATCCCTAGTCTAATAAACGAGTAGAGTATGCAAACACATCTACCCGCATTTCCTCGACATTTGTCAACAATGTCACGGTGACAGACAAACAATACGACGTTTTTTAATGTATGTCTAGAGGTAAGTACCTATACACCAAGATCGCTCTGACAAATACATTACACTGCTGACAGAGCGCAGCGGGAACTATCGTACGGTCGACCGCACGTCCGTGGAAACAAAACCAGTGTAAACTGGTCTCTCATAGTTAATAAGCTAGGCCAGCTCAAGGTCAAAGTGTTTCCACTGACGTGCGACCGACTGTACTAAGTAAGACGAAACTTTGTAAGGATGTTTTTGTGTAGGTATGTTTGGACGTTTGTTTCTCTTTCACGCAAAAACTACGGACCAGATTTTGATGAAACTTTGCAGTAGGTATATTACATCAGAATAACACATAGGCTGTTTAACATCACGTTACGACCCTTAGCAGCCGAGCAGAATAAAAGTCAGAAATAACTTTCATAACGCGGGCGAAACCGTAGGAAACCTGCAATAAAAGATTTGTCTTTGGCAGACAGACGGAAAGCTTCGTTGTGTGTTACGCGCATAGAGTTAGTATACTAGCTATAGAGCGCGCGCATCGCTCATTGCCCATTGTGCCAAGTGTAAGCAGGTGTTCTATGGACGCTTCTATATAGATTTTTTCTAGATCGTTCTTTACCGTGAATCGTGTTTACAGCTCGGCACTGCACTTTCACCATGATTACTCCAAATCTAAATAAATACCGGCGAGAGCAACAATCAGCGCTACTGACGTGTTGTGACTAGTAGCGCGCCCCGAACATTTCGAGACTGTTCAGACCCGTGCTTACAGTTCAGACTTGCTAATGCGCGCTCTATGTATACCAACAACTCTCTGGGTACGCGTCTAGCCGGAGCCGCGCCGCGCCGCCGCCCGCGGCCTGAACCAATGACCTCAGTACCTAACTGTACTCCGCTAAATCGTGCGTGTATTGACACCGGGAGCTCTATTTTTGATTCGTTCGCCTCGCTTCGAGCGATCGAAATTTCCATCGACTCCGCATTTTTGAATCGCTCGACCTCGACCACTCGTCGTTTGGGATGAGCGGCAGAATAAACGTCAAACACCATAGTTAGGTACCTATGTCAAAAGGCATTTCAATTAAATTCTTTTATTTCGAGAAACAAGGTGATAGTTTACTTTTTTTAACAAAAGGCGAACATATTTATTTTCATATAATCTCTATATTATTATATATTTTTTAGAATAGGTACTTACCTACCTATATTTTAATTCAGACATTGTCCATATTTTTGTTAATAATTACACAAAATCTTAAAAATGGTTATGCTTATGGTTTCGAGAGAATAAACGTAAAAAATGCACCATAATAATTATGTCAAAAGACATTGATAGTTTACTTTTTTTTTTAAAAGGCAAAGATATTTCTGTCTCTATGGTTTCGACCATTACTGAGCATTTTACTTTCCGTTTTACGTTGCCGCAATTACCGGTCTTTATTTTTTCTGCGTGAAAGGGACAAAATTCTACATTACTTATAATACTGGCAACACCGAACGCGAAATCAAAAATGCAGAATATCAGCATCGTGCGACTTGGAAGTCGAGTGCGACGATACAATTCCATACGAGCATTCCAGAAATAGAGCTCCGCGCGCCGCTAACTAATGTTTTTTCCTCACCATTGTAGTTACCAACTTGTTTGTAGAACCACAAAATATATAATACCTAGTAGTGTAGAACGTAACGGATTTCAAATAAAGAATGTAGGTATGAAGGACCATTTAGGAGGACAATGTCCCGTTCGCAAAACCCCCCTCCGACGAAAATTGTCCCTTTCTCAAAACGTCCCTTTTTCAAAACGTCACTGACGCAAATAAGGATGGACCACACCGATACTCAACCGTATTTTGAGTACACCGGTGTGGTCGATCCTCAATTGAGTCAGGGACGTTTTGAAAAAGGGACGTTTTGCAAAAGGGACATTTTGAATAATGAAGGGACATTTCGCGAACGGGACATTGTCCGCCTAAATGTGTAGGACATTTTGTGGCGTTTCAAATCAAAAGGAACCTTAGCGAAACTTAGTTTCCGAGATAATTATAGTAAACATTAAAAACTAGCTGTTTCCCAAAGTATGTATATCTTTATGAATTATACCTATAGCCAGTTCTTTCTAATGTGTAGGTCATCTATATTACTGTAAAGTTTCATCAAAATCTGTTCCGTAGTTTTCGCGTGAGAGGGTAACAACATCCAAACATACCTACATATACATCCTTATAAACTTTGGCGTTTTTATCATACTGAGGGCCTCTTTCACCGCTTGCTGATATTGCTACAGATAGTAAACTGACAGATAAACTAATCTATCAGATAAATCTGTCTGATAATATTTTCGTGTTTCACAAAATATCTGACAGAAAAAAAATAACAGTAACTTGAACTTGCTGTTAGTTTATCTGACAGATAACGCCAACATATCTGTGAAACAAAAAAAAGGCTATTTGTCAGATAACCTGCAGATAGGGTAGCTGGGGCCTTATCAGCAAGCAGTCCTTAGTATAGGTTATAAGACTAATAAGTACCTATCAGTATTTTTCAAAAGCTCTGACCTGAAAATTCGTATCTGTCTGTGTATATAATATACCTAACAGTAAACAACCTACTGGAAGAATATTACAAAAACAGATTCGGAAGCTGCGCACAGCATAGTCGGCTCATCGCTGATTGTATTGCCCTAAAAGGTGTGTAATTCAGCCTTTATTGGCTTTATAAATAGAGAAGGTAAACAAGCGCCGCGCGCGGCGGCGACCGCCCTTGAACTGCGCCGGCTGCTGCCCGGGTCGCGGCGGCGGCGGCGGGGCGGCGGGGCGGTGCGCGGGCGCGCGGGGCGGGCCCGCCGCGGCCAATCAGCGCCCCGCACATTTTTCAGCCCCCGCCCGCATCGCCGGACGCTGCCCAAAAACAAAAGGATCAAACTCTGCGAACCTATCTCTTTCTTTGTGGGGCCAGCGAGCGGGCATCGATGAGAGGATAGATACACTGTGTCGCGCGGGCGCCAATCGATAAGCTGCCCCCCCCCCCCCTCCCCCCACCGCCGCCGCCCCCCGCCGCCCCGCCGCCCTCCGCCGCGCCCGCCCCCGTCGCCTCACCCCCGCGCCCGCCGGCCATTTGCACGGATGTTTACTATTATTATTTTATTGAACGGACGCTCTCCTAAGTGTCGTAACAACAAATAGCGTAGGTATCCTCTCTCCTGTACAGCACCTAAGCGTAGAAGCCTCTCTGATACGGCCGTGTCAAAAATCTTGTTCGTCAGCTTCCACCCAATAAAGTTATTTACCTTGTAAGGTAACATGGTAAGTGCGAGATGCTCACCTACCGTATCCGTTTGGAATCTGAATCTGATCGTTGATCGATGCAATATCTAATATTGTTAACGTTATTTAGTACTAGCTTATGCCCCGCGACTTCGTTCGCATTAAAAAGTATCGTACTTACCTATTAAGTTAGGTACACTTACTAACGGTTACCCGCGGCATGTAAATTTTTGTTCCCATGCAAACCTTAACATCCCTTTTCACCCCTTTAGGGTTGGAATTTTAAAAATCCAAGTACCTACACCAGATTTTACACCAAACCAAAACCCGGTTCAAATGGGACCAGTAGTTTTAGCGTGATGCGGGTTCAAAGTTCAAATACCTAGACAAGAAATTTTTTGAAAAGTGTTTTGTTTATTCCAAAAGTTTTTTTAAAAAAAGCTTCAATGTACAGAAATACTTCCGTTACGATTTTATAATTGTATAGATACCTAATTATTAATTATGTAGTAGGCATATCTAAGTACGATAAGCAGAACAAAAATAAAAATAACGTAGATAAAAAATTGACGTTGTATAAATGTACCCAGTGTACTTACACGCAATAAAATATTTTGACCGTGAACTTACTTGATACCTCCACGGGTTCCTGAGAAAAATGGTCTTGACAGACGGACAGACAGACGGACGGACAACGGAGTGATCTTATAGGTAAGGGTTTCTTTTTTCCTCTTCTAAGGTACGGACGGAACCCTAAAAAACGCGCGGTCAAGTTCTGTTGTTGAAATACTTAGGTAATAGTAGGTACTTTAGTTCGAGGGACTAAATAAGTCTTGAACCCGAGGTAAACCCTGTGCTTTTCATTACGTATACAAGGAAAGTAAAAATTAAAACATGAATTAGTTAAAGAAAAAATGAGTGTTATTTATTACAAATCTCTGCTACGGAAGTATAAACAAAACTCTACAACTCGAAAAAACAAATGAAGATCGGATTGCCGCTTTCCCGTCTATTGTTTCTTTTCTGTGGCCGGCCAGCTATTCAGTCATTATTTTTCATTTCCATCATTTAAAAAATGGTAAATATTTTTAGTGAATCTATGTTATTTTATAGAAATAATTGACTGTAAATTATAATAAAGTCATTTAAAAATATTTAATCTTTAATTATTACTCAACTTTGTTAATTCAATTTTACATCGCGCTGTAATTAAGTGGCTGTATAGAAAGTTGGAACATGGTCCAATAGAAATGTGAAAATAGCTCGAAAATAGAACTAGTTTTATTTTATATAATTTAACAGCTGTCAGTTGAAAACGATTCTCCCTAGGGCTGAAAAGTATCATTTTTTTACCGCTCCTCAGGAAACTTCAGACCTACTTTCAGAGTATGAGTAATGAAAAATTTATTAGGTATTTCGTCAACTGAGGGCACGCTAAGATTTTTGCCCTGTAATGTCCAGATACGTCATCCTAACTTAACCTACCTAAATAAATTGGTACCTAGGTTACACAACAAGTGAGAAAAAGGTAATTTCCTTCGAGGGACTGAGTTGGATTCCGAGAGCAGCGAAAGATTCTACAGTAGAATCCTGAGCTGAGCGAGGTATACAGGAGACGAGATGAATTTTTTTCACGAGTTAATAGGTAGGTAGGTGCTTACCTAATAATTATACTTTATAACATTGCCTGCGAGAAAAATAAATAGTACCCACCTACTAAGTACCTACCTACTTACCTACTTATATTTTCAATGACACAACAAAACTACAACAGAAACTATTAACTACAATTGGCGGTTTCTGCCAGCGAAATTGAATAAGTATAGCAATACTATATTACTAAGTCCTAAAAATGACTCTTTTGGTGTCAGCAGTAGATTTGAGTATGAGTACTAGACATGAAAACGTATTACCCATGAATTTAAAAAAAAATGCTACTCCCATATGTATGAGTAACAAAATCATTTTAGGGGGTGCCAAAATCGTGCCAAATGTATATCGAAATTGATACTCACTCACACATTCTCATTTTCAAACTCCATATAAATTTGTATGAGCAACTTCCTCCCGCTAATCCGCTTCTTTTGTCCGCACCCCCCCTGATTTTGACACAGAATTTTTCATCGTTTCCCATACTAAATTTGCAAGATGCGATCTCCACAGGGAGCGCGCGCGCGACAAAAGAGGTTCGAATCTCCTTGGTATTACCTATGTAGAATTCAATACAAGCAAATGTATACTTTGTCGCATAGCGATATGGTCTAAGGTAATCATCTTACACACTTTGTTACTTCAGACTAGAATCATAATTGCATTTGTTTCTAATCGAATCTCATAATTTCAAATAAATTTGTATGAACATCTATACTTATTAAAGTTCGCTGGTTTCCGCCAAAAACGCAAATGGGCAAAAACAATTTTTACACTCGTTTTTTGAAGGTCTACTCCCGCTCCCCGCGGAATTTTTTTCAATGAAAATTTTGCCGGTAGTAGGTTGGTACCTATCTGTCAATTTTCATTAAAATAAAGGATGGGAGGAGGAAGCATAATGTACCTACTCTGTGGGAGGAAGTGCCATCCAGGTCGAGGACAAGCAAATCGTCAAAAATGAATATATAAAATGTTTTAACGATCTTGCGTGTTTGACATTTTAAAAATATGCTTAAAACCAAATTTCTTTAACAACCTGCCAACGTTCTTTTTTTGTTGCCTACCTACTACGTATTCGCTTGAAGGATTCGTATATTCGCGCTTGTTCGAAATTCAAAATATTCTCTCAACTAGAGAGTGTTAAAACGGGTTTTGCGACCCAAAAAACAAGTTCAAATACTAGACTTATGAGAAGTCTAGATAGAGTTCGTTTTTCAAAAACCAAAATCTAACAGCCACATTCTCATGGTTATGAGGATGGTAGGTTTTTACAATCGATTTGACGTTTTGTAAACCCGAGCCGATTGCGAGACCATAGATATGAATATCGTGAGTAGCCTTAATTTAATTATATCCTACTAGGTTCCTACCTTCTTGTGACTTTTGTGGCAGTAGTTCATTTTGCACGTGATCAGTTCGTGGTTGCATCTGATCACGCTAAAAGTTCCCATCGGATCACGTTATCCGATGCAATTAAGAAATTGTGATTATTTTTTCCCAACTGATCACGTGATCCGTTGCAACTGTTTTTTAAATTGAATATTTTCGCAACGGACTACGGTTAGGTTACTCGCAATGGTTACCAACTAATAAATAAATGTTTATTGTAACTTTTAAAATACCCATTGTTTGTTAATCTACTGTGAAATGTGGGCTGAGAAATAAAACATGAAGTTAATTAAAAAAAAATTTGTAAAATGAAGATTTTTCTTTAAACATTTTTTAAAATAGGTAACCTACACAAAACAATACAGCTATATAAATAATAAATACTCCTCCCGCATTTTATTTTAAAACTGTTTATTGGTTCTACGGTGGTTCCTGATTTTTCTGCAATAAACTTTTACGATGCTACAGCGCCACCTACACTTTTTATGAGAACTTTTATCAATGGCTGGTTTCCAGGAATTTCTGTACAGCGCCATCTATAAGATACGAGTGAACTAAATGCGTATTGGTGCTACCATCTAGCGAAAAATATTATAACCACTGAAGAAAGCAGAGGACTGCTTCGTTATTAATTTTCTTTTAAATACATAGATGGCGCTTGCACCTAAATCTAGTTTATTATGTGACAAAGCACTTTGTTGTTGTGATTCATATTACTATAAATAAAATATAATCTGGCTATGATTTAACTATACGGTAAACTATTTTACGGTACTATTTTTGTATTCTATCTAAATCTTAGAATTAGATTCCGTTCTTTGCCTACTGCGTAATAGACTGCATTACCGACATAGTGACATCCGGTTGGCGCTTGACGACATCACGCACACGCAAACTGAGCAAGTGCAACTAACTTCACTCTATAAATGTTCGATCTTTTTCAACTACGTCGAGGCTTGTACAATTCGGGATTACGCTTTTCGGTAATTATTGTTTTTTCCATTGTATACAGTGTTTGCTTTCCAATTTCTTGTTCAAATCTAGTCAAAGGTGAGTGCGCATTCTGTGATAGTGAATGACCATAACAATTTGGCGCGTTAGGTTCTGTCAGTCAACATAGCTAATAAGCATTACCCATCCCATCACACGCAGTAGCATTTTTGCACGTGTAAATGGAATATAATCCCAATTTTTGATTTGCAGATATGGCTTTGAGCGTTGCACTGCCTCTAGCGGGGTTGGAGACAGACAGCTTTGACTCGTTTAGCTCATTCGGGCATATCATAGACATAGCGGGCCTCTCTCAGTCGCAGTCAAGCCCGAGTCCATCTATATCCAGTGAATCTAGCGGTATCGGGTCCCTCGGTTCGCTCAAGTCGGAGTCAGTCAACAGTGACTCCCTGCCGTCTAGTCCTCACACAACAGAGAAGGTGAGTGGATCCAATACTTCAATAGCTTTGTTTGTTTGCTTTCGTCCTGGCCTTGACCTCTCTATTTTCATAATATTCCGTAATTGCAAATGTCTTACGCTATCAATGTTGTGTGCAATATTGACGCATGATAATGGAAAGATTTTAGATAGGTTGGTAAATAAGTTAGGTAGGTAGTTAATTTTGCCAAAGATAACGTTTTGTGGTTTACTTTTATTGGTCTCATATCATGTACGCAGTCTGGAAGACTTATTTAAATCAGATTGAAATTGCACTAAACCAAAAATATTAATTTGAAAAATCATTTCAAATTCTCTAAGAACTATGGTGTTGTGGTTTTCAGAAATTATTTGAGCCTGTTGTGCAACCCCAGCCTCGTCCAAATGATATCAAGATCTCGTACGGCGGTCGTGACGTCCTGAATCTGATGGGCAACCTCACTGACGCTCGGTGGGGCTACCGCGCCACGGTGCTGCCGCCCAACAACCCGGCGCTGTTCTTCGCCAACCGCTCGCAGTACCACCGCCTGGGGCCGGGCGCACACACACAGTATGTAAAGGACTCTTGCCGCATGTGCGGTTTCTCATGGGTTGTTGCTGCCACAGATTGATGTGGCAATGTGTCAGCATAAACTCTGAACAAACAAACGATGATCGGTACGACTGGGACACATCAGGGTGCATATCAACCTCTCATCACTTCGTCACATAGTGACATTTGCATCATTATTATTAGTCAATGTTGAGCCAATGATCTTATTTGTTTTACAATGATTTTGATTTTATCATGACAACTTTTCTAAATTGCAATCTTCAGATCAATTGCTCACACTTTTTAGGTAGAAAAAATGCTAATGTTACTATCATGGGAAATATTAAGAAATGCGGACTGCCAAAAAAAGAACAAAAAAATATATTAGTTTTTTAAACCGCACACTTTTCTCCACTGACCTAGTAAGTAAATCATTACAAAGTTACTTTTACTATGTATGTTGTGTAGTCATTGGCTCATTGTATATTTTCCTATAATATAGTTAATTTAGGTGGCTCCCTGCTGTGGCCCATGTGTATGGGATGACTGTGGAATATTTTTGTGGCTATCGTCTCGCGCATTCGTGGAGTACATTTTAATCGTGACTTAATACTGTGATCTTAATTTAAACAAGACATTTTTTGACAAATTCTGTGAATGTAACGCGCGACGATGCAATATGACTATCTTATTTGTATTTAACTTATTTTTGTGTGATAAACTTAGGCTTAATAATTAATATAATACTATGACCGTGCATTGCAATGCCATAACCATTACATTTCAGACTTATTCCAAATCAGCATTTCTAGGTCCTTAATTCTAAAAGAAAATTAACTATTCGATTCAACGAAAATTTGCAGAACACTAATTCCATTGATTGATTGACTCATATTTAATAAAAAGTAATATATTAGCTATACACTGTAGTTCCTCTTAGAAAAGTTAATAATTTTTATCCAAAGAATCTACTTGTTTAATAAATAATATAAATTATTAACCTACACAATTATTATTATTGGTCGATTAGTATGAAATACAAGTGGTTGATTCTGTTCAACCATTGAATTTCATGTCCAGTTACACATAAAGCAATATTTAACTATGGACATTTACTTAAATCATAATGAATGAGTTAATACTTCCCACCATTACATGTAATAGTTACTATTTAAATATTGTTTAGTCTAGGGGTAATAATTGTGATATATTCCACAGTCATTTGTCAATAGCATCGTCATGTTTGAACCAAAAGGCTGCTTCTCGGATGTTAATTAAATTTACGATTTTGACGAGACAGGCACGAATTTAAAGCCAAGCTATAGGTTAATTTTAAGGTCTAATTATGATTGTTGGATTTACCGTCCGAGCATTACATAATAATAGTGATGACATATAATCTAGTGAATACGATCTTGACCCATTGCCCAACAGTTGAACTTCCTATTTATTGTTTAGAACGCATGAACAACTCATTTAGTTATATGACGAGCCCGTGTGAACATAGTCGTAATGGGTTATCAGTGCATATCATCACAAACTAATGCAGTGATTAGATATTCTAAGGTATTAGTAGTTGTTACAGACCGTTTTAAAACGTTTGAGTCATTGATGTGCCCAGATGCTGGGTTTCTAGTGAAATTATAGTAAGTGTCGTTAACAGACTGGTAATATCTCTATGTGTGTGCATATATAAAATGTAATATTCGTGGTCTCTTAATTTAGTCAAGATATATAATAGAGTGAGTCTCTTGAATTACCTACATGTAAGTAATGTATAACATACTAACTATAACTAGTACGATTGATACTGTCCTTTTGTGCAACTTTAGTTCTGCTATGTTGTGATCAGCTTTAAATTGGAACTGGAGTATTTGGACACAATAATATTGACTATATTTCCCACAAAGTTATTTTTATAAAAAAATATTGATACGAGACAATACAGTACGTAGTTTTCAAAATTTTCTTCGGTTATGGTTTGGCAAATATATTGGAAGGGACCAACATCCACGCATTGATTTTCCAAACAAAAATTATTTACAGTAGCAAAATTTACCTCCACGCTTTACTTTTATCATGAATCATTATCTAAATTTACCCTGCATTTTTTATCAACTGCGTTATCTGTAGCCGTCGCGACAACTTTATGTTTTGTCTGTAATCAATTTACTGGGCTATGAACACTAAACGTAAATGAATAGGTTTACAAAAACATTATTTATAATTCAGTGGGTCATGACTGAACATATAGCATGGATCTCAGAATGCAGCTAACAGTGATTATTTATTGCCACTGACAGAAGACATTTCGGTATATATACGACTACGAATAATGAACTGAAAGGCGGTGTCTTCAAGTACCTATCAAGTGTGCTATATCCTCAGTCACAAAACGGTTGTTATTGGTTATTTAAAAATCAAATGTTGCATTCAGATTATTTTTAGTTTATTAAGTGATAATGTTATGACAAAGCTGCAATCGAATGTAGTTCAAAGAAAAGTATTTAGAGCGATACGCACAGTTTTATAGACTAGCTATTGTTGTGAATTTCTCCTAATTGAGTGATCCCCGTTTGGTTCCTGCGACCGCGGCCGGCTTCGCCCGTACAAGTCGAGAGGCCGAGGTGCGATGCAATATTTGCATTCCAGTATGTTGTTAAGTTAGCAGCCGGCGGTATAGTTGTTAATGTTTATTTAATCCACATTGCCAAATATTTTGGTTGTTGTGCTATTATTTATTAAACAAAAATTTCTAAAATATCAATTTAGTACCTTCCATTAATAAGTGTCTTGCACGTGATTTACAATGTTTAAATCATTCAATTTTATGCATTTTATTTTTAGTCAAATCATATACTTGATATTAATTAAATTACATATTATAATATGTTGAATTATACCTATTGTTCATTCGTATTTATGATAATTATTTTTTTCTCATTGAACTGTAGTCAAATGACAGTATTTTTGTAATGGAAATTGTATGAGAATGAGGGTATTTGGCTCGACGAGCGGCTCGCGCCGCCCGCCGCGAGCGGCCACGCCGGCGCGAGCGGCGCGGCCGCGCGTCCGGCGCGTATTACGTATATCTGATAAGCATTATGTAGGTTTAGCGAAATAGATTAACTGGGAGATAAGTCCAGGTACCAAAACTTATTGGTTCAATGTTGTTCTCGTATTATGGTGATATAGTGCGCCGCACAGTGGCGCAGAGCTCAATATTTTTAGTAACCCTTAAGAAATTTAATACCTCTTTTGAAAAGAATATAATTATTAATATATATTTATAGTATATCCATACGATTATCACATTATGTATTTCCCTGTTTATTTTGATGTGATATCATAAATGACTGATCTGAATTTAGTTTTTAAGTTGGTTATTGATATGCAGTGCTATTCGGTGAGTGTAATTAAGAATTAATATTGAAAGTGCCAATGCTCGTAATTTAATGTTTATCCTTTAACGTAGCTCGTAGCTAGTAGCGAGAGCTCGCCTTCCCTCCCGCAGCGGGATGCGCTGCGCCCTCGTCGACTTGACTCGAAGCAATCTTCCTTCCTATCACTTAAGGTTCAATCAAACGTTACTTTTAATGAAATCACGTAACATGCACAATCTCAGTAATGCTTGCAATATTATGTATAAAACGAATTCCTCACTTTAATTTAATTCAGCGTAATGTTAAGAGTACAATATGAGATGATGTTTAATATCATTCTAGTATCAAAATTAGCCGAAGATGTTAATATTATTATTAGTTAGGTAAAATTTAACATAGCTTCGTATAATTGATGTTTTAGTGTTTAGTGATGTATAATTAATTAATAACGGCGTAGTGGCGAATGTCTCGATGGACGTGGGATAATATTATGAAGTGGCAATAATGCTCGACGCCGAGACCTGTACAGGGCCGCGCCGGCAACTGAACGACATAGACACTAGGCGTTTATTTGTTGTAATTATAATAATAGCCGTAGGTATTTTATCGTACTTAAATAATTATTCTTGCGATGCCTTAATTCTGGTTGTCAATTAGACATGTCTGCCTAGAAGTGTTATCATTGTTTTTATTTATTTTAGTTTTTTGCTGTTCCGGCTTCCTCCGTGAACATTCTGTCCAGGCTGTTCTTTTGAAATAATTTTGAGGTCGATTTATTTTTACCTAAGTGTTCTTATTAAATGTTACCAAAATGTTTTTAATAAAATATTTTTATATGTACGATGCTGTTTTATTCCAGATCACCAAATCCTATTGACAACCTGTTAAGTTGAAATATCAAGTACGTTGGTACCTACTTCTAACTGGAAATAACGCGAATGACTTCAAAAACAAAAATAGCGCGTTATTTTTTCTTCCTGCTTGTGATACAACTTTGTCATCTATTCGGTGCTAAATACTTGGTCACGTTTCCGTGGCGTAAACACAGAGCAGTAAACATTTGTTGCGGGCGATTCGCCAAAAACAATAATTAGACGCCGTCGCGACCGCAACTAATAATGTAATTAAAGGGTAGTTAGTGTTTACAATATCGTGATGATTGCGTTTACTTCGCGCCCGTATTAGTACCTACCTCATATTCTCATTCAGTTCTATAAGAAGTATACCTACTAACCACATGTCAGTAGTTACCTAATACTAAGAAAATAAGTACCTAGGTACCGTTTGCTGTAATTTCTGTTGATCAAAATGGATGCCAAGCATGCGTATCGCGCAAGGTACCTATGTACCACGCCGTCTATGCCAATATTGCTCTACGACTTACTACAAGCTCAAGCAGCCAGACTAGCAGTTAATTTTGAAGCAGAGCCATCTAGAGTAGACTTGTAAGTTTCGAAACTAAATGTGGGGCAGCGCCATCTGTTACGCTGCGGTTGTACTAAAAAGGCCACCTGTTTGTAAAAGCTACTACTATCAGATAATAGAGGGCAGCACAGTACACTTCCTACTTTGATTTAATTCAACTATTTATGTGAAATTAGATGATAATGAATTAAAAAAATTATGTGTAGTGTATGAAAAGTTTAGTCGACAGAAGGCAAGCAAACTATAAATACTTATCACCTCATAGAAAGTGAAAATTCTGAAATGTTCAGAAGCTATAAATTCGCGTGAATTAAAAAGGCCTTTTTCGATTAAATAATTGAAACCAAAGGATATACGGCATGGCACTTTAAACGAAAACTAGGATCTATACACACTTGATATTAATTTCAACTTCATACCTCCACGCGTTTCTGAGAAAAAAGGTCTTGACAGACGGGCAGACAGACGGACAACGAAGTGATCCTTTAAGGGTTCCTTTTTCCTTTTGAGGTACGGAACCCTAAAAAAGAAAACTAGTACAAATACTTAGGTATAAAATTTAGTTTTTATCTTTTTCATAGTCGGGGATTTTAGTTTATTTATTTTTATAGGTATTTTATTCCTAGACATTTATTGCAATGCCGCCGCCCGCCGTCTATAGCACGAACAATAAATCCGCCCACCCAATTCCCGCCGATTCCCCACATTATTTGCAACAAAATACATTTTCAGCACTACATTGTTCGAAATCATAATGGAATATAGTCTGAATTGTTTTTTACGCGGCGTAATAAAGGCGGCAATGATGTTTTTGTTTGGAATATCCACTTTTGTGTCGCCATAATGGTGTTCATTCAGACGGGAGCGACTGAAAGTGTCGCTTTTATCAGTCGCACAATGGACGGGAATCAAAGAAATTACGAATTCCACCAACCGCTGTTCTACACTGTAAAATAAAGACGCGATTTTGACGCCATTGTCTGGGTACTTTTATTGTGGAATCGGTGGGGACTGAAAGCTTTAAGGTAGGTAGGTATATATTTTGCATTATTGTTTACAATTCACACCTATCTCTATCAACAAATCTGACTTCGTGAAGAAAGTGCCGTCGCACAAGCAACAGCTGAAAATCTGACGACGATGTTACGTACCTACATTGATCTAACCAGAGATACCTCACGTCCATGGTTAGGTCGAGTGTTCCATTGATTGACCTAACCTGTTGATTGACCTAACCCATTGATTGACCTATAACCAGAGAGTTGTTAGTATACATAGAGCGCGCGTTAGCAAGTCTGAACTGTAAGCACGGGTCTGAACAGTCTCGAAATGTTCGGGGCGACGCTACTAGTCACAACACGTCAGTAGCGCTGATTGTTGCTCTCGTCGATATTTAATTAGATTTGGAGTAATCATGGTGAAATGTGCAGTGCGGAGCTGTAAACACGATTCACGGAAAAGAACGATCTAGAAAAAATCTATATAGAAGTGTCCATAGAACACCTGCTTACACTTGGCACAATGGGCAATGAGCGATGCGCGCGCTCTATAGCTAGTATACTAACTCTATGCCTATAACCCATTGATTGACCTAACAAAATCCTAAAAAGTAAGTGAAATCACAAAAGATTAGGTACCTAAATTTAAAAAAAAGTAAGTTATGAGGTAGCAAGGTAGCCGGGAACTTATTTATCTGTTTTCGTTTAAAAGCGTGATGCAAAGTAGGCTAGAAAGTTTATCGCTAATTTTATTGCATAATTATTCCCGTCCCATGTTTTCCGCATTGAGTACGAGGCGACTAAAGCATAATTCCAGATGATGGGCAGCAGCTACCTTTTCCTACACCGGGCGGCTCTCAATATAAGAAGGGAACAGATTAAATTCCTTACTTCTACTACAGGTGCACTAAGTTTACCGACATAGCCGAAATGATTAGCAAGCTGAAGTGACAGTGGGCAGGTCACATTTGTCGCAGAAACGTCGGCCGTTGGGGCAATCGGAGTTCTGGAGTGGAGACCGCGGACCAATACGCGCCTCCGCCAGGTGGACCGACGACCTAAAGAAGGTGGGCGGAAGCGGCTGGATGCGGAGAGCGGTAGGACCGGGTGGTGGTGGCTGGCGTTCATTGGGAAAGGCCTGTGTCCAGTAGTGGACCTTAAATGGCTGATATGGTGATGATGTGCTTCTTTACGCTCTTATAGACGTCTTGTACTATTATACAGAGTGTTTTTTTTTAACTGGGACACTTAGGCTAAAACCGAAACCATAGGAGATACAGGGAAACTGTCTCAGGAACCATTTGGTCTTTTTTTGTGAAAACAATTTTAGCATAAAAAAAATTTTGGTCAAGCGTGTGTTGCCCATAATAATTAGAATTTTTTTTTGATGCGGATCGACTCTCTTTCATGTAAGGATTATTTCATTATACCGGAAGAAAAAAATCTGAGCAGCACAAGTTAGTCAAATTTAATAAAATGTTTTCTTAAGAATCGACGCAGCACAGGTCGGTTCATAAGAAAACTTTTTATTAAATTTTCCCTGTATGTCCTATGGTTTCGGTTTTAGCCTAAGTGTCCCAGTTAAAAAAAAACACTGTATATTCTGTGCTCATAGTTAGTATTCATTACCTACCTATCATACCTACTGTGATCACCAACAGCTGTTAATAAAGGAGTATGACTTCCCTCCATCCAAATTCCGGATATGATACGGAAATCGTGTGGGCAACAGTGAATAGGAAGAAATTGGGAGCAGCGGGGGCCGGCAGGACCCGGAGGGGGTGATTGCTCCACGCTTCCATATCTATTGACATTCATGAGAAGTTACTGTACGTATGTGTTGCAAGACTTAGGGCCTCCTACACCGCTTGCTGATAAAGTCCCAGATACACTATCTGCAGGTTATCTGACAGATAGCCTATTTTTTTGGTTTCACAGGTATCTGATTGCCTATATCTAATATATTTCATATAGTCCATCACACAGATTTATCTGATAGATTAGTTTATCTCTAAGATTACTATCTGTAACAATATCAGGAAGTGGTGAAAGAAGCCCTTAACCACCTTGCCGCAATTCTACCAAGTTCATTCATAGAAATGTTTAGTTTCGGGCTAATTTTCTATTCTTCGTCGTGGAGATCCCTGGGCTTTGTCCAGCGGTGGACGTCTTTCGGCCGATAATTATGAATTTTCTAGGGTATTTATTTTACAAATTTACAGCTCATGAGCCATGAGAGCCAGCAGCTAATGGCCTATAACAGCCTTAATAAAAACACTAAGGTGTAGGTATGTATTATTTCTTATAATATGGTAATGTATCAAAATGGTTCAATATCACTCACGTAGTTGATGATCTTAATATCTTTATTCCAGAAGATTATAATAAAGAAGACTAGCTGAAGCAGCACGATGATAGCGACTACTGCTATTTTGAAACAACATCTCATATTCAACCCCTTCGATCTGGTCCCATAAGCCGGGGGTACAGACACAGGTATAATATAAGGTTCGCATTCACGTTTCTTCTTCAAACTGAACGGCATCGTTAGAATTTCTTATTTTACAACTAAAATTCACCAGTTTCTTTTCACTCACTTGACAGAACTGAAACCACTTTTCTTTCTAGCAATGTCATTTACATTTTCCATATCTACTGGATTTAATTCTCCATTTAATCTGTGAATAGTAGGTACATGTTATACCTAAATAAATAATAAAAAATATTTTGTGTACAAAAAATACTAAACAGCTTCCAACCATAGATCTAGGATACCATTGCCTTCTCGCTCTACGCATCCAACCAAGCAGATGTCATTGACTTATAGAGCTAAGTAGGTACGTAATCTATTTTTAGGGTTCCGTACCTCAAAAGAGGAAAAAGGAACCCATATAGGATCAGTTCATTCTATAAGCAAGTCGAAAACAGATGTACTCGTATAATAACATTCAGTAATATTATTGCCAGAGTATAACGTATTTTTTAAAAGCTAAATCGAACGCTCGAAAGGAGGCGAGCGATTCTAAAATAGAGCTCCAGATCAATGAGCAGTTCTAAACAAGTTCTCTTTGAAAAGAACCATATGCCTTTAAAAAATCACTTTATTTAGATTCGCGTTTGCAGCCTTTGTGATATAAGTTTTCCATACAGCGGCGGCTCTCAAGAATCTGCGGCCAAAATTTTTCTTTAATAGTTTTTTGAGTCAATAATTTTTTGAATTGTGAGATTATAATTTTAAAGTAATTCTACCTACCCATATAGCAGCCTCTCACCAGTTTCGTTATAGTAATTTATTAATCCGTAGCGATACTAGTAGTAATATTGTAGTAGTATAAGTGAACTAGAGTAATTTGGTGAATATCGGTTATTATTACTTATTACCTAATTAAATAGGTATATCGGTTATATTTCGTACTAGCGGTTTCCCGCGGCCTCGCCCGCGTCTTAGACTTTTTTTTCTCAGCGTGATGTAACCTTCCTCAAGAATTAAGCTATCAAAATCAAAAATCATTTTTTTAAATCCGACTGGTATAATAGTTCCAGTATTTTTTATTATTATTAGCGTGTTCAAACAAAAAAACTCTTTAGCTTCAGTATAATTTGTAAGTATAGATAAAAGCGACCTATTAGTAAACCTACGATTGGCCAACATATAAATTGCCAAAAAAACATTAATAAGTTTGAAAACCTCTGTCACATACAATTTCTTGGCTGTGCCGACCGAACCTCCCATTGAAGTCTGCTCACACTCGGGAGTTGCCAATTCAGCAGTAAATTAACACCATTCAAAGGCCTGAAAGATGGCTGAAAGGTCCTGCGACTATGATTTGTTGTTATGAATGGTATTCATGAATCTTGTGGTGTTCAAAAGAATTTCGTAGAAAGCAGAAATTTTTGTGTGCCATTACAAATTCCATTATAAAAGCAACCTTTGAAGCTTTATTGACTCTGACCTTTAATCGTCAGGACCGTGGTCTCAGAATCGAATCTAACCGGACGAAGTCTCGCTGTGTCCGCTTGTTCTTTATAAAATAAACTACCTAGCTGTTTCTCGCGGCTTCGCCTGCACAGAAAAGTTTTTATCGCTAGGTTTTCCAGCGGGAAAAATCTTTTCTTGTGTGAACGTCAGAGCTATGAGGAACCTTTGTGCAAAATTTCAAGTCTCTAAGCTCAGCAGTTTCGACTGCGTTGTGACAGTCAGCTACTTTCTTTTATTTAAATTTTGATTGATAGTATCCGAAATCTCGTCATATCTAGTTATTAGTATTAGGCATATCCCTATATAGTTTGTGGTATTAGGTACGGATAGTAAAATCACTGGATGGTACTAATGATGTCACAGGGAAATATCTCTTTACAAGGAAGACAGTGTCAAAATAACTCGAATTTCCCATTCAACTCATTTTGCTATTCGTCGACGTCGCCGGTAGGTAGACAAAAACCGGCTCGCTGGTAACACAATTGGGTGGTCTTTTGTTCTGCCCACCCTACCGAGCTAGGGTTGTTACTTCTTACAGGTCAAATTGGACATACGCTCAGCTCCTGTTGGTGAGGTCGAGGGTTCAGGCCCGGGTCCGTCAGCGCGTGATTCGTCAAAAATAAATTATTTTAAGGAGACTTGAGGCTCCAAATAGAGAATCTTAGCATAAATTGTTTGCCAGGAGAATATCTGGCGACACTTCGACCCTATGGTATCTGTTGTACCGAACCCCTGTCCGCCAACGGTGACCCAATCCGATTAATGGTGGTCGCCTTTGAATAAAAATTCTAATCTTCGGCGTATGTAGGTTTCCTCGCCATGTTTTCCTCAGCGAAAAGCCTTATGAAACCGTACCGAAACAGAACGAGAATGCGCGGGCGAGTCTCGAGCGGAAGAAGACAGAGTGAGTGAGATAGCTCGCCTGCGCAGGTGAGACAGTATGTCTTTAATAAACGTAGGTAACAATTAAATTATCATACAGCCTAGTTATAAACTAAAGTTGTGCGGAAAGATTCCGCCACACCATCATACGATCTATTCAATACATCGTGAGGAAATTTGCATCCCCGTTACACACAAAACCGCACAAGGCCCGTAGTAGGGTGGCCTGAAAGGGCAGATCCCCGTATCATCATGCGACATTTGTGAAATGCTACGGGCGTAGCGCGCGTAGCATTGTATTATTTTACAATTGCCACTCGAAAATTGGTTAACAGATTACCGTAAGAAAAACGCTCTTACCCTCACTCAAGGAGGTTGGAAATGTGCGGCGGGCAGCGGGGCTGCGCGGCGATGCCCGCGCATGCGCATTCTGTGCTCTGTGCCCTCACTTTATAGTGAGAGCTGAATACATTTTGAATTTGGAACAAACACAAATCTGGACGCACTGGCTTATTTTGTTATATTGTGTAGTGTAGTTCAGCCTAAAAATCTTCGAAATCCTGCTAGTTTGACATCATTCTTTTTTTTTCAAAGTGACAACCCTAGACGGCGTTCTTTCAGCGGCGCCTGGAACAACTGTTCGTAGAACGATAGGCTACAATGCGAGCGCACTATTGTCGGGCGGTAATTGTTCTTGCCTTATGTAGTCGGGGTTAGCTATTGACGCTGTAATTTGGTCTCGAGCTCGTAAATAGTTTGAAATCTTTAACTTCATGTTCAGTCACATGAGTGAGGATAGGTAGAAAATACTGTTTCAAATGGTTAGCGATGACTATACCAATGCGCCCCGTCGTCGTAAACACACTAAATCTGTTTTTTATTCTTATTTTGAATCGCATTTCGTCGTAGGTAAAGGATTAAAAGTCTTGTAACCAAGCCACAAACTAAAAAAACCTCATAGGTAGGTATAACGCTTACACACTTGTTTTAGTTAACTCTCCATGCATTCCGAGTATAGTGTTTATCTTTGAAATTAAATCTTTACTATGAGAGTGAATACATCAACGCTCCAACTAAAATGGAACGTTATTCACAAAGCTATTCATCGCGCTAGCTAAGGAGTGAATCTTTATGAATGCCACCAAATTGTATGAGAGAGTAGTCCTCTTTCAAAGTTCCCATGAATAGTGTTAATTCGCTATAGCGAGTTTGCTCGGCGCTTGTCAATGGACTATTTGGAGACTTGAGAAGAGCGGGCTGAAAGTCGCAATATTGTGTATGGAAAACGCGGGAAATATGAATGGAATTTCGTGAAAAGGGACATTGTGGCTGAGGGGCGATTTTGAAAAGAGCGACTTTGTGAAAATGTAGTCATTTGAACGGGGCCGAGGGTTTCAATATGCGTTTTGTTGCCCCCTAAAGAAAACTTTGAAGTTTTCAAGAAAATAGCTTTTATTACTCGATTCCAGAAAAATCCTCCTAGCGCGTTTTCAAGTGAAGATTTAATCATTTCTACGCAGTTTAAAACCTTTTTTTTATTCAAACAGATTAACTATAGAGCAATTAAGGCGCGCTACAAATCTTAATATGCAACTTGGCTACATTTTATCGCATAAATTAATATCTCACAACGTGGTAGGAAAAATAACCACCCCTAACGTTATAAATATTATAGATAACTACCTATTTTAATGGTGTTAAAGTGGTAGGTAAGTCATAAAATTAAAATTAGTTTTATTTATTTGCTAATTATGTATTTACTTTTGGAAACAGATTGCAATATGGGCGTGCTTATCAGAATCGAGTATTCCCATTTGCCACCACTGGAGCCAAATGGGAATACATTGAAACATGACTAGGTACTGGCCATGAACGCTAAAATGGCCCTAATACGCTAGAAAACCCCTTCGGACCGTTTCGTAACCAAATTTCGGACACTCTCGGAAAAATAGACTGTCGAGTAAACGTGGATTGACACTGATAAACTAGTACATGAGTACTTCCCTCATTGATAGAAATTTAATCCTCTTCTACTCGTATTAAGAATGTATGTACACGGAATCACACGAGCAACCCTTGTAACTTGTAAGTCGGGACTTGTAGTTTTCAGCTCTGCATCGCGTCGAAAGCGAGAAGGAAAAACCGGGACGTGCCCGAACAAAGCCGCACGTACAATGGGCCCGCGCGAACAATGCCAACTAGAGGAGATGCAGCTTGTATCATTTGCAGATAAAGCCTTGGAGATATCGATAGGGTCAAACATATGTCGAGTTGAGGAGGGGCTGTCTTGCGAATCGCATTACACACAACGTTCCAAACTTTCCACTTTGCAATTAAATTAACATGGGTTTTGTGCAGCTTATCAGATGCAGATAATAGAAGCAAGATGTTAGGCACTCGTTTATAGACAGGATCAAACATATTATTGGCGAAGGTAATGGAAGATACCCAACAACTTATTTAGACAAGGTCCATACTCTAAAATAGAACCACCTATGTTTATCAAATATCTACGTAAGTACTCCAAATGTGCTAAACAATTTGCAAAAACATATTTAATTTCATTTGTATTTATATTTAAGAAAACTTTTAATTCCCAGAAGTGCAAACAATTTGGTGACCCCTATTTAGTATTCAGTGGTTTATTTTGTTACTCACTAACGTCGATCCATTTGGACACATTTGCAGTGCTTAAAGTTTATTAAAGTTTAGTTTACGGACCGTTGATTCGCATACCTACATCAGTTTACTAACCAACTCTTTCTTTGACGGCATTCATAAATAGACTTTGATTGCACAAAGTAGTAGAAATTCCCAACAAGGCCTCTAAATCGATAGTAATATGCACTGTGAACTTTAGAACGTCACAGCACCAAAGGGAGACATGACAAGACAGACTTTCAAAGGCGTATTAAAATTCAAGCAGCACTGAGCACAGTGCATATCCGCAAGCTCAGCACTAACTGGCGTCCACAACAATGTGCCCTCTGAAGAGCGCCGAACAATCGAATGAAGACAATAAGCAGCGATACTCCGAGACAAAAAGAGGCGAAATAAAGGCTCACTTGTTTCCTGGCCGCATTGTGAGGAACGGAGGAGGGCAGAGACAAAAGCGTAATGTGCCACGGCCCCAAACAATGGGGACTGAGCCATTATTGTTACTGTAGCGACGCGGGCGCTTTAGCGGAATATGTAGGTACGTGGTGGCACCGAACTTGACATGCTGGCGGCTGGCGGCTGGCGGCCTTGCGCCCAGCGGCTTTGTGGCGGGGCGACTCCGCTGCGTGCGGAATACGAGTGCATCATACAAATGGATCAACTAAGTAGGTATATAGTCTAGTTACTCTAAACGTTCATCTTGCTCACCTAAGCACAGAATATTTAGTGTCAAATTTTTTCCTTCAGATACGACTTCAACTTCCTAAATTGTTTAAAATTATTACCTATACCACAGAATATATAATAGTACCACCTACACTTACCTAAATGACCACCTTCCAAAATCCTGGGAGGCTACTAGGTATAAGATTTCTTCAACTGGCCAAATATCACAACTATATTTATTTTCAGAGCTATTTTCGAAAATTTTGCGTCAATTTGTATTATTTATGCACATGCTGTATTGAATGAGTCATTCATTCATTACTAATTCATTCATAGTCATTACATTACTAATGATGACGTACGCTTTGTCAGTTTGTCCGTGTGTCACAGCGTCATGACATAACTTATACATTTATGAATTGAATTGAAATGCATGTTTTACAGTTTTGATGTAAGGTAGATCTCAATTTTAGGAAAATAAAAAGTCATTTTGCTATTTATGGCTACCCTCCCATACGTGTAGAGGGGGAATTAATTTTATTTTGGAGCATACGTCCTCGTGCGTGCGCGTGCGGGGTATCGTCATATGAGATATTTTCAAATGAGGTAGATAGTGTTTTCATTCAGAAATCATTATCAGCTGTACCATTTGCGAGTTAAATCCCGAAAGACGATAACAATAGGTCCGATTCTGAAGGCCCACATTTAAAATTTAACTAAAATGAGTATGAAAGAAAAGATAATTTAAGTTTAATTTAGTGTTTGGACTTGAACAGAATTGAACCTAATGTCTCCCCTTGTAATTTCTAATCTAGTTTGATCTAAAAAAATCACCGAGGCAAGTGGACCCTGGGGGAACACTCAGTTTCGTATTTCGTATATCCCTGCCATTAATACATTTCGATTTATGGCTGGAAAACTGTAAAATTCAAAATTGGAATAAAATATTATCTTTTTGATGCCAATGCCAAACTAACTCTGTTTCAACATGTACCTACAACACTGAACTCTACACTATGGTATGCGTGACCCAATACGCACTTGGTCGGTTTTTTGGTTCTTTATTATTTATTTTCTCTCGCGTGACAGTCAGATTTCCTTCCATCTTGTCAATGTTTAGGATCTGACTCATTGATTCACAGTACGAGGCCCTCGTCGGCGCACCGAACCGACCAGTTGTAAGAATATCATTTCGTTATCGGGGTCGAAACACACCGGCCGTTTGATCTTTGTTTCTGCTTCATGGTTTGATCTCTCACTTTTATGATTTCTGCGGAGTCTGTGGCGAGCCGCATCGTGGGCAAGCTTCTATATTTTCTCGAACATGACATTCATTGTGAAATATTGTTAGGGGAACTTGAAGAAAAACATAGCTATAGATTTTTTTATATTATAAAATTTAGTATCCACGATAACATTTTGTTTGTTCAGATTAACGTACACCAACTAAGTATAATAATGTCTTGTGTGACAAGAAATTAATTTGTAGGTCATTTCGATGGAAGTTAAAGTATTATTGTCCAACTAGCCAAAGCTAAAAACGAATTTGACGCATTTCGTGGCTAAACGTCTACTCATATACCACAGAACATTTTATTTTTTATTTTTTATTTTTATTTTATTTTATTCAGGAAACTTACAGTCTAAAGAAGGAGAACAAATAATAATGAAAACAAATAATAGAACATAGACAGATACAGTTTCCACAGATTACAAGAATACATAAATTAGGTACACAGCAATGACTAGTAGAACAGAACATAAATTTACGAAGAAGATAACTTTATAGATAAAGATATAATATATATATATATATATATATAATGCAATTGTGAGATAAAAACATAGTGTATATATATAGAAATAGGAAACGGAAAGTATATGTATAAATATATAACGAACAATAAAGCTAAAATGCAGATGATAATATTAATTATTGTAGGTAGGGTGATGTGCAGGTGTAAAATGTATGATTAAGTATGTATGTATACATATATTACATATATCACAACATCGGAAAAGCTCGCTATTAAATCTGTATTATATACTTATCGCTTTATATTTACGTGGGCACAACCCTCCTGCTGATTAATTAATTATAGTATATGCCGTTAAATAAAATTAATTAACGTGAATAATAATTAATAACTACTTAATTGACTATTAACTGTTATCCTTTTTCAACTTCCAGCAACATTTGAAACTACGTTGAATGATATTGATATAAAAATGCATTTTCCCCCATAATTCTTTCCAGTGTGCAATGTGCATTACGCTCGGCCGGAGCTGAATGGCGCGGCGGGGGCGTCCCCCGGACCGCATCGTACCAAACGTATCAAAATTCAATCTTTCATTGCAATATTAAAATTGGATTTCATTTGGTTATGTCCTGGATATAGATGGATGTGAATCACTGTGCTTAGAGCGAGTATCCTTTCATTTAAAATACCTACTTTGGTTAGTCTATATCGAATCTTTTTGCGTTGTTGAATGAATATTAAAATGTGTATACTTACTTTTCCATATTTGTATTCACTTGAGCATACTTAGCACTTAGGCGCACATAATAACGATAGTTAAACTATATACTTAGTGTTATTTCAAATTAAGATTCTATACAAGCACAAAGTCATTTAAAATTAATTTAAAAAGTAATTAGCTATAGGTTTTGAACTTACTTTATCTCGAGTTATTTTTAATATTTTTGGAGACACTTATTACAAAAATCCTTTTGTGAATTCATTTCAGCATAATAATCGATATGCATTACGAATTGATGACTTTATTCAACGCAACGCAACCCTACCCCGACTCCGTAGCGCAATTAATAAAATTTCACTATGGACAGAAGGGGTCCTTTGTCCACTTTATTCATATGCTAACTCCGGCAGACTCCTATTTTAGCGGAGACTACTTCATTGTGCTTCAAAAACAATAGAGATATATAGCGAGCGATGCGACATCGCGCCGGGTACGCGCCGGTCTGGCGCAGATTAAGTATGCCGTTGATTAGCCGCCTAATTCAAACGTGCTTATTAAATAATTTATGTTTAACGCACATCCATACATACATACTAAAATACATACATACATTCATTCATACATACATACATACGTCCGTGCATACAGCGTAGGTCAAACCAGGAAGGAAGGCCAGGAAAATTAACATTTTAATAACAAAACGTGTTGTACCCACTCCTCTGAAGGTTGGAGACTCTACGCTCGAAGTTGTAGACGATTATATATACCTGGGACAAACGGTCCAGTTAGGTAGGTCCAACTTCGAGAAAGAGGTCAATCGTCGATTCCAACTCGGCTGGGCAGCGTTCGGGAAGCTACGCAACATCTTCTCGTCCCAAATACCGCAGTGTCTCAAGACGAAAGTCTTCGACCAGTGTGTGTTGCCAGTGATGACATATGGTACCGAGACGGGGTCCCTCACTATGGGCCTCATAAGAAGGCTCAAGGTCACCCAGAGGGCAATGGAGAGAGCTATGCTCGGAGTTTCCCTGCGAGATCGAATCAGAAATGAGGAGATTCGAAGGAGAACCAAGGTCACCGACATAGCTCAAAGAATTGCGAAGCTGAAGTGGCAGTGGGCTGGGCACATCGCTCGTAGAACTGACGGCCGTTGGGGCAGAAAGGTTCTCGAGTGGCGACCACGTATCGGAAGACGCAGTGTAGGCAGGCCTTCCACAAGGTGGACCGACGATCTGGTGAAGGTCGCGGGACCCAGCTGGATGAGGTTAACGCAGGACCGGTCGTCGTGGAGATCCTTGGGGGAGGCCTTTGTCCAGCAGTGGACGTCTACAGGCTGATATGATGATGATAATGAACAAAACGATTAAAGATGATGTTCCTAAAAAGTATTAATCATTTTCCTGATACACTTAGCAGTTGCCCGCGGCCTCGCCTGCGTTTTATAAGTTACTTCTTTGTACGTTTCCATTTAGCTCGACGCCCAAGCAGCAAGCAAGCGTTCTCAACATCACTATCATTTAGAACTTTGAGTTCTTTATGAGATGTATGTACAAGGGTATCAGAAGATGCTTAATAACTTATAAACAGTTCTTTATGAGTCTTTATACAGCTCAAACTGTATAAAGACTGTATAAGGAATATGCAAAAGCTTCAGGATTTTTTAAAGATATTTTTAGGATTGTTACTTGGGAGTCGACATCCTGTATAGTGGGGTAAAAATAAGTTTCCCATTAAATTGACCAAAATATTCAATACCTTCCATTATCTCTTTGCATCAGCGAGCCCGAAGGTCAGTGTTGCCAAGTCACTATCTAGCGAACAATAGCCGAATAGTTCCCGGAGCAGGTTCGGTTCTATTGTAATGAATTAATTAATAAAATCAGGGGTGGGGGTGGGGGGTGCTATTGTCCAGTGTAAGGATGGATCTGATCTCATTAACCAGTCATTGTGGTGGGGGCGGAACAATGGTGGCCGGTGGTCAGCGCACACTAAGCAATGTCGCGTCGTCATCATCTATACAACTGGTTTTGATAATGGTGGCGCTTTTAGCTTAGTGGCTTAGGGTATGGTTATTGTCCGAAGATGCATAAGTGATTTAAGGGTAGGGGTAAATGTTGGGAAAATTACAACAAAGCGGCAGGAGTGGTGGCGGTGGTCCTCCCTTTAAAATTTCCTATGGAAAACAACAAGAATACGTTTAGTTAAATTTAACTAATAATAAACCTATTTTCGGTGAGGCGCAGTGCGGCATCGAAGACGCAGCCTGTCATGTCGAGAGGCGTCGAGTCGATCCCCGGCCGTGCCATGTACCAATGGGTTTTTCTCGAAACTTGTACGTACTTAGGCACATTTACTGACTTTACTTATTTTTGAAAATAAAGGAATGTTTCAATGTTTCCTTTTAGGAAAATTTGCTATCTTCAGTATTTACAGTACTTTCCCTTCAGGTATATACGCTTCGAAAATTTCACCCTTTATGCACTATGTAAATTTGCATCGCGGCCATATTCACGGAAGTAAAAATACTGCTAATACTGAACACAAATTAATAAATAAATCAAATGTTCGAAAATTTTATACTAATGTTAATTTGTTTTTTTTTTGCTTATTATAAAAAAATACACATTCAATATAATACTTTCTCAACTTTTTCGCGATTCCCGAGGTCAAGGGATCCCCCTTTGGTCTATTACCATTGCGCATAGATAGCGCTCCACGCAGTCTTGCTTGGAGCGCATATCTATGCGCAATGGTAATGGTAACACGGTCTCGTGTTACCTTTAAATTATTGTAGACTTTAAACATGGGAGTTTCTAAATTATCTAGTTGACTTGTAACGTTCCATACTATTGTCTCTGAAAATGTGACAAGCGTGCAGATTTACAATCTGTATATTAATCCGCCATTACGATCCTGTATAAAACAGTTCACCAGTCATCGTAGCGCCCCGTAGCCGCGTGCTACGCGCAGCGCTACGAAATATTAATGGGGCTAATAAATAACATATTTCCACGTTTACATCATTTTTTTTAAACTAGGCTTTACGGCTCTGGAAGCCACGTTTATGTCAAGACCTAAGTGTTACCATCTTTTTAAGACAATTGTACCTACCTATATGTATATCTCGGGTACGTGGCCACATCAAGTTATCATGTGGTTTTATTTTAATGTATATAAATAAAATTAATGTTTATGTACCTTTTCTGGGCAGGTCAATAAACCCTTGCTGTAAAGAAATAGAAATTCCCGTACAAAAGTCTCTAACGTTGGACAATAGATGGCGCTTGATCGAGATAACGATATGTTAACATTGTCACAATGGCGTCGGTAATGGCGCGATTGTACTGCTGGCTGGCACAATGCTTTTAGATGTCACCTCCGACAATGGAGGGAGCCGTTCGATATCAGCTACTGTGCACTGTAACAAACACCGAATGGAATGGAATCCAAGGAAAGCACAAGTTTCCTGATAAGACGTATAATGACAGGTAGGTAAACGATGTTGCTTATTGCACCGCCGTCGTAAATATCTCCCACCTCCTGAAGCCTGTAGGTAAGTATAATTTCAGCAGGTAACAGCGAAAAGGTTCTACTTTGCGATTAGTTAAAGTTTAAAATAACATACCCAAGGATAATTATGTACTTTTATGGAAGTTTTAATATGTTTGTATTTCGCTTTCGGCCGAAAGAAGAAGTGCGAGTACGTACTCTACTTCGGTGGAAACGACACATTCCTGATTGTTTAGTTACACCGTGTAGTCTCAGTACTTCAATATTTTCTCCGATACCGAATTACTGCGGAAGGTTCAGTAGTTCGATACAAAAGAATTGAACCCCTCGTTTCTAGACGTACCCCTTGATGCTGTCTGAGGATCGTGATTGTGCCGTTCTTTTGCAACTTATCCAGTACTCACCACCGAAGGCATCCGTGTAAATGACTCATCATCCATTTGTTATGTGTTGAATAACAAGCGATTGATAAAATCGCTCGACGCCGCCGCTGCCTGTGACAATTCACACTTGAATCCGACGCAACAACAATGGTCCAACAACCATTCTGTGCTGGTCCCTCCCCCCTTTCGTAGCGCAACAATACCTGAGCCCACAGGGGTGTTGAAGGGTGTATTCAGAGGTCTTACAATAATGGCAAAGCATAAACCACCCACAAACTATTCAGCGTGTTATTCAACTCATGTGATGGATCACAATTTCAGACAACATTGTATGAAAACAAATGATATTTCATTACAATTACAATAGTGTGGGATGTGGTATTTGACATAGTGTATTGATCTTCAATACTTAATGAAACTATCTTCCAGTACCGGATTACCAATGGGCCAAAGTTTGGGCGCGTCAAGGGCGGGCGACAGAGCGTCAAGTGGCGTCGGGGATAAGGCCTATCATATTGAAAGGTCCGAAGTTCGATCCCCGGTTGGGCCATATACCAATGGGTTTTTTCTCGAAACTTAAGTACATTTACTGACTGCTCTCAAACGGTGAAGGAAAACATCGTGAGGAAACATGCATACGCCCAAGACAAAATTCTTAGAGGCATGTGAAATCCACCAAACCGCACTGGGCTAGCGTAGTGTAATCTCACAAGTTACATTATTTTCTCAAACATGCTTGGAAATGTGAACGTTATTTTGACAACCGTCTTCGAGTTAAATCGTCATTGCTGTACTGGTCAAATAAATGAGAGCATACGGGCAAATAATTTGAATGAAAATCCATTTAAGTAGTGCCTAGCGGTCAAATAATGACCATATTAATTCTTAACATGTCATGTGACCATGGCAACCACGGAGGTAAAATAACAACAGTTTTTTTAAATTTCGAATTGCCTTGCAAATTGCAAGCAGTTTAGTGTAAAAAAACAAATGAACATTTTGGCGCGTGGAATTTTATTGTTGTTCGTCATTGATTTTGGAATTTATATGTATGAAATAAAATGGTGTACACAGGTAATAGTTTAAATTTCCGCGCATTTTTTTGAGAAAACTACTATACAAGTCTTGGCCACAACCAGGCATTGATGGACTCACGTATGCGTGCCTCGGCTACCGCCTCGGCTCACATGCACACGTTCATCCATCAATGCCTCTGTTGCGGGCCGCGGCAGTAATGTACTATATAATAAATCCACCTGTACGAGTAAATCGATAACCGAATTAACTGTACACGGATAGAACTCAGACATGAAAATAAACAACAATGTCGAAAGAAATTTGATGAAACAAAAAATTCCTTTTGTTAAATTGCCAAGAATTTGTAGCGCAGCCATAGTAAATTTTGTTTTGTACTGTCACTGGGTCTACGAGGACGAATTCGTTGGCAAAAAATACAAACGTCTCAGTTGTTGAATAATTTCATAAATATGCCAAAGTACAAACCGGTCTATCCATCTGTCCAAACTATACAATAAAAGCTTTTATTGTTTCAGTATTTAAAAAAAAATTCAGTATCATCAATGATGATGATTCATTATCCACTCAATAGCAAAGGTACGCAGTATCTAACGCGAGAGAAATGCGTTTATAATTACAGTGACATTTATTACACAGCTAGTTTAAATCTATTGCCTACCTACTTATTTGCTTAGAATATAGGCCTTGTCTGTTAGCTAGTAAGGTTGCATCACATGTAGCGTTTGGTGTTGTTATGTCCCCTTACCCCTCTGATGAAAATCCACGCAAACGAAAATCAATGTGAAGCCCAATAAATCCCTGAGTAAATAAACCCTCAATCACTATCAACAACCACAACAAATCACAAATCTCATACCGAATATCATCAAACCGTTCCGGAAACACAGCAATCGCAGATTAATGTGTCCCGGAAACATATATAGGTTGTGTTGGAGGTTGTTTATGTCCGGGTGACCGGCGCGGGGCGGATCATAATCGCCGATACGCTGATAAGGGCTGCATTGTGATTACTGCTTGATATTCACAATGTAACGGTGTTATACATGAAGGTATAAATTCTGTCACGTTGGCGCCGCTTCTAGGAATATGCCACCTGCATATTCCCAGAAGCTGCAATATGCAGGTAGCATTACGCTTATGGGCAGACAAGTTCTGGAGTGGAGACCGCGGACCGGTACGCGCAGCGTGGGACGCCCCTCCGCCAGGTGGACCGACGACCTAAAGAAGGTGCGGAGAGCGGAGGACCGGGTGTGGTGGCGTACGATGGGTAAGGCCTATGTCCAGCAGTGGATGCTAAAAGATTGAAATTATGATGATGATGATTACGCTTATAGTGTCTTCTTAGGGGGCTAGGAATACCTGGCGACACTTCGACTCTCTTGGGATCTTTTGTACCAGACCCCTGTCCACCAGTGCCCCAATCCGTTTTTTGGTGGACTTAACATACGCTTTAGAATAGAAACTCAAATCTTTGGCGTATGGAGGTTTCCTCACGATGTTTTCCTTCACGGAAAATTCTGTGCTATTATTAGTAAACCGCATTTATCTCTACAACAAGTCTTAGGGCTTCTTTCACCACTCGCTGATAAAGTCCCAGATACCCTATCTGCAGGTTATCCTGACAGATAGCTTCTTTTATTGTTTCACAGGTATCTGATTGCCTATATCTTAGCCATTATTATATATTTTATATAATCTATTAGACAGATTTATCTGATAGATTAGTTTATTTCTAAGATTACTATCTGTAACAATATCAGGAACTGGTGAAAGAAGCCCTAAGTCATCTTAAGTTTATGATTAAACTACAGATTAAACAGTTGTTGTAAGTACATAAAATAAATCATGGATCAGTAAATTTAAAAACACAGACACAAAAATACTCGATGGTTAAAAATGAAGGTTTTGTAAGAATATATTGATTGGTACTACAATAATACCAAAGAACACCTTATAAGTTTGATTATAGGGGTTGGGTTTCGTAATGATAATTGATAACTGTTCAACTAATATTGTCAACATGCTTCAGGGCATTATAATAAGGTACTCGTTAGTACTAAACTATTAGTGTCATGATTAAATTATTGATGTACCAAGTGGGTACATTGTTAATGCTGATATAATAGGAAAATCTGTCAACACAGGAACAATGCAGGAAGTAACATGGATCAGGAATTAGGAGTCATTGTCCCGGGACAATGGCTGCCGGCGCCGTCGCTGCACAATCTAATTAGATAACATTACTATTTCATATACCTACCCACCGAACTTAGCTTGACTTACGTACAGTAGGTACCTACATACAGCTTCAACATAGCCCCAAGGAATGAGAATTGATAAAACATTTTGAGTGCGCATAGAAAACGACGAATGCTACTAGTGAAATAATTTTTCAATTTTTACCCAGCCATGTCCCTGTTAATATCGTCTTTCACACGTAGCAATCAATAAAATTAAAACATCAGTCCATCAATTTAATTTCGTATTATTATAATAGTGTAGCTAAGGTCCTCTTTATCACTTGCTGATATTGTTACAGATAGTAATTTGACACATAAACTAATCTATCAGATAAATCTGTCTGATAATATTTTCGTGTTTCACACCTCAAGTCTCTGCTAAATAACAGCCGCTTGATTTTGCTGTTAGTTTATCAGGCGGTTTATCTGACAGATAATGCAATCAGGTACCTGTGAAAGAAAATATATATCTGTTAGATAACCTGCAGACAGGGAATCTGGGACTTTATCAGCAGGTGGTGAAAAAAGCCCTGATTCTTCAATTTTTCCACATTCGTGTCCTTCTATTGTTGGAGGTCGGAGGCACGAAATAAAAGATTCCGACAAAAATGGCAAATGGAAAATATGATATGTCATATTTGTCCCCCTCCAAATATGTGTGTAACGCAAATTGAGTGTTTGCTCTGCACTTCATTTTGAAAGCTTCCGTTTTGCGTCCCCCACATCACACTGGGTAGTGCAGCGTCTTGGCTTCCATTAGTTTGTTCTGCCACAATTTAGCTTTCAGCCTGAGAGAAGTAATGTCCAGTAGTGGACCTAAACGCGCTACCTAACCCGTGAAGTTGTGAACTTAATCAAATCGTCTACTTTAATAAAGGCTTTCTTACAAAGCTGTTTTGTAATTGTTGAACTTTCTCTCCGTCATATTCAAGATTTCCTCTGACAGGTATGATGTGTTGCGATTTTCTTCGATCGAGACGTATTTCTAACTTTAAACGCTGAACAAACTTTGAACTGAAATCCTATACGTATTTTCTATGGACCCATCTGACAATAGACTGCGATCTGCGGCTTGCCCGGGGCTGTAATAAATTACAACCTAATATTCCGTTTGAAGCGATTCGGTTGGATGCGGAATTCGAAAGACCGAGTGAGGAGTGCGCGGTAATTTGGGGAAGAACGTTCGCAGGTGATGAGCATGAAATATTCATGAACTTTTCGCGAACGAAGCTGCAGTACAAATAGCTAGTACAATCAAATAAAAACCTCATAAATGCACGTCCCTCCCAATTATATCCTTGTCCCCCGTTCTTTGGATCCGTCTGACAATAGGCTTGCGATCTGCCGCTCGCTCGGGCGGTCGTATTCACCGCGGTCACTTTAACTACACTCCACAGTAATGTGCGGGCCCTTTATGCGAGAAGGCCGCAACTTTGTGCCCGGGCCCTCTTTGTACGCGACAATGCTGATACGGATTTTCCTTCGCAGAAAAGTTTAAATGGTTGGTCGTAGTTAACACATTTGGAAGCGTTTTGTCAGGTTTCTGTGCGAGCCTCGGTACAGTAGTTTTGATAAATGGTCAACAGCACAAGTGCACCAGGGCTCATGTTTCAAATACGGCTCGGAGGACCATAGTAATGTTCGTTGAACGAAACTAAATATAATAGAAATGAATTAATGTGAAAAATATAATTTACCGTTTTTTATAATTTTTATTTGTATATAATTTATATTATATATTTGTATATAACCTTGTACATATTACTGTAATAAATTTAGTTATACCAGTTATGTAATAAATAAAGGATAATAGATTTACAATGATATACTCGTATATAATACAATCGCAGGTATCAAAAATATCATAAACCATACTTGCCACATATTGTTCTTCATACCTAGTTACTTTACAACGCCATTACAAATTGTGTACTTGTGGTGATGCCATATATAAAACAACAACTACTACTACTCAACTACTTTGTTAAATATTCGCATAGAACACAATATCCTCCGATATCCCCCGCTCGTGCCGATATGAATAGAACTCCGTACGAGACTGTAGAATACGAATGCGCTAGAATACAGAATGCTGTATTTGTATGGTCGGGCATAGAATACACACTAGTTCGCAGCAAAGTTCTTTTGTCGCGATTATCGTGGCAAATCCGATCGGGGGAAGTGTGGCGGCTGCTTGCTTTCAACATCGGCTAACTGCATTATGAGCTATCTCAGCCAACCCATTGTCGGCGCCCGGCGCGGCGTCGCAACTCTACAATCTAGTCGTGTTCTGTCCTGCGTGGAACGGCCTGGAACTCATACTCTGTACCAGTATGTCTTTATCAGTCTACACGGCACTCAGTAGTATTGTTTCGTGATGTTTATAGTCTTCTAATAGATAAGATGAGACAAGAAAATCTTGTAGGTACTTAATTTGAAACTCTTCAAACCTTGCTAGTTAAATTAGACTTAAATGTGCATTTATCATATCAGGCTCTTCATTGAAGTGTACTTTCATGCAATAAAATAGTTTTGATTTTGATTTTTGAAGGAAAACATCGTGAGAAAACTTGTTAGAAGAAATTCTAAGTCAATCAGTCTGCAGTGGACCGGCGTGGACCGCTACGCCCGCTTTGGGCTGTTTATTTGATGTGAATTTGACCCACAGGAAACGTTTTGGGAAATGGACATACGAGAAATAGATTTCGTTGTTCAAACATCCCAGTATAATTGGGCGTTCGAGGCTGAATCATGTTTTCCATGAACTCGAAAGACCGAAGTTGAGTATCTTAAACTTGAATATCTAAACTCATCTTAATACGAGTATTTGATAAACTTAGTTTAGTTTAATGTATTCAGATCAGTAATTTACATGAGAGAGAAACTACCCAACACCCCCTAACCGATAATAGGAACCAACTCCATCCCCCAGATTATAGCGATCCATTGAAAATATCCATAAAAGTCGAACATTACCCAAAACAATGGGAGGGCGGGCTGGGTATTAGGTGCTTGCGCCTCTATTGAACAACTTTTGTTCCATTGTTGTCCACTAGAGGGAGGCGGCACAAAGACACGGCGCAGACATAGACCGAAATTCATCAGCAACACGATTGTTTGCTACATAAAGGATGCCATTGTCGACAAATATGATATTGTAGCACAATGTGGATGTAATAATTAGAACGATGAGACGTGGCCTTAGGTATTCATGGGCGTAGATTGCCCGTGTAGACGTACAAAGTACCACAACCAAATGGGCAATGTTCTGTTACTGTATTGAATACGGTAGAACTGCGAGTTGCCCACAGTTTATGACAAAACCTAGTAATTTCCCGAGGTAATAGTAGTCTATGTTCGTTTTAACTAAATGAGCATTACAACAGGGAAGTAAATACTTTTCAGAAACGGTAGATCAAACTGTGGAGACACAGGATATTGCTATCTCTGTCTAGGGATAAGTACTCCTCTCAACTGTCGACTGTTGCGAGTACAGGTTAGTGAATATTAATAGGGACAAATAGTGAATAAATCATGCATCTACAGATCATCAGTCGTTTCATTTCTCTCCTGCAAGCAGCGACCTCAAAAAACTATCGCTTCATTTAACGGCCCAATATTGGGCCTAGGCACGCCCAATACGAATAGAATGCTGGTGCATTGCATGGTCTTCCAATAATTCCATACTGGCTGCCACCGCCACTGTCACACCGCCCCTAAAAAAAGGTTTAAAGTGAGTCAAGTAATGAAATGCAAATGATGGCCTTATTATATTGATAAGCCTGGGGAATCACGTCGATGGCGGGCGGCCAAAAGTAGCTGTAACACCAGAATAGCTGAAAACCGTACCTATCGTACAGGGTAACGGTAATTTTTATAATAATAATAATAATGTTCGGACAATTTTACACACGGTTGTTTAGTTCCAAACTAAGCCGAAGCTTGTAAATGGGTACTCAACAACTGATATACATACATAAATACTTATAAATAAATACATACAAACACCCAGAATCCGAAAACCAACAATTATGTTCATCACACAAATGTTGGTCCCGGGTGGGAATCGAACCCACGACCTTTGGCGCAGTGTTACTATTGTTTTAAACCGACTTCAAAAAAGAAGGAGGTTCTCAATGGGACACGTATGTTTTTCTTTGTCCCATCCCATTTCCAGCAGCGTGGACTTAGTACTGATAATAATAGCTCGTGATCCCCATTGACTTAGTAAGGATGTTTACATTGATGATAACCTAATTAAAGAACTCTCCAATCAATTAAACTTAACTCCACTTCACTCCACTCTATACTATTCCGTTCTATTTTGACTTTATTTATTTTAATAAATGTCTCCTTAAATAAGGAAAATAGATACATCCCCTTTCTTGGAAATATGAGGAACTAGGGGACTTGCGCTAGTCAATTTCAGAGCATGTTAAAGTTTCGATTTGTAGTCTTTATTAATAAAGGCCAATGGATATTAAGATAATTCGTAAGTTCACGTTTATGTGGTCCAGTTAAAACAGCCTTAAAAATAAGTATTTTATAAAATGCCGTTAGCTAATCCCCAAGTAGGGTTCTTCGGTCTCTCCGGAGAGCGCTAAAGGGTGTCACCATGCCTAATCTACGATCGCGTGCCATTCAAACTATTGTGTCGCAGCATATTAGGGCTCATTGTTTAAGAAATCGATAAAAAGATCAGTTTAGAATCTTTTAAAATATCAGTCTAATAAGATGTGTTACTGTAAGCAACACTCAACCGCGTCATAGCGGTGCGTGAAATGAAGTCATGGTCTTTGATGCAAGTGAGCATTTCCAAAAAAAAACTAACTCTTTCACTTTTTGTATGAATCGAGCGGCTGCGGTATAGTCCTTTACTTTTTTAGACTGACGATGACGTTATTTGAAAAAAGTTCTAGATTTTTAATAGGTTAAAGGCCTTTGTCCAGCAGTGGACGTCTACAGGCTGATATGATGAATAAGATAAAACCATTTTTCTTTCGATCGTTTTTTTTTCTGTGATCTGTTTTTCGTAACGAATTTGATGAGTTTCCTATAAAACAGCGCGCTTTCTACTTTAAATAAAACAGGCCAAGTGCGTGTCGGGCCACGTGCAGTGTAGGGTTCCGTAGTCTAATTCAACAACGAACAACAGCTAGAACAAGAATAGTCTAGTTCAGATTGATGCAATTCTATAAATTTATTTTCCTTCTTTGTGCTGTTGTAAGTTGGCCGACTATTACTCGAAAACTAATAAAACCTACTTAAATCTGTCATAGTTTTCCTTTTAACTTCGTTATATTCTACTGCCGTAATTTTTTACATATCCAGAAGTAACAGTTTAGCTGGCATGGGGGATGACTCTAACAAATGATCCCTAAATCCATGAATCAAAAAAATTTGCTACTCCGCACGCCACCAAATTCACCAAAGAAATTCGAACTTTCCTGCCTAAATTAGAAAATGTCTTTCACACATCCGCAATATTTTTAAAAGACCTATATCTAACGATACCTCACACCATAGGATATATACGAGAAAAAAATCCCCACTTTACGGGTAGTCATAAATTTTTTTTCCACTTTGTCGGTGTGATTAATATATACCCATGCCAAATTGCAGCTTTCTAGTACTAATAGTCTCTGAACTAAGCCGCGGATGGACAGATGGACGGACATGGCGAAACTGTAAGGGTTGCTTGTTTTTACGACAGAACCCTAAAAATGGGAGTCCTTTGAATGTTTGTTTGAATTGTTCAACTTTACAAAACATGAGTAAGTTTTTTTTCCAAGAAATGAACAGGCTCGTACAAAGTTTTTTATTGTGTTACATTGCGAAGGCATCAGAACTTTGTTTCTACCATTATGCTCGTAAAAGAAAGAACTCAAAATCTACAAAACAATAACAGCAACCGTTTTGTTCGGTGAATTGAATTTATTAGATCAATAAAGGTAAGTTCAATGAAAACTTACCAACTTTTAAAACTTACGAAACATTGGTAGGTACCTATAAAATTATAAAAAGTTATATTAATGTACGTTAGTGTACGATGTTAATTACAGACTAGCAGGTAGGTACCAATAAGTAAATTAGTAGGTATAGGGTCAGCAGTATCAACACCCGAAATTCCGAAATTGACAATATCATTGCTAGTCGAGATAGGAAGAACTCCTTTAATGCTATGGAGCTCTCTTTGATGGACCCCCTATTTAATGCCATCAATTAATATTTTGATGGGTCGATATTCTGTAAGTATATCTGTTCGATTTTAGCCTAACCGGTCCAGTAGTTTTTGAATTAGGTATACGTTTATATACAGAAACTATGTTTTAAATAAATAATACATTTAAAACAAAGTGTATATGATTTTACTTGTGATATTTTGGTCGTCGCATCATAACGAATAAACAATCGGACTTGAGCATTTTAAATAGACTTGTTAAACGAATGGACTAGGTAGTACGGTCGACCACACGTCAGTGGTAACAAATCCAGTATAAACTAGTCTCTCGTAGTATTGAAACTCTAATAGGCTACGCCAGCTCAAGGTAAAAGTGATTTCACAGACGTGCGGTCGACTGTACAAACAGTACCCGACACTTTCTATCTGAACTCAGTGCCTTCTCCGGGCTACAAAGCCGCGAAGAAATGGGGACAGGCATTGAAAGGAGAATGGAAAAATAGGTTGGATTTGTAAAGACTTGTTCGTTCTGTGGAATACACATATAAGTAAATAAGACAAAAATAAAATACGAGAAGCTAATATTTATTATTCATTCTATTCTATTCTCTAGCAGTCGCCCAGATGCGACTTCGTCTTCGTTAAAAGTATCCTATATTTTATTCCAGGGTAACTGGCACTGTAAGTTTCATTAAAATCCTTCACTTTCCGGTCTATACTGACCGAATCCTATAATGTACTGACCTCCATATTATGACTAAATCTCAAAAACACCTTTTCCCAAAATGCCGAATTTTCTAAATTGCTTTGTTTAGTGGAGTGTTTGTTTGGTCTTTGTTTTTAGAGTGTTGCAACAAAACATAATGCGAAATAACTTGTACATTACTTCATACTGTAAGTTATGATGAGGTAAACAACTGTTTTATAGCCATAAAGTATGGGGGTAAAATGCTTCATTCACATGAAATATTGTATGTTCTGTACTACTAGTGCTTACTAAATTATCTATTTAAAGAAGGGATTTTCGACTGTTATGTGGCGGGCAGCATCGCCGTTTTGTATGTTACATTTTATTTCAGAATTTTATATCACTTCGCAGGTAATAGGTAGACATTATTCAAAATAAAAATATTTTATTTCAGGCCGATTTATTTCGAACCCTAAAAATAGATTTATGAAAATATATACTTACTGTTAATGCAAATTTTCTACTACATAAGTTAGAGCTACCTATACATTGTATCCATAGGCTATTGCTGGATACTAACTTGGCTTGAGCTGTCCGGGGAAGTTATGCAATTTATTTTAGAATTATCCGATTTTGTACTCCGATACAGAAATCCTATTTTGACACCTATGTAGGTACGGTCGACCGCACATCAGTGGTAAAAAAAAACAGTATAAACTGGTCTCGCGTAGTATTGAAACTCCCTAATAGGCTAGGCCAGCTCAAGGTCAAAGTGTTTCCACTGATGCGCGGTAGACTGTACCTACGACACAAATGAAACCTAGCTCCAAGCGAACATCATTACGAGACGAACAATCGACGGTCTGATGAATTTCGGTTTATGTTCCACGCCGTGGAGTCTTTGTGGCTCTACTTTCAGCGGCACAATAGGGACAAAAGTTATTCAACGACAATGCGCGCACCAAATACCGATCGCTGGCTCCCTCCAACCCCTCTCGCCCTCCCAGTAGGCGTCTAACCATTGTTTACTTTAATACTCGACTTTTATGTATATTATCGATGAAAATGACAATGTAATCGCGAAATTGAGTTACTGACGCGATTTTTATTATGGAGAAGTTTTTTAGCGGCCACGACGGGCGGGTTAAAGTGGGAGGAGAGTTAGATTTTCTTTTAGTATCATTTTACTTTCGTTTGTGTCGGGTATGAGTGCATGACGACCAAAAAAATCATACAAATTAAAAACCTACCAATCTTATTAAGTAACTATCTTATTATGTAGTTCAATTTAGTGTGTCGCGTTTATTATTTTTCATTAGGTACTCATACTCTGCTGAAGTTGCCTGAGTAGCGGGTTGAACATGATACATTTCAGCCCTAGGGAGAATCGTTTTCAACTGACAGCTGTCAAATTATTAAAAAAAAAAGTAGTACTATTTTGACATTTCTATTGGACCATGTTTCAACTTTCTATACAGCCACTCAATTACAGCGCGATGTAAATTTGAAATAACATAAAGTTAAGTAATAATTAAAGAATATATTCCTATAAATGACTTTATTATAATTGTTACTGTGAACTATTTCTTTAAAATAACATAGATTTGGGCAAAATATTTACAATTCTTTCAATGATGGAAATGAAAAATAATGGCAGAATAGCTGGCCGGCCACAGAAAAAAAACAAAATAGACGGGAAAGCGGCAATCCGATTTTCATTTGTTTTTTCGAGTCGTAGAGTTACTTCCGTATAGCAGATTTTTGTATTAAGATTCGTTACTAATTCATGTTTTTACTTTCATTGTATTCGCAATGAAAAGCACAGTGTATCCCCCGGGTTCAAGAATTATTTAGAGTCCCTCGAACTATTGGTCTCGGGACCTAAATAAGTTACTTTCACCCCTGGGGTAACAATGTACTATTAATTTAGACTTTTTATACTTTCTGAGGAAAGGACCTCCTCACAGTATTTACTGCATAGGAGGCACCATCTGAGTCGAAATTGTCGTAAAACCTACCATTGATTGAGATTTTACAGACTGAACGTTAGCCTGGACCTGAGAGCTTTTTGGCGGAGACCAACGTATTAGAATTAGTTTCAGAAAGTCTCAAATGTGTAGGTGTAAAACTTGATACACGATTGCGTTTTCACTCCGTATGTGTACAAGATGACATCATGGCTAACAATATTTCGACAGTACTATTCATGTCGGCGGCATTGTTACAAAAAGCCTGAGCGTCTCTACAAAAGCTGCAAAGAATGAATGGGAGTGGGCGAGGGGGGATAACACATTGAATGGGAGAAAGGAGGGATGTGTAGTTACGTAAGTATGTTCTGTGGTGCGTGCCAGGGAGGGTTTAAATATCGAGAAGTCTTTTGTAAAAAATTGTAAGACGTCGTTACAAATACACACGTATTTGGAGCGCCTATTGTTCCACTACAAATAAAGAGAACTTGTTAACTACACCTGTTGTCCTGTGAGAGACTTCAGAAGAGATTCGGTTCTTCGGTTTATGTTATTCTCGTTGCTATAGTCATACCGTAGTTTGTAGTATGGGTCCCGGCCCGGCGCATCAACCCATCAACCGTATTCATGCTTTCTCCCCAATATCAAGTTTTTGGCCTCATGAGTTCTGCCCAAATAATACTGGGTGGGAACAGACTTTATTTTCACTTTATAAACAACTACCGCTAAATCTTCGTAATGTATGAGTGTATTGACCTCACATTCGAAGAATTCGAATCAGCGTGGAGTCAGAAAGCAAGAAATGCAACAATGTTTTCAGTTTGGTTCCACCGTAACCTTGCCAGTTACGACTAACACTGCATCGGGTACCTACACAAATAAGCATGAGCATGACTAATGAGCCCTTAACAAGCAATGAGCTCTTTAGAAGCCCCTCCGGCTGCGGGACTCAACTTTATTTGACGCAGGTCTCGATTCTGACGTACGACTATCTTTTCATTTTTCTTTACGATAGTTTCCGTTATTGACATAAAGTGCCACTCAAATATTATGTACCTACTTACTTTGAATTATACATATTGAGACAAATGAATCCCCTTTTAAATATATTTATTTTTGTCTAGTTCAGAGCTCAAGTTACTCCCGATCGTGTTATATTTGTGAATTGTTATACCTACCCCTGTTTAATATTAATCTTAATTATATAATTATTTACGGGTCTTACACACGAATAAGTTTTATTTACCTTGCCCGACGTTTCGACCAGGTTACACCGGCTGTGGTCAGCTCGTGACCAGGTAAATAAAAACCAGGTAAATAAAACTTATTCGTGTATAAGACCCGTAAATAATTATATAATTATGAATACAAAGCGCGAAAGTCTAAAATGTACTAATATTAATCTTCATCATAATATTAGCCGGAACACGTCCACACCACAAAGATCAACCCAGATGACCGGTCCTGAGCTGTCCTCATCCAGTTAGTTCCCGCGACTTTGACCAAGATAAATCGGGGAAATAATCCTTGTTTAGAATTAGATCACGATATCATCAAACAATTAATTCTGAAATTATGCTTCCCTCCGGGTTCGACTCGAGATCCGTTTATTGCTATCTTTATCACGACTTCCTGCTGTCATCCGCACCACAAATAATCGTGGAAATAAATATGATGACCCTAGTCATATAGATTTATAAAAGATCGACATTTTCTGGAAGTTCAGTCAAAGTTCGTATTCTAAGAGCAACTAAAGTGTGACCCCACAAAGCCGTGGAACGTCATTTAAATGCACACGTTTCATTGGCTCTGAATGCTTCAGGGAAGTAAAAAGAACGGGCCAATTACGACGCTTTTGTGCAGACGACCTCTTTGGGGTTACAGTACACTTGTGTGGGGTTTTATTTGAGATTTGTCGGTTTCTGCCTTTCATCTGTGTTCATTATTTAATATAATTTCAAGGATCTTTTTTCTAAGGACCTAATTTTATTTTTATAGTAGGTACAATAATATTCTGCCACCTAGGTTATAATTTAATAATGTTGCAAATATAATTTCATTGGCTTGACTAATCAAGTTTAGAATAATAAGTAGTAGTTTTAGATTAAACCTATCTACCCTACGAAAAAGGGTCTTGAAAGTGACCCTGGTTCCGTATTTTCCTTTTGAGGTACGGGACCCTAAAAATAGTTCACCCCTAATACTGGAAAACTCCTCATTTCCGGATTGCGTCACTACTCGCGTCCCCCGCGGTCCGATCAAACTGCATTTGTTATGGCGAAAGCGTTGTGGTCGGATGGACCGCTGGTGGCTCGGCCGTTCGTTAGCGGCCGTCAACAGCGGTCCACCCGCTATAAATTTCGTATTGAGCGGACACACAACAAAGCGCGTTTTGTCTTGCAAATGAAAACGCGCACATTTCGCGGTATTGTGCGCGGCTGTTTCGGCGCCCGCCATTATTAACGGCGAACATGAAAGACAAAAGGTTCGTCTGCAGCACTGAGGTTGGCCTAGATAGCGGATTATTGTACTAACACAATGGGACGTTAATTCCGCGGCGCTAACATATTTTGTTTGCAACTTTATCTCGCATATCGATGCGCGATTGACTTATTTACGATTGTTGTTGGCGTTTTTGTTATCAATAAATCCAATAGTAAGTCGCTTTGTTAACGCTCCCATCGTACTCGTATTTGAATAGGCATAGCGCCGACTACATAATGCCTATCAGGTGTACATATTTTAATCACCTGCAATAAATAATGCAAAGGCTTTTTATTGTTCAGTGCTCAGTTGTTGCTTGTTGTTTAAATTTTAGCTATAGCCGTGCCTATGGTTTGTACTATGGGCATGTCGCCGCACGCACGCCCCGTCCCCCGTCCGTCCGCCCTCCCCCGCCGCCGCACAATATTAGCTATGGTTGGTAATACTTGGTAAGTATTTAATAAATTAACTAAAAACTCAGGTGGGGTTTATTATGACATATTCTGTGGGTCATACACCAGTCATACACCATGACTTTATCAGTATTTAATTTAAGTATTAGTTTTAGGACAATTTAGTTTTTTAATTAGTTATTTAATTATTGTGTACCATCTATCCTCTCTTCGTTTAAAAAATAAAATAATATTCATTTAAGTATAATTAAAATATTAAATATTTAAAAAATCCATACAAAAATTTATGAAAAATTATTTTTTGGAAAATGACGAAGTTGCACGAGCTTACTCTTAAAATTAATAAAAAAATGGCGAGAAAGTGTAGTGCTGGCCGCCGCCGTACAGTTTATTTACATTCAAATTCAAGAAGTTTTGATGCTATAGCGCGAGTTGCGCGCGGCGCGGCGCCCGCGCGGTATACGTCATCCTGGCATGCCACCATCACAAATAGCAATTCTGAATAGATAGCCAAATTGTCGTTAATTAGTCGAATTTTGTCGCAAAAAACTATATTTTCTCGGTCCTCCGACACCTATTTTCAGTGCTCACTCCCGCGGTCTATGATTTAATCGCGGGGGGTGGAGGGAAGGGCAAAAATATTTCTGTTATATTTTTTGCCTGTAATCTTGGATTCAGTTCGTTACAAAAAAATCCAAATTATACATTACGTAATTAATTTATTACCTGAAAAGGACACCTGTGATCCACACTAAGTATATATAGGTAAGTATAAATAGTTCACATCCTCACTAAAGTGATAGTAGCTTTTATGAAGATTTAGCTAGAGCCTGGAACCAAATATACATTTTATAGGCGGTCATTGCATGTGTAATTATTATGTACTAGGTACTTACCACAATATATATCTATAAACTGTACCAAAACACTCAGTTTACCTACCTACTCATATATGTTATAAAGTAAATAAAAGAGATAACCTCAGAAAGAAGTCAACATCAGTATGACGAGATCCCGTCAAAAAGTCTGTACAAAATGAAGCCGAATCGTAATAAGAATTACCATTCTCACAGACTTAAACCTTTCTAAAAATTTATAATTAAAAATAGGTAAGCAAGTACTAGTAAGTCAACAAAATTTTAAACTTACCGCGGGAAACGATCAGCTGCGTGGCAATCGCATTTCCTTCCAGCATTTCCTTCCAGAATTTCCCAAAAAGCGCACTCGTAAACACAACACTCGCACAAAATTCACCAAACCACAGCACAGTACATCCTGGCACACAACAATCACGAATTCACAGAAAAGAAAAAGAAAATTCGAAAAACGAACTTGGCGGGAAAATAACGAAAAAGTTCGGTCGGCCCGAAGGCGCTGAAAGCATGCAGCGCCAGGCGGCCGCGGACGATGGAAGGCACAGGCAGACTGTCTGTCTGTACTGTACTGTAAGCCGGGCGGCGTGCGTGTTTCGCTGCCATCCCGCGACTCGCGCACAGCCCACGCGCACTGCCTTCACCCTTTTGCATACGCTTGCTTGCATAATGCACTTCCCTAATAAACATACCCGTTATCAAGCGGGCAGTTTGGTGGCTACCTAACATTAGTAATGTGCAATACAAACTATCCGAGTCTCGACGTTGTAGCTAAGTATGGGAAATCCAACATTTTATTTGTGAAAATTGATCAGTTTCATTGGCTGAGTCACTAGTGGTAGGTAGCCACCAAACTGCCCGCTAGATAACGGGGTATGCTAATAAGACACAATTGAGGTTGGTTAATAAATACCTATGTTAAATTTGAAATTTAAAATCCTCCGACAAACTAGACTAGGCCAAGTGTAGCTAAGAACCTTACGTAAACTCCGTTCCGATCCATGTAAAATACATCAAAATCGGACCTAATGAGTTGCCGAGAGCAAGAGGAAATAATATTTAGTTACTATCGTACTTACGCATGCGTATGCGTACCTACTACAGAAACGCGCAATTTTCATAAAAAAATGTGTTTGGATATATTTTGCCATAGAAATATTGGAGCGTAGCGAGCGGGAGCGTAGCGAGCGGGAGCGTAGCGAGCTTTTTCCGTGTTCTGTGTATTTTGCTGTGAAAATTGAAAATACCTTTATGTTATGGATGAGGCGCAAATCGTCCAAAAATATTGTTGGTAACAAGGTTGTTATGTTGGCCCGGGTGAAATCTACTTTCTATGATTCCTTTCTCTACAACTTAAATTGAAACTTGCGATTTACTTTTACGAAATGGTTGGAAATGGAAATGGCGAGAAAGTTTAGTGCGGGCCGCCGTGCAATTTTTGAAAGTAAAATAACTTTTAAAAAAGTTTTGTATATTCGTGAAATAACCCACGCGTTTTTGATCAGAATCGACTGTAATAAACGAACATGAAGCTAGGATCTCTTTGGTGGGCGCCCGCGCCCCATAGTAGCTACGATTCTTCCTGATTACGAGTAAATAGAGTCGAATAATGTCGATACAAAAAATGTGTGTGTATTCATCACCTCGTCTAGCGCCGAAACTAGATAAGTGATTTGAATGAAATGTTGTCAGTATTTTGCAATGTACCTATCTCCAGGTATTTTCTTTTTTTTTCTAACTTTGAAATTAAGAGTTGATAAATAGGTACGTACGTCTAAGGTACATAAGGTACCCTTCGTTGGGCCTTCTTCGTTAGATAATCTATAATCAGTTCAAATATGTAGATACCAGAGCGGCTGTAGCATCTGGATAGTAAGTATAAACAAAGGTTGTTTGAATGCGTATGTACTGAAAGACGACAAATAAGATTCGTCTCTCGTCAAAGGAAGAAGCCAGAGACAGTCAGGAGCGGCACAATGTGGTAACGTTGGGCAATACGTCCGTTGACAATGGTGCGAGCGGCGCACAAAGCCGCTAGCATTGTGTCAGCCCACACAATACTACCTTGCATACACTCGTATGTTATAACCAACTTATCCTCCATTTACATACACAAAATGATCAACAATTAGCAATCTTATTCACTGGAAATAAGCGAAATACAAAGCCATTAGGAAAGCAGAGTTATCGCTGTAAAATAGACTGTATTGCGTGTCAAAATAACTGATAATATGAAAACTGTAATATTTCAGTTTGAATTGATGTTATTGTTGTATGTTCACTATGTTTCATGACCTTGTATGATGAATTAAGTTAATACCTATATCTTCCTTCGGGCGATGCATTGTTTCAGCTTCAGGGCTTCAGCAAAAAAATTATGCATGTTAGAAACATTCCTATGCAAAATGAGCAATTCTTATTTTCTTTAAAAAAAAAATAGAAAAAACTTACGTCGAAAATAATAGTATAAATAAACTTTACGGCGGCCCGCACTATACTTTCACGACGATTCTTTCTTATTTTATTTTTTAAAGAAAGAAAGAGTAAACTCAAGCAGCTTCATCATTTTCCTAACAAAAGAAAATCATAAAATGTTGTAAGTACCTATGGAATTTTTTATTTATTTTAATTACTTAAACAAATTAAATTTTAATTAAATTACTGATATAGTCATATTGTATGACCTTAGTATAACATATACCTACCTATCATTAACCTTAATTTAGAAATTGTAACGATATTTTTTTATTAGCGGCAATTAGGTATAGGGTATCACGTGGGTAAGTGCCCAGTGCCCAGTCCAAACAACACTAAAATGTAGTAAGTAAGTACCTAATGGTGGGGGTACTTAATACCGTATGTATATAGGTATGGAAAATAAATAAGTGTTGAGGAATAAAATAAGTTTCGCGGTCCACCATTGTGCGGAGGGCCCGGCTTCTAGTCCAAACAGTGTTTCCATTGTGTCCGCCATTACTCGTACCTACTCGTCCTCTTTCGCCCTTTGTATTCGCCTCTTCTATTGAAGTGAGACCTTCCCAATGACGCGTTATGGCCGGGCCGCTTTGAAGTATGCATCCTAAGATATGCTCGTATCGTATACGCAAGTAAATACCTACTTATTGAAATATTACATTTAGGGCTTCTTTCACCACTTCCTGATATTGTTACAGATAGTAATCTTAGTGATAAACTAATCTATCTGATAAATCTGTGTGATAGACTATATAAAATATATAAGATATAGGCAATCAGATACCTGTGAAACCAAAAAAACAGGCTATCTGTCAGATAACCTGCAGATAGGGTATCTGGGACTTTATCAGCAAGCGGTGTAAGAGGCCCTTAAGATTATAAGTTATTACTACTTTATGTTATAGTAGGTATAGGTAATTCACTTAGTTGCGAGGAAGATATGGTACTTTCTTAGTTTGACTTCCTTATCATGATTTCATCATCAACAGCCTATTAACATGTCCCCACTGCTGGGGCTCGGGCCTACCCTCTCAACGAGGGCTATAGTCATGTAATAGGTATTAAATAAAAATAAAATAAAATAGCCTTTTATTCAGACTAAATGCTTTTTACATGAAAGTTTAAATAGTGACAATGTCAGATACTTGTTTCGCCGTCTGTGTGTCCTCTGACAAAGGCCTCCTCTGTCTCCTTCCACGCCTCTCTGTCTCTTGCCAATCTCGTCCAGGTTTTTCCCGCTACTTTTACGAGGTCATCGTCCCATCTCATGTATTGTCTGCCTCTTCTGCGTTTATTCCCCCTTGGGTACCAATGTGTCACCAGCTTACTCCACTTGTCTTTCCCTCTAATTGTGTGGCCCGCCCACTTCCACTTTAATGTTTTTATTTTTACTGTGACGTCTTCTACTTTAGATATATGTCTTATGTCATAGTTTCTTTTCCTGTCAGTTCTTTTTATCCCTATCATGCTTCTCTCCATTGAGCGTTGGCACACTTGGAGTTTGTGGAGGAGTGCTTTTGTAAGTGCCCAGCTTTGGCAGCCATAAGTTAGTACTGGCAAAACGCAAGTATTGAAGAGTTTCCTCTTTATTGACATAGATAATGTTTTGTCCTTCATTAGCTCTTTGAATGACCAGTAGCGTTTCCAAGCGCTTGCTATACGTTTTTCAATTTCTTTTTGTGATAGATCTTGAGTTGAAATAATCTGTCCTAGGTACGTAGGTATTAATTAGGTTTAAATCATGATTTACTACCTGGGTATTACGTAAGTACGATAAATGGACTAGGTAAGGTATAGGTAAGGTTATTCGATCCTAGTCCATTGATTCGACGTGAAATTCTCGCTACTAATCTGATGTTGTCTACATCTTCCAAAATAAATAATACGGCGATCCGCACTAAACTTTCTTGCCAGTTCTTTTGTATTTTATTTTTTAAATAAAGAAAGAGTAAACAAATGCAGCCTCGTCATTTTCCTAATAATTTTAAAAGTTTTAACCGTATATTTTTATAGGTAGTTTATTATTATAGGTAGGTAGGTTTTTCGGAACTCATTATCGCGAAAATTGGAAAAACTTAGTTTAGTACCTGGTCTACGGCACTGGGGTGAGAGAAAGTAAAAACTACAGTTCCAAAACTAACTGTTAACATCAAATGTCAAGGTGATTCCCCCAAACCTGAATAAAGCTCACCCGAAAGATCGTCATCATCTACGGTGAGAATGTTGGCAAAAGCCTGTGAAGAAAGAATGCGCGCCAGGACATCGCCGCCCCGGGGCCGGCACATTTCCATACTATTTAGTATAGACCTACACCTGGCGCATGTAAAGATAAATGTTAATTTTTCCATTTGGAAAATATAGGAACGTGTGCCACGTATAAAATGTGTACCAATAACTTTGTATGAAATGTGTGCATCAGATCAGGAAACCGAATCATGAAACTGTACGCTAAGCGCCTAGCCATAAAACTTCGTTGCCTATACGATCTACGCTACCTAGACTTTTACAGAGATCGTTATAGACAACTTAGGTTTAGGACCTTGTTGGGGGAAGTATCTAGTATCTAGTCGTCAGTAAATGCAAATTCCTAGTTTAGGACATTACTACAGGAATTACCGTGATGTGGCCCCCAGCATGACGAAAGAAAGCCGCACATGCATCGCACATTATTACTTACAAGTACCTACCTCACTTTCCACTCGTAAAAACGAGGACAACTGATTGACCGAGCGAGCGAAGCGAGCGAAGCGTCTACGTTTCGAGACTGGCCAAAAATGCTCTTGTCCGGCTGTCTGTCTGTCTGTCTGTCTGTAATTCTCTACAGGTCGCATTTTTCAACCGATTTTGACGAAAATTTGGCATATGTATAAATTAATTAAACCTACAAAATGAGTAGAATAAAATTTTGAAAAACATTTTTTTTAGAGTACCTACCATACTCGCAAAGTGGGAGTGAACTTTTTTTTTCTTGTGAATCCCATAGTGTGGGATATCGTTGGATAGGTCTTTCAAAAATATTGCTGGTGTGTGAATACCATTTTTTCGATTTAGGGATCCGTTGGCGAAATATTAAGCTTTAAAGCGGTAATTTTTGTTAGAGTCACGTGTCCCCCCCCCCTGCCAGCTAAACGGTTGCTTCTGGAAATGTGAAAAAATTCATGGCAGTAGCATATATAACGTAGTTACAAGGAAAACTATTACGGCTAAGTAGGTTCTATTAGTTTTTGAGTAATAGTGGATCGACTTAAGAAAGTTGAAAAAATAAATTATGTTCATAGAACTGCATACGTAAAATGGAAAATTATTTTTTTCCGAGTGATATACATGGTGTGGGGTATCGTTGGATGGGTCTTTCAAAAATATCGCGGGTGTGTGATAAACATTTTTCGATTCAGGGATCCGTTTGCGAAATATTAAGCTTTAAAGTGCTAATTTTTGTCACTTTAGTAGGTACTTTTTCTGTTTCCAAAGTTGACTTTTGTTGGTTTCTTTTAGGTTTGGTTTATAAGGGCTGGCGAGGTCTACTGTTCTCACGGAACTACTAGTATTAATATGGTTTGACTCGTGGTGTTTCTGTTTTCTAAATTTTAATGCTACTTTATGTTCTAGGATAAAAGCTGTTGTTGTTTCAAATAGGTAAATAAAAATAAAAAAGAACATGATAGATACCTAGGCAAAGCCGAAGCCTCCGAAGCACACGGATGCGTGCGAGACCGATGCGAGAGAGTTCCAGGGTGGCTGTATTTGTCTAGATACCTTTGCCTTTTCCTCAAATAAGAAAATACAGCCACTGTTGGCAGTGTCGCCAGATTAAGTTTTCCCCTATAAACGGGTTCTTTTCACCTTTCCTCGAAACTGGAGTCTTCAGGTAGATGGTTTAAAATTACACTTATTTAAGTTCTAAGGTTACTTTAACCACTGGATTACTAGATAACTGGTTAAGTAATGTAAATATCTAAATTGAAATTTAATTACACCTTTTTTTCTCGTAAATATGCAGGTAAGTATTTGGTTTTCAAATTTTTAGGGTAAAAATTTGTAATGGTGGGCAATATTATGTAGTCGGCTACGCGGGACACTGCGAGCTGGCGGGGCAGGGCACCAGTGCTGCCAACGTAGGCGGTTTTTCGCCATTTAAGCTACTCAGGACGAAAATCGGCGACGAAGAAATGGGCTACTACTTACTTCAGGGACAAGGTGTTAAATTAGCCGAAATAAGTACAAATCAGCGTATGCTTAAGAAAAATCAATCGGCACCCTTGTTATGGTTGGTTAGTGTCGGAGTATGGTGAGTACCATAAACTGTATGTTAATTTCCGCGCATTATTTGAGAAAAGTACTATCCAAGCCTTGGTCACAACTGGCCGGGCCTCTGTTGCCGGCTGCTGCAGTAATATACTATTATTGACATTTCGTCAGCTATTTTTATATATTATGTAAAATTGCCTCATCATCATATCAGCCTGTAGACGTCCACTGCTGGACAAAGGCCTCCCCCGAGGATCTCCACGACGACCGGTCCTGCGCTAACCTCATCCAGCTGGGTCCCGCGACCTTCACCAGATCGTCGGTCCACCTTGTGGGAGGCCTGCCTACACTGCGTCTTCCGATGCGTGGTCGCCACTCGAGAACCTTTCTGCCCCAACGGCCGTCAGTTCTACGAGCGATGTGCCCAGCCCACTGCCACTTCAGCTTCGCAATTCTTTGAGCTATGTCGGTGACTTTGGTTCTCCTGCGGATCTCCTCATTTCTGATTCGATCTCGCAGGGGAAACTCCGAGCATAGCTCTCTCCATTGCCCTCTGGGTGACCTTGAGCCTTCTTATGAGGCCCATAGTGAGCGACCACGTCTCGGTACCGTATGTCATCACTGGCAACACACACTGGTCGAAGACTTTCGTCTTGAGACACTGCGGTATTTGGGACGAGAAGATGTTGCGTAGCTTTATGAAGTGAAAAATTGCCTAATCCGATTTAAATCACACCTAAGGTTCATCAAGATTCATACTGTAAAGTTGACATAATAAATGGACTTAGCCAGTTATCCATTTTAAACTCAAACTGTGTCTATCATTCTAACCATTTGTTAAATAAACCACAGAAATGAAGGTAAGAATGCGGGACATGAAGGAAAATTGTAATTAGTAGTAACTTAAACAAATTCCTTAAAATATTCGTTGTATTGCTTACCCGAAATCCGAATTCATGTATGAAATCTGGAGGAATCACTGCTTCTGTAGAAAATTTCTTTCATCATTCACATTTTCTATGAAATCGTCGCGCTAATTTCAAATCGATCGAGGCAGATACTGTTTTCTGTCGCGCGATGAAAATTATATTTACTAACTGTGCTCGCCGACTTTGATTTTAGTTTGTAAGGTAACTAAATTGATATTTAGTTTCTAAATTCCATAACTCATAGAAATTGTTGCGTTTTTTTTAGTTTTAAAAATCTAGTGCTCATTTCTTGAAAATCCTGTAAATCTGGTGCTTTTTTAGATTCGTTTAGTGCTCAAACATCCAAGGGAGTTGGCCACACTGCGCCCGCCATTTTGTTTGCATTTTTTTTGTCACGCACGCGCACACACGCACGTTTATGCTCATTCATTCATGCATGCAAAACGTGTAGCGATTTTGACTCTTTGCTTTTGTTTTATTCAGTGTGTGGTTGATAATTTTTACAAAATATGCGGTTTAATTGATGTTTAAATATTAGAGATACTTTCACACAAGTGATTTACAGGTAGGTAAGTTAAAATTCAAGCCCATCCTTAGCAAAATCCAAGATGGCGATCCGGCCTTTAGATTTTTCTAATTGTTTCTGTGTGATCAGTGATCACATTTTTTCTAGCTTTGTATTCTGTTGATCTTTTGCTCAAATTGTGGTTTCTGCTCAGGTATCTATAATGGAAACGTCAGTGGATGCGTCGTTAGTGGCGCAATCCATAAATTACCATGGGCAGCAATTGCAAAAAACATGGGAGGCCGAACGGGGAGAGGACGATTTGACGAAGATGGGCGTGGGACCGCTAGACTTCGCTGTGTACCAGATGAGGCACAAGCACCTCACGTTCCAGGACCGGGGCAAGCGCTTGAAACTGCACCAATTCATAGCTAAGGAGGCGAATGCGTTATATGATACATCACTCATGGACGAGTCTCCTTCGTCCACTAGCTTGAGTGCTGATGCGGTCGCACCGGAAGACAGTAAGTTACAGTATATATACTATTTTCATTGTACTTATCTATTTGCAGGGTATTCCTGTTGGTCCACCACTCTTGTCCAACAGGGTTCTTGTGAAAAATTATTGCTGTTGATATGGCCACCATTACTCTGGTCCTTCCAACCTTGTCAATAGGTAACCCAATCACTATAAACTATGTGGCAACCCAGGATTTAAGCTATCACTGTACTAAGCTTCATCGAAATCAGTTAATTAATTCATCATCATCATCATCAACAGCCTATTAATCTCCCCACTGCTGGGGCTCAGGCCTACCCTCTCAACGAGGGCGTGCGGGCTATAGTCCACCACGCTAGCCCAGTGCGGGTTGGTGGACTTCACATGCGTCTAAGAATTTCTTCTTCGGCGTATGCAGGTTTCCTCACGATGTTTTCCTTCACCGTTTGAGAGCAGTCAGTACATGTACTTAAGTTTCGAGAAATACCCATTGGTACATGGCCCAACCGGGGATCAAACCTCGGACCTTTCGATATGATAGGTCGCGTCTTATCCCTGAGGCCACTGACGCTCTAAGTAATTATTCCTTGATTAATTATGCAATTTTTTCTTTGTTTCAGATTTATATGCCTTGATGCCACCCTTTGAGACATTCTTGAACGTGGACAAGTCTGCAAGGTTAAGGCATTTCTTTGACGTAAGTAAAAGCTAAATGATTCTTCTTCTGTTAAAAACAATGTTTTATGGTATATTTGGTAAGTTTCACAGTTTTCGTTTTTATTATAGAATGTGAAGACGGGAGAACTAATAATAGGAGCCGTGATCAACAGGACAGCATCGGGTATGATGCTCAAGGTGCTATGTACAGCTGGGCCCACTTCCAGATATGTTGCTGATGTCAATGTGAAGGTATTGCATAACATTATGAAACTTGATTAATGAATACTAATTATATTTTACATGTAATTATTTGACCTTGATTTAATTAAACAATATCCTTGATTTGATATGCATTGATCATTGATAATAATAAATTGAGGAATAATTTAGGTGAATAAGGATTAATCTATAATGTAATATGATTCATACTGTAAAGTTGACATAAAATGGACTTGGCACTTTACATTCTCAGCCAGCCATAAAAACCCTACTCTGACAAGAGTGAGATCTAATGATGGCTATCTGGAGTACAGATGGAGGAAATCCAAATGTTAAAACCATGATAACTAAATAATAGCAACATATTTATGTATGCAATGATAAAGATTGAATATTGAGGAAAAAATTCAAAGTATTCTATGAAAACTAATAAACTTAAATTATTAGCACCCGCACATTGTGTATGGCGTACACTTTACTTACTTTTTATCTTTTTACAGGCATTCTTACCTGTTACAAATATCATACCTGCAGTGGACAAGAAAAATGTGTCAAGAAACTACCTGATGAATGACACAGTGTGCTGTGAAGTCATTGAAGTGATCCCCGACACTGACAAAATGGTGTGCGGCATGAAGGGTGTGACTCGAGGGCCTGATGACCCTCCTCCAAAGCCTCCGCTAGGACTCCTCAGCACTGATGACTTTCCACTCATCTACAAGTACGTGAAACACACATGCACAGTTTTCTGTAACCACAGTGTCTACACAAGTTTGCCAGGTTTCTAATACATGTAAACACATTATATGCAATATTTATACTGTTTTGTGTGTAATATTATGTATTTGTTTATGTTTACTATTAGTGAAGGTCTTGAGGCTATAAAATCAGCGGTATTTATTTTTGCGAATTAAGAAGAACACCACTTGTGGCTATGGATTTTGAAAAGAAGATGAGTTCAGAGATGTATTGATAATACCAAGATGAATCAAATTATACGACGAACTGGGAGAGATAACAGGATGATACTTTTGTAAGAAATATGACATTGCAAGAATGTACTAAGGACATGGATGAATATTGGCACTATCTCAACACTACAAAATTATCTCACAGTAAAAGTAACATACCTCTGTTTTTGTAATTCCCGTAAGATCTGCATTTTGGTTTATTTACACACAGCTGTGCTTTGTTTGTGTGCACATGTTGGTAGGTATACTGCATAACGTCGGGAGAACAGTATGGATAAATGTTTTCACTGGTTTCTGATCACTTTTCAGTACAAAATCACACTGTTCACCAAATTTACGAAAAATCATTGCATGACATTGTTATAAATGATCAATATGAGAATCATACACTTAATGGATAAAACAAGGATGTTTATAGTAAGCTGTATTAAGAAGATTTGGCACACAGATATTGTTGCGGATATTAACGATTTTGTAATGTTGAAATCATTTTATACATTTTTTTTTATAAAAAATGATGAAGGTCAGTACATAATAACTTAGGGTCACTACAATCTGATGTCTCTAAACGGAAACTTGTTATTCTGTATTAAAGCTAATATTTAACATTCCAGCATTATCTCAAACCATTAAGATTGGATTTTTATAATGAGCAGTTACGGATGTTGGAGTTGTTTATTTCTAATGAAAGGAGTAGCCACCGGCAATTGTTGATTTAGCTCATGTGAGGATCCTAGAAAAGGCAATGATAGCGCTTGGCTTGGCCAAATGGCGCGACGCGGCGACACTTGACCCCTTTCCGCATCGACCACCCGGTTACCTGGGCCTTTGAAGGACGAAGCCCCACCATTATTTTAGGGTGTTCTTTTCTAGGTGTAGCACCGACCTCCAAGACCCGTATGTCACACCTACCACATCATGTTGTGACTAGCAGAGACGTTTTGGTAATATTAATGTCACATTATCGAGGCAGCATCACCTAATCTATGATGTTCTATTTGTGTGCAAACGAAATATAAAATATAACATTTTTTGAACAGCCCCATGGAACAGGTGAGGATAACGTATGTGTGACATTAACCTGACTCTTTCAAATAGGATAAATGCTTGAAACTTTTCAATAAATAAATTTTTCAAGACTCAATTTCTAATGGAATGACTTCATCTTTTAAAGATGCCAATTGATAGTTCAAGAGTCATTCACAATTCTAATTCATTTGTTTTTCTATTAGGAAAACTGTGGATATGAAGGGAGAGAGTTACGAAGCCATTTTGGAGAAGAGCCCAGGCTTCAATAACCCCAACTGCGTCCAATATCTCTCTGAAATTCTAGGGATCGCCAACATGCACTGCACCAATTTTCCTTCATTGAGGTATACCAGTTAATTCTTAATTTGTTATAAGTAAATAGAATCATACAAATATAATTAAACATCTATTTTGTTTGCAACAGGGGGGCATTCTCGTCGGCGGAATATGCTGATGAACTACGTCAAGCTCAAGCCAGCAAATGGGCGTTCCGTTCTGTGGCAGAGGGCATAGAGCACTTCAAGGCTGGTAGACATTCCGAAGCCTTCCAATGCCTCAACAAGGCTTTGAGCATCGATCCGAGGAATGTGGAAGGTCTCGTCGCGAGAGGAGCTTTGTACGCCAACAGCGGAACATTCAAGAAGGCTATTGAAGACTTTGAAACATCACTGAAGTTGAATCCGAACCATGCGAATGCTAGAAAGTATTTGGGAGAAACATTGGTCGCATTAGGACGCAGCTACGAGGATGAAAATAAAATTACTGAAGCACAGAAAGCCTACGAAGATTGCTTGGCCATCATACCATTCCATGAAGAAGCTCAGAACTCTCTGGATTTCCTCAAGAGCAAGACGTCTACCACTAAGCCTCTGATAGAGCCTACAGAGTTGTTACTTCCCGGTTTGACTGGAGCAAAGTCATTTGAGATGAAGGAGACGCTGAAGCAGCTGTTAAATTTGACAGAGAAGAAGGAGAAGAAAAAGAAGAAGAAGCGTGGCAAGGGTAAGAAGAAAAGGTCCAGCAGTTCCTCGTCATCCTCAAGTGATTCTTCTAGCTCCAGTTCCAGTTCGGAGTCGTCATCTTCGTCAACCGATACTACTGGTAAGAATATCTTAACAAAGTCTAATGTCACAAGGTCCCTAATTTAATGATCACTGTTTAATATCGTCATAGTATTTAAAAAAACTGTAAGTCAAGTAATAATAATAATGTTTTGGACTTATTTACACACGGCTTTTTAGTCCCAAACTAAGCCAAAGCTTGTAAGTAGGTACTCAATAACTGATAAACACATATATGTAAGTACATACAAACACCCAGAATCCGAAAACCAACAAATATGCTCATCATACAAATGTTGGTCCCGGGTGGGAATCGAACCCACGACCTCTGGCGCAGTAGATGGTCACTACCAGCTACGCCAACAGACCAGCAAATATTTAGGCAAGTAATTATTGCATCTAAAACACAGCCAACAACCCACGGTATTGTAATAAACAAAAACAATAAAAAATTACGAAACGTGCGGTGATAACACTTAATTTGTCTCTGTTTATGTATTTAGGAAAGTTACGTTTATGGCAGGTCGTGATTCCCCTATTCAGTTAGTAAACCCATGAAGGTGCCTTTATGGTTTTACTGTTTGGGGGTACTTCAGGGAATGAGTCTAGTTTAAGGATGAGCTGCAAGTCACTCTCTGTCGCTTTTGTTGCGGTCCATGACTGCTTCAATTTTCACGTAGATCAGTTTCTTGTAGGCCACGGCGCGCATGCCAAGCACTCTCAAGTTCGTCACAAACATGTAAAACTTATTTAATGCGTCTAAAACACTGAGATACTACATCTACTGATAAATGTAGCATATTTTAACCGTAATATCTGATTCAAATCAAATCAACAGTCTATTAATATGTCCCCACTGCTGGGGCTCAGTCCTCCCCTCTCAACGAGGGCGTTCGGGCTATAGTCCACCACACTAGCCCAGTGCGGGTTCGTGCGCTTCACATGCGCCTAAGAATTTCTTCTTCGGCGTATGCAGGTTTCCTCACGATGTTTTCATTCACCGTTTGAGAGCAGTCAGTAAATGAAGCTTCGAGAAAAAACCCATTGGTACCATTGCCCGGCCGGGGATCGAACTTCGGATTTTTCGATATGATAGGCCGCGTCTTATCCCCGACGCCACTGACGCTCTGAGAATATCTGATTGTCCCGAGTAATGGTTGGCCCATATCTGTCAGCACGGAATCGCACTTTTTCATATCTCTATCCTTTTATATCGTTCAGGAACGTCATTTGCTAGAGCGAGTTACATAGCGGGTGTGATATAGCGCGCGGCAGCCCCGGCGATGCGCTCGGCAGCACGGCCAAAAGGCAATCGCCGGCGGGGGGCGATGGAGTGCTGACAACAGCATGCGATCGCACGCTATAGCGTGCTATGGCATGCTATAACACGTCGCAGCACTGACAGCAAAATTGTGATTCCGTGCTGACAGATATGGTCCAACCCTAAATACCTATTTAGAGCAAATAAACATATTCTATTGTATTCAGACTCCGAAGGTCCGAAGAGTAAGAAGAAGCGGCGCTCGCAGTCGAACAACAAGCGGCAGCGGTCCCTGTCGCCGCTGAGCAAGCGCATGGCCATGCTGGGCGACGGCGAGCCGGGCGCGCGCACGCACAACTCGCAGTTCAACCACCCGTACGGGTACCAGCCGCCGCCGCCGCCGCAGGAGGAGCCCCCGCCGGCGCCGCCGCGCTCGCAAGCCGACATCGACTACGAGCTCAAGGTACACCTCAACTCACACTTTCATCATCATCATGTATCAGCTCCTCAACGTCCATCATTATCATCATTTCAGCCTTTTACCGTCCACTGCTGGACATAGGCCTCCCCCAACGAACGCCACCACATCCGGTCTTCCGCTCTCCGCATCCAGCCGCTTCCGGCCACCTTCATTAGGTCGTCGGTCCATTTGTCGGAGGGGCGACCCACGCGGCGCATACCGGTCTGTCCCAACGGCCGTCGGTTCTGCGACAGACGTGACCTGCCCATTGCCGCTTCAGTTTGCTAATCCTTTCGGCTTTTTCAGCAACCTTAGTTCTCCGTCGGATCTCCTCATTACGGATGCTGAGCGACCTTAAACTTGTGGATCAGGACCACCGTCAGTGTCCTCAACGTCCACTTCCCCAATAAACGCCACCTCACCCGGTCCTCCGCCCGACTTGCATTTTAGTGTTAAAATGATAATGAAGCTTAATGCGTACACATACCTTATCACTAATATTATCTGTTATTATTGGTAATTAAGGACATCACGATCATACTTAGAATCTACTCAAAAACAGATCTTGCTTGATTTATTTTATATCGATAGATAGCGGCTATTAACTTTCGATTTACCTTTCAATTAAATAAAATTGAAATAAATGAACAAAAACTATAGGTCCAGCAATGAACCTCGATATGATGAAATAATTTTTTAGCAAAAGTTGGGTGTACGTCAAAATGGCGGGATGGCGAATACGATGGCGGGATACGAAATAATGTGGCGAAATGGGATGCTCTGTGGATGAATATTTAATACTATATTTCTACTATTAATATACTTACTGAATAAATAAATTATTATTAATATTTAGTACCTACATTCATTTAATTAGTGTTAGTGGAAATTGTTTTCTATATGAGAGAAGGCAAATTTTGTAATACCTACTCTTGCAGGTGCGCAAATTCCTGGACATGACGAAAGAGGACAGCGACTACGAGGACAAGGTGCGCAACTTCCTGGAGGAGACGGCGCAGTACAAGCGCAACCGCAAGATGCAGGAGCTGGGCCAGCAGCCGCAGCCGGGCGCGGGCGCGGGCGCCGACCACGACAAGAAGAAGAAGAAGAAAAAGGATAAGTCAGTATCAAACCTTTTTAAGGTTTTTGGCTTGGTTACTACACCTTTAAGCCATATCTTATTCAGAATTTAAAGTCATATTTCTGATATCTATTAAAGGTGATCGCAGACTAGGCAGGCACCGCAGTCTCCGCATTTTAATTCTTTGTATGAAATTGTATGAACCCTCGCACACTCATCCGACCCGCACGCACCGCATTTCTCAAAATAGACGAATCCCGTCGGACCTAGCCGCATCGTTCGATGCAGCCGCAGCGTCCGCATCGGACGATGCGGATGGTGTTGCCAACCCAATTTAACCTTTTTTTAACTGGGCTTTATGGCTCTGGAAGCAAAGTCCTTTTGAGCTAGTCTTTTGCAAAAAGTTGCTAGAATGGCAGATTTTTCTACCCAAAAAAGGTGCTAGAAGTTGCTAGACTAGCAGTAGCTAAAAATGTTACTTATAGGTAGCTAACAATAAAATCGTAAATTATGACAATCATGTTTTATTAAATCAAACACGAGATTAATAAAAATTAGTAACTAGATTATTTTTATTATTAAAATGTACCTGATTAGGTACGTTACTAATTAAAGGAGTAATGTTTTTGAATGTATTCGAAGTATTCACGTCATGTGTCAAATTTGTCGCTGGTAACACTGGACGCATTCACCGGAGACAGACTGCGGTGCGTACGGGGACTGCGGCGCGGCTAGGTATGCGAGGCCGTCAACATAATGCGATGAGTGCGGCGACTGCAGGGACTGTAGGGAGTGCGGTGCGGCCAGGTGTGCGTTCACCTTAAACCGGCGGTTACAGCACGGCCTCCATAAAAACAGGGCATGACTTAGAGTTGGTCGGCCATTTTCACTAAGGCTAAAGCGATAGTAACTCCAATTTGCAATGGACAATTTTCTCACGAACCGAAAGTTTTATTTTAATTTCCTTCACACTATTCATAATCACATGCACTTACTGCATAAAATACTGTCACAGTTATACATTAAAACTCGCAAAATACATATTTTAAGAAAATACAAAAGAAGAGACGAACATGATACTACGGCTCCCGCCAAAAGAGTCCAATCAAACATAAGAGTCGCATTCCACAGCATATTATAGTTGAAATGCAAACTGGATCCACGCCTTATTTCTATATTCCAGTGTCATGATTATTTTAATTGAACCTTGTGAATATTACCAGGAAAAAGAAGAAAGAATCCAAGCGCAAGCGCAAAGAGCAGGAGAAAGATGAAAAGAGGAAGGCGAAGTTGTCTCGCTCGGCCGCCAACAACGACTACAACATGCGCGAGTTGGAGAATATTAGCGACAAGAAACTGAGAGAAGCAATCAGGTACGTAATCCTCTTAATTATTTTATATTAGCCGTTTCCCACGGCTTCTTAGTAGACGTCAGAGCTATGTGAGGAACCTCTGTGCAAAATTTCAAGTCTCTAGGCTCAGCAGTTTGGGCTGTGCGGTGATCAGTCAGTTTCTTCATATGTCTGTCAGTCTTCGTATGACAGTTTTGTCTTCAGTAAAAAAAAATCTTTTGACAGTTTTGTCTTGTTAAAATATATGTAGAAACTTCTATATTCTTTTACTATTGTTCAATGGTAGAGTGTGCACAATGGATTGACGGCAGAATTTAAAATTTATAAGAAATTTGAGTTGTCTAAATCTTAAACAGATTTCGCTATTGGGCAAAATTACAATTTAATTGAGGTCGCCTTTACAGCGTTTATATTCAAGTAATTAACATATTAATGTATTCAAAATGATCCAAACAGTAATCGAAAGTCACAATTGTATGTAAATATCCACTTTACGTATTTTATTATAAGTACAGTCAGTGCCCGCTCTATGGTAAATGACCAAGCTTGTTTTAATTTTAACTTGCTTTATATGCAATGGCATAAGGACTAAAGTGCAAGGACAGGTAACCTAATAGGGTATGTAACTGTATGAACAAAATAAAAGTATAAAGTCATTCTTTGTTTTACAGGAAAGAGTTGAAAGGAAAATCTAAGAGAGACCTTAGCTCCGATGGAGAGTACGACCGAAAACACAATGACAAGAGGTATTATATTTATTCTGACTTTCATTGTATGTTTCCATTCCACAATAGATAACATATGAATATCTACAATGGCAATTTGGTGATATCTAGTTAGCATCGCCTAAGTTTCTCTGATGGAACTGAATTTCCCATGGGAGAATTAGACTATAATCGAGTGGAGAATATCACCGGATAGGTGCAGTGTTTTTTTAAGAACTCAGTAGTTTATGTACTACATATTAATGAATTCGACCTTGCCTTCAGAATCTGGTCTTATATCAATGTACATGAACATTCAATTTGACGATCAGCCGGATACTGGACGAGATGCACGGCCTCGAGGAGTTGGAGTCCAAGCTGAGCGCGTACCACGTGATGGTGGAGAAGGAGGTGCTGGGCAAGCGCGACGGGCGCGGCTCCGTGAGCCCGCTCGACCAGGCGCCGCCGCCGCCGCTAGAGAAGCCCAAGTGGAAGATGTCCATGAGCGCGGTCAAGGATGCTCCGTAAGTATAGTACGGCCGACCGCACCGCACGTCACTGGATACAAAACCAGTATAAACTATACCACCACGTATCGGAAGACGCAGTGTAGGCGGGCCTCCCACAAGGTGGACCGACGATCTGGTGAAGGTCGCGGGACCCGGCTGGATGAGGTTAGCGCAGGACCGGTCGTCGTGGAGATCCTTGGGGGAGGCCTTTGTCCAGCAGTGGACGTCTACAGGCTGATATGATGATGATAAACTATACTCTCCCAGGTCAGCTCAAGGTCAAAGTGTTTCCACTGACGCGCGGTCGACTGTGCAATACATCTCTAATCCTTTCCTACTGATAGTATAAACGCAAAAGTTTGTAAGGATGTGAGTTTGGATGGGTGTTTGTTACTCTTTCACGAAAAAACTACGGATCAGATTTTGATAAAACTTTACAGTAATATACATTATACATCAGAATAACACAGGCTATAGACAACCTCGGGAAAAGCTGATCACAGCAAGCTGTTCAAGCTGAAACAGCTAGTACATCTATATTTTATGTAACACTCAAATTAAATAAGGTCGGGGTCTTTTTCACACATTCGAGGTCACTTTGAGCATAGATCTCCACCAGGGAACAATTTGGGTGAGATCTGATTTTTCACCATAACAGAATTGCATGCTTTGCTGGTGGGCCGACAGAAATAGTTTAAATGTGTGGTTGAGGGACCCGGTAATATACATGTGTTTTTTTAACCTTGTTTTCGCATTGTCTGTCCAGACGCGTGAAGAAGAAGGATACTCCGCAACAAAAGGGTTATAAGGAACGCTACGCATTTGAAGACAGCTCAGATGATTCACAGGATCATCCCAAGGTATGATTTCTTGCATTTACAACTTTTTTAAATCACTATTGTCATGTGCACGCGAGCGAAGCCGCGGCCAAACACGTGGAACGTTTTTCTTATCTTAATTTCAATTATTAAATCGTAACTTTCAGCTTCTTAGCTTCTGACACTGCCTAGGTCATTTGTAGCGTCAAATCAAAAGGCATTTAGTTTCCAAGATAATTAAAATTTTGTAAAATGAGACAAACGACGACACCACACGTTTGGATGAGTCACTACAAAAATTTATTTAAAAAATAACCATATGGCCTAGGTTGGTTCTTTTATCTATGGTTATTTATATTTATGTAGTTTTGAGCCCTGTAGATAACTCATTTCCGCCACAACGTCCATCGATATGTGTCTATCGGCCAGTGATAGCGTCTAATTCTTGTTCTCATCTTCATTTTCAAATAAAATCGTGAAATATGTATATTGGATTGGTATTGCAGCCGTCTTCCGGAGCCGACAAGAACGTGTCCGTGCGCCGCGCGATGGCCATGAAGGAGCCGCCGCCGCTGCCGTCGGCGCCGCCGCCCAAGTCGAGGGAACCAGAACCCCCCGGCACAGAATCGCATCAGGTTATTGCGGCACTCTTAGTTCACATTAGTTTTTTCGATTACGTTACATGAGTCGAAGCATATCAAACTCGTGTCATATACCACATGTGGGACTTAGGCAAGTGTGATATGCATCGACACATGTTATGAAAAATTTTTTGTTAAGATATTTATTTTCATTACGAATTTTACAATTCACTTACATGAAAACATATTTCTGCTTAACCTAAGAAGGCAAGTAAAAATAGATTGGTTTATCATGGAACAGTAAGAGTTACTTTGAGGAGTGTGACAGTTCTTTCGAGACACCCTTTTTTCAATTCTATATATTAAAATTTAAAACCAGAATGTTCAGCAGTCGACGTTAAAAGGCTGATATGCAGATGAGTTGTGACACTAATTTCGTAATGTAAATTCTTCTTACATTAAATATACCAGGTGCGCAAAGGCAACATAGTGCTGGACAAGTTCGGCTCGTTCCGCCTGGCGCAGGAGGGCGAGACGCCCGTGTCGGTGGGCGACGGGCGGCCCGAGCAGTTCGTGACGCGCATCAAGCCGCCCACGCCGTCAGGCCGCCGCCCGCGCTCGCCGCCGTCGCCACGACGCCGGTCCTCCAACTCGTCAGAGGAGGACAGGCGATCGCAGAAACGGTCCAGAAGCAGGTGGGTAGGGGAACCAAAGACAATATGAAACTATCAAGACTGTGGCTTGCACTATGGCGCAACAATGGGCCGAGCGAGGGACCAACTTGCACGGTGTTTGTCCCTTTCTATTGTACGGCATCTAAATATAGTGGTGTATGCATCCGGCAGGTTGTTAGACAAGGACACACTCCGTTCGACAATCCTCTCGATAGTTGTTTATTGTCTTTGAGTGTAACCAACTCGTAACGTTAAGCTAAGATTCGAAGGTCGGATCGTTTGCTGGATGTGCACAGAGCATATCAGGAACAGGCAATCTTTTCTTGTGTCTTAGCTTCGTAGCACTCTACGTGTTAAAAATTAATCTCACTCACTCTTATCATAATCACTGATAACCATATTGTTCTTGTGTTGTATGATTATAGTTATGCGAGAATAGCGTTATAGTATCATCCGCGAAAATCACACCCCCGCCTGAATTCTTATATCGGGCCACTTCGACGGCCGTTCGGATGCTGATCTATTATCATAGACACCTGCTCTAATAAATATGACATTACAGGTCGAGACCGCGCAAGTACCGGTCGCGGTCTGCGTCGCGGTCGCGGTCCGGGTCTAGCGCGAGCGGCTCGGCCGCGTCCCGGCGGCGCCGCTCGGCCTCGCCGCGCTCCCGCTCGCGCTCCGACGCCAGCCGCTCCTACTACTCGCGCAGCCGCTCCAGGTCACGGTCAGGCTCCAGGGACAGGTATGTAAACAGGTCTGTGCTGGTTTATTACTTATTAATGGCTAAGTTAGTCACTAAGTTGCTGCGGCTCCATGGCGGACCCCGGATGACTCGCTCCGAACTCGAAAACTGTGTTTCTTTGGCGTATACAGAGGTTGTCTGTTTTTTTGGTTGGCTTGTTTATTTATGCCAATAAACAAGCCAACCAAATACACAAGAGAACAAATGATTTTAATATAATAATGCTTTTGGACAAATTCAAACACGGCTGTTTAGTCCCAAACTAAACCGAAGCTTGTGGATGTGTACTCAACCACTGATAAACATACATAAATGTATATACTTTTAAATAAATACATTCACTCAGAATCCGAAAACCATAGATATGCTCATCGCACAAATGTCGGCCCTGGCCCGGGCCTCCGGGTGGGAATCGAACCCACGACCTCTGGCGTAGTAGGCAGGTTGACTACCAACTAAGTTCATAGGCCAATTCCAAATTTCAAAATCTTTTAAATTGTTTATAGTCACTGAGAAATGACCGAAACAGGATGCGGAAAGGTGGAAGTGTATAATATCCCCAGCAGTGGGGACATTAATGGCCTGTTCATGATGATGATCTTAATTTACTGACAGTACAGCGAACGATTTTTCAATTGTATGGTAAAACTTGTAGTAATTTTGAAATTTCAATTTGATGTGACGTATGCAGGTTCCGGCGGTTCAACCGTCGCGGCAACTGGCGCGGGCGCGGCGGCTACGAGCGCGGCACGTACTACCGGCCGCGCTTCCACACGTACAACGGCGGCGGGCGCGGGCGAGGACGCGGCGGCGGCGGCGGGGGGGACTTCCGGCGGGACGACGGCCGCCGCTTCCAGGGCGAGTGGCGCGACAACCGCTCGCGCGGCAACCGCCCGTTCAGACCGAGAAGGGGGGGCGGAGGCCGTGGCAGGCCGTTCAGGTTAATATTTTATCAAATCAACAGTTTATTAATATGTCTCTACCCTCTCAATACTTCTTAACTTGAGTCGCCGTAATTGCACGACTGATAATATGTTATTTAATTTTAGTTTAGATGTTTTTTACACTTTATATATGAGCGTCAGTGGCGTAGGGGATAAGACGCGGCCTATCATATCGAAAGGTCCGGAGTTCGATCCCTAGCTGGGCCATGTACAAATGGGTTTTTTCTCGAAAACTTAAGTACATTTACTGACTGCTCTCAAACGGTGAAGGAAAATATCGTGAGGAAACCTGCATACGCCTAAGAAAAAATTCTTAGGCGCATGTGAAGTCCACCAACCCGCACTGGGCTAGCGTGGTGGACTATAGCCCGAACGCCCTCGTTAAGAGGGTAGGCCTGAGCCCCAGCAGTGGGGAGATTAATAGGCTGTTGATGATTACACTTTATAAGGAACGAAAGAAAACTGAAGTTCTGCGCGCGTGTAATATATTTTCTGTGAGGTTTATAATGTTTGCTGGCAGGGGGGGTTTCCGTGACTTCCGCGACCGGCGCGGCGGCGGGCGGTACTCGCGCTCGCGAAGCCCCGAGCGCCCGCGCCGCTCCAGGTCCTACAGTCCGGAGAGACGTGACAAGGACAGAGACAGGTTTGTTTGTTGAATTAATTTACTTACATTGTGTTTTTAGAGCTTTTAAAGCATTTGTTTTATAATGAAATTTGTATTGCAGCTACTCCCGCTACTCGGAACGCGGCAGCCACCGCAGCGAGGGCGAGTACGAGGAGGAGAGATTCGTTGACAGAAAGGAGTACGACGGGAAGTGGGCGGACGGCAACGAGCCCGAGCGGAACCACACGGAGGAGAAGCCCGCCGCGCCAGAACCGCCGCCCAAAGAGTGAATCACACCACGCACTTGCGTGTCTATGCCACATACAAGCACTAGGATAACATAGGGTAACAATTATTAATTATACACAGCCAGTAGCTGCAGCCGAGGGTACGGTGAATATAATACGCCTGACAAAAATCGGCTTTAGAATTATACGGATTACATTACACCCTAAACAGCAACTCAACTTGTGTCATATGCTGAACGATTTTTCAACATATGGTATTTCAGTGACGTGGCCAAAATATTATGCTACGTAGATTTTACTTTTGCAATATAGCACAATTCACAAACTAAATCAAATTGAGTTGCAGTTTGTACTATTTCTGTTGTGTTAATATAATTATGTATTATGATATTGATTAGGGTGCCGATTGTATTCCCATATTCGTTACACAATTGATTGTAATTCATTAGTTCGTTTTCGTATTCGTTTAGTTGTAAATATTAGTTATTGGAAAAAATAGGATAGTTTTACAGTAATATTATACTGTAAGTTTTCACAAATGGTAACTTTCCGATACGATTGGTAAACGTTATCCTACCTCTATTAATAAGTATGACTAACTTGATTATTATGAATTAATTTGAGTCCGCAGTAACATAACTTTAAGGCATTATTTGGCATTTATTATGTAGGGTTCATTCCATGATTAGTAGAAATACCTGTTTAATCTTCATTAAAATTAATAATGATTCGTCACTAAAATTTCATGGTTCCTGTTTATTTAATAGGTGGTTAATAAATAAAATGAAATGTAACATTTTTTTCTTTTATTTTCTAGAAATACATTTAAAATAAAGGACATGGTGCTAGGCTAATATTGAGGGCTGTACTCCACTATACAGCTGCTTCCGGCCTAGGTCACAGATTACTTAATAGTTCCCAACGACCTAGGTCATTGGTGCACGAAAAGAGAGCCGGTCCGCGATCTTGTCTACAAAATGATTTAGTTCTATACAACTTTTGGGTACCAATGGGGATAAGTGGGTGGAAAAGCCGGGAGTACCGAGTGTAGTGACGTTCAATAGGGAAGGCCTATGTACAGCAGAGGAGGTCGAAGGGCTGATATGGGGGAACTATTGGGATGCACACGTGCTGGTGGCGCCGCTGCCATTATACTCCTTTTTTTCGGCTGATATGTATTTACAGCCGATTTACACAATATATTATACGTATGGTACTCAAGATGCGACGACAAAAATACAAAAAATATATTTTATTAACTTTATTTGTTTTAAAGTTCTTGGTGAACTACATATTTAAGCATGCTTCTTCTTTTTCTTATTCTTGTTTTTGCTGGTCTTGTCAACATTCCAGTACCAGATCAGCTGCAGCACCAAAACGCCGTTAGCGAACGTCGAGACACAGTACGTTAGTATGATTAGGAAGTCCCCAGTTTCTTGTACGGAAGTGAATATCCTGATGATGCTTCCACCAAACAGCATTAAACATGTGAGAGCCGATAGCTGTCCTGTGCTGCCATTCTTGTAATTTGTGATCACTTGAACAGACTGAAACAATGAAAACATTGCAAGATTTAACACTCCTATACAATACACCATCACTAGTCCACCGCTGGATTTAGGCCATCGTAGCTACTTAGATACTACATAAATACTACCGCAAATTCGACCTGGCTGTTATCTCAGATAACTTATCTAACTCCCACAATTTTGCAGCAAACGTATGGAAACCTGTATAAGCCAAACAAGGAATTAAGCGTATGTGAAGTCCACCAACCCGCGCTGGGCCAACATGGTGGACTATGGCCTGTTCACCCTCGTTGAGAAGGTAGGTCTGCCCCACAGTAGAGACCCATTGACATACACTAGAGTATGGTGACATATTCCCTTCGGCCGCCTACGATACCCGCTCTATGTTGTTGATTTGATGATACATGTTAATGTTTTGAACATTGTGTGAAAAGGAAGAATAACCATAAAGTAATTAATATAGTACTTGTCCTTATCTGCAGTTTAAATTTAATATGTAAACGAAGTTAAGATAAAATTATATGGAAGATTACAAAACGAACTTTGATTAATAAATTACAGATACTGATAAAATTTCGTGACTGGCATTAGTTTATTACCTTGGCAGCAAGAATTATAGGCACGTTTGCAGCTTGCATAGTCCATAAAACCTCTTTAGGAGTGTGCCCACTGACCAAGGTAGCCACCAGACCTGCATATATTGCTAGAAATGCGGCACCTTTCGCTGCAGAACCTCCGTAATGCAATACTAGAGCTCCAATTATCGCAGTTTGTATGGCCAAGAAGGTTCCTTCTCCCCAAGCACTACAATAAAAAATACACATACCTATTTAAAAAAACAAAGTAAAGGACCCATGTCTCTGATAAGAAATCTAATCATTTATTTTTTATAACATGAAGATTTAAGAATTTTTACATGGAAGTGGCAAAAGGAACAGCTGCCTGATCATAAACCAGTGGAGAGTTGACAGCTGGTCTGACAGCCCAGGGAACCGCAGAAAACTCCCGCTTTCATGAAGTCAGTGTATGGCCAGGGTTACCCCCATCTAAGAATAATATTATCAAAGATAAAAAAAAACTGACGTACCTAAAGGGAAAGTTCATGACATAACTGTAGGTGAAGTTAGCAGTGATAGCAAACAGCTCCAAGTAAACACCAATGAGGCTGATGCCCTCGGCACTCTTGCTGCCGAGAATCTTCAGGATCTGTGGCACCTTCACCAGTATTGACCCAGCAATGATGATAGTGCCCAGCCCTTTGCTCATTGATGTTTTTAAACATGGTTCTGGAACAAAATCAAATAATTAATACTTACAGATAGAAACTTAAAAAGTATTCACTAACAGCTGTAAAAGATTAGAAGTAAAATCCTATTTTTTAAAATTGATTTCGAAAAGTAGAAAGTTATGACGGTTTTTGTATCATGGTCATGGAAAAGTGAGTTCCCACAGAAACGCAATAATAAAATTTATCTATTCACTAATCACTATACCCATTGCACTGAACAACTTTTATTGAGAATTGATTTTGGGCTGTTCCCAAAAAACCACTGATTGTATTTGAATGAGGTTTTCATTGTTTGATAGTTTGTTCTTCTGCAAGATTTCAGGCTGCGCGGGAAACATAATCAAACATCCAGTGTTATATAAAGCAAGTCCTTTCAATCAAATTATCACAAAGTTACGTTATCATTATCACAGAATAGTAGGTACTTAGAGCAGATTACTTAATAAACACGTCCTTCTAACATAGAGCAGATAAATGAACACAATTGAAATGTTAAGAAAGTTACCGTCAAGAAAGTTGTAATTGACGAAATATTCATTGTAGCATTTTTCCGACAGCACAGAAACAATGAGCCCTTTTAATAACTCTGTCATTGTTAATAAAATACTCTCCTATAAAATAAAATCACTGTGCAGCCAAATTATACCATTTAATACAATTACAACTTTATTTAATTTGAAGAAGTAGTTCTTCAAAGTATCGATCGATCCGAACTAACTAAACCACACACAAGCAAGTCACAACCATGCACACAACACACAAAAATAAAATAAAATGATGTGTTGTCATCAAGTTGTCAACTTGTGCTTGACGTGACGATCGATGACGTTGACATTTGTTGGCATCACCGGTGGAAAACGAAAAGGCAAAAGAAACATAACTGATGCAGTCCCATTCAAGATATGTACTTTGCGGTATAAATTATTATTTATTTATTGATAGTTTGTTTCATAAGTTACTTTTCTTACTCTATAGCCTACAACAAAATATACTCACCCGCTCATGGCTTCATCACTCAGTCCGGGTATTTATTTTTTTGTTTTCTTCGCAGTCAAAAAAACATCTTTTGTAAAACCATCCGAAATGCTTACGCTCGGCAGATACTTATTTTGTTTAGGAAGACGGATAGGAGACTTAGTTGGAACATATTATTGCCAACAGATGGTGCTGGCTGCTTGAAAAATGACGCTGTATCAAAATGGCACCTTTGTATGTTATTATAACTCGAGAAAAGCTGTTCCCACGGGAAACACTTGTCTACACAGGCAAAGCCGTGGGAGACAGCTAGTCTTATTTATTCCAAATAAAATACTAACAATTGTATATTTTATATTTATTTGAATGAAATGAAACCGCGCAATGGATTATTTTTACAATCATTTTGAACTGTGTACCAGAATTATAACTTTTTTTTATTAGTAGGTACTTAATATCTACACAAAGCGGAAAGCACAAAAAAATTATAGTATACTGAATAATATAATACTGACTCAGTATTACTGACCGAGCATTGAAAAAAATTTAAAATTATCATAAATAAATGCGACCTAGATATTTATTGCATAGGTATAGTCAGCCAAATAAGTAGTCTATCATCCCAAGGTGGAAATTCGTTTACACGTCATAAAACATTAAGGTCTATTTTCACTGTAAAAACAATGACTATTAGGTAGGTACCGACCAATGTTGTCATGTCCATGCAAATTATTTCAACAACTGAAAACTTGTCAAAACTGAAAGACTGGCCGACTATTCCTATTATTAAACATTTGATTTACCTAAGTATAAATAATTTTGAAATTTATTCTCTTTTTGAGAACAAAACAATTAAATTCGATGTTAAACCAAATCATACTACAAAATATTACAAGAAATTGAAATTTTACACGAAGATTTGCTTAGCGATCCTAACGTTCGTTGGCAAATGACGCCCGTTGTAATGTATGAAACTGTATGGAGGACGTCACGTGTGCACCGGCCCTGAAGAAAATGTAGACGAACCAATCTAGACCTTAGCTAATTACGGCATTAGTTAAATCTAGGCATTAGTAAATTACGTAGTGGTTTGTAAAATCTACTTCTTGCATTAACATGAAAAATCGACGCGATATTGAACTTAATTTAACATTAAATACAAACCTATTATGTACATACAATCTTATTTCTACATGTAAAATGTTATGTACTACCGAATTCGTGGTCGCGGACAGTAGGTCCAAATTATGTGCACAGATCGGTACCGTCACTGCGACCGCCCCCTGTATGGATCTTCCATACAATCCCATGTCTGACTGCCCCTCCGCCCCCGCACCAGTGTAGCGGTGCCTTTACAATGTGAATAGAAACCGATCGATTGCATTGATTTTCGATTAGTACGACCCATAGACCACCCATCCAATTGACTGCGCATTGATGGCGCATGAGAAGGTGACAGCGTTCACCGTACATAAGGTCATCTCCGCTTTGGTATATTATCGGCGTCATGCCATACTTATTTTAGTGTGAGTTTGATTTTGCCTAAGGTAAGGATCAAAGTCTCCTTGTAAACAACTACCTACTGTGGGAGCTCTTACTTTATGGCTTGACGCCGGTAATATACCTAGGCGATGGTCATATTTTCGGTGAACACTTTTGCCCTGGGCAGTCAATTGGTTGGGTAGTCTGTGGTACAACCACATAGGCGCTCTGAAACGCACGCGCGCATGCGCAATGTTCACCTACACTAGCACACTGAGATAATTCCGGGGAAGTAGAACTTGGCCCATAGCTTGCGACGCGCTTATCTCTGTGTGCTAGTGTAGGTGAACACTGCGCTTGTGTGCGTGCGTTTCAGAACCGTTGTTCTGAGTTTCCGCACTCTCCTTCACTCTGACATAAGTACAGTACAGAAAGTAAAACGTAGAAAAGCCTATAAGTACCTAGGTATAATGAAAACTCTTCCAGGCAACATTTTAAATTTTTACAATTTCATTAAATGTGTAGCAAAAAACATCAAAATATACATAAGGCTATGTACAATGTCAAATCTACTTGAAAGTCGTCACCTAGTAGCAGTATTACATTTCTATAAAATGAATGTGTACGCCAAACAAAAATACAAGGTGTTATGCGGCCTATACACGATCATGCGGCATGACATGCGTTACGTGCTGTACTCATGCATGACCGTTTAATTGTAGTGATTGGCGCGAATGACATGCAAACTACGTGCTGGCCGTTGATTGACAATCGCACGTACTCTTCACTGTACTAAGTGATTGATAGCAAGCATCCTCATGCAGCATAATTCACGTAAACGTAACGCATGTCATACCGCACGATCGCCCAGGGTCCGCTTTAAGAACAGAAGTTATTTGATTTGGTTGAGAGTGTTGCCTATAGTTTGTCCAAAAGGAGTGTTATGATTTTAGCAGTAGGTGTCTTGTATGTGTTTCATTAGAAATAATGCTAGGAAAGTTTATTATTTTTTGTAATCCTTTCTCTATAGTAAAATCGTAACTTCTATCAATGTACACTATGCACTTAGAATCACACACAATGCAAAGGTACACTTTTCGCAAACTGCTTAAATATAAACTTATCATTACATAGTTGGCAAATGGTATGTTGTGCGCTAACTTGCCCTAGCTAATGAGTCAAGAAAATGAAACTTATAGTTATTAATATATAAGTATGACTAAGTATAACACATTTACTTTCGTTGATTATTAATTATTAAAAGTAACCGAGCGAGGGAATATTCATCTGGATGAAAAGCCATATTTTGTCGAGTGTCTACACAAAACTATAATCATGTAAAAATAACTTCTGCAATAAGGTAATAACTAAAATTTGCTGGCGTAGGCGTATGAGGTGTAACTAGACTAGTGATGGGCTGATAGAAACTTCCATAAATTGCGAAAGTTCAATTGTGGAAAGTTATTGGAAACTCTAAACAAGCGATACGATTTAATACCAATGGCACCGCATCACAGCGTAGTGTGATTCGAGCTTTATATGCAGGAAACTACATTATCAGAAATCATTGTTTAATATAAGTAAACAATTTAGCAAAGTACATATTAACATTGCAAGTAAATGTTACTATTAAATCATAAGAATTCAGAACTATGTCTATCGGAATAATGACTGAACAAAAATCAAGACAAATACACTTTTTAAATTACTATCAACTTACACTACACCTTTATATTTTGTTACAAATATGAAAGTAACTGTTATTGCTATATCGTAGGACTTATGAATAATTCATATGCATATTCGGGCATAGGCCGAATACTCTTTTTATGTAGCTGGAAAATCCATAATCGCCGAGCAGTTTTACATATTATATACAACTTTTTTGAGTAATCGGTCCAGTAGTTTTGACTTTTTGAATTATCCACAGACGGACAAAAAGCTGCGTTTTGACGGAACCATAAAAAGACGAATATAGTACGGCAGGTTTCAGGAAACTTACTTACTACCTATTACTAAATGAAATCTTATGCGCAACGCAACACATGTTTCCCAATGCAATACATAAACTATTTTTGAATGCACCGAGCGCTCATCAAAGTTGCTTCAACGAAAAAGACAATTTAGGCCTAGAGTTGTTTTTGCCTAAGATTTTCTTTTGTTCTTCTTTTTGCCTTTTTTCTTGTTCTTTCTTCAATTTTTGTCTCTCCTCGTCCATTTTTCTTTGTTCTTCAATCATCGCCAGTCTCTCCTCAGCCTGGAACACACGAGTAATTTTAGTACCTAGTTACAAAATAAATAATCAAACATTAGTATCAAATGAAACCAAAAACAGTCTCAAACGACTGCGCAAACTGCGGTGCGTTAGTGCAATAAACTACCCATATAACTGTAAAAGCCCAAAGGTAATACCTAAAATTTACCAAGTGATAATGGTAAAAGTCTAGTACAGTAACATATAATAATATGCACTTATCAATTACCAGCTCAAACCAGGGTCTACAAACATACAGTTGTGCATAGATAATTCCTCAAAAGACGTACATAGTAGAAGGGTTAAAAAAACATTTTTTAATTCCACGAATTCCATATGGTTGAAGTCCCGGTCACCAGCTGTTACAAGTACCTACCTATATACTTAATTAAATTTGTGCGATACTTACCAACTTGTGCTGAGCCTCCTCAATTTTTTTATTATTTTCTGCCATGATTTCTTCCAGCTCTTTCCTTTTACGAGCTTCTTCCTCCTGTTTGATAAAAAATGCATATTAATACAGTTTATAATAACATAACAGCCAAATACATACAAACATTAAAAATATGTTGCTCCTTTCTCCATTGTTAAGTTTATGTGAAATAAATAAATTTGAATTGTATGTCTTTTTATTTTCAACCGACTTCAAAAGGAGGTTCTCAATTCAACTTTTTTTTGTGTATGGTACGCGATATTTTCGCCGACTGTGAACCGATTTGAATGATTATTTTTTAATTGAATAGGCTATATTTCGAAGTTGGTCCCATTTCAATTGAAAAACCATAAAGGGTGGAAAATTAAAAAATGAACAAAAGGATGAACACATCTACAAAAATAATAATTCACAGTCAGTTTTATTTTTTTGTAAAAATTTATGATTATATTAATTATATAATAAAATAATACTGTTACAATACCGTATTACATGAGTGTACTTGTGCGTACATTGTTGCAATTAGAGACTTAAATATTATAGAAACATAATAATGTAATTCTATTTCATAAATATGGCAGGTAGGGTACTTTGTCAACATGGCAGTTGTATTTATTTAAATACACTCTGTTTGATTGCATTAGTTCTGCATCATACTATACTCAGTCATTGCACATAGAATAAGTGTACTCATACATCATATTAATGGGTTACACTATAAGTTTGCACTATAGTTAATACAAAAAATAGATTCAAAAATACCTTTAACGTTCACGACTGGATCCTCAAGCAGCGTCTCCATAAAATTCTTACGGCTTCTGGCTCTTGATCAGTCTTCTGACCTGACTTATAGACTACGTGACTGCCAAGGACAGTCAAGTGAACAATTTTAAAATTCTAGCTAGTCGCCTCAATGGCAGTCTTACATTAAGGCAGTGTAAGAACACTGCCTACTGCCTAGTGTTGTGAACGACATGCAATTACTTAAATGAAGATGTAGAGTTACAACAGTCAGCCTTACTGAGTGACAATCATAAAAGAATTTAAGAACAAAATTCTTGTAAGCACTCGAACTACACCTGACTGCACCTTTAACATATGATCGAAATAATACTTTTATTAGTTTTTCTTGTATATCAAGGTGGTATTAAACATTGAAAATGACACAATAGTCTTTTAATTAGCTGCGTAAATTTTTTTTGATTGCTTTCGCATAAGTTGTGTCATGTGTGGAAGCAATGTGTAACTGGATTGCTGTCACACATGACTGATGTGTGGAGAGAGCAGTTACCTGTCGGGCCATCTCCTCGCGGCGCTGCTGCTCGCGCTGTCTCTCCAACTCTTCCATCATTTCCTTCTCCATTTTACGTTTGGCTTCTTCTACTCTTTTCGCAACTTCCTGTTCAATTTCATCCTTGCGCTTTTCCAATTCTTCTTCAACACGCTTCTTCACAAGAAGCTCTATTCTCTTTGCTGCTTCTTCTTCTACCACCTAAAAAGATTAATTTTTACAATTAAAAATGGCTTTAACTTCAAATACTATTTTGTACATGTTTATTTGCATAAAATATGGTAGGTAATAAGTACAGAAAATGGTAATTATATGTTTCTCACATTTTATCAAAAAATTATGGTATGCAAATGTACAAACAAATAAATATAGACAACATTTTTAAAAATAAGTTGAAGAAAGTTAACTGGTTTGATATGAAATAAATTATAATATAAGAATTCATTACCAGAATAAAAAACCTTACTAGAATGTCTCATAATTTTTAAAATTCTATTATTTATTTATATGGTAAGTTCTGTATATAGATGTGGGTAGCATATTATACAGAATAAACGCACATGTTGCTTAGTTTATCATTGACCCTTAAATTTACTTTTGTTGCATACTTTATTAGCTGTCCAGCATGTTGTATGTCTATAATAAATAGTGTACAAAGCGCGAAAGTAAAAAAGTTACTATTATTTGGGCCTTAATTAATTGGGTATGTTGATTTTCGTTCTTAGTTCGTTCTCAAAAGCAGTATAGTAGTGATTGTTGAGTGGAGTGGCTGTTACTGCTTTGAATGGAGTGGATCCGGCGCGGATCGACTGCTGCATATGCAATAGAGCTTTAGAGAGCCTCATAAACATTACCTATTACATGTAATGGACTCTATAGGAGATTGTACCTTTTGTTCAGCTTCCCGCACACGCCTTTGTCTCTCCATTTCAGCCAGTCGATCTACTTCATCCATTTTGCTGCGGCCTTTTGACTTCTTCCTGTGACTTCTACTGCCTTCATACGAGGCTTCGCTGCTACTTGACGACGAAACTGAATGAGACCTTTTTCTGAAAATGTTATTTCAATCAGTTTAAGTTTTAACATTTTATCACTGTCGCTCATATTATTGTTCGTATTTTACCTGGATTTAGAATTGCGTTCCTTAGTTTTTTCGGCATGTTTGGAGCTTCGACTGCGTGAGGACGAGCGGTCTTTAGATAGACTCTTTTTCCGGGAATGTTTACTGCTTTTGTGATGACGCCTAGGCGATTTACTCCGGGATCTTGATCGGCCCATTGCGTATTCTTTGAGTTCACAAATTAAATACAAAAATTCTGAATGCACGCACGCATGACATTTTATGATTTTGTCAGAATTTCCATTTCCATCCGCAAGCAAGACAGAAAGAAAACCATAGACAAAGAACAAACAAACAATAGTTTCGTTCGTAGGGTTCGTTCGTTTCATTCGCTTGCATTCGGCCAAACGCACGAACGATACGACCAAAATTTGAACAGCCTGTCTGTGCTGACACGCACTTACTTTCGTTCGCTTACAAACGCAAGAAACTTCATTACCGACTTCTTTTTTATATATTTAAAGCGTAACCACAAACACGCTTCAATATGAAAGAAAACGCAGGCCGCCAGGCCGCGCGTGTCTCACATACATTGCGTATAGAATACAACAGCAGGCCGCCACCTTGGAAGTATACTATCTTGCCGCCACCGCCACCGCCACCGCCAACGCGGTTTTCAGGTTTCAGTTTAGTAAGGATGTGAACTGCAATGTGGATCGCCGTCTCACTGGCACTATAGTTTTGCTCTATTTATGTGGAAGCCGTGCAAAAATTTAAAAACTACGACTGGCCTAGAAGGACATTGTTTCCAACTGGCCGTTGTATGTACAATTTTTTTTTTATGTTTAAAAAATTTGAAATCCGGTAGTGTAAACTTTTGAATCTAATTTATTTCTGTTTCTTCTGGTTGTTTCTTGCTATGTTTTCCACAAGCAGTCAGCGGAACTTCTGGACATTCAACGATGAGAGCGAGCTAGCCCGTCACCGTGAAGAACACAATTTGCTATATACTTCAAGGCATGGCTCGCATTTCGACGAATATCAAAGGTACAACTTTTTTCTTTCTCCAGAAGAAGAAAGAGTACTTCTGAGACAGTACGAGCTTCATTTGAGAGACTTTTGCAAACGCTTTAATCCACCAATGCCTAAGGTCGTCGTCGGCACGGCATTCCAGTATTTCAAACGATTTTACCTTCATAATTCCTCAATGGACTATCATCCGAAGGAAATTCTAGCTACTTGCGTGTACTTAGCGTGCAAAGTCGAAGAGTTTAACGTATCAATAGGTCAGTTCGTCGCGAATATCAAAGGAGATCGTATGAAAGCAGCTGATATCATACTGAACAACGAATTACTTCTGATGCAGCAGTTGAAATACCATCTGACAATTTACAACCCTTTCAGACCTGTCGAGGGCTTCCTTATCGATATAAAAACCCGGTCTGCATTGGACAACCCTGAGCGTCTTCGAAATGGTATAAACGAATTTTTAGACAAAGTGTTCTTGACTGATGCTTGCATGCTTTACGCACCATCCCAAATAGCATTAGCTGCTGTTTTGCATGCAGCTAGTAAAGAGCAAGAAAACTTGGATAGTTACGTGACGGATATGTTGGTAAGACAAGGTGGAACAGAAAAGTTAGCAGTTTTAATTGAAGCTGTGCGTAAAGTACGCTCAATGGTAAAAACGATTGAGACTCCTGTTCGGGAATGTGTTAAAAAGATAGAGAAGAAATTGGACCGTTGCCGTAATCAAGAGAACAACCCTGATAGTGACTTATACAAGCAAAATTTGAAAAATTATATTGATGAGGAAGATACACCACACTCGGAACCCAGTCGTATGTCTTTAGACACAAGTGGAGTCACTGACATACTGTCACCTTCTGCATAGATATTAATTGGGTACCTATAGGTTAAAATATAATAGTGATGGAATAATATTTGATAAAAATACTATCTGATATTAGGTAATTATGTAATTATTAATAATTTATATATATATAAACAATAATATTTCCTGTAGGAATAATAACTTTCTAATGTGTACGGTCAACCGCACGTCAGTGGAATCGAAACCAGAATCAAAACTGGTCACTCATAGTATGGAAACTCCCTAAAAGGCTAGGCTAGGCCAGCTCAAGGCCAGTCTTTCCACTGACGAGCTTTCGATTGTACAAGCAGTTGGTTTGAGTAGAAAACATTATTGGATGAATACCTATTAATATGTAATTACGTTTTAAATAGATTCTTTAAAATGTAAATAAATATTATTTTAATACCTATTATATTTTGTAAGAAAAATAACTTTATAATGACATTAAAATGGCAAACCTCTATTGATTTAAATCTTTTATTGGGATTAATAACATTATTAACATAAATTACTTTTAAAAAACAATGTCACAAATTATCAAAAGTTTTGAAGTACAAAGTCTTCTATCTCTTTTCTTTATTTAATGCAATCCTTATTGTATTCTATCTCTTTTAAATTTAAAAATGATAACATTTTATTTGCAGCCTGCACAATACTAGCCCGTGCTATGTAATCTGGACCAACAGATTTTACTACACCATCTCTAATTTTTAAACTAGAAAATGCTCTTTCGATTGGGTCAATATCTATATAACTTCCTTTACCCAGTGGGCCGTCATCTAGTTTACTAAACGTAAACGCCGGCATAGTTTTGAGTAAGTTGCTCAGATCTGCTATGCTTTGAATAGATGGAATAGTTGCTACGAAATTAATTGAAGGCGCAGAATGCAATAATAATTCATGTTTCGCTCTTTCGATTCGTTTAAGACAAATAGAACTTTGTTTAATTTTTGAACCTTCAATTTGATCAAGATTAATGGAACTTCCCTTACCCCTAGGGCCGTCATCCAATTTACTAAATACGAATGATTGAGTGTCACTTTTAGCTTGTGTAAGCCCAGGTAAAGATTTCTGTAATATGTTTCTGATATCTGCCACACTTCTTATACATTGAATAGATTCCAGTTCCTTTATCGATATGGAAATTAAAGATGCATGTTTGGGAGCAGTTTTCGAACTAAGAGTGTGGTCTGAGGTGATTCTGTCCAATAATTTGTCTAACTGTTTAGTGATGAATGCTGCTGCCACATCCATTTCCATCTCGGATCTTGTACTGTGGGTGCAAGTTTCCTTTTCTATCTTTTTAGCATGTTCGTAGTTATGTATGGAGTCGTCCTCTTCTGGTTGTATCATTATGTTATCAGCATCATACATCCGTTTCAACTTTTCCAATATAACCTTTACATCTCGTTCCTTTTCAATGTCAGCGTCGTCATATAATTCCTCTAATTTGACTTTGCCTCTATAAAAATAATCTAGGGGTAGCGCGTAACCTCGGACAGACAAGTCTATTGCTGCACCATATCGTGGCATAGTTACAGGTTGGCGATAAACGCATCGGAATTTTCCAGTTGAGGCTTTAGAATTCGCAGAATAATCCAAAACTACTGTGAAAGTAAAACAAATATTTGTAAAATGTTACGTGCGTACGTTTGAACTCTAGAAACTGGACAGATTCGGTTTTGTATATTAACATTTTAGTGATACCTATTGATCAAAGATAAATCGCACGCACGTTTAAATCTGCTTCGGTTTCGCGGGCCAGCTATAGGAAGGCAAAAGCTAATCGGTTTATATTATGTATTTTAATTCACGCTCTATAGCCGCCTCTGAATAAATATAACTACTGAGAAATACATAGGTCCTAATTATATAATTATTTACGGGTCTTACACACGAATAAGTTTTATTTACCTTGCCCGACGTTTCGACCAGGTTACACTGGCCGTGGTCACGAGCTGACTGGCCACCACGGCCCGACGTTTCGACCAGGTTACACTGGCCGTGGTGGCCAGTCAGCTCGTGACCACGGCCAGTGTAACCTGGTCGAAACGTCGGGCAAGGTAAATAAAACTTATTCGTGTGTAAGACCCGTAAATAATTATATAATTATGAATACAAAGCGCGAAAGTCTAAAATGTACTACATAGGTCCTACTTATAATAAAATTCTATGAACTAACCTTTAATAATATCATTGACGACTTCAGGACAAATTTTCCCTGTTACTTGAGTAGTGTGAGCCAAATCTGGGTTAGAATTAATTTCAATCAACCATGGTTTATACTCTTTATCCAGAATAAAATCACACCCATATAACTCGTATCGATTCTTGGAGACTGTCAGCGAATCTTGGCAAGTCAACATGATACCGATAATAGACTTCTTCATGCCTGGGAATATTATATTATCCCAAAGTTTTTCCTTTCCAATTCTGTTTAAATACTGCTTATACGTGTCTAAATCCCACATATTGTTGTGAGGGAGTTCTGGGTGACGATCTTTGCAGTTGGTATACTTCCTTTGAACTGCGTTGTTCGTTAAATGTATGGATTCGTGAAAATTTTTGAGGCTGTAGTTTTGCGAGCTGAACTTCAAATAGCAATTTGTATACATCCATATTACTAAGGGGTACGTGCTTGTGACGAGATAATATTGTCTTATATCAAATTTCGTCTCATGTATCAGTAGTGGTTCTTCTGCAAAGAAAGTGGTGTTATGGTCGGCGGCGCCGTTAGTGGGCCTACCATGCCGAGGTTGATCCCAGAGCATTCCATATACCACTGGGTTTTTTTCGAAATCCACGGACTTACCTACCTACTCTTAAACAGAGAATGAAAATAACATAAGAATTCAGTGTGTAGAATCGCGGGGCCGAAGTTAATTGGACCATGGCCTTAGGAGCTACCCCGTTTCTGGCCCACGCCCACGGGTAGTAAGTTGCCAGTCGTAACTGATCTCGCGGGATCCGAAATATTAAAAATGGTTTCCTTTATGTAAAATTTGGTATCATCATATTTATGTTACTTTCCCTCCAACCATGGCTTCATTTTTCCGCACTGTAATTCCACACACAAGTAAATGTAGTAGTAGGTACAGTCTTGAAAGTAAATAAGCTGACTTACCGATGTATTTTTGGACGACATGTTTAAAATTAGCCTTATTTAACAAATCCTTGATAACAGCTAATTTAGAAGCCATTCTTATCCCTCTACCTCTAGAGCAGTGTGCCGGTTTTATTATCCAAATATTGTGACATCCCTCGCAACTTAATTGAGGCCGATATCGGTGAATCTCCTTCAACAAAAACTTGGCAAACACTAAATAGAGAGGCAGCTTATTATCTTTATCGATTTGAAATACGTCTTCCTTTGAAATTATACGGTAATATTTCTTAAGGAAAGTGTTCCACTGACTAGTGCTGACAACGTTTGGGGTTTTGTCAATATCCTTATTCTGTTTCCTGAACAAATATTCCTTGCATCGATTCAGTGCGAAAACGATCACATTGAGAGATATATTTCCATTTTTGGCAAATATAGGTCTCTCATTAGCTACCATCGAGAGGATCCATTTCAACAAGCTAGTGCACGCAGTGATTTTATAGTCTTTCATGAAGTCTTCCATTTCGCCACTGTCGTAGCTGCTGTACGTCCTCGGCCCGTTTACTTCAGCTATGTCCTCGATGTAATACCAATAATTGTCTCTCATAGACGAGGCCAGTCCTTGCTTTGTCGTCCACAGGGCATCTAACTTTAACTTATTGACAATAGTATTATTGTCTTTTGTCATATCTATAGCGTTGTAAATATCACAATCGTCCTTCGCGTACCAGATAAAATTAGGAATACATTTTTCTACAAAATTCGATAGCAATAATGTTTCTAGTTCATGGTGCATATCGGTTTTACTACGATACGAACGATTACGTACTTTTGATAGATTCATCCGATTTGGAGGAATTCTTTCGACCCACCCACGTTCGAGTAACGCTTTTCGTGCAGCATTGCAACTACCGCGAATTGTGAATACTTTGTTTTCCTTTATAGCCGCGGCAGCTAAGCTTTTAATTTTTAAATACCGCGAGGTTCTTGTTTGGCAACTGGTTAATAAGTAGCATTTCTCTTTGTTTGAAAGGCCGTTGGAACGGTATGCGCTATCATTAAAGGGCATTTTGTCAAGTTTGCCCTTCTGTCCTGTAGTATTATTAAATTTGGCATAAGGGGAAAATATTCTTTTTACCCCTCCTTTGTCGTAGTTGCTGGTGCCTGGTTTGTCGTTTAGTTTCTGTAATTGTTAATTTAATTAAAACGGATTATTCTGAATTCGTAAATAACTACTAAATAGCAGGCACGCCTATTACGCATTTTAGAATGTAAAAACATAATTGCATAGTCGAATGATATAGTTTTAATTCCCTTAAAAAATAGTTGACTTGTTTTAAATTGAGATATGCGTCATCTTGGCAAGCCACGGCCTTTAATAGAATTATATACCACCTACTGTCAGTGGTGAGCATGGTTTTTGTATTATTTCTGCACTAGCACTTGCAGCGTTGTTGTCTGCGCAGTCCGGATCTTTCGCTTTTGTTAGAGACGAGGAGTTAGATTTAGTTTTCTTCTGTGACACAAAATAATATTTTGTTAAACTGGATATTTACTAAATTAATCAAGTCAAAGAAACGCTACCTTTTTCTTCTTATTGACATGTTTTCTTCTATTCGGCATTGTAATTGCTATGTTCGATCATTTTTCTAAATCTGCGTAGGTATTCACTATGAAATGTTAATAAATGAAAATAAAAACAGGCATTAAAATTAAAATAATTAAATGACTAAGCGACGTGGATGCAGGCAAAGTTGATGAAAAGGTTTATTTAGAGAAGTCAGAAGGTGCGCAGATTTTTTAAAAATAAAAGTAAGAAAGAAAAAGTAAGTAAGAAACCCTATAGATCAAAAATAACTTTTATAATATTTTTTCACGTGTGAGTAGTCGCAAATAAAATAATGGATACGTAAATAATATCTTTCGTCAATAAAGTACGATGTAAGTATTTGCTAGCAGCAGAATTTTAACATTTTTGCTTAGCTAGAGTAAGACACTGGAAAGAGTTTTTTCACCCTCAATCAACAATCCTCCGTAGGTAGAGACAAGTGCAATAATTTTCAACCAAAAATATTTAAAATATAATTAGGTTCCTACCTATTTATTATTCTTCGTCAGTTTCATAAATTTTTACATAGTTACCTACACAAGTTACACCCTTAAACTGTACCTGCCTAGCTTTAGCTATGTATTACATAGGTAGGTGCTGTTTCTTACCTTTTGATTTTTTGAAATCATTTTCGTCCGATTAATATTTTTATTTCTTTTTATTGTATTTAATTTATATATAAAAATACATTTTTACTTTGACATATTTTGATGACTTGTGACGTCAGACGTCAAGCTTAATGTAAAATCTATCTGACAGCTGAATGGATTCAAAAGAATGGCAGTATTTTGAAAGCAGAACTCTTTTGGGATATATATAACGGGAAGCTCACGTTCAGGGAGGTATAGGAAAACACGGATGAGGAATCTGAAACAGGGCAAAAATTATCATCACAATAAATTTAACATTTTATTTAATTTAGGCCACAATAGAATTTGAAGACACCAACAGTTACGAAGAAAAATAACCGTATTTTAATATAGCATTACTACTAATAAGGGTCCTAAGTAAACCTAAGCATTAACCTAATCCTATAGCTCTCTCTCTCTCTATAAATAGTAACGTACCTACCTACCAAAAATTGAACAAGAACACAATGTTGGTTTATCGTAATAATTAATAATTGAACACTGCAGTTTAATTTGGGACATTCAGGTACCTGCCCTTTCTTAACAATAATGGACTTCGAGGCTCGTCGTTCAATGGCGTGACGACGACCCGGTATGGAGCGTAGATAGAGGTGCAGCTTTTAGAAAAAGATATTCCTTTCTGCTTGGCTCTGTCTTCCTCTTGCATCTTGCAAATACTTCTACCTATGGCGCTCAATTTTTTAATTGAATCATCGTCAACGCAATTACGCGAACTAAGAGGTTCAGCTATAGGCTTATTAATAGAGCTAACTATCCCTGATTTAGTCTGTCGTAACGGAACAATAGCGTCAGATCTGTTGATGATTTTGTTCTGAACTGAGATTGTGGAACGGAGAATACTGGCAGTTTCACGTTCCCATTGTACAGGATCTATATAACAACGTTTGTTACCGACCGACCTGTCAACTTTGGGCTTCTCCGCTTTAGTCGCAGACTCTGTTCGGTATTTACCGGTATGGTTGCCGGATTGGCCCTCGTCCTGTCGACAGCAAGAGTGGGGCACGACGTGTCTCTTACACTCTATGTTTTTTTCGCGTCTTCCTCGGTGAGTCCTAGAAGAGAGCGCCGATGTTTTACGTTTTTTTGAGCTATTCTTAAAGGAGATGCCTGACTTAACGACGGTCATAGCCTGGCGTACCGTTAACGACTCCTTTGAGACTGAGACCACGATACCGTCCCTATTGGTCGGCAGTGCGTCGTATGGGTTCAACCAAGTGAGAAAATCTGTGATGATAGGTCCACTGTATTCGGGGGGCACTGATTGATCTTGCTCTTGAAGCGCGTCACCGGATGGCACGCGAGGTGGCAACGAAGTGATAACTCTAGGCTCATGTCTTCGCTCCTTTGTTTTCTTGAAGACCTTTTTCCCGTTGATGCAGAGGGATAATCCAAGGTATGCTGGAGCTTTTGGGATAGCCTGTCTGTAAACTAATTCGAAAGTCCCAGTGTCGGCATCAGGACTGTGACGTCTATCGAGTACGACTGTAAATCAAACATTCTTATATTATTATTAGAGACGGCAAGACTTGACTTATCATAGCTCGGCCCAAACCCCCTGTTAAGTACATGAAATATTAACAAGATATTCTTTTACAGACCACTGAATACTCGATGACCAAATGCAACAAAAACGGCACTTATATTTTAAGATAACACCTTTTACCTTTTATAACGTCTTCAAGGCACTGAGGACATAGACGCGCTGTGACGGAAGTCGTTGGTGCCAGGTCAGGGCTCGAGTTGATCTCAATAAGCCACGGCGTAAAGTCCTCCGTCAGCATGAAGTCCGCTCCATACAACTCGAAGCTGTTCTGCCTTTTGTCCATAGTCTCTTGACACGCCAACATAGCTCCTATCAGGCATTGTTTTATCCCAGGGTATATCTTATTGTCCCACATTTCATACTTTCCGATCTGTCTTCAAGAAAGGATTAAATTATTAAATGTATGCCGTACTATTAGAAGTAGAAAATAAATTACTTACTTGAGGTAAGCTTTGAATGTATGACAGTCCCACATGTTTTCGTCAGGTAATGCTTTGTCCCGGTTACCGTTGTTTTTGTATCGTGACTGGACTGCGTTGTTTGTAAGGTGTACCGATTCGTGGTAATTGGACAAGCTAAATATTTGCGAACTAAACCGTAGATAACTATCTCTACGAAAAATAAGTGATAAATGTAAAATAATTTTCCATTGATCTAAAAATTAATAGGACAGGAAGTCATCAGATTCTTACTTGTAAACCCAAATAGTGAGCGGTTGACAATTTGTGACCAAAAACCATTGCCGTATATCAAATTTAGTGTCGTAAACAACAAGTGGATTTTCTGGAATAAAAAATTAAAGAATTAGAAGCTAAATCCATAGTTAATATTGAGTGTAGACTAGTAGATTGGTGGAAAATGTTACCTACCGATGTATTTTTGCACGACATATCTAGTTTTCTGAGCAGGAATATTGATTAGGCCAATAATGTCTTTTATATTATTCATGAGCTGAATGCCTCGCCCGCGACACTTGTTGCCAGGCTTCACTATCCAAATGTTGAGAACGCCGTCGATATCTATTTGGGGCCAGAACTTGGTCATCGTGGCCAATACCTTCGCGGCACGTCTCTCTAGTTGTCTAAAACCAACATTTAATTTTAAACTCGGACTTTGAAACACCTGAGCAGATAATTTTCTACGTATAAGTAGTTCTTAAAGACTTCTTTTCCTATACATCGGTAAGACGATTCATAACGATGAATAAATAGGTACCAACCAAAAAAAATTTGCTTAAGAATAAATACTAGCGACAAATACCTTAAATTGATAGATTTGTCCTCCACAAACTTCGCCTTCTCATGTACCAGGAGATAATGATGGGTGAGAAACTGGTCCCACTCGTGCTCCCATACATGCTCACATTGGTCCTCAGTGTCATCGATGTCCTTGTGAGTGCAGAAGGTGATGTATTCATTGAGCCTGTTGATGGCGAATTCTATTGCTGTGAATGGGACTTTTCCCTGATGGGAGATTAGGGTCTGCTCCCCATGTGCAACAATAGCTTTGGACAACCATTTGATGATACTGATGCAGGCCGTTATCCTGAAATCGTCGATGAACTCCTCAAGGCTGTCGGAGTTGTGAATGTTGTAGCAGCGTGGGAATCGTGTCAAGGCCACTCCTGGTTCAGTGTGCCAGTGCATTTGCGTCAGGGAAGCCGTCAAACCTTCTTTGGTTGTGAAAATCGATCTGCAAAATCTGTCAGAAGGTTTTATTATCTGTGGAAGTAACTTATAGGCACCAATTAAAGTATAATTGCTGAAATAAAAATACTTAGTACTCTTATTAGCATAATACCTGCTAATAACAACATCCTTGTTGCTAAGTAACCAGTCGTACTTGTCCCTCTTGGTCGTCCAGAGAAAATCAACAGAATGGTGCTCCATAAATTTGTACACGATCATTCTTTCGACTCTGGAAAGCTCTTTGCCAGTTGCCTTCTTAGGATCCAAATTAGCAGGTGGATGTCGAGCCTTAAAAATAAATTACCTTTGGTTTGTTTTCTTTATAGTAAGTTTCCGTTATAACTTTTCAAATTTGTTAAACTAAAGGGCAAATAGAAGCAATGAGAATAATAAAATCTGTGCACCTACCAAACCAACCTACTGTGATCGACGTGCGTCATAATTTATGGGATCCTTCTCGAAAGGGTTCACCGATATACCTACTTACAAAGTTGTCAATTCTTTTACTTTCTCGTGTTGATTTATCAAAGCTTATAAATTATGATCACATCTGTCGCAGAACCGACGGCCGTTGGGGCAGACGGGTTCTGGAGTGGAGACCGCGGAGTGCGCACAGCGTGGGACGCCCCTCCGCCAGGTGGACCGACGACCTAAAGAAGGTGCGGAGAGCGGAGGACCGGGTGTGGTGGCGTTCGTTAGTAAAGGCCTATGTCCAGCAGTGGACGCTAAAAGGCTGAGATGATGATGATGATGAGATGATAAATTATGAAATGCAATATCTTTATGTGATTTGCGGTCGGAAACGGCTGGGATGGGAAGGACGCAGGATCGGCTGTGGTGGCGCGCATAGGCGAAAATCCTATGTCCAGCAGTGGAAGGCGATATGCTGACGATTTCTTGCAGTACCTTATGTTGTTCGTATTTCTCCACCCACCCCCTCTCCAGAAGCGCCCGGCGCACCGCAGGGAACCCCCCTCCCTTGATCATGAACACCTTGTGTTCTTTCATGGCACTCTCCGCTATTTTCTTCAGGTCATTCCATCGTTCGTTGCTCACCCAGGTCTTGTACTGCTTCAGTTGCTCGGTCGAGGACGATGTTTCTAATTTAAGCAGGAAATAAAATTTTGAAGAGTGCGTATTTCGATCCTAATCTATGCTTGCTGCTTCGTTGACCTCTTCGAGGCGAATCTCGGACGATAAAGTTCGTGGGTTCTATTCCCACTCGGTACAGACAAATTTGTAAGAGTTTGTCCTGGGGGCCAATCGCGCTAACTCTGAACGATATTACCATAAGCATAACCATATAACTAAGGCATAACCAAAAACGTTATGCTGCGTGTACACGTTTGGAGGTTATTGGAGGAGTTAAGAAAACCAATATTATTGAGCGATTTGTCCAACAGTGGGATATCTTTCCTTACATTTTTATTAAGGTTGTTGATTTGGTTGATTGTTGTTTGAGAGGATGTATGTTTTTTACTCTTTCACGCAAAACTACGGATCAGTTTTTGATGAAACAGTATTATATATAGATTAAACATCAGAAAACGTAGGCTATAATTCATAAAGATATTGTGTAAATTGGCCCATAAATGGGAACACCCACGGGAAAAATTGTCCTACGCAGGCGAAGCCGCGGGAAAGAGCTAGTAATCTATAAATACAGGCGGCAATCGGCAGGCTGGAAGAATACAGAGTCTTAATATCACCTGGCCCATTTTCTGACTTGGAGAGCGAGACGGCACTCGAAGGTCGCAGCTCCTTTTTGGCCGAGCTGTCTTTGTGCAGTTTCGAGTCTGACGCGGTCTCCTCGAGCTCCATCGTTACAGCCATGAGCCTCGGTTACAATACTCCAAAACCCTGCAACAAGCCACCCAGAGAGTTATCACCATTTTGGTCTACCTCATGGGGACGTGTGCACTGTTCACGAGTCAATGCTGGACTGCTCAACTAAATTTAGACCTGTGGTGCAATAACCTACTTTAATTTAACCTACATTGGGGGTCCCAGGTTGTCAGTGCTTCCGCGCGCATCCCCGCCTGGCACCTGTGCTGCTGACGTCACGCGCTAGGTATACCAACGTCCTTCACAAATCGCGCAGAATATTGTGTTACGCGGAAATTAATAAGCACAAATTACTCTTACCGTCTGCAACGAGGTCGCTACTCAGAAAACTGGGTTAAAACAAACGCAATAGCGTTTATATGACAATAAAATTGTTTAATTTGGTAACTGTAAATTTACTTCGACATGTTCGATTTTGTCAAATGATTACCTAGACACTGATAACAATATCACTAAAAGTGACAATGATGGTCAATCAAAGACAACATTTGTTCAAAAATGACCTCACATCGCGACCTTTATGGAGGTCGTAATGGACACCATAGTATAAAGAAACTTTGAATGAAAAAAATTTGCTACTCCGCGCGCGCCACCAAAGAGATTCGAACCTTCCTGGTCTAAATACTCATTATTAGAAGCACCTAAAATTCAGTAGGCACATAGAAAGAGGCGTAGGCATAAACTCACTCAGAGAGGTACAGCAGGTCATAGATTTTTAAAAAATTCGCTACATTCTAAATCTATAATGATCAGGTAGATCTTGGAAAAATCATCATCTTCTCTCCTTCGAGTTAGATAGTCTAAAAATTTGTCTAATCTGAGTTAAGTATGCTCAGCTACAGGAGCCATATTTGTGAATCGCTCGCCTCGCCTCGAGCGGTCGATTCTATTAATTTTCTATCGACACATCCACGGAGTAGGTACACATACGGACTCCGATACAAAATCCATACAAAATTAATAATATCGATCGCACGAAACGAGGCGAGCGATTCAAAAATAGGGCTTCTGGTTGGAAATTAAAAGACGTAGGTTACGTAGGTAGGAACTAATAAAATTATAGTTAATCTGTTGCCGTAGTTGGAGGGAAAGTGCCGAGAAAGTACTTTATTGATGATAGTTTCATGAAATGATAAGTTTCTATATTTTCAAAAAGGTAGAATTGCATTCAATTGCGTCTCAAGACGAAAGTCTTCGACCAGTGTGTGTTGCCAGTGATGACATACGGTACCGAGACGTGGTCCCTCACTATGGGCCTCATAAGAAGGCTCAAGGTCACCCAAAGGGCAATGGAGAGAGCTATGCTCGGAGTTTCCCTGCGAGATCGAATCAGAAATGAGGAGATCCGCAGGAGAACCAAGGTCACCGACATAGCTCAAAGAATTGCGAAGCTGAAGTGGCAGTGGGCTGGGCACATCGCTCGTAGAACTGACGGCCGTTGGGGCAGAAAGGTTCTCGAGTGGCGACCACGTATCGGAAGACGCAGTGTAGGCAGGCCTCCCACAAGGTGGACCGACGATCTGGTGAAGGTCGCGGGACCCAGCTGGATGAGGTTAGCGCAGGACCGGTCGTCGTGGAGATCCTTGGGGGAGGCCTTTGTCCAGCAGTGGACGTCTACAGGCTGATATGATGATGATGATGATGAGAATTGCATTCAAAGTATTTTAAACCTGTCAGCCGGGCATCGAACCGGATAAATGTGAAAAAATGTGTCGGTTCACCTAGCGTACACATAAGAGACTCTGGGCTAGTTTTAGTGCCAATAAATAGTACCCAAATAGTACCTAGATCAAATAAATAGTACCCCTGTGGTTTAAATATAATACTGTTATTGATATTTTATTTTGCCTAAATAACTAAATTTTAAATTATACGATACCATAAAATTATCAAGCAGGTAAATACAACCCTATTTAAATAAAAAGTCGAAGTTTAAATCATACAAATTACAACGGAAAAATCACTGTACAGGTAGGCTCTGGATTGCTTGACGAGTAAATTTTACTTTTTTGATAATGGCAACACTTACATCATGTAATCCCACGAGAACGCCACATAAATTACGTGAAATTTACTCGTCAATTTACAGTGCCATTCGGTGATCCACACTGCAGGTAACACCGCATTATACTGATAGTAGGTTTAATGTCGATTTAACAAGGGACAATTTGGAACAATCAGATAGGGTCCGTTACACGCTTATAATTGTCTATCCCACACAATATACACTTTAATGCACTTGTTGCTTAAAAACTATTACAGATATACACCAAAACCTACAATGTAAATTATAAAACAACAAAAACGACAACCATCTCTGACAAAATCCCGCCAAAAAGCCTCCGAGGAATGACGAGATCCCGCCAAAAAGTCAAAATGACATTTCCATGTAATGAATGATGTTGCCAGTATTCAAGAAGACCATTCTCGGGCGGTGCAGATCGAACGAGATGCGGTTCGGTTTCTATTAGACCGCTAGATGAAAACAGACAATTGTAGCCCTAAAAAACAAAAAAATAATACTTGTTTGCCTCATGGAGAAGATCCACTGGCTATGGATGCGTCAGAAGTTATATTTACGTTTCGTTAATGCTTCGATTAATAACTTATAGGTCCCTTTTGCATGAGCGTTCATCGCACAATTTTTTAGGCCTAAATGGAACATGGTGGGCTTTTGCTAAACCGTTCCACGGGCGGGGATTTTTTTTAAAGTAAATTAATTCGCCCGTGCGAATGGGGGCTAATAAAATGCAAGCAAATGTGTGGATGGCACGCAAACCAATGCAACAGCAAACTTCCTTTGATTTGTGCTTTGAACCGGTACCGATCGGAGCGGCGCGGCGGCAAACCTACGCAAACCCCTGCACCACACGTTTGCGTTTGTAAAGGTTTGCCAAACGTGTGGATGCAGCATTAGATACCATGATCACACGAATTGAATATTAAGAATCGGAAACGGATGAGTGCACAATCGTCCATACATTTAGTACTACGACCAAGACGGATCAAAAACGTCCACATATTTTTCACGAATTAATTAAGAACCGGAAACGTATAGTGCACAAACGCCCATACAATTAGTTTCCTAAAAAATGTACCTAATATTTGGTTTTGGTGTTGTTGGTTTGTGTATGTGATAGTTTTATATGCAACAAGTGCCCAATTTTATTGTGCGGGAATAGTTAAATAAAAGCGTGTAGCAAGTCTACCGGATCGATCGTATCGGATTAGACCTACTATCAGTTTACTGCGGACGTGAACTGCAGTGTGGATCACCGAATGGCACTAGACGTGCCCTCAAGGAGGCCGTGCTGCGTTTTTATTGAAAATCGCCGACTAACTAAAGTTGTGCCATGTTTTTATGGAGGCCTTGCCGTAATAGCCGGTTTGCTTAAATATGACTTGGCTGTATAGTCTATAGACTTTTGCCTGTACATCATTGTACGAATTCAACAAAAAAAAATGACGGCACGAACAGTTGATTTTGAATGTTGGTACAACTGACTTTGACTTTGACATGAAAGCAAGATGGCGAGAGTTCATCTCCGCTCCGTTTGATAGTTCTTTGCGTGTTTTCTCCCACATTTGAAGATTTTTTTTGGAACTTTTGTATCGTAATGACCTAAAAAAAATCAATTATTTGTGAGGAAATCTATAAGTTGTTCAGTGTTTGTAGAACAATAAAGTGATACAGTTAGATGTGCGTCTAACCCACCTGAGGAATGTTGGTTTTTTCAGTGATTTGTGATTTGGTCAGGTGTTTTCGTTTTAGTCAAAATTAAAATTTGGTTCTTGCGCAGTGAGTGAAGTTCCAGAGTTCTGATGTATTTGTGCCCTGGGGATGTTAGATGTCGGGACTGTTTTCAATGTTGGGAAACAAAAGCGTGAACTATTTGTTTTGATAGAGCGTGATAAAGTAAATTGAGAAGGTTGGACCGAGAGAGCCTCGACGGGAGTTATGGCCTTCAGTGAGGTGAGTGCAGTTGTTCTAATTTCTTATCCTTTGTTAGCTGTTACCAAGCAAAACTTTGGTCACAATCTTTGTAATTTTATTCCTTCATCTTTAGGAATCTCAACACATTACACAGAAACCTGTTACAAATCTAACTAATTTTCATGTAAATTAATGTTACCTGTCTGTATTATTTATTGCCTTAGAGAGTTTAAGCTAACTTTTTATTATTAATAAAACTATTCAGTAGATAGATGCTGTGTTCCAATTATTTGGTCAATTATTAAATTTTCTATAACAATGTAAGTAGGTAGCAAAGCTCATATTTTTTACTGTTATCTGTTTGCTGAATGTATATATCATAAGAGTTTATTTTACAACATAATCTCAAAGGATTTACTTGCTGTATTGTTTTTAATTCTTCAGCATTGTGACAGAGTTCTTGTGTAGAATAGAAATATGGAAAAGTTGGAGTATACTAACTAAATAAGTATATTGAGATTTTATTATTGATACAAGCTACCTATCTGGATTTTATATCAAACATTTAAATCTATAAAATGCTATCTAAATTGCTAGTATTGCATGTTTATCTATAGTAGGTACATATAAATAAAAAATATTGATATCAGCTTAAATTAATTTCTTTGAACTTGACCCAGGATTGTTCTAACTCCATTTCATACATAAATAATACACTCGTCTAATTAGAGACTAGGATTTTGTAGGAATGGGAACTGGACACGGACAGTACAAATCGCAAATGTAACGTTGAAACTGGGAACAACTTGTACATATTGTACTAAGTTGTATGTCCCTAGTGGGAATCAAACCTGTTGCCTTTTGGATAGATTTATCACAATATTCTATGGGCACACTGATCAATCGGGTGTTTAATTTGAATGTAATGAAATGAAACACCAATTGCTTCCTCCCCCTTTTTCTCTAGCCACTCTGCAAGGACAGAAACATAATGACTTCAAAGATTTTATATTACGACTGTTTTTTTTGTCTGTATAGAGTTTGGGGCACCTACCATTCAGGTAACCCACGGACTAAGCATGTAAGATTCCTCCTATTAGCCTACTTCTTATTAAATTAAGCATTTGTAGGTCAAACCAACAATACATATATCTGACAGTATTATTAATTATTATCTAGCCATTGTTATTCATTTAATTTATTAACAATATAAAAAGTTGTAGACTCCTCTGATGCTAGTCATTTTGACTGAACTTTTTTAGGCATCCATTTTGTAGCATTGTCCAGGTAGGAAAATCCTGTTAAGAAATGAATATAAATTAATGAATGTTCCATTAATAGATGTATCAAGATTTGAACTTGATTTCCCACTCGTCTCTAGTTTTAATATTCTACTAAAGAAATTAGGTACCTATGCAAAGGATAATAAATATTTGTAAATGGAAAAATAATCTTTAGAAGATATTATTTTGATGTCATTTTATCATCTGCAAGACAAAATATAGGCACCGATTAAAACATTTGCCTACTTCGAATGCGGTGTATCTTAGAATGTCAGCACTCGGCGAATTGGTTACGGCGTTGCTGTGACGCAACAACCGTTAACAGTTCACACGGTGTGTTTGTTGTTCAGGGGCTACTACTTAGTGCAGTTATTTAGCTATAGAGGTGAAACATCCTCGCTGGGATTGACAGTGTAGGCGTTTCATAATTGAGGCGTTTAGCGGCGGGTTCCCACGGTTCAATTGTTATTCAGAACCCAACGCGAAGAGAGCGTCGTGCGTGGCCAGTCCGGACGCTGCGTGAGACTGCGCTGTTACGTTTTCTAAATTGGAACCGTAAAGTTGTTCCGACTGCGACTGTTAAGGCCATTTCTGCTTTTTATGATACCTTGATTGCAAGACACGCGCGTGAAGAAAACAGTATCTACCTGCCTTGTGAAATAGAAACAGTTTCGTAACTATATTTGGCAAATTGGTTGTTTGCTATAGGTGTGCCGCGCCACGGCACGGCCGCGTTACCTTTTGCAAGTTTTATCAAACATTTCCCTGGAACTCGAAAAGGTTTTCGAATAAACTGCATGTGTTGCTGCTTAGTTATTTATTTGAGCAACCAAATAACTTTAAAACTTATCGGAAAAGGAATGCTCTGCCTACTTGGCTATTCAAGAACTGGTTTGCAAACAAAACATATACCAAGTTCAAATAACTGGTTAGTCATAGTCGCAACTATCATTAATTTATCATACATTTGGCTGTTTCGTTAGGTAGGTGGAGTAGGTAAACAGTGTGGTGTGGTGTTTGCATTGTGTGACGGTCTTATCTATATGGGACGTGGTTTCCTCGTAGGGCCCCCGATCGCACCCGTGCACCACTACAAAATGTAGGTACTAGGCACAGTCTATCAGTGGTGTACTCTGCACCCGTTAGTCTTGGTTTTGTGGTAACCTATTTGCATTGTAATGGGCCTGGGAGAATTTGGCAGTTTCTGGCATTAGTAAACTTTGAAATGCGCTTTGTGAATGCGGGTACAAACCGCCTCCGCTGTTTGCATTGCGGCGGCACTAAACTTTAATGACATACCCCGACTACCTATAACCCCGCATTTGAGAATTTGCCAGGCGCTTCTCTTGTGATGTGAATTTTACAAATGTTACTGTAATTCTACCTTAATCAATGGAGAAGTGCTTTGTGGAACCGAAGGAATGACTGAATTTTATTATTAATTTTGTACGCAGTCTTTGTTTTCTGTTACCTACTTGTTTACACTCACGAATACCCAATAAAATCCGTGAGCTATTAGCTGACAGCACAGAGCAACATTATGCTACACTAACTATAAATAGGAATCGTATCGTACTTGCTTTGTTCATAAAATAACGCAACATGTTAATTGTAGAAAGTCATTCATCAGATTGGTCGTCGTACTGAGCTCAGCGCCCATTTCTTCAACGGCCTTAGCTGTTGGCCTCTATCGGTGTTTACAGCGTCAAACTGGGAAAAGGTGACCACTGCTGTCAAAGGGTCAAAAATATACAGGCATCAAAAAGCTTAACCGATCCTTCTAGATCTATCGGCTATAGATTAGTGGATAATTTTAATAAAAAGACACCCAAAAGTGATAAAGCGAATTTTCGGTTTGAAGTAGTACAGACTTCCAACGATTTTATCTTCATATCGACTATGACAACCAGATCTACGAATCTACAACATTCTCGTCGACGTCTCGATTTAAGCAAATCTCAGTCGTGCGCGCAGGGTCGTCGACCCGGACTTATCAACGATCAAATTTGTAGGGCCCTGCGGCCCGCGCCGTGTAGCACAGCACACCGTATTTGCATAGGAGTCGCTCAAACCTCCGAAAACGGTAAACTAGAAAATTCCATTTGGCGTGAAGTACATCGTCCTCCTTGGAGTTGTACATTCTTGAGGAAACCGTTGGCGCTCAGCAATGTAAAGAGTTAACTTGACGTATGGATTGTTTCCGAAATCATAGTGTACTTCTCGTGTTTGTCGTGCGCTGGTAAACATTTGCTTCTTTCGCTAACATCCAAGAAATTCTCCTTCTCTGTATTGTCTTAGAATATAATTATTCCTTACATTCTTAATTACGAATGTATGTAAATGCCACAAATGTAAGTTTTTTGTCAATAATCTACCTAATTAGGGTTTTTTCTTTCTCACAACTGTTGAGGGTTTTGTAAACTTTAGTGATACTAGATTTTTACTCCATCATCTAACTAAACTATCTGACGTGTCAATTCTCTTTACATTATTCATAATGTCAATTGAACTCAAGGTCGTCTCGATCAGAACCTACTAAATAACCACAAAATGACTTAAACAATCTTCATCATCATCATGTTGGTTTAACAGAGTAATAAAATAATATTCACCTCTGACCGCGCCTGGTTCAAGTGAACTATTGGGCTCGATTGGTGAAAGGAGTGGGGTACCGTTCGTTGTAGGTCGTCTTCCATGGGACAAGTTAAGAGATGGCGAGTGTGTTCGGGGTTCCGCACATGTTAAGTGATATTTTAAATTAGATATCATGATAACATTAAATGATAATTATTGTTAATTATTATATGGTATAAAAGTACATTATTTATTACCGTTATTTTCTGTAAAAGTGCAATGGTTTCGTAGACAGTGCTTGTTTTGTCTCCTATAGAGCGGCCTTGTTCTAAACTACATATTGCGATTTGCGTACTTTAGTTAGCAGAAGTAAATCAATTCTTATTCATTACATTGTATACGATGGTGTCATTTTTAGCAGTTTACTATTAACGTTTGTGTTTTAAACCATGCACACGCTAATCTTGCCTTTAATCACATTCGCTTTTGCCGTTTATTTTAACCTCCTAAGTGGGACACCAAATGTTTTATGATTATGACAGAAAGTGTGTCTTCTTTTAAATTTATGTAGTAGGGTTATTAAATATTAAGTTGCATTCGTAAATTTAGTTTTCATTTCAATAGGCCTTTGAAAGATGTTGGAATCGTATAATAAATAAACAAGGCGTGAAGGAATGTGGGGCGAAATTCGAAAGCCTCATGTTATTGTTACTCCTACGCTCCACCGTCTTTAATATTTAAACAAATTCACCGGTTGTACTTATTTATTCTTCTGAGGGCGTTTTACTCAAACGCCTACATTCAACCCATATTTTTTTGCTGCTGTGGTTATCAATAGAAACTCACACTGACCTACTTTTTTATCCTGACAATTTATATAAATAAGTTACTTGTAATCTAAGGTGTAAGTCGACTAAGAATTAACTGTTTGCTATTTGCAAACTTCAACTGCCCTACACTTGCGATCTTATCAGCATAGGCTATATTCCCGTTTGTGTGCTTTCAGGTTGCTAAGTTACTGTTCAATTAAAACTCACTAAACGAATGTTAGTTCGGTAAAACGTAGCTCATTACCAACATCGACAAGTTGTAACAGCTGACCCATTTCATTACCCTTTCTTCCCGTGATAACAAGTAATATCACATACAAACTACCACATTTTTGAGATACGTACTTGTAGTAACAATGGAATTTGCTAATAGGGACGCCTAGGAAAATCATAGTGAAATTTAATTTTGCATAGTACATATTCTAGTTAAGAAGGTAGAGCAAGCGACGTGTATTCCAAGTGCCAGTCACCAAGCCGAGGCATAACATTGACGGGTGCCTTAAATATTCATACGCAGCAGCCGAGGCCGGCCCATCAATATTAATAACTTGCCGCGTCTGATAGAAAAGCGCTCCACGAAACTGTTACACAATTAATTTTTTTATACTCGGTATATAACTGGTTTAATTTTAATATCGTTGACTTTGACGCGATAAAAAGAAAGGAATTTGTTAATTAGGTTTTAGTAGAACGTGTTATAGGAGCTTAGTTTCGATTCCTCGTTACGGGGCTATTTCTTAAAGCTTATTTGGAGCATGATTCGCTGATGGATATTAGAAATTGAGATGATATAGGCCTACGAGGAAGCGAACATTGGATTCCAAAATTACTTATAAGTAAAGGTAAGAAAACCAACCAGTTCTTTTATGTAAAGGTAAGAGAAGTAAAGATTTAGTTTAATTACATACAAAGTATTGCGAGTTTTCATCGTGGAAATACACATCGTTTCTAACCTTTAGTTGGACGCAGCAAAGTTTGTCGCTTTAAACTGTAAAAAGACAACTTGCAAGACCGGTATAGACTTTCAGATTCCAAATCCGTATCCGCGTAAACGTGAATACTGCCCTCTATCTTATTCACAAATTTTCAAAAATGAAATCCGACCAAACGAGTTCAAAGTCATCTCACTATGAATTACTAATCTAAATGTTTTTCTGATGATATTCAAATTTATAACCCGATGTCCATTTACAATGCTTTTAGTTATTTTTTGATACATAGATTAATTTACTCTTCCATTGTTAGTTAGTTACATAAATAGGTAATAGAACAGATCATTATAGTAAACATGATTTAACTGTCCCACGCCAGGCTCAAGCTTCTCATTGTTAAATTGAAACAATGAGAGGAAATTGATTTAATCACTGCTCTATAGGATGTAAGTGATTGTACTCCAATACTATAGCCGCGTCTTTGCCTATTCGACTCGGCTAAATAGATTTCATCAAATGAAAACCTGGTAGATACTTAACTAACCAATCCTTAACCCGTAAACCACATCTTGACTCATCTATCATGGTCTCATTACGGTTTTTATTGTGTTTTACTGCAGTCATAGTACGACAGGTTTTCCTTTTTCAATTAAAACTTGCTTGAAGCTATTTTACAACATCATTAGGGGCAACTTGCTAATTTGTAGTCACATTATTAGTAGTGTATAATTAATAGATGCTGGTTTCTCACAATAAAAGGGATTATAGACGGTTAGTAGTTCAGGTTAAAAGGGACGCCGCCGGTCAAAGGTTAATGAAAGTTGGCCTGGCTGGCATGATCGCCGAAAGTGATAGCTCGGTTACTTGGCTTCGCTTGGGCTGGTAGCAGATTGAACAAAGCTTACGTACCTATGAATTAAAACGCCATTCGTTGATAAATGATAACGCCATATAAGTACACCTACTAAATTAAATTAATAATATAGATTATTATGAATTATTGGAATTTGATAAGCAGCGAACAAGTATCAAAATTGTCACTATGCCATACTTTAAATGTGACTCGTACGGAAAATGAAACTTCAGAATTCAACTAGCACCTGTTTTTAATAGTTATTTAATTTTCTGTACCTAGCTCACATGTTTTTTTTTTGGATTGAATATATTTTTGGACATAATTTGGTCCAATCTATGTTGAGTTGGAGCGTCCCGCTCGCTCCGTTAGAAGTCAGGTTTCGACGGAGCCATGTACGCAGTGTAGCCAGCCATGCCAACGGTATACGGCGCGCTGAGTATATAAAATTGTGTGGCTTTGCGTTGACTTTATGTATGGTACCTGGTATAGTTAGTTCGATACATATATTTATTGAAAGATTTGTTTAGGCAAACCTGTAAATAATATTTATGCAAACCTATAAATAATATCAAATAGATAAATTAAATAGATAGCAATATCAAAGTGGTGAAATTAAACTGAAAGATCTTTTTCGTCTAAATAAATAACAAAAACAGCATTTTTGGTAGCTTTGTATTGTAGACCGTTGTCGAGGTTGGCATTTGGAGCACTTTATGGTGTTGTAGTGCCCCATTACGAACTGTAAAAAGTTATCTTTTTCCACTGGAAATCGAACTAATGAGGCCGTCACAATGGGCTTACATTATATTATTTTAGTATCATTTAACATAATTGATTCCCAGACATCGCTGTGAGTAGCTGAGAGTTTAATTGGGTTTGCGTGTCCTTGGCCTTAGAGTTCACTATATATTCACTGTTTAGGTACCCAGCACGCGACGCTCTGTCTAGTTAAATTAGCACTGGTCTAGGATTAGTACCAAGATAAGTACTAGGCTAGTAAGTTTAGCACTCGTCTAGAATTAGATATCAAGGTAAGTATTAGGTAGAGCTGTGCAGTCTTGCGTGAAGTGTTTCTTGTGTGGACACTTTGTTATCAGATCTTATCTCCACACGGATTGTAAAAATGAGATAATAAGATTTGGAAAGGTTGCGGGATTTATTACGTTACAACAATAAATATTGTGCTAACAAAATATGAAGAGCATGTACCTACGATAAAAAATTGTTGTAATATCATCATGGCATACATTAGCTAAATTAAACTATGCATACTTTGCTGGAGTTCTTGTATGTTGAGCGAGGCAAACACAAATGTGTAAACTTGTATAACCATAACCACAGAAACATTTTGTCTTTGTTGTATATTTTGTCAGCGGCAGTTATTTTTAATATGTAGACAACATATTAAAAATAATAGAAGCATAAATAACTTAGATAAAAGTAATTTAGAAATTTGGCAAAACTGGAACCTCCTAAAGTTAAGATCTCACAGAACTTGTTTGTGGCTAGACATTCCGTCGTCATAATGATTTTTCTGAGAAATCAAAAAGCCGTTATTCTGTCTCTCGTTATTGCATGCATTTTTTTTTCGGGTTATCAATTCGACGCGTTAACAGTATGTATGTTAGTTTATTACTTTTATTCAATAAGACCTATTAGGATTAATTAACATCTCACTTAAATATTTAGTTTTTAGTAAATTGTTGGTCTTTGATTGAGTCTTGATTTGTGATGATAAAATTAACATACGAAATGTGTCAGACGTTACCACTTGCAAAACATCAGACCAATCATAAAACGGGACTGAAATAAGTAAACTATTTGTTTGTCGTCAACACTTCACACACATATCTAGATAGATAGTCCTTGGCCAAATAATGCAAAATAACATTTCAACATTTTAACCGTCGAACATTATAATTAATTTTGAATGTACTGGATTTAAGTGTGCCATGAATGGCACGAAGACCATTTAAGCGCAACACAGACAGAGCGGCGGCGGTGCGATAGCGTTGCGGCGGCGAATCTGCGGGAAGCGAATATAAAGCGGAGCCCTTCAGACAGGAATACCGCTTGCGGTGGCGGCGCGGCGGCGGTGTGTATGAAGAACGCTCCGAACCGCACCGCGCCCGCGCCGCTCTGTGCGGCGGTTCTCATATACTACAAAGGAATACAACGCGCCGCCGCTGCTCCGCGCGGGGCGTACCAATCTGTGCGCGCGGCTTTGTCGCTTTCGCCGTCGCACCGCCGCCGCTCTGTCTGTGTTGCGCTTAAATTGTCTTCGTGCCATTCATGGCACACTTAAATCCAATACATTCAAAATTAATTACAATGTTCGACGGTTGAAATGTCATTTTGCATTATTTGCCGCGCCGCTTTGTTGTGAAGGGCTTCATACTATTTCGAACATTACCAAGAAATTATCGCAACGCTATCGCACCGCCGCCGCCCTGTCTGTGTCGCGCTTTAGTTTTGGAGAGTGCGAACTGTTTCGTCAGAGTTTCGTGTGGGTGTGCGACCCGCCAGGTACGTCGTCGTAGGTGTAGATTATGTATCATTTATTCACAATTCATGTTAATTGCACTCTCGGTGAGTCGTCACTGCTGTTACGACGACCTTGAGGGAATAAGTTGTTTATTTACAGATTACTTACCTCACGAGTTATGTTGACACGCGTGAAGGTTTTGTGGATTATATTTTGTGACACTTCATGATAGAGCGATGATGTAACATTACTTAATGGCGAAACAAATTCTGAGCCCCTGGGGACATCTTAATAGGCTGTTGATAATGATGATGAAACAAATGCAGGGCAGCGGGCGATCAGCTCACACAGGAATTGTCGCATCGCATTCACTAGGGCTATTTCTAGCAAACTCTAGTCTATAAAAATTCATTAAGTCTAGTAGTAGTAGACTACTTATAATAGTCGATGTTGCGTGACCGCTCGAGTTAGCTGCAGGCACTTTCCAAAATTACGTTCATTCTGTTGTATGGAGTTGCGACCTGCATCAAGAGCAAACGTAACGTAATTTAATCAATACAGCGTAACACACACTGAGCGGCGGCGTTGCGAAAGCGTTGCGGTTTTTTTCTGTAATGTTCGAAATAGTATGAAGCCCTTTACATCAAAGCGGCAGCGGCGCGGCGCGTTCTTCATACAAACCTTCGCCGCCGCAACGCTTTCGCAACGCCGCCCCGCCCAGTGTGTGTCACGCTGACATGTTTCAAAATAAGAACTGATAGTAGTTTTAATACATCGTAATTAGGTATTATTTACGATGCCATCGTATGAGCAGTAATAATTGTAATGTAATAATGAAATATATTTTTTTGTTTACCAACGAAAAATTTACTGTAAAAATACGTTCTTTTATTCTCTCAAAAATATTAAGAAAGTGTTAGACCAATCGTATCCGTTACTGTTTATGTTAACCTGAATAGAGATTGAATTAATTGGAGAGAGTATAGCGACCGATACAACTATCTGTATCTGGCGTTTTGCATTGATAGCTGATCACAAAACGAGGTCTGTTTTAGCATAAACACGTTGCTGCACCGTTGCTGCTCATTATAGTGGTTTTCAAGTGCAAGGTGGACCACTGGTACTAACGGCAGGTAGGGATTTTAAAAATAAAGCGTTTATTATTTATTTATACATATCAATTAAGGTCCTTGTTTTGCTTACCGATTTTTCCTTTATAACCTCTTCATGCATTAATTTGAATATTTATAAATTTATTGGGAGTTATCAGGTTTCATACAGAGCGTCGTTTAGTGAACCTAAAGCATGGTGAAAGAAATGCATGGAGAGAAAGCATGGAGAAAAAATAAATTTCACCAAGAAGTCATCTTCTTGGTGAAATTTATGCAGCCTACCTAACCTACATTAAAGTTTTAGCTTAGTAAATAAGCTACAACCAGCTGACTGGATAGCCACAATAGTATGTTTCCTTACAAACCATGCGCTACTTTCTCGTATCTAAGTCGAATCATATCATCTTTGTAGTAACTTTCATCCTGGACATGTGAGGCGTAGTTACGGATCACGCACGACCTATGCTAGTCAACTGTACTTGAAATATGTCGAATTGCTAGATAGAAGTGATATTTTTTCTAGCTAAGTTCTTACTTCAAGGTGGACCGACGATCTAGTGATGGTCGCGGGATCCAGCTGGATGAGGTTAGCGCAGGACTGGTCGTCTTGGAGATCCCTGGGGGAGGCCTTTGTCCAGCAGTGGATGTCTACAGGCTGATATGATGAGGATGAAGTTCTTACTTAAGATATATTCATTATTTCTACTTTTGTCAGCGATAAAACTTTCACAGTTAGCGGTCAAGCTACTAGAAACCCTTGCAGTAGCAGGTAAAAAAATAATAATAATAAAAAATATTTAAATACCCAATAATTTTAACAACACTACAGCTTTGTTCCAACTATTTTAAGTAGTGCTTTTAGTTATGTTATTTATTTCGCCTTTCCTCAAACGTTGTACAGTCACGCCACAATCCTACACAGTGAGTGCAAATGTATCTAACGGTACATTAATACATGGATTCACTGCTAGTAGAGACAGCACAATAAACATTACGTGTAGGGGACTATGCGTGCACACATAGAATAAATAATAGGTATGTGTGCGTGCACGCATCTGTGTGGTTGTTCGGCTTACACAGCAAACTCAATATTTTACTATGAAAACGTGATATTGTTGTACCGCCACTACAGACTAAATGATCCGTTTTATTTGTACAATTGTGTATTGTAACCCGATTGTATCTTGGGTACACAGTCTCCGCTAACTTTAAAGCAAAACTAATCTATACCTAAACTAATTTTATGATACTTAGTGCCTATTTATCTCTACTGAGCGGTTATAATTATAATATGTAGAAGTAGGTAAATGAAAAAATTTCATTAACGGTGATAGTTTAAAATTTACGTGTATTATGTTAGTGTGTGAGCTCAGTAAGTACTACGTAACATTTTATGATGATAACAATAGAGTTTAATTCTGATTTATTTGAAGTGATGCCTATGCTAACAGCAGTTTATCAAAAAGTGTACTGTCAATACGTACCTATATTCACAAGTCCTCTTGTCTCGCTACAAAACATTCGACAGAGAAGTTTCGTACCCTTTGAAAAGAAGTTAGTCTGGAACGTTAAGGCTTTGTTTCTCACGTAACTTCTTATAGTTTGCTTCAAACTGTAACATATTTATGTCGAAGTTGTTACTGCAGAGTACGTCTGTGTATGTCGATTTTCTTTCTCTTAGTACGAGAGTAGTTGAAAGGGAGTGGAAATACATAAGTAAGTTATTTCGATACAAAGCCAAAGCATGCATGCGCTCCAAGAAAGATTGTACATTAAATAATCGAGTACTCATATGCGAGGAAATATGAATAATGTTGCTCTCTATATCTCACGTAGCTAAGTAACGATACTAAGTATCGAAACATCGACCAAAGTTCGGGTTAAATAACAACGAAATACAAGAATTAGGTATGGAATAATAATCTCCCTGTTTTATTAGAATAAAACATGTTCACACTTAATACTTATATAATATAAACTATGTCCGCACAAAATAGTAATAAACAGCGTTTATAGTACAGTACTGAAGCTTGTGAAGGGTGCCAGTGGGAGACATAAAGCTTGACATATTTTACCCCCGACTCGGTGCGAGTGTGCTACTAAACTTTTGCGATTATAAATTGTAAGATATGTGCAAATTGAAGGTACTACTTACAAACGTCATACTTTATTATGAAATGGCGACATTACATTAAACGTATTAAACTAATAGGTACCTCGACGATGAAAGAGATAATCAAGCCTTGCTTGCCCCTGAAAGTTAAAAAAATAATAATATCATGACACGTCATTAGGTGCGTCCAGACCGGCCGAGCCGCTGCGGCCGCGGCACGCCTCGCGCGGCGGCGCGGTCGGTGTGGACGTGACAGGCGCATGCCGCGGCCGAGCGGCCGCATGCTCGGCCGCGGCATGCGCCTGTCACGTCCACACCGACCGCGCTGCCTCGCGAGGCGGGCCGCGGCGGCTCGGCCGGTCTGGACGCACCTATTGAATAGTGTAAGCGCAGTAAATAAAAACGAGACCCTTAACTATATGAAAATCACGCTTGGGTCGCTTGCAACAATAAATTTTCTTTATTTTGCAATTTCTTTTTATATTGTTTTGCGTACCTATCCCAAAAATGAGACATAAAGAACATGTGTTCAGATAATAACAGCGCACATATGAAAAGCGAATACACAACTCTAACTACCTAAATTAAAATGATAATTTAATGAACTTATCTTACTGTCATTTGCATACATATTGAAAACGTTTTCATCGTTTTGAATATTCATTTCAAGACTCAAAGTTCGTGGAAAAAACGAAAGACTTTTCAATATAACTTATAGGTATTTTAAATCGCAAGATAATGATAACTCGCCTTTCTAACACCCCATCATATTGCTTCAATTTCTGTCATGTCGTATTACTAGTTGTGCGGTATTGTCGTGTCTGTCGGATATTGCGCTCTCATAGCGTCGTCGTCGGTCCGCTTAATGTGTTTCCGATGTGTTGCAAATGGGATGTTTTGCACGAGCTGCTACCGCTACCTCCGCAAGTTCGCTCGCTACTGAGCGCAGGTGCGAACTACCGCCTAACTGGGACAGTTTCAGTACCAGAATACACCATTAGGGATATTGTTTAGTTTGTATGCATTTTTTTCTCGAATTGGGTATTTGAGAAAAACGTTTTGGTTTAGAAAAAGGTTTTGACGTTCTGGCGAATTGTTGCGGTTTTCTTCCAGTCGTGTTACGTGTGTGTGTGTGTGTCTATTTCTAGTTTTTTTTAAATGTAACCCATACTTAAATCTATTTATTAATTTGTACTTTCACAGAAGTGTGATTAAGTAGAGCTATACTTAATTCTCTATGAAATTATTTGGGACTTCATTATTTAATTAAGAGCCGTGCTCTTGTTGGTGTATTTTTACAAACAAACAACCTCTCACCCTACGCATTTACCTTCTCCGTTCCGTTGTTGGGTAATAATTGGTTGTTTATTACATGTATATTTTTCTAGTCCGCCATATTTTAAAAGTTTCAACTGGTGCACTGCAGTTACTGAATGGAATAGTCGAGTCGCTTTAACCCTGTGAACACTGATCTTGGCAATAAATTTCGGAACCAAAGCGTCTGGACGATTTATGTTCGAAATGTTTCCAAACTTCAGTCGCGAGCGCTGCCGCATTTACTAGACTATTGATATACCAACTTTAGAGTACCGTGAGTTTCAAACTTTCAAATAGTTTTATTGCATTGAATTCACTGCAGCGGCAGCGCGAAGTATGATTTCAACAAGACAGGTGTTTTGTAATTCTTTAGTTTTGTCAACGATAGAAAATCGGTCTACTTCACACCAGAGTTTTTATTTATGAGAGTGCGCTTTATCTACAGCTCCCGTAGATAGAGTAAAGAATGCGATAGATATGCTTCTCGATAGTATTATCACACTATTATCTTTTTGCTTGAGTTGTGACCAACAGACATAGACAAAATATGATTTCGTTCAACCCGTCACTTACAAAATGTCTAAAGTTGGACTGACTCATTATTTCACACCAGATTTAGGTTCGTTTATTTAGAGCACGTAAAACATTTTAAAAAGGCTTTCTTCTGTGTTTAACAACTTACATCCGTTTTCGGTCTTATGTTCTGTTAAAATCCAATCATTGTTACTAGTATGTTGTCCTCGTTTTGCGTACAGTCTTTGGTCGCCGTCGATTTTAGTCACGCGTAGGCTTCGCCGCCTGTCGGTTGGACAATTTTTTACTCCCATTTGATCGAGCAATTTGATCCTTCCAATAAAAATGTATGTATATTGAGTGCAATAAACAGTGATTGTGCTAGTGATAATTTAGTGAAGTCCCGTGAAGCATTCATAAAATAAACTGCTACGACGTGACTAATTGTCCTTGATTTTGATTGTTACGTCCTACGTAGGCCTATGCATTTACCTTGAGGTACATTTTACCTTAATTCTATTTGCGATTATAATACTATAATTGAACCAGTTTGATCATGTCCAAGTAGAGATAGGCGCTCCTCAAGGTGGCTATCGATAGATATCTTGCAGAATGCGGAATAAATGGCACGAGCATACCACGCTGAATACCTAAGTAGAGCCCACGCAGACTTGCACACCTGTTGCGTACTTTCGGACGTCTTACTGTCGATGTAGAGTAATTTAACATTGAAACAGGCCGTTTCGAAAACAACTTTTGTGTTTATTTAGTTGGTCACTGTGCTTCTACAAAAGGCACCTAACGGACCGTCCCAAAATTATAAAATAACGTTAGTGTGCCGCGTTGCCCAATGTTGCGCGGTTATATGGCGATGCGTAGCGCGGCAGTAAAGGCATGGAATGGAATGCGTGCAGTCCGATGGTTCGGTATTCATTCAGCTCACGGCTGCGGGGGCGGTGACTCCTCGGTACAGTCCAGTCCTCCCGTTGCCGAGCTTCCACTCTCAGAATACTAATGCCTCCCATTGTGCATCCAAACTCAAATGTTCGCCGTCGGTCGTGGCCCAACGAAAGTTTTGTAACGCCTTTGTCTTGCTGACTTTCGCGTTCGCGAACTGGAACGCTCTTTTGACGGATTGGTTATAGCGCTCCGAATGAGTTTTTTGTGCCGTCTCTTGACAGTTACTGAAATATGTACAGAGAAAGAATTATTAAAAGTTTCTGGGCGCGCGGGAGAACTGGTATTTGTGTTAGGTGTTTCTTGTTTGTTTTCGTGGCGTACAATATAAAATTTGTTTTTGCGGCCACGGCCAGTGTAACGTAACGAGGTCCGTGTATATAGGTAATAATTCGATATCGCGACTCTTCACAAATAACTTTCGCTACGTTTTTCACACTAGAGAGAAATTGTTTTGCAGTTTCCGATCTGCCGTTAAGTGGAACGACTGTATTGCAGGTTCCGCCAGTATTTGCATAATTTGTAGATCGCCAGCGACGCTCGGCGGGCTATGGCAATAAGATGGTCGCTATATGAATATGCGCTGGTGTGTCGGAGTAGCGTGCGCGCACAGCTTGCGCGAGTTTCGCTGCGTTGCTTCGCGCCGGCGGCGGCGAGGCAGCGGCCGCTGCACGCTCCGCTGGCGCCGCCCGCCGCCCGCGCACCGCTCTCACCCCCGCGCTCCCTTGCGAAAAAATCATAATGCAATCGCCAGGGCGGGCGGTGTGGAACGCTCGGCAACCACTCGCAACCAGTATACATTCAAATGCGTTGAAACTCACACGCCGTCCATCACGATGGATTTGTCGTGTCGGGAAAACTGATTTCTCTTGAGCTGACCGTCGGAGTGGAAACTGTCCGCATAGTTAGTAGTCGTATCGAAGCAAATTACTCGAGATCAAGTGATCAAAGTTGCCAGTGGATCGTATTTATTCAGTTGTTTGAAGTATATTGTGTTGTTATGAATCTTTATCGTTCATATTCTGCTATTGTTTGATTTGATCCAGTTTCCAGTCTATAAATATATGTTTTGCGTTATGTGATGATGATGGTTCACAATTGCCGCTCGAGCCACTCATCAAGGCCCATTGCAACCAACACTCCATTATGTGAATGGAAACCGTAATTCAATGTTCTGTTTATAGCTTTGTTGACCGAGATTCTGTCAAAAATTTTACGCAGTGTAATAGGTGTCCACATCGTATACACGTCTAGAGACCTTTTTAGTTTGAACAATTGTCCATCAGGTCCGAATTAATTCTTAACGCGTCTCTGTAGCGTCCGGTGACGACTGCTTTCGAGGCGTTCATGGTTCCAAGCTGTCTTTCCACCGCGAACGGTGGCCTGAATCGCTCGCTGCCGATGCCTTCGCCGCTGGTAGCCGATTAGAAGCGCGCGCGTTATCATCCAACAGTTTGATTCATAAACAGTAACAATTCGGACAATTATCACTTGATAAGGCGTGACACTCATGGAATGTCGACCTGTGGCAGTGCGCGATCATTTTCGGTGTGATGCGGTGATCCGAGTAGCGTGCAGTGGGTGTGAGTGATATTTATAAAATATAAAGTGCTCGTACTATGTGGGGAGCAGCGGTGTCTAATCCGCCGCATTACTACGTCCAAGGGCCGGGTGGTCCTGGTCCGCAAGGGCCCATGCTCTCGGGTCCAAATGCAAGGCATCTAAGGCCACAGTCCTCATACTCTTTGCCGCATGGCAGCAATGGGCCTAGTCGGTGGAGCTGGTCTGCCAGTAATGCGTCTTCGTTCGATCGGAGGCAGGCGAAGGTTCCGCCGCAACCAGAAAGACCTGCGCCGAATAGGCCGACGTCACTTAACAGAAATGCTGCGAATAATGTAAGTTGATAAATATAAACATACAAATTTTCAAGTAGCTTTTATATCAGACCACTATTTCTTATGCAACTGAAAAAACAGAAGCCTTATCTGAGGAATAATATGATCTACGGAACGTTTCACGTCCTTAATAGTTTTGAGTCTCACGGACCTCTCAATCAGTTCTAACTCCTCCAGAATGTGATGTCGTCCAACAGACAGTAGTGCCTTTAGAACCGTATTGCAGTGTAGTTTCTCGTTCACGCATTACTTAAGGCCGGGTCAAACCGAATGCGTATGCGGTGCAGCGCAGAGCGTTGCAGCGCAGTGCGTTGCGTAGCACGTCACACCGGGCAGTTGTCGCGACGACGACGTGCTGTGCCGCAACGCAATCGCCGCACGCGGTGTGACGTCAACTAGTGAGGACCAATACGGCGCGCGTGCGACATTGCCAGACCGCGCGCGCTTCGGTTGGCCCTGCGTGGCTTGACGCACGGATACGCGCGTAGCTGCGCAGCGCTGTGCAGCATCTTGCGTTGGTGTGTCATCTCCCATAATATCCCATACATTTACAACGTCATAAGCCATGCTGCGCTGTGCTGTGCTGCGCCGTGCTGCATTCGGTTTGACCCGGCCTTTATTGTTGTTTGAGTTATGCGCAGCGTTCAGTAGTTTCATGTGTTAATGCAACGTGCGTGCTCGGTCGTTTCATTTCACATCGCTGCGATTTATTTCCTCGTCTCGTGCAATGCGTGTCGGATGTCGGCGGCGCATGCGTCACCCGACACGAGCGCGTTTCTCTTGCACCAGGGTTACCTCGAATGGAGGTGCAAATCTCTAGGGAGTTAGTTATAGTCTCGGTTAGGTATATGTATGGTATAACTTAAAGAAGCCTTTTAGCTCAATCTCAAAATCATTGGGGGACCCTAGCCCCCTCTAGGTCTACTCTCAATCAAGAGGTTTTGTAAATTGAATTTTCATTAATGAAGTTATTGAAAATTAAATCAATACTTAAATAGAATTTGCAAATATTAGAATTGAACTATCTCCAAATGCAAAATTTAGAAACTTTTTCCAACAAACAAATCGTACAGTCTTGAAGTGTCCTTTACCTTATCCTACTCCGTGGCTTATACACTAGTAATTCAACAATCCGCTGCCACACTGCACGAGGGTTTGTACCGATTCCACTCTACAATAACAAAAACAAATTGGTGCTTGTAACGAATAGTTACACTTACTATACTATACAATCAATGGTTTTCGTAACTTTCACAACTTCCGTGATAACTCCCTCTTAATACCTACAATAAATCTGTAGCTTAGTAAGTACAAAAAGTGCTTAAGTCCTATACATTTGGTATGGGACATAAGCACTTCTTCTACCAAGCCACAGAATTAGCAAATACCTACTGATGGATAAAAAAAAATCCGGTTTTTTCGCTTCTTTGTGACTATATTGTATGGTATAAGAATAGTATCACTCTCAGTGTTTCTGTAGTCGTATGAAGCGACTACATAGGTACTTCCAATTACATACATTGCCTGTGTTTATTTACTGATTTTCATCATCATTCTTTCGTGTAACTCTTTTTTTAAAATCACAACGCCAATTCTTTTGATTAACCTCTACTCTTTCTCAACATTAAAATTTGTTCTGCAGACAGTCGCAGAGTATAGGTACTCGTATACTGACGCAAACCAAACACACTATACGTAACACTTACGAAGGCTCTGCAAAAAACCGCGTCGTCGAACGCATTCCAATAACCCTTTTACAGTAAGCCAGTAGACAGTTTCCTATATAGGGTGGTATCTAATGAATAGCAAATGTAGCCGTAACGTAACCGAGGTTGTTCTCTTTACGGTGCGCGAACACTGGCGCAAAGGCGACTGAACCTTTATACTGTTATACGGCAAAATATGAACACGTCTTAAAGGATTGATAGAATAAATTGCACATCGATCAGTGAGTGAAAAGTTAGATTTTACCGCTCTTATGTTAAACAAAATTGACTTAATAAATGTAGTAAATGATTAGATCAATTAGAGAAATAAGCAAATTATCTAAGAAAATGCTACGATTTCCTTACATATATAGTCACAGATAAACATAGTATAAAATAACAAAGTCGCTTC